>CM029280.1:15037497-15769997 GCA_016920895.1 Vaccinium myrtillus | reverse complement strand
AAAGTCTTCTCATGCCATCATTACATTCTACACTTTTCTACATATTTTTATATTTAGATATTTTTCTACAAAATTCTACATAATTCTACATTTTTAAAGATTACAAATTAATTTTAACATAAAGACATAAAAATAATTTGAATCAATTATTTTGTCAAAACACCATTAGAGTCCTCACCCTGTAATAATTGTAGCACCAGATGCACTGGAGCTCTTAAAGAGGGTTATACCAAAAAAAATGAAATTGACATTCAGTCCACATTGCACATGGACTGCGAATGAATATAACCATGTGGACAGATACCTGATATCTATTTCCATAATTCTAGGCCTTGTTCGTTTTGGTTTTTAAGAACCAGTTTTCTTAATTATTATTCAATTATTTTCCCTATTTTTAAATATTATTTTTATTTTTCTCTCTATCTCTCTCCTTAATACCTATTTTTTAATTATTATCCCTATTTCTCCCTCTAATCATTACAAAAACCAAAACTCAAAACTCAAACCAAACACAACCCTAGTGTTTGAGCTAGATTCCACACATCTCAATTAGAATGATAGATTACAAACAACTATAGTCCACAAAGATTATATAAAATTTTAAAAAATACCGTCATGAACTTTTTTTAACCCTTAACTGTATATATTTTTTATCTGGAACTCTTATATATATAATACATGTATGCGTACCTAGCTATATACACACACATATGCATTTATATACTAACTACATACATATAAAAAATACTATACTATATATCATACCTGTATCATGTTCAATCAGAAATTTTTAAGTTCTACCATATCCGTTCTTATTGGATGAAAAATTAGATAATATCTCCCTCCAAATAGGAGGGGTGGGACGAGTACCCATCGGGATAATTTGGGGAAGATTGTCATCTCTACGGATATGTTTTGAATCTGAGATATTAAGAAAGAGCAAACTACTAGTCCAACCCTTGGGATTAATATCTCCTGCATGCTGGCATATAATATCCTTCTTGAATTAAAATACCACAACGTGCAAGGCTAGCTGATAGCTATAACTCCACTGGCCTCAATTACGAAACCCAAAAAGGAGCACATGCATTCAAAGTTCAAACCACCGGAGCTATTTTAATATCTCTTACATGTTGACATATACTAATATTGATGATCATTGTTCAATAGCTTTTCAAACCATTGGGAGCTGTATTAGCAAAATTTGACAAAATTAAGCTCTAATAAAAGAATATTTTCACTCACCCGAAAAGCAAGTTACATTAAAGATAATGATAGGTACACACCCATCTCAACCACTACTCACCACACCCTCTCTCACGTGTGGTGGGGCCCATCCGGTGGGTCCCAGTAGGCCCCACCACACATGTGAGAGAGGGTGCAGTGGGGAGTGATTGAGAGAGTGTACCTATCACTATTGTTGTTTGTTTGACTTGATCAATATGAACAACGGATCTTCAAGGAAATCCCACATTCGATGTTTGATTAAAATCTTTAAGGTTTAGAATAAATACCCAATTAGATTATGTTATCCTACGTACAAGTGTGGGTATATAAAACATAAAACAAAAAATGCCGTAAAAGACGTCGTATTAGTAATACTCCATCTGTTCCATAATATTGGTCCCCTACGAAACTACGTGCAATTTTCAAACTAAAAAATAAAGAATCTATAAAATAATTTTTGAATTTTTTTTGCACCGTTTAAAAGTTCACAATGAGATCTATCAAACAAGATCCATATTGCTGAACAAATTATGTTCATAAGTACATTATTTTTTAGTTTGAAAATTGCACGTAGTTTCGTAGGGGACCAATATTATGGAACGGAGGGAGTATATTTCTTCACTATTCATTTGGTGAGATTTTACATATTCATTTCAATGTAAATTGACATCAGATGATACTTGTGAAATATATTAGTGTGAAAATACCCGGATCACATCTTGCGAAAACCGTAGTTTTCAATAAGCTTGATTACATATACTCGTATAAACAAGTATATAGGTAATTATTATAAACGAAAAATATACATGTGTGCCTATATATATATATTACCTTAGTTTCCCCGAAGCTTTCTGGGAAGTACTCAACTGGTCAACTCCGAAGTCGTTGCACGCATAAGCCCTTCCGAACCCCACCTCTCTCTCTCTCTCTCTCTCTCTCTCTCTCTCTCTCTCCAATTTGTATAAATCGAGCATATGCCATTAAGCCCTTACTTTCGATCTCTACATCTCCAAAATCAACAAAATAGCTACTAGCTAAGGGAGAAACATGGCGTTTTCCAACTGTGGTGGGCATTGTGTTAACACGAACAACCTCGCCTTTCAAGTGGTGTCGGGGCGGTGGTTCATGGTGTTCGCCTCCTTCTTGGTAATGTCGGCGGCCGGCGCCACCTACATGTTCGGAGAATACTCCGGCGACATCAAGTCTGCACTCGGCTATGACCAAACAACGATCACTTTGCTCAGCTTTTTCAAGGACGTGGGCGGAAACGTCGGCATTTTATCCGGGTTAATCAACGAGGTCACGCCCCCGTGGGTGGTGCTCTCCATGGGTGCACTCCTCAACTTCTTCGGGTACCACTTTGGGTTTTTTTTTTTTTAATTTCAGGCCCTTGTTTTCATGTTCGTCTTAGTAATTTTTTAAACGTTCTTTGATTCAAATTCAAATTAAAGATCTCACTTACTCAATTTTTTAATTGAATTTACAAAGTTCTAAAATGTTAATACATGCATGCACTTCAATTTTTATATCCAAACATGACACGTATTTTTATAATGGATCATCGGGAGTATTTGAAGGAAAAAAGAAAAGAAACATATTCTTTATTTTTTTTATAACCGGACGTCTGAATAGCATGCGCGCACCTGGACTGATTCTGGGACTCTGGAGATAATGACCGGACGTAATCACCAGTGGCCCTAAAAGTTTGCTGGTAAAAGAAATCGAACCTGAGACTTTAGGTGAGAGTAAACCCCTAACTCTCAAGGCAAAACTACTCTGCCGAACGGTTGGGGTTAAAACATATCCTATTTTAAGGGACTAACACAACTAAAACCAAAGAAAAATACAGAAACCAAGGTTGACCTTTTGTATACTTTTTGTTTTAGTATATCTTTTAAAATATACTTCATAACATTTTACTGTTTTAGATCTTTAAAATCAGAATCTTCATAAATTTTTGCTGTGTTATTTTTCCTATGTTGTTTACTTCTTGTAATTTTTTGTTTAGTTTATCATGGTTATTTTTTTAAATTAATCATTCATCTTGACAAAATAAATCAGAAAAAATATAAAATGTACGTGGACTAAAATTAAGAAAAAAATTCATATAAGACATCACTAAAAAGAAGCACAGTTATTTGGTACTCCAGTAATTTTATAAATGCATTGTAAAGTTTAAATCTATTCATTGTCACTTAATACATAATAACAAATTTCCTCGAATTAGTAACAAATTTCAAATCATAAACAGGTACTTCATGATTTGGTTGGCCGTCACCAAAAAAATCTCCACACCCCCAATATGGAAAATGTGCCTATACATATGCATAGGCGCCAATTCCCAAACCTTCGCCAACACCGGCGCTCTGGTCACGTGCGTCAAGAACTTCCCGGAGAGCCGCGGCGTCGTTTTGGGACTCCTCAAGGGTTTCGTCGGACTCAGCGGCGCCATCATAACTCAGCTCTACTACGCCGTCTACGGCAACGACTCCAAGTCCCTCATCCTCTTCATCGGCTGGCTCCCAGCGGCTATCTCCTTCGCTTTCCTCCGTACGATCCGAGTCATGAAAGTGATCCGAATGCCCAACGAGCTCAAAGTGTTCTACGATTTCCTGTATTTATCGCTCGGACTCGCTGGTTTCCTCCTGATTATTATTCTAGTGGAGGCGCGGTTCCAATTTAGTAAGGCGGGGTACGACGTAACCACCACTGCAGTGCTCGTGTTGTTGTTTCTGCCGCTGGCGCTTGTGATTAAACAGGAACACGATATTTGGATGGGGAAGAAATTACAGGCGATGAATGGATCGGCGAGTCAGTTGAATGGAGATGTGGTGGCGTCGTCTTCTGTCAATGGTGCGGCAACCACTGGACCAGGTATTGGAAAAAAGTTTAATTTTGACTCGCTAGTGCATCTAATTTTGGGAATGTCATGAGGTACATTTTTAAATAATAATACCGCCAAAGTTTTAAATAGTATTAGCAGGCCAGATGTGAGCCCAGCAAGCTGCTTCCGGGCTTGGGCCATGCAAAGTTATATATACGTAAATAAAACAAAGTTTTCCAATAAAACAAAGTTTTCCTATAAAATGCAAATGATGTACCCAGAATTTGAACTTCAACGGTTTAGACCAAAGTGGTTTGGGTTCAACTTCTGGGTATCGAATATGGGTACTTAGACTTTCTGCAAGTAAATTCCTCGGCCACTCCCTTGTTTTTAATTTTGAGACTTCTTTTGCACCTCTTTCTTTTGATTTTTTTTCTACTCCATTTTTTTCCCAACAAATTTAGAACCTCACTCAAAATACACGAACACTCTCATAAATGTGTGAGACCACACAAACTGGTGGTATTGTGTGTATGAGCTCCACAGATTTATGTATGTAGTATTCTAAGCTTTTTGTCCCCCAATCCACAGTATTACGAAAATCATATTACTCAATTACTTTCTTATTTTCTTTCTTTATATATATCAAAAAAAAAAACTCTTTCAATTACTCCTGCATCTTTTTTCGTTTATCTGTTATAGTTGTATCCTTTTATTAAATTTTTAAAATTTTGTAATTTTTATAAAAGAAAACTCTTGAAGACTTAGGGAACAAATATTGGAAGTTTACTGTGGGCCCCTAAAATAACTCTTGAAATTTTGAATTTTTTTTTATGGCTTAATATTACGCGGACAACCAAGTTAGATGGCCAACTTAGACAACCCAAACAATAGAACTGGCCCTGAGTGTTGGCAGGTTGACTAACAACCATGACATCCCTTAGACCTCAAGCCTGAGCATCCGCTATTGAATAAATTGTATTTTTAATGTTTTGCACGTATTTTTTCATTATTGAAGACAAGTCGTTTCTCTTAACTAAATGGACTAATGATACTTCTTCTGTCTCAATTTATTTGTTCGTTTTAAGGATTTTTATTTTCTTAGGAGACATAATGATTACTATAAAAAGCTTTGATTTTTCAATAATGTCCCTCACATTTTTTGCATTCAATGAGGATGCACGTTAATTCTCTAATGCACAATTTATATAAAAATAAGAAAGGGCAATAATGGAACTTGTACGGGTCAAAATAAAAAAGTTGACAAACAAATGGGACGGAGGGAGTATCTTTAGAAGAAACGAATTAATTGTGTTTTGCCATTAGGATGAAGACAAAAAAAATTAGGGTGAAGAAAAAAAATTACTAGTTAAAACTAAACCGGACGTATAAGCTGAATTGAGCTATTTAATTCAAACGAAAAAATCATTTTTTCTTACAAATTAATGGAGGCTATAATTAAGCTCAGTATATTAGGTGAATTTCAGCTACTTAATTCAAGCTTAAAAAAATCAAGTTTTTTTGCATAATTGTGTTCTACATACCAGATGGTGAGATATCATGTTTTTTCTTGCTTGTTTATCACTCTTTTAGCTTCTGAATTGTACTATTATTGTTTCTTTACAGCTCAAACACTACCCACCTCACAAAACCAACAAGACCAAGTATCTTGTTTCAAAAACGTGTTCCGCCCGCCAAACAGGGGCGAAGACTACACCATCCTCCAAGCCCTCTTCAGTATCGACATGATCGTCCTCTTCTTCGCGGTGATCTGCGGCATCGGCGGCACCCTCACCGCTATCGACAACCTCGGTCAGATCGGCACCTCCCTCGGCTACCCCAAGAAATCCACCTCCACCTTTGTCTCCCTCGTATCCATCTGGAACTACCTCGGACGCGTCTCTGCTGGTTTCATCTCCGAAATCTTTCTCACCAAATACAAATTCCCCCGCCCCTTATTCGTGACCTTCATCCTCCTCTTCTCCTGCATCGGCCACCTCCTAATTGCCTTCAACGTCCCCAACGGCCTCTACGTTGCCTCAATCATCATTGGATTCTCCTTCGGGGCCCAATGGCCGCTCCTTTTTGCAATCATATCCGAAATATTCGGACTCAAGTATTACTCAACCCTGTACAATTTCGGAGGGGCGGCAAGCCCAATCGGGGAATATATACTGAATGTCAGGGTTACAGGCCACTTGTATGATAGAGAGGGTGAGAGACAATTGGCTGCGGCGGGGCTTGTTAGAAAGGCTGGGGAGGAATTGAATTGTAATGGGGTGCGTTGTTTTCAGGAGGCTTTTATTATTATGACGGTGGTGACAGTTATCGGAGCGCTTGTTTCTGTGATTTTGGTGGTTAGGACTAGGAAGTTTTATAGGAGTGATCTTTATAAGAAGTTCAGGGAGGAGGCAAAGACAGCCGAGATGGATATGGCATTGGATGGAGGTGGCGGCAGAGTTGTGGTGGAGCGGCAGGGGTACTAAGGAAAGTGGGTGATGGCGGTTGGTGAGAAAAACTTGGGTGCCGAGGGAGTATAATGTATATGCACACGTCGTGCCGAGCGCGCATCTCAGTCGTTCAAAAGTGTTTTGGACGGCCTCGATTTCTCTCAACCCTTCTCTTCTCTCTCTCTCTCTCTCTCTCTCTCTCTCTCTCTTTCGGAGTCGTCCTAAATATTTTTAGACGACCGAAATGCGCGACGAGTACCACCACATAGTATCCGTTCGGCACCAAGTTTTTCTACAGATTGTTGGTTAGGATTGAATAACATTAGCTTCAAAATGTCATTTAGTGGTGTACGGTACTATCTTGTTTTGTAATTCTTGGACGAAATTGAAATGTGAATTCTTGTTTCCTCTTCTTTTGCTGGCTTGTCCAATGGCTCATCTCCGTCAGTAGGTTCGTGTAGAATTCTCTTCAGCATATTATAACACTTACTATCATTTTGCGACTCTGGAGTGGAATCGTGCATGTATTCGCGTGAAATGAGAAAATAGTACAAAATGGCATGTTAGAGCAACTCCAACAAGACAGAAAAGAGGTTCTATCACGCCCTGAATTTTCAACATAATATTCGTACATTTCATAATAACAAAATAGTTATACATGTGGTGTATTGTACAAGTGTGTAAACCTACAATGCATGAGATTAATTAAAAGAGTGAATTTTACTTATATATAACCCTCAAACTATGCACACTTTTTCTATATCGTCCTCAAACTAAAAAAAATCACCCATGTCGTCCTCCAATTGCTAACTTCTGTTAGGAGTGTGGACGGAAAGTTGACCATGTGCCTAGCACATGACTTGGTCAAGGCAAATGAAAGGGCAGAAATGCCATTCCCAGTCCATTCTCCTCCCCGAAGCAACCCCTGAGTTAAACCAAATCAAGGAAGAAGAAAGTAAACCCAAATGGTTAGAAGACAAAGGAACAATTATTTGTTGTTTGATTCACATCACCGCCTAGGTCCAACCCTAACAAACAATTTTTGTGCTCCATGGAGGGCGGAGAAGAAAAGAGGAGGAAAGTAACGACGGAGGAGGAGAAGTCGTCAATGTCAAGCAGGATTTTACCTTACTCTGTTTTTGGTTTCCCCTTTATGTTACTACTAGGTTAGGTTAGATCTAAGGAAATTGGAGGAAAACAGGGGCCAATTCTGTAGTGGAGGACAAAGATGACTGGAAATGGCAATTCTGCCCCTCTAGGAGGTCATATGAGACGTGCACATGTACAACTTTCCGTCGACACTCCTAACAGAAGTTAGCAATTTGACCCAATTGGATGAAATTGAATAGTTGGAGGACGACATAGGTGATTTTTTTAGCTTCGTTCTAATCCACAACTGAAAACATACACACCACACACCCTCTTCCTCATCTATTTCAAATAGTGAAACAACCAAATAACACGTTGAATGTCGTTCCTAGGGCCTCACTCATCAGCGATCCACTAGTAATTTTTGCGACTTTAGGAATGTGTCCTCCTCTTTTGGCATGTGCCATTCCTAGGGCCTTACCTGTTGGTGGTCCTTAAGTAATTTTCCGCGACTTTGGGAACACGTCCTCCCTCTTTTTTTGGAACAACAAAAATAATAGATATATTAACCTTTGAAACGAATTATGCAGATCAAATGGTCAAGGATGAAGGGCATCATATCTAGAGGAGAAATCCCACACAACAAAATGATGATTTTGGAGCACTTTTAAGAAACTAACTCGTCAAGTATGATAATGAGACATTCCCTTTTTAAGTGCTGCATTGTGTTCACCTAATGGGGCATTCCAACATGACACTGGATTTTTGTATTTTTTTTTTAAAAAAATGTTTATCTGATAGGGCTACCAAAAGTGCCTCAAATAGGGCAGTTTTTGCAAATCGTGAAACGGCGTCACTCTTGAACCCAAACAAGGGGCATTTTTTATCGTGTGCCTCAAATACTATAACCTAATGGGGCAGTCCATCCAAACACCCAAATTTATTTTATTTTATTTTTTTAATGTTTATCTGATAGGGCTGGACAAAGTGCCTCAAAACTTGGTTTAACAGGGCAGTTTTTTGCAACTCCTTAAACGACGTCACTCTATAGGTGTCAAGAGCAGTTTTTTTTTTTTTTTTGATCGGCAACAAGTTTATTAAAGAAACCTGACAAAGGGTACATCAAGTAGGGGGAGAAGGGAGGGGACTCCAACCGAAGTTGAAGGAATAAAAAACACCCGAAGGGACAGAGCCCAAAACATCTAAAGGGCCAAGCCCAAACGCCTAATGGCCTAGCCTAAAAGGCATACCAATTAAAAACAACGAAGCCCAAACCCATTGAGACAAAGCTCACACCTCCAAACGGGCCTAAAAATGCCCTGATAAAAAATAAAGCCCAAAACTCCAAGCAAACCCTAAACAAAACTGACCAGACTAATTCGCCCAGAGCAGTCAAGAGCAGTTTTTTTCCAATCGAGCCATTGATAATACTTTGCGAAACTCAATACACTGAAACTATTTTAACAATCGAGTCATTGATTTTGTTGTTCCTATTGATGAAATCAATCGTGTAAAGTTTCTTCTTGATCGAGATCAGAAAGCTCGACGCTCGGGACCCATTTTGTTTTTTTAATGATACTTTTCGTCCGATTAAATGCGTACCGATATGTGGTCCACTTAGTTTTTTGTATGACTGATGGATTCCATAATATGTAAAAGATAAACGGTTCCGATCACACACAAAAAAATCAGGTGGTGCTCGGGTTGTCCACTATAAGACTTTAATCCTTCGGGATGCATTAAATGTGATCCGATCACGCGGTTGCCGATATCCGATGATCTCCTATTTTGGTGATGCTGGTGAAATCAATGAGACGTGAAATTGTAACAGTTCTGATCAACTATTTGTACAAATTGACTTGGTAATGACCTTTAAAATCTATACGTTGACTGTAGTTGCCTACAAACTAAGTAGTGTGTTGTAATTGAATGTATAGTAGCCACGCAACCGCAACGCAATCAAGATGATCGTGACCGTTGATTTTGTTGTGCTTATTGATTAAATCATTATCGTAAAAATTTGGATGGATCGGGTTTGCAAAGGTCCTTGATTGGGACACAACTTCATTATATAAACGAGTTTTTATGCCCTCTCAAGTTTGTAGTGAGACATGATTAACTTTATTCTTGATACGAACGATCTAATGTGTGTAATGTAAAAGATAGATTATTCTGATTGCAAAAAAAATACCTGGGGTGGGGCCAATTAGTACTTCATAATTATTTTGTGCCTCAGAATGCATTAAATATGATCCGATCATATATTTGCTAATATCTGATCTCTAATTTTGATGACTTTGAAAGAATATACGAGATGTGTAATTTCAATGGTTCAGATTAATCATTATAGAAATATCACTAACAATTAGCTTACAATTTGAACATAATAATTACACACACAAGCACACTAAGTAATTAATTTCCTTCCAAATACTTTTTTTCCCTCCCTAATACCTTACTCCCTCAATTCCCCAAAAATTCCCGTGAAAAATTTAGAACTCCCTCCATGAACCAAAATCCCAAATCCCCCTCCACCACTCCTGACCTAAGTGACCTAACTCTAAAAAAATCCCTAAATCTACAAATCATTTACGGTCCTTCCTTCTCTCTCTCTCTCTCTCGAATCTTTCTATGGTGCCCCACTAAATTTGGACCATTAGATCTAAAATAAACGAATCTCAGCCATTGGATCAAAAAAAAGTACGTGGTTTTGCCGAAAAACGAGGTGGTTTTGTTGTTTTCCTTCCAAAAAAACTCGCACGTTACTTACCACAAAAACTGGAAATACATACCACCAAATAGGCTAAGTATTACCATGAAATAACGGAATACTTGCCACGAAATAAGGGAATACTTACCACAAAATAAGGCCGACTGGTCAATCCGGTAGCAGGCCACCATTTTGAGCGGGAAAATCCATACTTTTTGGGGTTTTATAACACCCCACCACTTTTTACTTAATCCACTCTGAATTTTGTCCTTTAGCTAAGCTTTTTGTAGTGTGCAACATTAAAAAATGAGTTGAAAAAAGGCTTTTGTTAAAATTTTTGATTTGTGTAGGTATATTTCTTAGAACAATTTTTTGAAATAAAAAATATTAATCATATAATAATAATAATCTCCAAATTAAATTAAATAATTTTAAATAATTTATCTTTAAATAATTATTAAATATATGATTTGTAATAATTATTATTTTGATAACTTAGCAAAAATAATTTGTATTTAAACACACACTACATGAATTGTAATAAAAATGTTGAATGAAAAATGCTAAATCAATAAGTAATAAATATTAAATGATTTAGTAGGACCTTCCACTGAATTAAGATAAAGTATTTAATATAATTAGATTATTCAATCAGATTTAGATGCAAAAACAAGAAATTAGATTAATTTTTGCAATTGATTAACATGATATTGTAACGATTAATAGTTGTAGTTGACATTGGGTGGTGCTTGATTGATGATTAATCACAATTATCGATTGTAGTTAGAGTCATTCGACTAAGAGTTTAAGTGATTGATCAGGCAATATCATGTTATTATTAAATGTAGTAGTTAACAGTAGTGTTGGTTGAGTGCGATCAATGAGGGATTGATACAATTGGTTAATGTAGTAGTTAATACAATTGGCTAAAATGAATTGGTTAATTTAGGATGATATTATCAATGTTATTACTCAATGTAGTACTTAACAGTAGTGTTAGTTGACAGCGATCAATGGATGATTGATACAATTGGCTAATGTAATAGTAACTACTAACTATTAATCCATAATGCCGCATTCAATATATTATTTAGTTTCATTAATTGTTAAAGATAGATATATTTCAAATGCAAATAATACAAATTAAGTACAACTAAGAGACATTAAATATATTTGTAGTTAAGTTCCCAACTACCCTTATTATGGTGCATTAATTATGTTACATAAATGTATACTACTCATCATTAATACCATACTTACCATAGCATAAGGCTATGAATACCACACCATCTGATCTTTTTTTACCACCACCTTAACCGTAGTATGTTGATGTGAACATACTACAGTTTCTACTAGTACTCACCTTTTGGCAAGGAAACAGTTACTACATATTTAAACATTTTGTAAAGGTGCAACAAGTCTGAATTCTTACTTACCTACCACACATTGTACCATTGATGCAACTAAATTTCTCCTACCTACCCTAAACTACTAAAAAATTACCCTCAATCAGATTGTAACAAGTTTTTTCTTCTATTCCATACATCTTCCTTCTTGTCTCATAAAATGAATAATAAAGAAGCTATGGAACTTTGAAAATTGACAAATTGAAGAGTTTCTCCAAGTAAGTTTCTCTACAATAAGAAAGCTTAGATCCTAGATCTTCATCACAAATGATACGTTTGGCATTTTTTAAGTTTGGTAAATATGAGATGCATCTTTTGCAAATGATACGTTTTTAATTTGTTAAGGTCATACTTACCGTAACTTATGGAAATTTGTATCATTAGATAGGTTTAAATGGATAACTTGAAACATTCCTCCAAGCATAGGAAATACAAATTCTAACTTTCAAGATTCTAAAAACTAAGTAGACTCTTGACAACTTAAAAGACACTTGGGAAATAAAAAAGAACTTTAAAGAGACTCTATGATTGACAAAATGACATAAAAAAACTGTGAATCAAAAAATACCTCATCATTTTTAGCATCTTCATTATGCTCCTGCATCAAACTATGAACCAAACATGTCCTCCTAGAGCACATACTCAATAGTTCAAATACACACCGTAAACTGGTCCGTGTTTTATTTCACATTGAATAAATTTCCGTTGTCAATAATATTGAAAACGAAAAGACCAACACGTTGGTAACAACAGGCATGTTTTTGTCGTAGATTTTTCGGTAACAGTTCTCAAACAAAGCTCAAATGAAAAAATACAAATCAGTTGTTTTCGCATTTGTTTTTTCATATTTAAAAATAAGTTATTTTTGCTTGTTACCACAATAAGTGGAAACACGTAATGGATACAAAACCGTAGCCCATACCTATGTCCGCCACTTCAGAATTTCCGTAAATGGGCCCTACGAAGCCCAAAAAGCCTCATGCTTATATCCAGCTAAAAACCCAGACCATTTAAATCCCATGAGTGTTCTACATCCAGTTAAAAGCCCAGACTTGTGAAAGCCCGAGAGCAATTTTCGTGAGTCTTCAACAGGAAAAAAATTCGGTGCTGAGTGGGTACGCCACGTGGTGCCGAGCGACAATCTTGGTCATTCAAAAGTGTTTTAGACGGCCAGATTTCTTCCACTCTCACTCTTTCTCTCTTTAAATCTGGGCCGACTAAAATACTTTTGGACAGCCGAAATTACCGTTCGGGCACCATGTAGGATGGTGCCCGATACTGAAAAATCTCTCCTCGAACAGGCTTTGAGTAAATCAAGTTCCAACATCCTTAAACTGATGCATGCCTCGTTTAGCAATTAGTGGAGGGGTTAAGGCTTTATAAAGGTTTTTGTGTTTTCCAATCTAAAAGCTCTTTATTATCTTCAACTAATGAATCAATATGTGTTTTATAAATTTTCTTTTGTGATCGGGAACAAGTGTCAATTTGTTCTAACTTTTTTTTTTTTTTTTTTTTGGTACACCATAAAAAATGTCAATTTGTTCTATCATGGAAATGAGTTCTAGTAACAGGAATTTCATGTTAATTAGAGCATATTTAGGTAGTTAAATTCTGAAATTTAAAAAATATATTAATTAGTTAATAACCTTTATATATAATTTAATTTACTCTATTGACAACACTTTAACTTTACTGAAATTATCTCGTTATCGTTACATTAGCATGGCCCTTTTGGAGCTGCTTAGGAAATAATAAGCCCACCCAAGCTCAGCTCAAAAAAGTTAAATCCGGTTTTAATTTCCAATAAGATTATATGGCTGAGTTCAAGGACTTTGTCAATTGAAAGGATGTTTGCGTTCAATTCGTGCATTTGAATGGCTGCAAAAAATTCTTTTAAATGTCTTAGAACAACAATGAACCAAATAACAGTTACTGTATATTTTTCGGAGGGAAAAGACTATCATACACACCCCTTATTTGGGACACACCCCTACAAAAGTTACGATTTTTTTAATAAAAGTTACAAGAGACACCAAAATGTTACGAACACTACAAGAAATCTGAGATACCCCAGCGGCCAAAAGCATTGATAAAAGTGCCTAAAAGCACTGCTATAGACCTGTGAGGTCTATACCCACGCTTGAAAAAGTCGTTGGCGTCGCTGCTGTATCCATTTACCAGCGCTTTTTATCAAGCATAGGTACAAAATTTATTTTACCAGTGCTTTTTAGCAAGCATAGGTACAACATTTATTTTACCAGCGCTTTTGCAACCGCTAGTGTAGACTAAGTTTTACCAGTGCTTTAAAAACGCTGGAGTATACTCACTTTCACCATCGCTTTTAGCCGCTGGTGTAGGCGGCCAAAAACGCTGTTACAAGGGGTTTTTTTTTTTAAAAAACTGATTAATAATTACCTTATTCACTTTCCCACACACTTGTTCAATATTTTTTTTTTTTCAAGAACTAAAAAAAATGAAAAAGTAACATAATTCATTTTTCATTGCAAAAACTAATAATCCATACAAAATACCACAAGTAGATTGAAGGCATGTTCCATAACGTTGTGAACGTACAAAAGTAGATTAAATGTTCATTATGGTGCGGAGGAAATACCATAATCCACAAGTCCGTAGGCTAAACTGTGGGGAAAAAAAATATAAAAAATAAAATAAAAATAAGCTATCAAAAATTCACGATGCCATCCTTAATCTTCATGAAAGAGCTTTCAAAATGAAGGGTTGAAATCACGCTTTTGCCTAGACCGTCCTATACTTGCAATAGAAAGGACGAAGAATAAGAACCGAGTCAATTTATCTTTTAACTCCCACGACATAAGGAAAAGCACAACATATAAAGAAGCATATAGCAAATAACTTTATTTGAATAGCAACATTGTTAGTTTTTGGCTATACACGTTTATCTCTCACCCCTCATTTATACTTGGACACCAGCTGGAAATAAAAGAAAAGAACAGCAGGAAATATCCTAGAGTAAGAGACAATGATGAAGTCAGCTCAACAAAAGATTTGGAAACACTTAAAAGAGGAAGTGATTCTTGAACCCAAGCCGTTTCAACCCAGACTAAAAATCGTCGACTCGTTCGGGAAATTTATCAAACAGATGGTACCCATGTAACCTTAATGTAAAGCTAGAATATTCTCTTACACAGAAGACAACCCAAAATGCACAAACAGAAACCCACAAAAAATAAGTATATCTGAATGTGTCTAATTGACTATATTCAGTCTAAATTTCTCTCTTCTAACAGTCTAAATAGCTGTTAGCTAAAGTTTACTCTGGAACACTGAAATTGACCCTGAATAACTTGAATGAACTTTGCTGAGCTCACAGGTTTGGAGTCCTTTTCTTGTGCAACTACATTACCCTCCCACTGTATGCCCTTGTAGCCTAGGTAGTCAGCTCTGATAAATCTTTCTTCCTCTAATTTGTCACAAACAAAAAGGTTTTTCATTTTATTCTGGACAAGTAGACTTTATGTGCACAAGTCTTAGCCGATGCCGATCCCTAACTAGTATAGACATTTTTTTAAGACGGTGATGTGTCACCAATGGACTTAATACCATTTTGACAAAAACGTGCTGCAATGTTAAAACAAGAACAATTACATGGTTTTGGATGAATTTAATTCTTTTTATGTGGCTTTTAGGCTTTCCACTAAAAGTGATTGAAATGTTAATAAATACGCACATACACGACATATGTTTCGTATACAAAACTACATTCTTTTATTGTCTCCCTTGCATGTGGTGTCCTACACCATCTTCAAATTTTTTGTCGATGTAGTTATATCATGTTTGTGTCGTGTCGTATGTCTGTGTTACTTAGCCAGCTCCTGTAGTCAAGAGTTTTATGAGAAGCCACTTTTTTCATCCTCTTAGCAACTAATAGTATTTCCAACTCTTTTAGCATAGCATTATGCTATCAACTTAAGAAATCACTCCCATAGTTGAATTCACAAATGGGCTCACACATGAAGAAATCTATATTTGATCAACAAACAGCTAGGGGTGTCAAACGGGCCGGGTCGGCACGGGCACGGCACGAGCACCGCACGCCAAAGGCACGGTAAAATCCTGGCACGGCACGGTATAAGTTGGCACGGGCACGGCACGGTCTAAGGCGGCACGTGGCACGGCACGACACGGTCTTTTTCTAGCACGACACGACGTCAACAAGGCACGAGGCCCGGCACGACACGACTTTATTCTAGCACGGCACGGCACGAGCACGGGCACGGAAGTAGGTTGGGCATGGCATGGCACGGGCAAGTAGGTTCTATGGCAAGGCACGGAAAATCCAAAGGCAAGGGCAAGGCACGGCACAAGGCATGGAAAATCCAAAAAAAAAGGTTGTTAAATACTATATTTCTATGTATTTTTTTATCCCAAAAAATAAGAATTATTTTTAGGTTGTGTTAGTGAATTATATATTTATATCAAGTTTAAAAAAATGAAGTCATGAACAAAAGAAGAGAAAAACAAAAAAACAAAAAAAAACAAGAGGGAAAAAGAAGTTACAAAAAAATTTTTTTTTTTTTTTGAGAGAGAGAGAGAGAGTTTGGACAAAAAAAAAGAAAATAAGCTTTTAAAATATTTTATATGATTAATAAATTTTGAATCAAAATTTAAACATGAAAAAAATGTATACCACACATATACATTGCCTTTTATCTAGAATAAAGATTTTGAAAAAAAAAATCAATTCTTTTGGTGAAAAATATATATTTTTTGTTTATGTTAGTGAATCACTTAATTATATCAAGTCAAAAAAAGAAACATGAAGTCATGAACAAAAAAATTAAAATTTTAAAAAAAATGTGATAATTTTTATAGAGAGAGAGAGAGTTGGACAAAAAAAAAAAAAAATTACAAATTGTTTTGAATAGCAACATTGTTAGTTTTTTGCTTTACACGTTTATCTCCCACCCCTCATTTATATTTGGACACCAGTTGGGTGTCTGATCACAAAAATGGGGGCGTATAATCCTATGTTCATGAACAACAAAAACAGAGAAGCACATTCTTGACCAAAGAAGTAACAAGTGTTCAAATGTAGTACTTGTCCAAAGCTAATAGTCCTAGAGTACTACTCCTAGCAAACAAAGCCAACGAGTTGGAAATAAAAGAAAAGAACATCAGGAAGTATCCTAGAGTAAGAGACAATGTCGAAGTCAGCGCAAGAAAGATTTGGAAACACTTAAAAGAGGAAGTGATTCTTGAACCCAAGTCGTTTCAACCCAGACTAAAAATCGTCGACTCGTTCGGGAAATTTATCAAACAGATGGTACCCATGTAACCCTTATGTAAAGCTAGGATATTCTTACACAAAAGACAACCCAAAATGCACAAACAGAAACCCACAAAAAATAAGTATATCTGAATGTGTCTAATTGACTACATTCAATCTAAATTTCTCTCTTCTAACAGTCTAAATAGCTGTTAACTAAAGTTTACTCTGGAACACTGAAATTGACCTTGAATGAACTTTGCTGAGCTCACAAGTTTGGAGTCCTTTTCTTGTGTTGTAGCCCAGGTAGTCAGCTTTGATAAATCTTTCTTCCTCTAATTTGTCACAAACAAAAAGGTTTTTCATTTTTTCTGGACAAGTAGACTTTATTTGCACAAGTCTTGGCCGATGCCGATCCCTAAGTAGCATAGTCATTTTTTTAAGACGGTGATGTGGTGATGTGTCACCAATGGACATAATACCAACTTGACAAAAGCGTGTTGCAATGTTAAAACAAGAACAATTACATGGTTTTGGATGAATTTTAATTCTTTTTATGTGGCTTTTAGGCTTTCCACTAAAAGTGATTGAAATGTTAATATATACGCACATACACGCCATATGTTTCGTATACAAAGCTACATTCTTTTATTGTCTCCCTTGCTTGTGGTGTCCTACACTATCTTCAAAAAATTTTGTCGATGTAGTTATATCTTGTTTGTGTCGTGTCGTATGTCTGTGCTACTTAGCCAGCTCCTCTAGTCAAGGGTTTTATAAGAAGCCACTTTTTTCATCCTCTTAGCAACTAATAGTATTTCCAACTCTTTTAGCATAGCATTATGCTATCAAGTTAAGAAATCACTCCCATGGTTGAATTCATAGATGGGCTCACACATGAAGAAATCTATATTTGATCAACAAATAGCTAGGGGTGTCAAACGGGCCGGGTCGGCACGGGCACGGCACGAGCACCGTACCGCACGTTCGAAGGCGGCACGGCACGCCAAAGGCACGGTAAAATCCTGGCACGACAGGGTATAAATTGGCACATGGCACGGCACGGGCATGGGCATGGAGTTGAGCGGGCACGGCACAGTCTAAAGCGGCACGTGGCACCGCACGACATGGTCTTCTACGGGCACGACACGAAGTCAACAGGGCACGAGGCACGACACGACTTTATTCTAGCACGGCACGGGCATGGGCACGAGCACGGAAGTTGGTTTGGCACGGCATGACACGGAAGTAGGTTGGGCATGGCATGGCACGGGCATGACATGCACAGTACAGTTCTAGCAAGGCACGGCACGAGCACGGGCACTGCACGAGGCATGGAAAAACTGGAAAAAAAAAAAAAGTTGTTAAATACTTTATTTCTATGTATTTTTTTATCCCAAGTAAAGAAGAATTATTTTTTGGTTTTGTTAGTGAATTATATATTGATATCAAGTTTTTAAAAAAATGAAGTCATGAACGAAAAAAGAAATAAAAGGGAAAAAGAATTAACAAATTTTTTTTTAGAGAGAGAGAGAGAGAGTTTGGACAAAAAAAAGAAAATAAGCTTTTAAAATATTTTATATGATTAATAAATTTTGAATCAAAATTCAAACATGAAAAAAATGTATACCACACATATACATTGTCTTTTATCTAATAAAGATTTTGAAAGAGAAATCAATTTCTTTTGGTGAAAAATAATTTTTTTTTGTTTGTGTTAGGAATCACTGAATTATATCAAGTTAAAAAAAGAAACATGAAGTCATGAACAAAAATTTAAAAATTATAAAATTAAAAAAAAATTATAAATTTTAGAGAGAGAGAGAGTTGGACAAAAAAAAAAGTTACAAATTGTTTTTTAAAAAAATGGGTTAAAAAAATTACGACAAGGTTCCGCACAAATATGTTCAGATCTCCATTAAATTAAACTAATTGAACAATCGAGAGCGTTAATATGATAGTTCTTGTTGATTAAATCAATCATGGAAAGTTACATATCGATCGGATTTAGAAAACCCCTTGATTGGGGTATGAATGTGTTATTTAGATGAATTTTACAAGAGAGCTATTATCCGATTAAATGTAAGTTGAAACACGGTGAACTTAACTTTTTCTACAAACGATGTACTCTGTAATATGTGAAAGATAGACGGTTCCGATTGGGAAAAAAAAAACTTTGGTGGGGCTGTTATGGTTTAGAATAAGACTTTCAGGCATCGGGAAGCATTAAACATGATCTGATATCATGACTATTGATATCCGATGATCTCCAAAATTGGTGTCAATGATGGAATCAACAAGGCGTGAAATCCTAACGGTTCAGATCGAACATTATAAATTTTGACTCGGTAACGACCTTTGAAATCTATACGTTGAATATAGTTGGTTAGAAACTAAGTCTTGTGCTATAGTCTAATGTACATTAGCCACACGATTGCAACAAAATTACGACGATCCACACCTACTATTTTGTTTGTCTTGATGTTTTAATAAACCTCACCAAATCTCGGGTCAATCGGATTTTGAAAGCCCCTTTATCGAGATTCAGGACGTGGGAATAAATAGTAGAAAAATATTTGTTAGCTCCGATCGAGCATACAGAGATAATAAATTTACTTAATTTTTGACATGAATAATATATTCCCTCCTACAAAAAATATAGACGGTTCCGATTTTCCAAAAAAAACTCGAAAGGCCCCCGAGTGATGCGTCGTAAATTTACGAGGATTTTGTATGCATGTTAATGCCATGCACATGGCACACACAATCACACACACACTATATAATGTTTTTTCCTGGTCATTAGGGCTAGCCGCGAACCTCTCTCTCTCTCTCTCTCTCTCTCTCCCTCTGGTTTCAAATCGAGTTGGGTTTCGATTGCATTCTGATCCTAGGGTTTCAGATCGAGTTCGGTTTCGATTGCATCCTAGGGTTTCGATCAAGGTTGTGAATCTCGGACCGTACCGGACGGTACCGGCCGGTACGTATCGGATTTATGCTAAACCGGTATCTTGCACCTTTAATTCCGTCCCGGCTTTAATACCGGTCCTTACCGGCGAGTACCGGAAATTCCGGCCAATACCGGGCGAAATGGTGGTCCCGACGATTCCGTCCGGTACCGTGTTGAATGGACTTTGACAGTTTTCTACAAACAGATCTGGCACAGATCGCAACCCACAAAGAGAGATTGAGAGGGAGGGCTATACCGATTTTGCTATGATTGAGAGAGAGAGAGAGAGAGAGAGGTTTTGAGCCATACCTCTTTCACGCAGTCACAGAACAGCAAAGCAAGAGAGGAGTTCAAGAGAGAAGAGAAGCAAATGCTTGTTTTGCTATAGTACTAGTAGATAAAGTTTTGTAATTTGAAGCCCTAGAATATCACAAGGACCAAATTACCCTTCTATCTTTTGTTTAAAATGGTTCTTTTCTTTTTTTTTTTTTTGAGGAAACGTACGATTTCATACGAAACCAATTTTTTCTTTTCTTTTTTTTTTCAAGTGTGTAAACCAACCACTTTGAGTTCATTTTTTTAAAGGTTGAATTGAAAAAGAGGAGAGGAACTTTTCTTTTCTTCTTTTTTTTTTATCAAATGATGTTTACAAATTTATGAGTTTGATTTTATATTTTTGAGTTGTACTGTACTTAATTTTAAAATAAAATTTTAATCTACGGAAAGTGAAGTATATATATACACCATATTTTTATGATATTTGTTGTTTCTAATAATAATTTATATTTATATAAATTATTTATATAAATTATTTATATGAATTAAATTATATGGAGAAAATTTTGATTTACATATATATATATATATACAAGTAGTACAAATAAAATCCAAACGGAAATTAATTAGGTCTTATTGGACATCACGACATTGCATTTAGTAGGAAAACCTCATTTCCGACCGGTTCGAGATTCAGAACCTTGGTTTCGATTCATTTCATTTCTCGATCGAGTTGGATTGCGATTGCATCCTAGGGTTTCTGTTTCACAACGATTTCAGAGGATCTGGTGACTGGTATTGGTAAATGGTAAGGGTTTTCAACTTTACACTCGATAAAATTCGTTATTATTATTTTTTTCATTCGATTGCATGATTTGCATCCTAGGCTAGGGTTTTAGACTTTACTCTTTCAGATTTCTGATTCCATTCGACTATACATGATATTTATTTATTTATTTATTTTTTTTGCAGATGGATGGTCGTAGCCCCCTGTCTGACTCTTTTAATGATGAACATCATCAACTTCCACCAAACCTTGTTGCACCAGCAGCACCACAGGGCATGGAGTCTGTAGGTGAAGCTGTTTCAAACATTGTTCACTCTAGAACAGGACCTTCAGGTTCTACTCCAACAGATTCAACTCTACAACTTCAGGCCGTAGTGGTTCAAAAATGCAACGCACATCATGGGTATGGAATCATTTCACTATAGATAAAAACTTCAAGGATAAAAATGGTAATAACATAGGACCTAGGGTTGTATGCAATTATTGTGACATAGATTATAGTTGCAATAATGATCATGGCGTAGGGCATCATGGTAGACACATTGGAAGTAAACATAATGATAAAATTGTTGCACTCAGTGGTGAATCTGATAGTAGTTTGCCTAATTTCATTTATTCAAAAGACAAAATGAGACATGGACTGACCTGTTACGTAGCTGCAGCAGGACAACCATTTACTTTTGGTGATGACATTAGATTTGAATATTTTGTCCAAAATTGTCTAAATCCTTCATTTGCTAAAGTTTCTAGAAATACAACCCGTAGTGATACGAAGAAAGCTCATAGTGAAGTTAAAATTTTATTGATTAGTGAACTAGCTAGACTTGGTGCAATAGGTTTTACTTCTGATATGTGGTCTGGTATAAATAATCGTGGTTATATTTGTGTGACTGCTCATTATATAGACTCTATTTGGACTTTACGAAAAAAATTTATTGCTTTCAGTTTAGTGGAGTTTCCTCATGATACTGATCAGATTTTTGAAAGTATTATGGGTGTTTTTAGGGATTATGAAGTTGTTGATAAAGTTTTTAGCATTATTTTTTTACAATCATACTGCTAATACTGCTACAATTTCATTGTTTAAAATAAATTTGACTCCTTATTTGGTGAGTTATTGCATATTCGATGTGTGTGTCATGTCATTAACTTAGTTGTGCAAGATGGTTTGAAACATATAGCACCACATGCACATACAAAAAATTAGAGATGTTGTTCTTTTTATTGGCACTTCACCATCTAGGCAACAAGAATTTGATAAATTGTGTGCATCATGTTACACTGTGAGACCCAAAAATATGAACTTTGATGTTCAAACTCGTTGGAATTCGAAGTCTTGTAGGAATTATAGTGATGCAATATCTGCTTTTGTTAATCAGAGGTATCATGGTACTCCTTTAACTCCAGCTGATTGAAAATTTGGTTTTGACTTCATGAAATTTTTGAAAGTGCTTTATCGTGCGTGCTACTGTAGCTTCTTCGGGTGTTCGTTATCCTACTTCGTGTATCGTGTTTAATCATCTGTACAATATTAGTCTCAATTTTCGTAATCATGGGACACAACCAAATTTTGTAAATGCTTGTATAGATATGGAAGGAAAATTTATAAAATATTACAAAGAAATGTCACCAATATTTATGTTAGTTGCAGTAATGGACCCTAGGATAAAGTTAGTAGGTGTTGAAGTGCTCTTAAGAAAGATTAGTACGAATTTAGGGATTACTACTTTACCTTCTTCTACTGTTGTGACTGATTTATTGACTGCTATGTATGTTAAATATGAATCTAAGTTTGGTGCCATTGCTACCCGTACTGCTGCTTCTTTAACATATTGTACAAGTTCCAATGATGCATCTTGGTTTTTGTTTAATTCAAGTTTAGGAGTAGGAAGTAGTACTGTAACTTCACGCACTGAACTTTTTAAATATTTGGACCTAGAATCTGTTAGCGAGAATGACTTGCTTAATTTTGGTATCTTAGCTTGGTGGAAAAAAAAATGAAAGGACTTATCCCATTCTTTCAATCATGGCACGTGATCTACTAACACCTCATGTGTCTTCAGTGGCATCCGAATCTGCTTTTAGTGCAGGTAAAAGAGTGTTGGATGAGAGGAGGAGCAGACTAGCTCCAGACATTTTGGATTGTCTCATGTGCTTAAAAGATTGGGAGGATGCACGCCTTGAAATTGAAAAGGCTCAGGTAAAGAAGAATTTAGAGGCTATTTTGCGGACTCTGATATAGATAGTGATTAGTGAATTCATTATTTATGTTGGGGTTGTGTCTGTGGCTTATTCATTTCAGTTAGTGGGCTGAAATGGGTGTGGCAGCTTATGGCAACATGATGTTGCCCCCACTTCAGTTGTGTGTGTGTGTGATTGTGTGTGGGGGGTTGTGTGTGTGTGTGAAGCAACAAGTGTGTGACTGTGTGTAGGTGTGGCAAACTTATGGCAACATGATGTTGCCCCCACTTCAATTGTGTGTGTGGGGGGGGGGGTCATTTTAATCTGAAATTAATAAGCCTCATTTTAATCTGAAATGAATAAGCCACAGACACAACCCTTTATCTCCATGTTCAAACTTAAAATAACACATGAATTGTGATTTGTAACTAATGAGAGTCTTAAATGGCAACATAATATTGCATCATTTTCAGTTATTGGCTATGATGAATTCTAAGCCAAAAATATTAGTTATGTTATGTTTGTGAATTCTGAATTTGGTCAATGATGATTTTGAGCCCAATCTGGGCAATGATGATTGTTGAGTCCTGAATTTATGTGTTATAGACTATAGTGACTGAATTTGGGCAATGATGATTGTTAAGCCCTGAATTTATGTGTTATAGTGACTGAAAGATTTGGACAATGATGATTGTTGAGCCCTGAATTTATGTGTTATGGTGACTGAATTTGGACAATGATGATTGTTGAGCTCATTTACAAAGTAAAAAAAGGCAATGATGAATTCTGAGCCTAGTGCAGGTGTGACTTGTGTAGTTGTGTTGGTTGAGCATTGTTAGGGTTTGTGGATTGAGCATTGTTAGTGCACTAGTGCAGGTGTGACTTGTGTGGTTGTGTTGGTTGACTTGTTTGCTGCACCTATTGGATGTTTGCTGCACTTGTTGTTGCACGTATTTGCCAAAACAATCACAATAACTTTTTTTAAACAACATTTTTGGAAAACAATTCTTGAAAAAAATTTAAAATAAAAATTGAAGTTTCTTAAAAAGTATTACTTCCAAAATATTCTTCCAAAAATTGAAGTTTCTTAAAAATATTACTTCCAACAAAAATATTTAGATAAATGATTATTTCCCAAAAAAAATTTGGTTTTTTTTTATTGAAAACAATTTTTTTTCAATAAAGTTTTTTTATGAAAATATAATTTTTTATATTTTTTTGTAAATTTTTTATTTAAAGATTTTGAAAAAGAAAATAAAACATTTTTTCAAAAAAAAAAATTTCGAAAATACTTTTTGAGAAAAATTCCAATATCATCCGAATATTTCGAAAACAATCCCATTTTTGTTAATCCTACCCAGTCTCATCTCCCCCCTGGGATTATATAGTACCCCGCATATAGGGATAAAAATAATCGCGGGATTAATAATCCCGAGAGTCATTCAGGAACCAAACATGGGATAATTCTGGAAATGGTACAATTAGTCCTATTCCAGACAATTAATCCGCGAATCAAACGAAGCCTACAGTATTAGGACGGAGATAATCGCAAATAACGAAAAGTTAGGGACTGATATATGCAAAATATAGTACAATATGTATGGAAACGGTACAGATTCCTCCAATAGACAGACTCCGCCAGATGACGCTCTCTCAGTAACAAACCACACTCACTCCCCTCCCTCCCTCTCTCTCTCTCGCTCTCTCTAACGATGGCGTCTCGAAAGGGTAAAGAAGTTGCAGGAGAAGAATCATCGGGAAAGAGAAAGCGCAACGGCAGCGACAAGGCCGCCACTCGTCGGAAAAGGAACAATCGCGGTGTTCTCCAATTCTTCGACGACGCTGCGTATGAGCTCGAGGAGGACGAGGACGAGTCCAGCGATGAAAGCGATCTCGATGATGGTAACATTACTAAACAGAACAAATGCTGTTTTCGTCGTGTGCGATCTGTATCTGTTTTTTGCTGCTATTTTGAAAGGAATTAGGGTTTTTTTTTCGCATGCAATGTGTGGTGGCCTGGTGGGTCTGTGGCTGTATGAGTGCGATTGCTTTTTGTCGGATGATATTGAACTGTAAAATTCAAAAAACAGAAAGATGAAACAAAGGTTATTTTCATCGCGTGCGTTCTGCATCTTTGTTTTGCTGCTATTTTGAAGAAATTAGGGCTGTCTTTTCTTTTTTCTTTAGCGTGCAGGGTTTTGGGGGAGATGTGTTTTGGGTTTTTCCCGTTGTGGTCGCGTGAGTGCAATTGCTTATTGTTGGATGATATGGAACTGGGGTGTTTAGAGTTAGGGCTTTGTTGGGAGGTTTTCGAGCTTATTAGGAATCTTTGAACTTTTTAACGGAAATGATATTGCATCTTTGAAGCGCATGGGGGGTTTGGGGCAAATGTGTTTTTGGTTTTTGCCGTTGTGGTTGTATGAGTGCAATTGCTTTTTGTTGGTTGATATTGAACTGTTTGTTTATGGTTTGGGCTTTGATGGGGGATTTTTTTAGTTTATTTCTGCAGTGGTAACTGAAATCTTGATGCATTTGTCTTTTAGGAATCTGATTGTCTTTGTTTTAAATCTTTGTTTTGATGCAATTTGAGGTAATTTGGATGTGGTTGCATATGGGGTTTTATGGTTATGTCATTCTGATCTTGTTTGTTTGGCCAATATGGTGATGAATGTTGATTTTTTGTTTTAATATTTTTTGCATGGGTTCTAGAACTCCCCTATTTATTTGCAATTATATTTTGAGCCTTGGCTGACTACTTTGTTCTTTTTCTTGACTGAATAAAGGCTTCCTGGAAGATGAATTTAAGACCGCCGATAAAGGAAAAATTGATTTTGGAAAAGACCATCAGTTTCCAATTTTTCCCAAAGAGGAGGAGATGAGTGAGGAAGAACTGGAAAAAATGCTGGAAGAGCGGTATAGACCGGGTGCCAGTTTTGTTACATATGCGGAAGATGCATATGGGTCTAAAAGACCGATGGAAGTAGATACAGTCATATCTTCTACCAGGGATCCTACCATTTGGAAAATTAAATGCATGGTATAGTGTAAAAAAAAAAAAAACATGGGTTATATTCAACAGCTTCTCATACTTCCCGTTTTTATGAGCAACTTCTTTCTTGCAGGTTGGACGTGAGAGGCATTCTGCTTTCTGCCTAATGCAGAAGTATGTGGACTTGCTTGCTCTGGGAACTAAGTTGCAGATAATATCTGCATTTGCGCTTGACCATGTCAAGGGCTTTATTTACATTGAAGCAGAAAGGCAAAACGATGTTAATGAGGTACTCTTCTTCTTCTTCGTCGTCGTTTGGATTTTGTTTATGGCAAAGATTTAGTTTTGTTCTTGGTACGTCAGTATTTTTGTTCTTATTGGTGATGCTACTGCAATTAAACTAATTTGGAAACTGTGTTATTTAAAATATAGGCATGCAAAGGCCTCTGCTCTATATATTCGAGCCGTTTGACTCCTGTCCCAGGTAATGAAGTTTCTCATTTGCTCTCTGTGCGAAGCAAATACAATGAAGTTTCTGTGGGCACTTGGGCCCGGGTGAAGAGTGGGAAATATAAAGGGGATCTAGCACAGGTACTTTGGGTTTATCCACTGGACAAATATTACTAGTTTGTTTTCTGATTATTGTTTTTTTGATGGACTAAACTTCTGTAATGTTCTCCGTTTGCTTTTGAATGATGTTTTTGTAGGTCGTATTTAAGAATGATGCAAGGAAGAAAGCTACAGTGAAGCTGATACCTAGAATTGATCTACAAGCAATGGCTGAAAAATATGTAATGAGATCCTTCTATCTTGGACAAGCTCTTTTTCCAAAAGACTCAGTTTCCTTATTTTAGATGGTGGAAGAAATTGCCTAACTCATAAGTCATAACTTGTTTCTTTTTCAAGAAAAAACAAATTCTTTTTCGACCAAGAAACTGCAGAACTAGAACACACTTTGTGAAATTCATTCGATTCTTTATAGCTGATTGTATTTTTTGAAGTATCAAGTTAGATCATGAATCACGCCGATGCCCAAAGTTCGTGATGGGTTTGAACATTGTGTTTTTTAGGAAATATATTTTGTTGACTGGGGTTCAATTATTTTTCTATAATTATCTAGCTTACTTTGCCGGGTGTTAAGGTACTGTAAACTCTTGCGAATAAAGAAACTAATTACCTTTCTTTTCAATTCAATGATCTGAAAAGCCTATAGGAGCAGCTAATGTACTAGGACTCTGTACAGAAGCCACTATGTTTATGGGATACCTGATATGTGATTATGCATGTGTTCAGGGTGGAGGAGTTGCTTCCAAAAAGACGGCTAAGGGTGGAGGTATTCCTTCCAAGAAGACGGCTACGCCAACACCAAGATTGATCAGCTCTACTGAACTGGAGTAAACTGCATACTCCATTTTCCAGTTTGAGTTTGGGGTGCCACAACTAGTGTTATATTTCTTCATGTCTTTTGTGTAGGGAGTTCCGGCCTCTCATGCAATATAGGCGTGACCGCGATACTGGTGAAGCTTTTGAGGTTCTTGACGGGCTGATGCTCAAAGATGGTTACTTGTACAAAAAAGTAGCGATCGACTCATTGAACTTCTGGGGTTTAATGCCTTCTGAAGATGAACTCCTGAAGTTTGAGCCTTGTAAGAAAGAGGAACCTGATTCTCAAGAGTGGCTTACACAGCTTTTTGGTGAGCAAAAGAAGAAACGCATGAGGAGTGAAAATGGCGGTGGGAATGACAAAGTTGGTGGGAAGGACAAAGGTGGCGGGAAAGGAGAGGGTTCGTCAAGTGCTAGCAAGTCAAGTAATTTTGAAGTGCATGATCTTGTGGTTTTTGGGTTAGTCCCATCACATTTACCTTCTACAATAGACGTTTTGTACTACCTGGGCACTGTACTTTGCTTTGCATCCGTAGTTTATGTTTTTTTTTCTTCTTATTTTTGCCATTGCAGTCGGAAGGATTTCGGTGTTATTGTTGGCACTGAGAAAGAGGATTATTTCAAGGTATATGATGTAATTTGTATACTTCATTTCATGTTGGTTCTTAACGCTTTCTGTTTTATGCCAGATTTTGAAAGAGGGTTCAGAAGGACCACTAGTGGTGACCGCTGAACTGCGTCAGTTGAAAAATGCATCCTTCGATAAGAAATTCCATGCCTTAGATCACCGCATGAAAACAATATCAGTAAACGATACCGTTAGGGTTTTGGAGGGCCCATTACAGGTTTGAAGCTTGTTTTAGATAAGGAATATGAACTATGTATGATAATGGAGTTTATTGATAGTGATTTGCATCTAACTTTATTCTTTTATACTTTGCAGGGTCGTCAGGGGCTTGTTAAGCAAATTTATAGAGGAATAATATTTTTGTATGATGAAAATGAACAGGAAAATGGTGGTTTCATCTGTTGTAAATCTCAGATCTGCGAGAAAACTAAGCTTAATGTTGATTCATGTAAAGGAAAGGTTGTATTTCTTATTACTCAAGTGTAGAAGTTGGATTATTTTTACTGGTTCTCCGTCATTTTTCCTTTTTTGATTTGGTGTAATTTTCTGTTTTAATCAGGGAGATGAATCAGGTTTCCAAGGCTTTGAAGATCTCCCGTCATCTCCTAAATCCCCTCTATCACCTAAAAAAGCTTGGCAAGCTAGTGAAAAGAGCAGCAATTGTACGTTTATGAGTTTTTTTATCGCTTTTATACAAGGTCACTGATCAAGATTCTAACACCTTTCTCCTGACGAACTATACTTATGAATGCAGTCAACCGAGATGATAAAGATGGAATGTTCTCTGTTGGCCAGTCACTGAGAATCAGAGTAGGTCCTCTAAAGGGATATCTCTGCCGTGTATTGGCTGTGCGTCGTTCTGATATCACTGTAAAGCTTGATTCTCAGCAGAAAATTCTTACAGGTTTAGTTATGGTTGCCCATGCTTAGTGGCTTTCTTTTGAGGTCGGCTCAGTATTTATTGTGATTTCTTTTGTGTGTTGATTCCATAGTTAAAAGTGAACATCTTGCCGAGGTTCGTGGGAAGAGTTCTGCCATTTCTGTGGGGTATGATTTCATGTAACCCTGAACTGCGTTTTCTCACCATGATTTATGTTAGTGTTTGAGTCTATTGGGACCATTCTGATGTGGTGTTGCTTCTTTTCTAGTGATGACCTGGACTCTGCAAAACCATTTGATCTTCTTGGAACTCAAGACGGCTCGACAGGTAGGAACTTATGGTACTTCGGTCTGTATTATGTCCTACTGGTTTCCATATTGACCATCATTTTTCCTGGTATTGATGTTTTGTTTTTTTTATCTTTTGAGTGCATCTTCTTTTTCTGTAAACGAAGGGTGAAGCAACTTGTGTATATCGTCAAGGTTCATTGTACTAGACCTTTATTTGTATCTTGAAAACAGTTACTAGATTGTACAAAGGATCTATGCTTTACTTAATGTGAGACCACGGCCTCCTAGCAAGAGTTTGTACGGGTGCTTTGTACCTCTTTTCTAGTCAATATAGTCGTTGTGGACTCTCTCTCTCTCTCTCTCTCTCTCTGACTTGGGTGGGGTGTTATATGTTGTGGTAACATATGCTGTGATATTTTGAAGATTGGATGGGGGGAGCAGGAACGTCAGCAGAGGGCGATAGATGGGGTGCTGGAGGGCTGTCTACAGAAAGGTCATAATAATTATTCATAACCATATTCAATTCTCTTCTGCACATTCTCATCTTTTGTTCCCATGTAAAGTTGCATCCGTGCCGCAATGATTTCACTATAGTGTTCAAATGTTTGCGTATCTTTTGATTTGATTGTCGTACTTGTAAAAAATATGAGCTCAATCCGTTCATCTGTATGGAAATGGGTTTGCTCTTAGCTATCCTGTCTTTTGATTTTGTTGTTTGCTGTTATTTATTATGCTGAACGGTAGGCATATAATCCAACAATTTTCCAGCCATGGTTGGAAATGTTATGTCCAAACAATTTTGAACTGTGGATGGTGTGCTTGAAGTGCTTCATTCACAGAGTGGAAACAAATTACCTAATTTAAGATGATAGATCATAGAACATTAGAGTGGACTGTAATCATGTCCTTTAATAGGCATCTCATTCTATAAAATACTTTGATGTAAGTTCATGCAAGTAAGTTCATTATATATTTTGTAGGTAATGTAGGTGGCATGTGGTGCTTAAGTTTCCATGGCACGATTAGATTTCCTATAGCATTTAAGGGTTCACAGGATTGCCGTTGGGCAATTTTCTGTGTGTTTGTTCTTTTTCTCTCCTCTATCTATGTGCGTATATTTGTGTAGTCTGGTTGAATTTTGGTTACTCTGAAAATTGAGCTGATATTGGGTACTCTGAAAATTGATCAGGAGCTCTTGGCCTGCTTTTCCATCGTCAGGCTTTGCGGTAAGTCAATATTCTGAGTTTTATTCTGTCCGGCCTTGTGTTTTTTTTTTTCACCGTCAATTTTTTTCACGAGTCTTTGATTTACAGATTCAGCCTGAATCCAGTTCTGCAAATGCTCTCAATAGTACTGATAATAATACAAGCACAGGTATTATCACATGAGTGTCTTGGATAAACTATTACCAACCAGATTCAAACATGTTTGCAATTTTTGTTACTGGTTCTCTTTGATTCTGATTTTTCTTGTTTTATGATGTGAAGATGTTGAAGATGATGGCCCTTGGGGGAGTAAAGCGACTAAAAAACAGAACTCCTCGTGGGGTAATGCTGTGGCTAATGAGGAAGCTGTCGGAAATGAGTCTGCTTGGGGTGGTTCTGCAGCTGTACCCAAGAATCAAACCGGTGGATGGGGGGCCAGTGGAGGTGGGAACTCAGGTCAATCAGAAGCTGACACAAGTGGCCGGAATAAGGCTACCAATGTGGATGGATCTCAAACAGGAAGTTGGGGGACTGTGAAGAATCAAACCGGTGGATGGGGGGGCGGTGGAGGTGGGAACTCAGGTCAATCAGAAGCTGACGCAAGTGGCTGGAATAAAGCTACCAATGTGGATGGATCTCAAACAGGAAGTTGGGGGGCTGTGAAGAAGGATGGTGCAACAGCGTGGGGAAAATCTGCAGATCCCCAAGAGAGTAATCCTGGAATGGGATCCGGGGAAAGTTCTTGGGGCAAACCTGCAGCAGCAGAGATATGGGGCAGCAAAGAAGATTCCAAAGGAAGCAAGGCAGCCTGGAACAATTCTAACGCTGCACCAGAGAGTCAAACTGGGGGATGGGGTAGTAATGCTGGAGGGTCTTCTTGGAATAAGCAGGATGGGGGAGGATCTTCTTGGGCTAATAAGCAATCTGATGTGAATACAGAAGACGAGTCCAGGGAAGGAAAATTTGATGGAGGTCGTGGTTCAAGTGGGGGAAGGGGAAGGGGAGGTGGGAATGGTTGCTTCAAGTGTGGGGAAACGGGCCATATGGCAAGGGAGTGCACTCAGGGTGGTGGAGGTGGGAGGGGTGGCAGCAGCAGTGGTGGGAATGCTTGCTACAAGTGTGGGGAAACAGGGCATATGGCTAGAGAATGTACCCAGGGAGGCGGTGGTGGGAATGCTTGCTATAAGTGTGGGGAAACGGGGCACATGGCGAGGGAGTGCACTCAGGGAGGTGGAAGTGGTGGTGGGAATGCTTGCTTTAAGTGTGGGGAAACAGGACATATGGCCAGGGAATGCACTCAAGGTGGTGGAGGTGGGAGGGGTGGCGGCGGTGGGAATACTTGCTACAAGTGTGGCGAAACAGGACATATGGCCAGGGAATGCACTCAAGGAGGGGGAGGGGGAAGGGGGGGGGAGGTGCCAGTGGAGGGAATGGTTGCTTCAAGTGTGGGGAAACAGGACATATGGCCAGGGAATGCACTCAAGGAGGGGGAGGGGGAAGGGGGGGAGGTGCCAGTGGAGGGAATGGTTGCTTCAAGTGTGGGGAAACAGGACATATGGCCAGGGACTGCAGTCAAGGCGGCGGGGGAGGTGGTCGGTATGGTGGGGGAGGGAATGCTTGCTTCAAGTGTGGGGAAACTGGACATATGGCTAGAGACTGCAGTCAGGGTGGTGGTGATGGTGGTGGAGGCTGGAGGTCTGGTGGTGGAGGCGGTGAGGGAGATCCATTGGGAAAAACTGCAGATAAGTGGGGCAGCGGAGATGTGTCTGGTGCAAGTAAGGCATCTTGGGGTGCTTCAAGTTGGAAATCAACCCAATCAGACAGTGAACCCAAGAATCAAACTGGGGGTTGGGGTAGTGGAGGCGGTTCTTTTGCTGGGGGTTGGGGTAGTGCAGGTGGTTCCAAGGCTGAACCTAGTAATGAAAAAGGAGGATGGGGTACTTCAGGTGGGACCTCGGTCCAATCAGGTTCTGAACCCAAGAATCAAACTGGAGGGTGGGGTAAAGCAAGTGGTTCTACTGCTGAAACTCAGAATCAAACTGGGGGATGGGGTAGTGCAGGTGGGAACTGCCAATCAGATGCCGAACCGAAGGGTCAAACTGGAGGATGGGGTAATGAAGGTGGTTCTAAAGCTGAACCCAAGAATCAAAGTGGGGGTTGGGGTAATGTAGGTGGTTCTATGGCTGAATCTCAAACTCAAACTAGTGGGTGGGGCAATGCTGTTGTTTCCAAGGCAGAACCAAAGAGTCAAACTGGGGGTTGGGCTACAGGTGGGAGTTCAGCCCAATTAGACGCTGAACCTACAAATAAATCTGGGGCGTGGGATAATGCTGGTGGTTCTAAGGCTGAGAAACCCAGTAATCAAACTGGTGGTTGGGGTAGTGCTGGGAAATCAGAAGCTGAACCTCTGAATCAAACTGCAGGTTGGGGTAGCTCAGGTGTTTCTAAGGCTGAAAAACCCAGTAATCAAATTGGAGGATGGGGTACTGCAGGGAAATCAGAAGCCGCAACCTTGACGCAGACTGCAGGTTGGGGTGGCTCAGGTGGGAACTCTGGCCAATCAGAAGCTGAGTTAAGTGGCTGGGGAAAAACGAAAAAGGAAGGGGCAGTAAGTTGGGGAAAATCCATGGATCCCCAGGAGAGTACTGATGGTATGATTCTCGGAGAGAACTCGGGGGGAAAACCAGCAGAGAAATGGGGCAACAACAATGATGCTAGCGGAAGCAAATCAGAGACTAAAACCGGAGGATGGGGTAGTGATGCTGGAGCATCTTCATGGAATAAGCAGGATGGGGGAGGATCTTCGTGGAGCAAACAAGGTGGTGGATCTTCTTGGAGCAATACAGAGAAAAAAGATCAAAATGACAGCTGGGGTAAACCATCTGGGGGGGACCAAGGATTTGGTGGTTCAGGTGGGGGAAGGGGAAGAGGAGCTGGCGGGAATGCATGCTACAAGTGTGGGGAAACAGGGCATATGGCTAGGGAATGCCCTCAGGGCGGCGGCGGAGGGAGAGGTGGAGGCGGGAATTCTTGCTACAAGTGCGGGGAGACAGGACATATGGCCAGGGACTGTAGCCAGGGTGGGGGCGGAGGTGGTGGGAGGTTTGGCGGTGGAGGTGGTGGGAATTGCTACAAGTGTGGGGAAACAGGCCATATGGCTAGGGAATGCCCTCAGGGTGGTGGCGGTGGAGGGAGGGGTGGGGCCGGTGGTGGCAATGCTTGCTTCAAGTGTGGAGAGACGGGACATATGGCCAGGGAATGCCCTCAGGGCGGTGGAGGTGGAGGTGGGAGGGGTAGTGGTGGAGGAGGTGGTTGCTACAAATGTGGAGAGCAAGGGCATTTCGCTCGAGAATGCCCCAACTCTTCCCGTTGAAGTGCATAGGAAAAATGAGGCATAATGCATGTGTTCAGATTATTCTGCCTCTTCTCTATCCTAGTTTCTCTTACTCTCCCTGTTTATTTTTGCAAACCATATGAGATTTTGTGTTTCTTGCTGGGAGGTTAGACATGGTCACCTCTTTGTTATCTGGAATAGTTAAGTCCTTGTTTTAGTTGACTTTGTTGTTTATGCTGGTTGGTTTTAATCTTTTTACTTAGTTTTATGCTGCGTGAAAACGGACGTTAATGATTATGAGCTGACGGGTTATAGCTTGCTGAGGTAATTGGAGTTAAAAGACTGATTTGACATTTTTATGGCATAAAGGAAAATTTAAAAGAACTGAGAACTTTTTAGAACTCTAAATCCTTTCATACATATACGTATTGACATATGCGTATATGTGTACTTGTCGTCCATGAAAGCATTAAGGTTGTCTTGAATATTACTTGGTTTCTCCTACTAGTGTTATTATGCTATTTGTCGTCACTATCATGTTCTCATTAATCATAATATATAAGGTTTGGACAAATTCTTGCAGGTAAACATCCGATTACGGGCATCGATCATCGTAGCTTATTATCATTACTTGCACCAAATATTTATTGTTTTGCATCTTTTCTCAATATCTAGTTCAACTAATCGAATTATTGTACGGTTTGCTGACTTTTTTTTTGGCTAAGCAACAGTTTGCTGACTTTTTATGCCCCTCCTTTATGGTCTATTGAATTTTTTTACACGTTAGTCTATTTTTAAATTTTTGGTGTTTTCTTTTGTTTTGTTACGAAATGGCCTGCTAATGCATGTCTGTTATGAATGCTACATGCATGTATTAGGTTCAGATTTGCTTAACTTGGAGGGTTAATATGTAGTCTCGAGACATAATTTGTGATTGCAAATGCACAGAAAAATATTTACATGAAAAATTTGGGCAGGAGAGTCATCATCCGAAGTTTGCAATTCATCCAGGCCGGGGCAAAGATGTAAAAAGACCTCAAGAAATTTTATTGGTGGATGGGAATGAAGAGATGTTATGAAATTTGTGAATCAGTGCCTTCTTTGTCAACAAATCAAGGCAGACCGTCACAAGCCGGCGGGGCAATTCGGTGGTAGGATTACCAAAAACGGTGAGGGGAAATGATTCCATATGGGTTATTGTGGACCGTTTGACAAAGACGGCACATTTCTTGCCAGTCAAGACAACACATTCCATGGATCAACTAGCTTATCTTTGCGTGAAGGAGATAGTACGATTGCACAGGTTGCTAGTATCAATTACGTCAGACTAAGATCCAAAGTTTGCATCTAGTTTCTAGAAAAGCTTTCAGAAGGCATTAGGAACAGAACTTCGACTGAGTATGGCCTTTCACCCCCAAATGGATGGCCAATCTAAGAGGACAATCCAAACGCTGGAAGATCTCTTGCGAGCATGTTCTATCAATTATTGAGAGAATTGGGAGCAACATTTGCCTTTGGCCGAATTTGCCTACAACAGTAGCTATCATGGCAAGTTTGGGCATTTCACCGTTTGAGGCACTATATGGGAGGCAATACAGGACACAATATGTTGGACAGACGTTGGAGTAGATCAATTATCGGGACCAGACATTGTAAATGAGACCACTGAAAAGATTAAATTTATTCAGAGACGGTTGAAGGTTGCTCAAGATCAACATAAGAGTTATGCTTCATCCTTTGCCAATGTGGAGCATTTTGTGACATGTGCGGCTTGGGACTCGAGTATGTTAAAAGGAGTCGCTGCTTGGGTAAAGAATAATGGTCAAGATGCAGAGGAAGCCCAACAGGTGATGGATTACAAAGTGAGTTATGCAACTTTAGTAGAAATCAGAGCAGGTATTTTAGTGGGGTTGGTTTGGCTAGGTAACAATAGAAATGTATCGGACTGCAAATCCTGGAATGACGGTTCGACCCCGTCCTTGGCCTCGAGGGGTGGTGAGCGCAAAGGGCTAAGAGTAAGGATTTAAAGGAAGTGTGCATCTTTACCAATAGCATGGAGTTTGTCAAAGGTCTCAACAACCCAATGAATGCGCCAGTTCTAACCCAACTTGCTTTCTTGGATTTCTACCATATATGTTATAGTTTTGATTATGTTAAAGTTATGAAAGTAGTTAGATCTATTGTAACCGTTGTCCATAATCTTGCCAAGGCAGCTATCTTGCCAAGGCAGCTATGGACAATATGTAATGTTTTATTTTTATGGGATTTGCTTGTTTGTCAAAAAAAAAAAAAGAGTTATGCTGATTCTAAACGAAGGGAGCTGGAGTTTGCGGTCGAAGATCGAGTCTTCCTGAAGGTATCACCTATGAAAGGAGTCTTTTTTTTGGGTAAATATGAAAGGAGTCTTGAGATTCGAAAAGAAAGGAAAATTGAATCCACGTTACATAGGTCCTTTTGAGATTCTAGAAAGAATTGGACCAACTGCTTACCGTTTAGCACCAACCCTGGAGCTAGCAAATGCGCATGATGTATTTCATGTGTCCATGTTAGGGCATCCTCATCAGGTGTTGTAAAACACTATTTTTGACAAATTACCGAGCAAAACCGTGAAAACCTCCCAAAAATCAGCCTAGCCACTTCCGTTCTTCAAAATATAATTGGTACAGTAACTTTACTTCCACAGCGAACTACTGTTCATGAGTTAACCGAATAATTTAATTGTTTTTCCGGTTTTGCGTCAGAAGTCTTGGTTTTGCGTCAGAAGTCATGGCAGAAGAGAGAGAGAGGGAGGGGGCGAGGTTAACATGTGGCAGGCCTTTGTGGGGCAAGAGGGAGGGGGGCCCCAGGGGCAGTGACTTTTTCTGTCTATCATTGTTGCTGCCTATAACACGTGGCTAGCCTTTGTTAGGGGAATTTTTTTTTAATAGATTTGAGGGGGAATAGTTTAATATAGTAAAGTTTGGATAAAGAGTCTGATTTTTTGAGTTTTTGATAAAGTGACTTGCTAAATTGTAAAAGGTGTTTTTGTGGTTAAATTTGGTGTTTTTTTTGTTGAGTCTGATGAGGATGCTCTTAAGACGTTACATTAGTGATCCTTTGCATGTTTTAGAACAACCTCCAATTGAGTTATGTGAAGATTTGAGTTACGAGGAAAGGCCTATCTGTATCCTAGATCGGCAAGAGACATAGTTGCATAATAAAGTGGTTCCACTTGTAAAAGTTTTGTAATGGTCCAAAATTTTGAAAAATAGTTTTATTTCAAAATTTTATTTTTCTTTGTAATGGAACATTTTCTTTGTAATGGTCTTATTTTTTTCATTTTGTTTTCTCTATTTATAAACTTGACTTTTAGTCAAATTGTTAGTCAATAGATATACATAGGAGGATGATCTAATGAGGACTCCTTCATTCAAATTCCGTGAGGACCTTATGGATCGGGGTCGAATCTCGACGATCCGAACCGCTCAATGTGTTTAAAACGTGTTTTTAAGGGACACCACGAGGAATCACCAAAAACAAATACCCGAAAGGGCTTCATTCGAGCATTTTTCGATAAACTATATATGTACGGTTATTATGAAAAACAACTCGGATGAAGCCTTTTCGGGTATTTTTTTTTTAGCGATTCCTCGCGTTGGCCTTGGAAAACATGTTTTAAACACATTGAGCGATTCGGATCGTCGAAATTTGGTCTGAAAACTAAAAAAAAGGGTGGTCTTCACAGAGGAGATCCGCGAGGGAGTCTTTAGGAGATCATGATTGTGTGTGTGTATATATATCTTATATAATACGTCTACCTCATCCACATGTCTACATCTACCTCTCCCAAATGTTTTTACCTTCCAAACTACCAAAATCCAATGGCTAGGATTAGTCCTCACTTACCATGAATCAATGGCTAGGATTGAGTTTTATCTACCAAATTTCATGTATAAATAGCCTTCATTCATTCTCATTTTTCTCACACCTCCACCAAGTCTCACCTAGCTCTCTCTAAATTCTATCCAAAACTCTCTCAAAAATCTCTAGCTTTAGCTTAGTTTCCAAGACTAGAAAAACATTTCCGGAATAGTTCGTAGTTCAAACCTTCGCCTCTCCAACAAACTTTCCTTGCCTAGCTTATTCTTCGGACCGAGGTAGGATTTTCCTACGCCTTATTCTTAGTGTGTTTAATTTTTTTTTTAAACATTGCACTTTTGTAATTTGTACTCTACTGTTATGCTTGGGTGTTGTTTTGCAAAATTTCTATAATAATATTATTACTTACTTTTATAGTATCCACCCTATAAACTATTAAATTAGTAATAGATTCGCATTACTATAATTATGACTATTATTTCTTATAAACAATTAAAACTTGTTTCCTTAGGTTTTTATAAAATTATTTATTGGCTTACGAATCCATTACGAATCCATTAGTAGGCTTTTTCTTGGTTTAGCCCAAACCAAGTGGCGACTCGCTAAAGACGAGTCTTAAAACACGCCAACGGATTCAAAAGCTAATATCCCTAACGGTTCCTCATTGCACAAGCAGGAATTGAGTTACTATCCTAAATTATGGGGAGATTCTGTCAAAACAACCTACGGCTTGAAGGTAAATGGTCCTTCTAACTTGTCCCTTGTGGCAATACCATTTAACTGAGAATCTTCCGAATAATGGATAATGACTTAAATCAAGGATCGAATGTGGAATTTGAAATCGAGAGAATCCTTTAAAGATTAAACCCTAGGTTATTATAATCCTTTCAATCACCCTCTAAAAGATTCTAGTATAGCCTTTATACCCTTAAGGAGCTTTAAAAGATTTCAAAATAAATAAAATTTTAGAATAACCCTAAGTCTTTTAAATATAATTACAAGTCCTAAATTATCAAAAGTTAATCAAAGTACTTATGTGCTAAGACTTAAAGGTTATCCAAACATCACTAGACCAATCTCAAATCCTTATGTGATAATCATTTACGTTTACTCTCATGCATACTGTCATTCATATACTATCATTCATATTTTTATTCTGCTATCCTATCATGCTTATGAGATTGGACTCTAAGTTGTTGGGTTGGGAAATGTGATAGAATGAATTAGACGATAATCTAAGGAAAGTAAAATATTGATAGTAGTCACAATTGTGACGGTGATGGGTCTGGAGAAACCAAAGCGGTCGAGAACTCGGCAGGTCCTGAGAGAATGGTCAATAAAATCAGGGCTTGTGGTCAAGACCAGTGTCTTATTGAACCCTGAACATGGCATTGTATGATTTACTCCAGAACGTATAAATAATGATAATTGGAGATTTGAGTCTGGGAGCCCGGCAGGTCCATTGCATTGGTCAGCGGAACCAGTACTCATAAAGGTTATTTTCTTAAGGTCACGATGTGAACCTAAGAGATTGTTCTATCCTTGTGTAAGCACGAATGGGTTTGATTCAGTAGATAATTGAATCCTCTTCATCTGGGGCCCCAGTGTTGGACAAGTAAGGGGAGTAGAATCATCAGAGAGACCATGGTTCAGTTGGTTGTTGGGAGGAATATCTCTCCAGGAAAAGAGATGTTGAATACTCCTAAACATAGATAATGAAGAACCAGTCTTATTAATTCTTGTTCATATTTTCATGGTTAATGTTGTTCTTATAACTACTTAGAATGGGTTGGAAAATTCTATTGGGTGAACCTCATCACTAACGATACGGTGTACTCTGGCTCCGTGCCAGACCTTACAGGAGAAAAGAAGAATAGTATCAACATGAAGATTGTTATCAATTGGAGCAGGTTAGTGGAGCTGAGTTCATGGAGGATGATTCAGAGCGGTTAAGGATTATTTGATCTAGATATATTCGAAGGTTTTTATGTATTTATTTATTTCTTTTGATATACAATTTAGTATTGAGGAAAATAGGGCTGGAGGTGTGTAAAATATAGTGTATTTATGGATCTTTTGTTGGAAAATCCGAGTCGTTACAAGTTTGGTGGGAGAAAACCAGTCCAACGGAGAAGCCACTTGGAAGACGGAACCTGATATGCGTAAACGCTATCCAGAGCTATTCTCATAATGTACTAAATATATGGTAATCTTATTTTAGTTGCACACTTTATGTCTGTGTGTCGAGTTAATTTGGAGGACCAAATTTCTTAAGTGGGGAGGATGTGAGAACCCTCACTTTAGGGATATGAATACAATGATGATTTGGGAACAAAATGGGTAATTTAGTTATTAGTCATATTGTCAACCCACTGGGCCGACAATAAGGCAAAACTCTTAAAACTCTTCCACATAAGAGTTTTCACTTTTTAAAGGTTCTGACACAGAAAAAGTTAACTCTTCCAGAGAAGAGTTTTCCTTACCATCTTCACATTGGGTTGACGGTAGAAATCTCCTTTCGTTATTTTATAATTATTATGACTTAGAAATTTGCAAGATGGTATGTTTAACAGCAAAGCAACAATTTACGAGCGACCCAGAGAGTTGGGTGGAAATGATTTTAATCCTTCGAAGGTGCCACTTCTCATAAACTAATTACCAACGCACATGCTTCGCTGCAATAAACGGTAAGCATTTATATATTTCTTTTGGTTGTGTTTGGTTTGAGTTTTGAGTTTTGGTTTTTGGTAATAAGTAGAGGGAAAAATAGGGATAATAATTAAAAATAAGGGTTCATGATTAGGGAGAGATAGAGAGAAAAATAAATTTAAAATTTAAAAATAAGGGTAATGATTGGATAATAATTGAAAAAACCGAGTCTTGAAATCCAAAACAAACAAGGCCTTTGTGTTCCCATTTGTAAATACCCGTAGTTTTCATGAGCCATATTTTTTTTAAGAATAAAAGTGCGGAAAAATTATATACTTGCAATAGGCGATGGGATGTCGGTTAATGTACTAAATTGGGTAATTTGGGTCTTGTTTGAAGTACTTAGGTGATTGGGGCGTGTAAGAGCATCCTTATTAGGAGCACCAAATTTTACACCAAATTTAACTTCAAAAACACATTTTACAATTTAGCAAGTCACTTTTACAAAAGTTCACATAATCAAGCTCTCTATTCTAACTTTACTGCATTAAACTATTCTTTCTTTCTATTTCTACTCCCCAAAAGTAATATTTAAAAAATGAACAGTGCATGGATAGTGCATGAACAGTGTATGAATAGTACCCTAGTGAGTGAACAGTGCCGCACCAAATTTGATGCGGTATTGTAGCAAAGTTAGAAGCTTAACCAATTTGATCAATCATTTGGTGAGCTTGATTTTGGCTTATGTTGGCTTTGTTCGTTTCTCAGTTTAGTTTTAGCTTTGATGACATCATTATTTCCCTCATTTCTCTCTCTATCTCTCTCCACTCATTACACCTTACGACATCATCAAAACTAAACTAAACTATCTAACAAAACACAGCCGTTGTGGTTTGGCTCTCTACTTTAACTCAAAAGTTAAAAGTTAAAGTAGAGAGCTACGTAAGGATGCTCTAAAGTGTCATTAACCTATATGAGGGGTGAGTGAGTGAACAATTCATTTCTCTCTTATCCACTTCCACAGCCGGCTCTCCCATCCCTCCCTCTAGGGGTGAGCATGAATCCGTTGAACCCGCCCGACCCTACCCGTATGGTTTCGGTCGGTTCTAAACCCAGTAATCGGTCGGTTACGGGTTAAAGTTTCTCAAAAATTTGATTTTCGGATCGGGTGACAGGTGAGGCTTTGGCGAAACCGACAAACCCGACCCGAACCGACAGAACAATATACAAAAACGTTATATAGTACTCCGGTAGTGTAATAAATTTACTCCTAGGTAATAGAGCAAAAAACGTGAAGGGTCATGTCTCATGTACAGAGTCTACAGACTCTTTTGACTTTCTCTCTTTCTTTTCCTTTTTTCAAGGCTTTCCTTTTACTTTTTTCAAAGAGCAATAAAGTTTATTTGCTGTGTCCCACGACTACATGTACTATTGTACTCTACCCAATAATCTCTCTTCCTTTCTCTCTCTTACCAGAGTTATACGGTGCCATTTATTTTTTCAGTTCAAAAAATCCAGTACTATCCCCTCTCCTTCCAAACTCTTCCTTCTCCCTTTTTTCACTCGTACTCATCAGAAACCAGGCTCCTTCTCTCTCTCTCTCTCTCTCTCTCTCTCTCTCGCAATTTCAGGAGCAGCTTGGAGAGGGACGAAAAAAGATTGTTTGGTCACCCATTTATTTGAATTTTTTGCCTCAGATCTGAAATTTGTGGAGAAAGGAACATCAAAACCAAGATCGGTTAGGAGACGAACGTCAAAACCAGGAGCTCGCGCTCTCAACATCTGCCATTTCTGTCTTAGATCTGAATTTTTTTTGATTGAAACCCGACGACCCCGACCGATCCGACCCGCCAAAACCGGTGAGATTGTTCGGTCGGTTTTTCTATGCCCATCGGTCGGTGTCGGGCCCGTAAATTTTAAACCCGACTAGTTCGGGTCGGGTAGAGGGTCGGCACCAAACCCGACCCGACCCGTGCGCACCCCTACCTCCCTCCCGGTTCCTTCTCTCTCCTCCTCCCACACCCAAATCTCTCTCCTCTCCCACTGGAATGTTACACGAACCCACCTTGAAACTTTCTTATACACGCTAATACAAACCGGGAATCGCGGGTATATGCTTCGAGAGTCTGAAATTCAGTGGGTTTCGGTGGAGGAAGGGCGAGGGCTTTCTTGAAGCAAAATTGGAGGTCTAGCAACCGAGGTAGGGATTTCTTCTTAAATTTCTGGGTGTTTATGTGTGTGTGTGTGTGTATCTTATACTTGAGATTTGATCTTACCATGTTGAACTTGATTAAGCTTTCTAGGGATTTTTGTCTTTAACTTTGAAGTCTATCATTTTCCCCACGAAATCCTTAAGGACCCATGGAAAAATTGATAACCCTTAGATGTAATCTAGTAGTCTATATCTCAGGTTTCTGAGTTGGAACGAAAAATTTACTGAGTTTGGTTGAGGGTTGACTAAACCCAGTTTGCTATTGCTGCTGCTTGTTGTTCCTATTTTTCCTGTCCGGATGGTCTGCCCAGATTACGTTGCTGTTTGGTTTCTCAATCAAGTGACGTGCAAACTTCTGATTTTTTTGTTCCCAGTTCACATACGGAAGTACTTTGGTAAGGAGTCTACAATATAATGTGTAGATTAATGCACCCTGCTGTTTGCTCGTGTGATCCGTTATTAACTCAACTCAATGTTTCAAACTGACAATTTTGTAGACTTGCCATTAAGGACCATCCATATATAACAAATCAAATTTTATCAAACATCTCTTGGTTGATTGATTGAGGGACGGTCTGACTTAAATTTAGAAAAGTGTATGTCTTTAATAAATTTCTGGGCCCTTTTCTGATTCAGTAATCTTTTGGGAGAGAATGAAAGAGAGAAGGTGGCGAATCTGCTTTAGCAAAAAAAAAGAAAAGAAAAAGAATGTTTCACTTTGGGAAACAAGTGTCTAAATCAATCGAAACCAAATTGCGGTTCCACAAACCCATTTTTGGTTAGCTGTTGAAATGAGTATCGTTCAAGAAGGTTGGAAATGTATGTTAGGGACGTGTGGAGATATGTGTGGTCATCGAAAATGTTTGGAATGAAATGAGAGGGTCACATGATTAGTTAGGCGTGGGAAAGACACTTGTTTGGCCTTTGTTTGATTTTTGATTGAGAAGTTCTTTGGAGGAACCGATTCCGAAACTTCGAAGACTTGTTCGAGCTCTATCGATAAACTGAAAGCTTGTTTTTGTTGATTTCTTTAAAATGTATATGAGACACGCTATGGGTACATTTGTTGCCATTGGGTGTGTTAGAAATAAAGTGAGATGATGTGCGTTTAGCTGAAACAAATGGTGGAGTTAATCATTGTTCGTTCTCCGATAGTGTAGTTCCTTGAGACACTTTGTCTACACGTGACAACTTATCCAAATCTCTGAACTTCTTGATGGATTATAAATTCGCTTCATTGGTTGATTGAAAGTACATGACGGAACGAGAAATTGGAAATGCTTGCTAGGCACATTTGGAGGTTTGTGTTGACGTCGGATACATTTGAATTGAAATGAGAGAATTATGACACTAGTCTAGCGTGAGAAAATGGTTAACTTGATGGTACCCGGTACATAGGAGGGATTACGGGATCCCGAAGGCCCGAAGTGATACTAGGTCTGCCTCCAGGTGATATACTAGGAATTTCTTTAAGTTTATTGTGATATTATTCAATGCGTGATACGTCAAAAATGATTTGGACTTGAAGGGGCAATAGGGAATGTCTTTTGGACAATGGACTAGACTAGAAGAATTATATTAGTATATTTTTATTAATAAAAAGAAAGAAAAAGAGAAGAAAGAAGAACCTTACACGTATGATAATAATTTGGCTCTTAATTTCGCGCTATGTATTGTCTAAAGCCCTATTTGTTGTTGCCCGTATCTATCTGCCTCATGCGCATACAGTTGCATAAACATTTAGAAATTTTAGAAGATTTTTCCTATTGGGCTGTGTAGCTCACCCTATCATTTTTTGGTACTTGTCAAGGAGCATGAAGTGGAGTTCATGGAATGCGTGACATCTTTGAATGCATGCATGAACGAGATATTAAATCATCTTGTGGTTTTGGTTTGGGTTGGTGAACTTGTAATTCAGTTTAATCTTTTTGACTTGAGAAAATGTAATGACGTAATCCTTCACATATGTTTAACATGGGATATGAGCAGTCTACCTAGACACATTATATATTATGAACTAGGAAACTTGTGAAGAAACACTTGGAAGGAATGCTTGGTATTATTATTGAATTGTGTTAAAAAAGAAAAAGAAAAGAAAAATGAGGGCGTGACACAATTTCTTACCAATTTGATTCAATTTGATACTAAAATCACACATTACTAAGCTTCTCATCTGTACTAGCTATCCTATGTCATGGTCGGTCTCTTCCATCCTTGCTAGAGTAATTTTGTTATCACCTCCTATTGCGTATATACTTTTCTTTTGCTAGAGCATTTCCTAGTACCATTAATTATTTTTATTCACTTGCCCTTTTTGGGCACGAATTTATATTTTGTTGAGATAAACATTTCTTACAATATGGTTTATGTGTCAACCGCAATATCAATTTGATATAGCTCAGTAATATTAGCCTGTCTTTTGTTTTAGATGCTATGTACTAAAATGACTAAATTTTTTTTTGGCTCGCATGCATCTTCATTCGATAAGATTTGTTATGAGCACGGATTACATTTCTGAATTGCTTGTTTGGTTCTTTTTATTTTCTTAATATATAAGAAAACATTAGATACCACAATTGCAATTAAGCAATGAATATGAAGATCACAGTTGATCATGTCATTCAAAAGAATTTTTAAGAAAGTCGAATATAATAATATTATGTAGCTTAAAAAAAAATAAAAGCTCCAGTAAAGTGAAACAATATTCTTTTCTTGCCACACGATTAATTGATCCTTTACTAAATGTCAAAATTCGTTGATTGTAGGGGGCTACTCTTGGAAAGGTGAACGAAAAAATAAAACTCATCGAGCGAGTATGCAAAAGGCTCAACGGTCTTAACCCAAGCAAGGTATTGTTCTTTATTAGATTTAATTTTTTTTGAACTGCTTCTGTATTATTTTTTTTTTTGAACTGCTTTTGTATTTGATTTGATATAATCTTGAAATTAAACATTCACAAACATTTGATGCCTCAAACAACGAAGAAAAGTTTCTGACATGTTCTATCAGGAATTACTCCAAAACACAATACTGCATTGGGATACGTGTTTAGGCGGTGGTAGAGAGCAAATGCAGACAGAAGATCTACTTGAGGCGGTTGGGAGAGATAACTTCCATTTCCTTGTACGGGGCTTCGTAGCTTTAGGGTGTTTGTGTACTTAATTAAGAAGTGGAGGATATATTTTTTAGGTTTGTGCACGGGGAAAACTCAACTGCCGCTTTTATATAGGTAGTAGAAGTAGAAGTATAGATGAGAAACCTGAGGTAGAACGTTGGTCAGTTTCGATGGACATTGCGTTTCGGTCACGAACGGAGTCACGGACACTTTTTAGAGTCCAGCTGATTGAGAATTTACGCTCGGGATCTTTCCTTGAGATTCTGAGAATGGGGTTAATTTTAGGACAATTCATCTATCCTAATGTACGAATCTCATATTTTTCTGAGTCCGAAACCCGGACAGCTTTTTGAACCGTAAGCGAGCCGTGCTTCAGAAATCAGACCCACTCACATTTGCATGGCTGTATATCTCACGTTGTCTTTAAGATTTGTAACTACCCATTCAATACTTGGCAGAGTACTACATATTTAATGCCTAGATCTATCTATACAGCTATGTAATCCATTTTTCTTTCATTTTTACTTCAAAAAACTGCAAGTAAGAGAGAGAGGGAGCCGTAGGAAAGAGAGAGAGCAAAAGGAAAGAAGAAGGGGGTTGTCTGGTAAGGTAAGATCCAGCCCTTGGGCTGCCAATGCACCATGGAAAGTTGCCGGAAAACCCCATTTCCGCGCCGTAAAGACCTTCGGGTTACTCTTCATGGGTTTTGGTGTCTTGTATTTTCATATCTGATGTTTATTTACGCTTTATACAGCATTTGTATTCTGATTTTAGGTGGATTTAGGGGATGCAAACCATTGGGTCTAATTTTGATACATGCAAGCTGTTTTCACTTCGAAACAGACTACACCACCCTCAGAAATCGTCGCTTTTGAAACTCGTAAACTGCGATTCAGGCTTAGGGGTCTTCATAACGTTTAAAATACTTTTCCATACGAATATTTTGATACCAAGAACATGGAAAACAGATAAACACAGAATTAGTTATGAATTTTTGAATATAAGCTGTTACAGTTCATTCAAATCCGTGGATGGTCGTTTTCTTTTAATTTCTGTGACTTTTTCATAACTTGGGTGGTTATAACATTTTTACAGGGATTGGATCTTCATGTTGGGGACATTTTTAGCGTGGGTTTGAACACATTTCAAGTTTGGGTCTTTAAACTATGATTTTTCTACCGAAATGTGACAGATTTTTCTCATGTCTTGAATATTAATGAGTTTTTTTTTTTTTTTTGGCGACCTGTGGAATTTTGGATTTTATAGTAATTTCCTGTGATTTTAAAATTTAAAATGGATATTTTGATTGTGGAACAGAAGTGGTTTTCAAAGTTTAGGCTCTAATAAAAATGTAGATTGTGTATCGCTAAAACGTTATGCTGCCGAAATTAAACCGCGTCTTTATCACTGTTTTATTTACAGCCTTTTCACATATATTTTTAAGTTACACTTTCTTACTGTAATGAGGTAGCTTTGGGGCTGTTTTTAGTTGGCTAAGCCCTGGTGTGTCGTTTGGAAATCCAAATAACTTGCGGTGCCAAGAATGGGACCCCGGCACCCCTTTAATGGTTGTTAACACCTAGACTTTTGCATGCACGGAATTTTTAAACAAATATCATGATTTTTGTGTTATGGATCAGATTTTCTAAGTTCTGGAAAACAAGATTTAAAAGGACTATTTTTCCCTTTGATGGTTGATTAAGCTTGCAACATTGTTTTAAGTGTTAACCTTTGGGTCATAACTAGTATAGTTTAGTTCTTTAAATTTTAGGTTCTAGCACTAAAGTCTAATATTTAATATTTAATTTACTCTCAATAGGAATCGGGGCTCGTGTGTGATCGCGTGTGGGACGTGTTCTTAATTGACTTGGCTGGGACTTTGGAAGTTAAGGTGAAACATGCATATCCTGCTAATATATTTGGAAATGGCTACAATACACACCCATTAAAGGTGTACCATATGCACCTATTGTATGGTCTAGATTGTGTCAGTTCATTGGCAATCGTAATATTTTTTAGTGATTAGTAACTTTTCAGCAATATGATTCGTAACATTTTGGTGTGCCTTGTAACTTTTATAAAAAAAATCGTAACTTTTATAGGGGTGTGTATACACACCCAAATAAAGGGTGTGTATTGTAGCCTTTTCCTATATATTTTGTTTATGATGTTTTATTATTGTTGGAATAATTTAGAAATGCTTTTCTAAGTAGAATCATGGATAATGATTGATTTGTTGATCAATTTGATGAAATGTATATTTCTTGTTGATACATCTGAACACGAGTCCGTATTTAAGGACATTAAAAAGACAAAGTGGATGTGGAGTAATAAGGTTAGGGGATATTGACCAAGTATCCTGATGGTTTAATGTCCTTCCCTTTTTTACTATAGAGGTCGCTCCTCTAGATTCTGGTTGAAACTTGTTCATGAAAGATGTGTGAAATCGATGAATAGTATAAAATGTGATATTTTGGATATCTCGATGGCTTTTAGCTTTGAGTTTATTGAAAGACTTGATTTCATTTTATAAACGAACTTAAGATTTGATTAGTTATGAAAACAAGTACATTTTACATGTGTGGAAACTAAAAAGTACGACTGCACCATTTTATGCGTCGTTAATCGTGTCCATGATTAGATATACTGGATATGCATGTTTCATACAAGTTTTAGTTTATGGAGTTTTAAAAAACATTCTTTTCAGGTCAGCAACAGTAGTTGGACTTGGCTTTGCTCCAAGTTGAAGTCTTTTTGTTTGCCAGTCCTTATGTGTGTTTGTTGATGCAGGGCGCCTTATGAACTACAGAAAAGATGTGCAACAATCGAACACAAACGAGATGGTTTAGAGAAAACGCTCTCTAGACTCTGTTTTCATTCAATAATAAACATCAACTCCCCCAGCCGTTTAGGCTTACAACTCATTATATAGGAAACTAGAAACCCTAATTGATTTGTTCCGAAAAAGGAAGCCAAATCAATGGAAACCCTAAAATTACCAAAAAGGGAAAAAAATCGGAAATAACATCGAAATAACGAAGCAAGCCAAACGGCCAACTTATGACACTCGGTATCGATACAGGGATAAACCTGTATCGATACAGGAAGGTTCTGTTCGCCACTTAGCTATCCTAAGATCGATTTACCAAGATTTCGATACCGATAGCTTTAAAAAAGCCCAAACTATGATTTTGCCCCCGAGGCTTAAAACGACCAAGTACTCTTCCTCCCTGACTCATGTTTATCGGTCGAACTATCACCCCGGAATGGAATTAGATGCTTGACATTAAACACATCGGCAGTGCGAACATGGCTTGGCAGCTTCAAACGATAGGCATTGGGATTGATCTTCTCAACAATCTCAACGGGGCCAATTTTACGAGCAGCAAGTTTGTTATACTCATGAGATGTATAACGGTCTTTAGTGAGGACCGCATACACGAAATCACCAACCTCAAACTCCACTAGCCACTTGGTCAGTTACTCTCCAAACGCAACTTAGTCTCGGCATGGACTCGTAAACTTGTCATGAAATCTTCACCTTGCCATTAGAACGCAAGCTTGGAACAGCTAAGTCGATCATTTGTGCGCGGCACAACCTGGAAAGGAGAGAAACCCGTGCTCGATTGAAATGGTTGAAAGCAAACTCGCTTGACACACCCTGACTTTTGATCCCAACTTTTAAGATGATCCTCCACCAAACCAAGTAAAATTGCCCAAAGAACGGTTCACCACCTCGGTCCCCGACCATCGGTTTGGGGATGATAAGCCGTACTAAAATCCAATTGAGTGTTGGCCACCTCCACAAACAAATAAAAAATAACTCAAAAACTGCATCCCGATCGAAACGATAGACATAGGCACCCATGCAAGCGATAAACCTCGTCGCCACCTTAACAAAGATTCATGTAGTTTTCTTGCACGCGATAAAGTGTGCCATCTTGGAAAATCGATCGACCACCACGTAGAGTTAATCATGACCACGTTGTGTACGTGGCACCCCAATACGAAATCCATGCGACATCGCCCACTACTGGGAAGGAATGGGCAACGCCGGCGTTAGTGGCCGTACCCCTTGAAATTTGGCAGATATGACACCCCGCCACGAACTTATAAACCTCGCGCCGCAAGGTTGGCCAAAAATAGGAAGCGAAACCAATGCATAGGTCTTATCCCGGCCCACATGCCCCTCATCATGCAACTCCTTAATGATTTTCAACCGAAGGCTGGACTCCGGAACACACAACAAATTTCCTTTGAATAAGAAACCATTGTGCATGTGGAAGTCGGATTGGGCTCCCCCTGCAATCTCTGTAATGATAGTAGAAAAATACGGATCCGCTGCCAATAACGCACGAAAAGCATCAAAACCTCGTTACTTTAGTGCGCATTAAAACAAGAAAATTGGAACGCCGACTAAGGGCATCTGATTCAAAGACTCCAATGTGCTTGATAGAGAAAGAAAATCGGCAATATAAGCCCCATTTAGCATGCCAACCGGACAACTTATCTTGGACATTGAGGTGTTTCAATGCCTCGTGATCAGAATATAGAACGAAATCACTATGAATAAGATAATGATACCAGTGCTTCAAGGATTGGACCAAGGCATAGAACTCCACATCATAGGTGCTATAATTCATCTTTGCTCCATTCAGTTTTTCACTAAAATAAGCAACAGGTTGAGAATTTTGACTAAGGACAGCCCCAATTCCAACTTTTGATGCATCGCAATGTAGCTCGAAAGGTTGGGAAAAGTCCTAAGAAGATCAACACCGAGTTAAGGTCAATTTTTGCTTGATCAATTGAAACGCAGCAGATGTTGCTTTGCATCATTCCAAGCAAACCGCCGCCCTTCATACAATGTTAGTGCTAAAGTGTGGAATAAAACGACGGTAGAACGCCGCAAGCCCATGGAAATCTGCGAACATCGAATAAAGTCCGCGGTTGTGGCCAGGCTTTCGAATAGCCTCAACTTTAGACTCATCCACGGCAATCCCATCCTTGGATACAACATACCCAAGAAAAGCACCGCATCCGTTAAGAACACACACTTCTTGATTGCCCCAAATAATTTTTCAAAGACGCAAAAAAGAAGGACTTCCTTAAGTGTTTGCAAGTGTTGATCGGAGTGGCACTATATATTAAAATATCATCGAAATAAACGACAATGTTTACCGATAAAAGGGCGAAGGGCCCGGTTCATCATCCTCATGAAGGTACTAGGCGCATTGGGAAATCCGAACGGCATCACCATCCACTCATAAAGCCCTTCTCGAATTTTGAACGCTCGTTTTCCATTCATCCCCGGCCCGATTCAAGTGATGGTACCCACTCTTCAAGTCCAGCTTCGAGAACACCTTTGCATTACCCAACTGGTCTAGCAGATCATCCAGCCTTGGAATTGGAAAGCGATACTTCACTGTGATCTTGTTAATGGCCCTGCTGTCAACACACATCCTCCACGTTCCATCTTTTTTGGGAATTAACAGGGCTGGCACTGCAGACGGGCTGAGGCTTTCACGAATAAAGCCTTTAGACAATAGCTCCTCCACTTGTCTCCGCAGCTCTTCATGCTCTTTCGGACTCATACGATAATGGGGCCGATTGGGCAAACTTGAATTGGGCACCAAATCAATCTGGTGCTGAATATCCCGCAGAAACCCTCTGTAAGTCTCTCGACACATCCTAGTTGAACCATTGCTGGCACATCTTCTCCTACCAAGGCCTTAGGACCCTCTTTCGCCATTAACACAAAAACCACTTGGCTTGTTGACAACTCCTCTTCAAACTGTATCCTCGTCAGAAGGGTGGTACCCTCCCCCGTTTGTGGTTTGGGTACAACCTCCTTGGAAGGCAGCAACACAATCTTCACACCATTGAACGATAGCGCATAAGTATTAGCGCCCCCGTCATGTACCACCTTACGGTCATACTGCCATGGCCTTCCCAATAGAAGGTGGCAAGCATCCATGGCCACAACATCACACCAAATTTCATCCCCGTACTTGGAGCCAATAGAGAAAGCAACTAAACATCTTTTGGAAACTTTAACTTCGTTACCTTTTTCAACCATGTAAGCTTGTAGGACCGGGATGAGCCTCCGTCCTTAGCCCAAGCTTTTGACCGCCTCTTCGCCACCACATTCTCGCAACTCCCGTTTTTCAATCACAAATCGACACACCTTCCCGCCAATGGTACAAGTAGATCAAACACATTACCCCGGAGCCACGAATCTCCCTCTGCCTCACGCGGAGCATAGCACAGTCGCCGAACAACCAATAATGGGCCGTTATCCCCAATTACCTCTTCCACAACTTCCTCCTCATATGCCGCCTCTTGCTCGACTCGCAAAGATTCTCACAATCCCTTCAAATCCACAAACAAAGCTTTTCCCCGGTCGTTCCTTTTCTACACTCAAATGCGCGATGACCAAAGTTCTCCACATTTAAAACACTTCGACCTGAACTGCAACTAGCTCCCCGCCCTAATTGCTTTGGTGGATTAGTGGGGGGGCAAAAGCAATTGGTTTGGTGGAAGTATTGCCGACCGCGGTCGAGCCGTAGCACTCCACGGAGTCGAAGTCAAGCTTGTTTTTCTATCTCGCAACGCCTTTTGATAGGCATCGGAAACAGAGAATAATTCGAACATATTTAGTGTAAACCGAACTGCTCACGCAAACCTCCCACATACCTCGATACCAATTGCTCATCCGTTCTCGCAAGATCATTCCGGCTACCAATTGATGGAACTCGTGGTGTAATCATCCACGTAACGCGAAGATCGACGGAGGTTCGGCCGGCGATACATCGACGCGTAGTAGTTGGGGGAAGAAAAGCCACCCGCATCTTTTTCTTTAATTTTTCCCACGAACTAATCTTGTCTTTTCCTCGCCGACCTGAAAAATTGTCGCCACCATGCGGCGGCTCTAAAGCCACCAAATACACCCGTTATCCTCTGAATTCCAAGACTTCATCCATAGTCGCAACCCAATCAAGGAACTCTTCCTGTCAAACCCCCGAACTCGGAATCGATCCTCAAACCCGACTCCCATGGACGGAAATCACGGTTATCACCATGATCTCCCGCCTCGCCTTTGTTGACGAAAGCCACCGCCCGCCAAACCCCGCCAACGCCGAATGCCCCGTAAAAGGTTTTCAAAAGCTTCACCATCCGTTTTCGTCCTCCTCTCGAGGCCGCCGATTGTACGGTTGATGGCGAGGTGGATTCCCCCTACCCTAGGGCAAAGAATTTGGTCGGCTAACGCAAAATATTGCCGTCATGCTCGTTCTAGTTGTTGGAATCGCGCCTCCGCTCGCGCCTCTGCGCTACGTCATCTCTTTCATAGATGTCCTCCAAATTATCTTATTATCTCGTCCCCCTCGACCTCCAAAGACGTCCTCCGGCCATAGTCGATTGGAACTTGAAGCTCGATACCAACCGATGCGGGCGCCTTATGAACTACGTAAAAGACGTGCAACAATCGAACACAAACGAGATGGTTTAGAGAAAACGCCTCTAGACTCGTTTTCATTCAATAATAAACATCAACTCCCAGTAGTTTAGGCTTACAACCATTATATAGGAAACTAGAAACCCTAATTGATTTGTTCCGAAAAAGGAAGCCAAATCAATGGAAACCCTAAAATTACCAAAAAGGGAAAAAAATCGGAAATAACATCGAAATAACGAAACAAGCCAAACGGCCAACTTATGACACTCGGTATCGATACAGGGATAAACCCGTATCGATACAGAAGGTTCTGTTCGCCACTTAGCTATCCTGATCGATCGACAAGACATTACCAAATCGATACCGATAGCTTTAAAAAAAAACTATGATTTTGCCCCCCGAGGCTTAAAACGAAGAAAGTACTCTTCCTCCCGGGCTACTGCATCATTTGTAGTACCTTTTAACTTGTGATCTTTTATTTTGGCAGCTGGTTTGTCCTCGCCAAATAATGATGTGGTTATGTGCAGGGGCAAGAGTTGGCGCAACCTTTGGAGCAGCCAATGGTGCAAGTGCTGGTGGAAGCACAACTACAGGGGCTATAGGATGCTGAGGGTCCACCCCCCAAGTCCCCTTGAGCATCTGCCCGGTCTATTATGTCCTTATACCTTTGCGAGTCAAGTACGTTTTCCTGACTCAGTGCGGCAATACACATACGAGTCTCGACTCAATATAGAACCTCCTCCCTGATCTAGAACTCGAGGTGAAATGGTCAAGCTTTGTATACATTAGACACCTCTTCATACACTATCTGCCCGGCTGTTGTCTCATTCCTTATACGAAAACCTCTCAGGATATATGATGATGCAACCAAAAATTAATCTAACAGACAAAGCACACAAAAAGCATATAGATTGTGCTTTGAATAGTAATCTAGCAGACCCAAAAATAAATAGACTGACATTGCTCAATGGGAGATGAAAAAATAATGTCAATGTCTGGAAAGTTCTCTGCTTCGGCAAGTTTGAAAACCATAATCCGCCTGATCCCTTGAGGCCACCCAAGCACAATACCAGGTAATTACTTGATATGTGAAAACAATTAGACCCCAGATACTCGAGACTAGTTGGGGCAAAAGCCTTAGATACCCTCATCACAATAGACAAAAATGATAAGCACAGTGAAAACTATGAAACAAAATGGAAAGTACTACTACGACAATGTCTCAATGCAACTTCACAAGGATATCAGATTCAAAAGTAGTTTTGATTCCTGATCAAACTAGTTAAAAACGAAAACGAAATAGATGAAATCTTTATTAATCAGGAAAATAGGTTACCCCTGTCTTTCCATCTTCCCACAAATTAACCCTCATACAATAATTAGCAACAATGTTTGAGCAAATATAGAGGCGATTTTGTTCCAAACATCATTCCTTGATAAAAGATTTTGATCTGAGCCTCAACGACTTTGGGTACGTCTCCTTGGGGTTCAGCCTCAACGACTTTGGGGTGAGGTGTGACTTCTCCGTTGGGAAGAAGACGGTGGGGGAACAAAGTAGGGGAGCTCCAACTCCTACCATGGAAGGGAACATTTTTGGTCTAGCCTTTCAGAGTTTTGATAAAGATGAAAAGGGGATATGTATAAAATGTAAGTAAACCCCTCTGTCGATGCCCCTATATATAGCAGTTTGATTGTGTTTTGATAAAACTTGATGTGTTCGTTCTCAAATGGAAAAAAAATAATAAAAGCAATGTATAACTTGTTGATTAACTTCAGACAGATTTCAGTTTTAGCAAAACAAAAATATGTCCTACTGAAATAAGACCTACATTTGGTAAGACTACATAACTTGTAACCGAATCAACTAAAGGTAATTGCCCTCGACTTGAAATCATTATGGGAAGCGTATTTGATTATTGATGAATCAAAACTTCTTCGAGAAAATAATTATATAAAAAAAAAAAATCTAGTTCAAAATACTAGTGAAGTGTATGGAAAATAAAATATGAAAATATGGACTGGGCTGAAAATAGAAGGCAGAGAGAATATAGAAGACCATGCATGGTAAGTTGGTAAAGAGAGTTCAATTTCAGGACATAAACTTGAGTCACAAAATCACAAACCCTAGAATTCTACCTCATTCAAAAGCAAATTCATATACAGATTCAACAAATTCGTAACAGATTCAATCGTAATTGTAAAAGAGAGAGACTGTAGAAGAGAGATAGAGAAAGGCATAGATGAGAGAGAGAGAGAGAGAGGAGCTTACCAGAGGGATGGCGGGTTTGGAGGCTAGAGAGAAGATCAGTTTTGGCTGGAGAGACGGATCGTTTTTTTTGTTTTGACGGGGCTTCAAGTTGAGGGTGTTTTTTTTTAAAAACACCTTTTTTGTGTGTTTTAAAAATTTTAAGAAATTTTGAAAACGTTTTTAATAAACACAAAACATAAGTAAATTACCTAACTTAGTTTTGTTTTTAGTTTTGGAAAAAAAAAATGAAAGCGAAAACAAAAATGTTACCAAACGTACCCTTATGTTTTGTGTTTATGAAAAAACGTTTTAAAAATTTCTTAAAATTTTTAAAACACACAAAAGGTAAATGGTTTGTCTCTCTCTAGCCAAAATCGATCGTCTCTCCAGCCTCCAAACCCGCCATCCCTTTGGTAAGCTCCTCTCTCTCTCTCTCTCGTCTATGCCTTTCTCTATCTATCGTCTACGGTCTTTCTCTCTGTCTCTCTCTCTTGCATCGCTACGATCTCTCTCTCTCTCTCGTTTACTATTACGATTGAATCTGTAACAAATTTGTTGAATATGTATGAATTCATCTTTATATGTTCGAATTTGTTGAATCTGTGTACGAATTTGCTTTTGAACGAGGTAAAATTCTAGGGTTTGTGATTATGTGACTCAATTTTAACTGGGTTTGCTTCAGTTTTTGAAGTTTATGTCCTGAAATTGAACTCTCTTTACCAACTTACCATGCATGGTTTTCTGTACTCTCTCTGCCTTCTATTTTTGTATAGTATGGGACAGCAAGTTTAGAGCCCGATCCAAATTTTCATATGTTATTTTCCATATACTTCACTAGTATTTTGAATTGTTTTTTTTTTTAATATAATTATTTTCTCGAAGAAGTTTTGATTCATCAATAATAAAATACTCTTTCCATAATGATTTCAAGTCGAGGGCAATTACTTTTAGTTGATTTGGTTACAAGTTATGTAGTCTTACCAAGTGTTGGTCTTATTTCAGTAGGACATATTTCTGTTTTTCTAAAACTGGAATTTGTCTAAAGTTGATCAACAAGTTACATTGTTTTTTTTTTTTTTTTGCCATTTGAGAACGAACACATCAAGTTTTATCCGAATACAATCAAACTGCTATATATAGGGGTATCGACTGAGGGGTTACTTACATTTTATACATATCCCCTTTTCATCTTTATCAAAACTCTGAAAGGCGAGACCACAAATATTCCCTTCCATGGTAGGAGTTGGACCTCTCCTGCTTTGTTCCCCCACCGTCTTCCTTCCAATAGAGAAGTCACACCTCACCCAAAGTCGTTGAGGCTGAACCCCAAGGAGACGTACCCAAAGTCGTTGAGGCTCGGATCAAAATCCCTTATCAAGCGATGATGTTTGGAACAAAATCGCCTCTATATTTGCTCAAAAATTGTTGCTAATTGTATGAGGGTTAATTTGTGGGAAGATGGATAGACAGGGGTAACCTATTTTCCTAATTAATAGAGATTTCATCTATTTCGTTTTCGATTTTAACTAGTTTGATCAGGAATCAAAACTATTTTTGAATCTGATATCCTTGTGAAGTTGCATTGAAACAATGCCGCAGTAGTACTCTTAAGGATTTTGCCCCAACTAGTCCAGAGTATGTGGGGTCCAATTGTTTTCATATATCAAGTAATTACCTTGTAATGTGCTTGGGTGGCCTCAAGGGATCAAGTGGATTATGATTTTCAGACTTGCCGGTGCAAAGAACTTTCCAGACATTGGCATTATTTTTCAATCTCCCATTGAGTCATGTCAGTCTATTTGTTTTTTGGTCTGCTAGATTACTATTCAAAGCACAATCTGTATGCGTTATGGAGGTTAGTGGAGGGAGTAGTGACGTATGGGCAAGTAGAAATGAGAAGACGATTTCTAGTGTGGATTCATTCAACTCATGGACGAGGAGGTTAAATAAAAAAAAAGTAGAGAAACTGGTACTTTTACAGCAGAGGCTTGGAAAAGGATTAGGAGTGAATTGAAAAGGCTGACTGGGTACCCCTATACCAAAGAACAAATGAGGAACAAGTACAATGCTCTACGTCAATTATTCAACAACTTCAACTCATTGAAAGCCAACACTGGTGTTGGTTGGGATAGCACACTTCTGACAATTACTGCTCCTAATGATGTTTGGGTTCGACTTTTTAAGGTAACAATTAATTATTTGTTCTCTTTAGTCTTGTTAGAGATGATTAGCTATTTCAACTCATGTAGGGTAATGCCATTATAGGTTAATAAACAAGCGAGGACTTTTAAAAAAAAAGGGATGCCATACTACCATGAGTTGTGTCGTATATTTGGGGACACGTCTGCCACCAGAGTGCATGCTCACCCTTCAAACAAAGCCCCTTCTAGTACCGATAGTTCAGATCCAGAATTTTAATTTAAAGATGAGCCAAAGGTTGAAAGCGAGGGTTCAAAGGTCAAGTCCAAGGGCAAAAGAAAGAAGAGAGATTCATTTGCAGCAAACATTTCTAGCGTCTTGAGCCAATTTGCTGAAAATGGGAAGAGGGGGGTTGATGTATTGGAAAAAAAATTGCATGGCTTCCTTCCCGGTTATAGCGGAGTAAGTGGAAGTGCGTCCATAGGAGAAATGGGACTCGGTCCTCTTGTTGCTGCCGGGATGGCACAATGCCAAGCATTGCTCAACACTATGGTGGACTTGGATGAAGATTCGTACTATACAGTTTTGGAGAAGGTGCATGATGATATTCTTTGGAGGCAAATGTTCATGGATATGCCTGAGAATAGGAGACTCGCTTGGATCAAAAGACTTTAGACAATTTTGTCTTGAAAGGAAAAACTTTAGACACGCTATGCTGATGTTGTTTCTATTTTGTTGCTTCTTTGCTGCTGTTTATCCTTAGCATATAGCAGCAGTGAACTTTTATACCTACTGCCACTGCTTTGTTGCTTGTTTTGCTTATATTTTGTAGCTCTCCTAAAATACTGGAATGCAGTTTTGCTTAGATTTTGTAGTTGTCTCGTATGAGTTACGTTCTTTATTTGCTCTCTGTAACTACTTGATCATAAAGTCAGTACAATTGCTCTCTGGTGTTTATCCTTTGCTGCTACTATTACACCAGAAGATTGCCGACCATCCTTTACCATGATTGAATGACATAGCTAGTCATTTTTCTTGGTCAGTAGCACCCCAAATAAATTACCAAACGCAGTTTAGTTTTGTTTTTAGTTTTGAAGAAAAATGAAAACAAAAACAAAAAACTGGAAATAAAAATGTTACTAAACGTACCCTAACATATTCCAACAATAACAAAACATTGTAAATAAAACATATAAGCAAGATATGCATGTTTCACCTTAACTTCCAAACACATTGGTTTCTCATCTCTGGTGGAGAACAATCGATGTGGTGCCAGTGGGTAAACTCATACATAATCAAGGGGACGAATTTTCGGAACTTGAAAATGCCTAGCCGCCTAACTTGGACTTGGACGAAACTATTAAACCTCAGACACTTGTACACCCCCACATCATATCTGTCATTGGCAGCGGCCGGCCACAACACATCTCTATGGTTTGATAATTGGCATCACTTGGCCCTTTGGTTGCGAGATTTGGACCTAGGATCATGATGCTGGGCTCCCCCAGGATTCTACAGTGGGAGCCATTATCCAGCATTCTCAATGGGCTTTTCCCATCACTTAGTCATGGGAACTCAATGAGATTAGGAATAATTTGCCTTTTTTCCCAACCACCAGTTCTGACCTTGAAGACAAGTTAAATGGGCTCTCACCCCCTCTAGGCAGTTTGCTATATCCTCACTGTGGGAGAACTCCGTACCCACTTTCCCAAAGTCCTGTGTAGCATTATCACTTGGCTTGACATCCTAAATAGGCTCTACACAGAGGATAGGTTGGTATTGTTTGGAACCAAATCAACCTCCTTGTGTAGTTTCTTCACAAGTAGTGAGAGCCATGACCATCTATTTTTTAACTGCCCGTACACCTCACAAGTTTGGGGGTTAGTTACAACCAAACTCAATGCTAACTGGGCAGATCGCTCTTGGGCAAACTGGATAGATCTACTATCTTCCATTAGGGGTAATACATTGCGTTCAATCGCAATTAAGTTAGCTCTCACCGCCACTGTTTATCACATATGGATAGAAAGAAACTTTTGGAAATTCCAAAACATTGCATGCCCTGTTCCTACTATAACCCACAAGATCTATTCAATGATAAAACTTAGATTATTGTCTCTTGATAAGCTTCCTCAAGGGACTCAATCTAGTTGGTTTATCTCTCAGTGGGATCTTACTCCATCATAATGTTGTTACCGTGGATTAATTGTGGATTATGATAGTTCAATTTTAATATATGTCCACTTTCCTTCACGCAGGTAAGCAAAGCCTAGTAGCCCAACCTGGAATTGGAGGAAATTATTGAATCTCAGACCACTGTGTTGGTAATCACCTATTCGAGGGGTTGTCCTCTAATTTCTGTATTTCTTTACACTGTGTTGGTAATCCCCCCTATTCGAGGGGTTGTCCTCTAATTTCTGTATTTTTACCACCAAAATGTTGATAGGATCCTTTTGTTCCCCACTGCAGTTTTCTGAGTGTTTCGTGGGTAAGTTTTAAGACCTGGCTGTCCTTGGTCCACATCTGCTAATGTGACTCCTACTACATTTTGCAGTTTTCTTGAGTGTTTTTTTTTTTTTTGGGTAAGGGCTGTTTTAAGACCTGGCGGTTTGGTCAAAACAAAAGAAAAGAAAATCTGCAAAAAACAAAACTCAAAAAACTATCCCAGTTCCTGGGATGGCCAGCATTGAACTTGGTTCAAACGGTTTTAATGCCACTTAAAGAGCTGTACATCTTGTTGTTGAAAAGATAAATTTGTCTCTGTGTCTTTTTGAATTCTCTACACAGTTCTAGAATGTCTTTTAGAGTTCTATGTCTTTTCGTTATCGTTAGTTACGCACATTATGTTGGTTCATGTATTCTTAGGTGAATGTATCTAAGAAGGTGCAAGTATGATGCTTTGGATTTAGGATTCATTTAATTTTAGCTTTATCTTCATTTAATAAATATTAGTATTTCATGGTTTAAAATATTGATGTATTTCATGGTTTGAAGTAAGTGGAAAAAAATAGTTAGAGTTCAAAGTATTCCTCTTCCCTTCTCTACAATATCTTGCGGTAATCTTGGATAGTTTTCCAACCCATCTCAAGCCCTTTTGACAAAGTTGGCATAGGTGGCCTTCAGTCTTACACTTCACGGAAGGCCTTCACAACTGTTGAAATTTTTTTTAGTTACAAGCTGTCTATTTGGTGGAACTTTCACAATCGAGGCCTCTTCATGTGGGCCATATGGATCGATCACCAAGTTCATTGGCTGTCACAACTCACAAACCTTCCTCTTTGAAATTCAAGTTTCAACAGCATGTGGTACTTATTTTTGCATGTGTTCCTTTTGTCATTTGTTTCTTTTCCGGCCCTCTTTTGTAGATGGATACGAAACAAATGTTGCAATTTCTTTATAGCCTTATCTGGCCATTTCCCTTTCTTTTTTCTTTCCTCCTGGTATGTCATTTGTAGGCTGTATATTTTGTTAACCTTTTTTTTCCCTATTGCAAGCCGTTTTATTCAAAAAAAAAAAAAAAGTGCTAGAACCCAAAATTTAAAGAACTAAACTACACTAGTTAAGACCAAATGGTTGACACTTAAAACGATGTTGTAAGCGTAATCGTTTTAAGTGTCAACGGGCATCAAAGGGCAAAATAGTCCATTTAAATCTTGTTCCCCCGAACTCAGAAAATCTGATCCAGAACACAAAAAATCATGATATTTGTTTAAAAATTCGTGCATGCAAAAGTCCCGAGTGTTAACAACATAGTTTGGTCATTAAAGGGGTGCCGGGCACTGGCGGATCTAAGTAGGGGCCGGGGGTGGCCCCGGCCCCAAGGGTGGCTATTGGCTAGGGGCTGTCGCCTCTGCTACAATTTTAAAAAACCTTACTATTACATTGAAAAAATATATATATCATCAAATTATATAGCCTCGCCCCTCCTCCACATATATAGTCCGCCCCCTACGCAATAATCCTGGCTCCGTCCTTGCCACCCCCCAATTGGAGTATATTTTTCATATTTTTTTTTATAGGTATTCTTAAATTTTTTTGACAATAATTAAAATTTAGCATAATTTTCATTCCGAAAACACCTAAATTATAAAATTATGGTGAATTATACTATGAGGTAATGATATTGCATTCGTCGAATGGTATGGTAACAGCAATATACTCAAGATTAATTTTTCAATTTATCAAAACAGTCCCATAACTCGAACCAAAATTCAAAAATTCTTTTAGTCGTGAAAAAATCTTCGAACCAAAATTCAAAAATTCTTTTATAACGCGGCCCCTTCCAACTTCAATTTCTGGCTCTGCCACTGGTGCCGGGGTCCTGTTCTTGGCACAGCATGTCATTTGGATTACCAAACGACACACTGGGGCTTAGCCAACTAATAAAACAGCCCCCAAACTACCTAAGAAAGTTTAACTTAAAATGCATGTGAAAAGGTTGTAAATGAAAAGAGTGAAAAAGGCTCGTTTAAATTTCGGGACCTTAACGGCTTAGCGATACACTTATTACTTATTAGAGCCTAAACTTTGAAAACCACTTCTGGTCCAGAATCAAAACATCCATATTAACTTCTAAAAATCACAGGAAGTTACTATAAAACCGAAATTCTACAAGGTTGCCAAAAAAAAAAAACTCATTATTCAAGACATGAGAAAAAAAAAAATGTACTGTAACAGCTTATATTAAAAAAATCATAACTAATTCAGTATTTATTCGTTTTGCATGTTCTTGGTATCAAAGATCTTCGTATTGAAAAGTAATTTAAATGTTATGAAGACCTCTTAAGCCTGAATCGCAGTTTACGAGTTTAAAAAAAAAAAAAAAAAGAAAAGATTTCTGAGGGTGGTGTAATCTTTTTTGCATGTATCAAAATAGACTCAACTTGTGCTATGCTAAATTGCTAAATTAGAAGTTTCTTTTTCTTTTTCTTTCCTTTTTGGTTCTTAATTTCTCTTTCAGTTGGGTTGGAAAAATGAGGCCAAAACTTGACCATTAGGTCCCCTTTTATCTTTTCTAAAATGATCCTCCTCTAAACCAGTGCAAAAGGCTAATAAAGTAACCTTTCATGATTTGAATGACCTTATTTTTATAACTGCAGTCAAATTCAAAGGAGAAATGGATAATAATACAAATGACAACATTGTCAAGATGCCATGTGAACTTGATGAGCTGCAGATGCAATAGATTACATCAGTGAGATCAGCTGACTAGTAGAATGCTAATATGTGTATTTTTTGTTTTTTAATTTTTACTAATGAGGTTGTCAAAGGCTTCTCCTGGAACGATAATTGGCTTTTATCATTGGCGGACAAGTAAGTAACGCGTAAGAACTTGTCCTTCAGATGATAACAATATTTACTTCTCAAGTAGTGACATCTTTCGTTCTTCACATGTCAAAAATCGATTACCGGGATTAATACTTGTGATCCGTAACTCTCCATTGTTGGGTGTCACAAGCCCAAACCAACTCAGCTAACTAACAACATCTTCATGTCAAACACAACTAGCCTCCGGTCAGTATAAATACAGACTAATAATAACCCTTGTTTGTCTCTGACTATAACCAGAACATAGAAACTTTCAGTGGCTGTGTTCATGTGGGAGATATCCAATTTCGAACATAGAAACAATTTCGGAGTACTTTAAGCCGCTGAATGAATTCATGGCATCAATTCTAGACCATCCAAATGAAAGAGTGATACTTGTGGCCTTGTGGGTCATTAGCTTTGGTGGGTTGGCCATATCTCAAGCCATGAAGATTTTTACAGAGAAACTTCCAGTGGCTGTGTTTGTCACTGCCTTGATGCCTGGTCTGAGTCTCAACATCTCCACCTTGTTTCAAGAGGTTGGAAAAATTGCATACACCATTGTGTTTGGCGTTGAAAATTACCTTTAAATGAACCGAGTTATGAAAAACTTAAATAAACCGAGTTATGAGAAACTCAAGAAGCTAGAGAGAAACAAGTTTCTAAACAAAATTGAGGTCACAATGGACTATCTAGAGATTCTAAGACAACAAAATTAAAATAAAAAAATTTCCTGAACCCAAAATTGTACCCTCTACCTCCTTAACAGTGAAATTGTTGCTAATTCATCAAAAAACAGCTCTAACATAAGTTTACAATCCACACTTTTTATTGCAGTCATTGAGGAGACAAGAATCTGTACTAGATAGCTGGTATACGTATGACAACGGACCTAACAACCCTGTAACAACTTTTATTTTTGGGCCAATGTACTAGGCAACAAAAGTGTACCAACTTAGCCCAATTGAGGTGAGAAAAGCCTCAATTCAATCACAGAAATCTAGTTATTTATGCATATCTTGATATATAAAAAAAACTTGGAAATTAAGTGAGATATGATAGTGACTTCAACGGAAATCTTCCTAATCCAGAGGATACCATCTACAAAGCGTCTGTGGCAAATTCAGATTACCTATAAGCTGTGTTCTCTGCTGTGAAGAGGACCCCAGTAAAACTTAATCATGGAGGACAGTAAGTTCCTCTTGCAGCCTGGCTACTTTTGTCGTTATTGCCAGAGATAGTAGTGGATTAGCTCGGTTGTGGCATTTTGGTAGAGTGGTTTCGTCTTCAGTGATCTTCATTGAAGCTTGGGCTCTTAGAATAGGTTTTGCAGTGGCGAAGGATTCACACATTGATGAGGCTATCTTCGAATCTGATTGTTTGGCTCTTATAAATTGCAAAGACTCTACTGAAATGGGCCCTTGAGAGATCAGACCGTTGGTTGAGGATATAAAGCTTTGGGCAACATCAAAGACATGGGACTTTGTACGGTGCTGCAGGAAGAAGAATGGGACTGCATGCCCACTGGTTGGCTTCCAATTGCTTAGCTAGGAAAGTTTTGTTTCAACCAGGTTATATTCCGCCTGGTCTAATGGTGTTCTTGTTAGGGATTGCGGTTAAAAAACTCAATTATCTCACTTGTGACAGGATGTGACCCTGGCAACAATGTTGCTGAGATCTCTGCACTTATACAACATAGAAAACATGTCGAACAAGCTGATTTTCTCGAGAAAGAAATATGGCTCAATTAGGCGAGTTTTCATTGTTTCTGAGAAAGACAAGGTGGGGAAGGAGGATTTTCAACGGTGGATGATCGAGAAAAATCAACCAGACGAAGTTGAAGAGATTAGAGGAACTAATCATAAGGTCATGATGTCTAAGCCACTTGAGCTTTGTGATCTTCTCAATAGAATTGCTGGGAAGTATTCTTCAATATTGATCACAATTTACCATCAGAAGGAAGCGGATATTTTGTGTCAAATTACTTGGTTAAATGTTCATTGTAGTTGACTCTCACTGGGGAAATTTGAATAAAGACAGTTAAGTTTTTGTAATTATTGGGAGCAATATGTTTTCGTTGAATTGAATACTTTGACTTGAAATTTAGCCCGTGAATCCCGAGGGGTAGGCCTAGTGGTAAAGGTTTAAGACTTAGGAGTTTGCTTCCTCTTAAGGTCTTAGGTTCGAAATCTCGTAGGTCTCATTTGGGATCAGTCCATACAGAGTTTTGTTCTGACTTTAAATGAGACCCCACTAGTAACAGTGGGATTGTTGTCCAAGGATTAGTCAAAGTGCGCAAAAGCTGGCCCGGATACCTGGTTATAAAAATAAAAAAAATAAAAAAGAACTTATACTCCCGTGTATGAGGACGCGAGTGCAAAATTGAGGGGGAAAAAATTGGTCGTTTGATCAGTGGTTAAGAGTTAATGTTAGAAGGGAATGAGAATTAGGAGGTGAAAGCATTGTTCACCCTCTCATTCTGATTGGTGGAAACATTGTGAGGTCCATAGAATTAATACACTTTTTGGTAATTATAGTGTTAGTTTGTGGTGGACTTTCACACACACATTTTCTACCAATTAGAGTGAGGTTTTGTTTCCCCTCCTAATTCCCATTTCCTCCTAATTCCCATTCCCTTTCTAACATTAACTCTTAACCACTAATCAAAAGACGAATTTTTTTTTCTTCTCAATTTTTAATTTCCATCAATTTTGATTAAAGGAAAAACTTCCATTCCCTTTATTTGCTTGTGTTGGCTTCAAAATTCTAAGTTAAATGAATTATTGTTATCAAAATAATTTAGGGGTGTTTTCTTTAAATTAATTATCTTTAAAGAAAGTTGATAATTATTGTTCTCAGAGAGAGAGGTATCGGTTGAAGTTCAATACAAATGGAAAAAAAAAGAGTAAAACTACTTTATAGAGATTTTTCCGTGTTTGATAATTCTGCTTTCAATTGAGATTTGTACTTCCTTAAAAAAAAAAAAAAATAATCCAAAAATATTCCATTCTCAAATTACTATAGGAAAAATGAAAAATGGTTATAAATAATGTGTAAAAATTAATCAATATTCAAAAAATATTTATATTCTCAAATTACTATAGGAAAACAAAATGAAAATCTTATAAATAAAAAGTTTGTCTGTAAAAATTATAAAATCTATCAATATTCAAAAAATATAAACCCTATTAAAATAAAACGCTTACTTGCAAATGTATTAACTATTAGGAAAAATTAAAACCTTATATTTTTGAAAAAGTGTATTAACTTTTGAAATTCTTCGAACATGTTTGACAATTATTTTTATACCCCATCACCTAGTAGGGTTTTGATTAGCAAAATCCATTTTTTATTTTTTAACCTTGAAATTCTTCAACATGTTTGACATTATTTTAGTAGTTTTGATTAGCAAAATCCATTTTTATATTCCATCACCTGTCCTCAAGAGCCCCCCCACAGATTGTTTTCGGCCCCTCTACCCGATCTCTCCCCTGCTCTTCGGGTCTCTCGTTGTCGTCGTTTCGTCCTGATGAGGTAATGCGTCTCTCTCTCTCTCTCTCATACGCATATTTATGTGTGCGTGTACATCTGTTGTTACTTTATACATCCTCCGATTTCTAGGGTTTAATTGGTTGATTAATTGCTCTGATGATCCTCTGTAGCAACAAAAATGTAAAACGAGTATGCACAGAGACTAGGTTTGGTGTTAAAGAGTATGTAAAGAGTTCAACCCGTAGCCATTGAACCTGCTATGTATCAAACGCATCACCATTGGGTGTGACCGTGAACCACGCTTCTGAACTCCATCACGCTTTCCTTCTGCGGTAAATTCTCGGGCTGTATCTGTGGCTGCTCCACCCGATTCTGTTGCCTGTGTTGGAAAATTCTGTTGCCCGTATAGGAAAATGTCACAGTGTCTGACCGTCATGTTTTGTAACTACCAAAGATTCCATGATGTGCGTCTTCTTTTGATTCTTGACTTTAGTGTAGGTCAGCTAGGAGAATTGTTGATTTGGTGCAATTAGGTTCATATAAGCTGAATGAGCTCTGCAAGAAGAGGGGTGTTTAGGATGGTTTCGGTGAACATTTTCCGGTGATTATGCTCAGTCTTACTTGAAAGTAGTCCTACACTTGTTTTGAGGTTTATTGTCATGTGATGCTGACACTAAGTTTGCAATAGACGGGTAGCCCTCTTTGTACAACCTTTTAATACCCACCACGTGTTCTGCATTTTTGGGTAGAACCTTGGCCTAGAAAGATCAATTTTTTGGAAACTGGTATGCTTGATTTCTCGGGGTACTTATAGGAGTCATATGACTTGGTGTAACTTATAGGTGGGTAGCCCTTTCTGTAGGCAGCCCTTTCTGTAGAATTTAAATTATAGAAACTGGTATGCTTGATTTCTTGGGATACTTATAGGACTCATATGGCTCTACTAAGACAATGGGGACATGACTTGGCGCAAGTATCCAGAGTTAGGAGTGCTTTTTGGCCCCCACTTTATTGATGGAGGAACAACCCCGTAGCTTTTTCTAATATCCATGACTATAAGTGTGGTTTGGGCAGCATGAGGATTCTTTCCGTTTTTCTGAATCGTATTACCATAAAGATGTTGGGTTTGATCTGAAAGAGAATAAAAATATGAGAAATCTCTACTGGTATCAAACCATGGTGGAATCCCTTTTGTCCTTTAAGGTCATGCAATCACCTCACTTTTGAGTTTTGAATGAAGATGACTTTGTTTATTTTATTTTAGGGTTAATGACCTGGACACTCCCTGGAAGTATACGTTTTCCCCCAAACACCCCTTGTAAGAAAAAAATCTATGACGACACCCCCTCTAAGTAACTAAACTTTTGAACCTCTAACTCTGTTAACAGAAAGAGTTAATGGACCATTTTACCCTCCTCTCCTCTGCTCCGCATTCCAACAAAACCAACCACCACTCTCCTCCCACCAAACCCACCAGATTTCTTCTTTTCCCCATAACCACCACCACCATGGTATAAGAAAAATCAAGAATCGGAGATAAAAACTAATAAATTTTTTTCCCAAAATACTCTAAACCAACAAATCTCTCAAACCCATTTTCCAAATCTCCTCTGTTTTCCCTCTCTCTTGTCAAATCTCAGCAATTGGCACCAACAAATCTCCAAAATACTGTTCGTCTTCCTCATTTTTACTAAAAATCTAGTATATACCAATTCCAATCAAGCGCTCAAGCACCAGAGAATAATTTCTCTAACTTTTCCCAACCTTTTCCTCTCTTATTTCCTAATCCCTTTCTCTCTCTCTCCACTCGGTTTCTCTCTTCTCTCTCTTACCCGTCCCTCTTCTTCTTCAAACCCACAAATTGCTCTGAAATTTCTTCCCGAAATCCTCCATCCATGGCCGAACCCAATACAGCCTACACGGAGGTAGACGACGGCGGTACTGGGGTGGAGAAGCCCCAATCTGAACCAAAATCTCAGACCCATGGTCTGGCTGGACTGGTTGGGCCCCCGAGCAACACCACCAGTCGGGTGGCAGTGGAAAACGACGGCGACGAAGCCCATACAGCCGTGAAAGGGGCCAACGAAGCCCAAACAGCGGTGAAGGGTGCAGTAAAGGATGATGGGGTTGTTCAAGCAACAGTGGAGAGGGGCGGTGAAACCTAGACAGCGGCGGCGAGGCCAAATCGGCGACGGGTGAGGGCCACGAAGCCCAAACAGCGGCTAAAACCGTGGTGGGTGATGGTGGTGTGGCCCGAATGACGGCGAGGGAGGACGACACGACTCAGACATCGACAAGAGAGGTTGTAGGTTGTGCTGGGGTGGTTCGAACGATGATGAAAAGGTAGGGTGAAGACCGAGCAGCGGTGGAAAAGAGCTGTGAAGTAGGGTATAGACTGGGCGAGGTCATATTTGGTAGGGGTGGGGGAGAGAGAGAGAGGGCATATTTGGTAGATCATGTCATATTTTTGGCCAAAATTTAACAATAGGGGGGTCAAGGCCTAACAGAAGGTAGGGATGGGACAATTTTGCTATTTAGAGGGGGTGTCGTCATAGAATTTTTTCTTGTAGGGGGTGTTTGGGGGAAAATGTATATTTACAGGGGGTGTCCAGGTCATTAACCCTTTATTTTATTTTCTTCGTGTGTGAATCGCCATAATGGGGTGGTCAACAAAAACCACCAGTTGTTTTGCTTGCAATCAAAATTCATGGGCGTGTTACTTTTAAGCACGGGCAATTTCTCATACCTTGCCGAGGACACTAGCTCGAAGCATACCATCGAACTTTTCAGTTCATGCCTAAAGTCACGGGCAAGCGCTATACTCTCTATTTGTGCAAACATTTTGGCCCAAAATATATTTTGATTTCATTTTGTGCTCACACCTTGCTCACAAATCACAATCCTCCAAACAAAATTGAATACCGATGTTTGAACCGTGACTTCAGGCACGAGCATGCGCTAGTATAGATATATGTATAAACACGAAGCTTCAATATATATAAACAAGCATCATATATACATCATATTATACTTTAAACCCCAAATATTTGAAGTAATACTGATTTAGCCCCCAAATTTTTTTAAAAAAAAATGCATATTTAACCCTTGCCGTGTCCCCAAACGTGTCCCTCATGTGTCCCCGCCTGTTCCCCCACGTGTTCTCGCTGTGCCCCCCTAAAAAAATTAATTAAATTCATGGGAAATGCCACGTGGCATGTCCCAGACGTATTGAGTCGTGTCCCCGTGTCGGACATGGGGACACTCCGGCCTCTAGGAGTGTCGGTGCTACATAGGTCTGAAGTAATCTGACTTGGACCTGCTGCATTCAAATGTTGTTGACCTGTGAATCTTTTGACTTTATCAAATCTTGACCGCATGATGCAGCCTTAGGTTAGTACAGATTTTAGATCATTAGGGATATCTTTATACTTTAGAAATCCCATAAGCCAATAGTACCTAAGAAACACGGACACGGATACGGACACGACACGACACGACACGGATACGCGGAAACGTCATTTCTCCGAAAATTTGGACACGGACACATCAGGGGACACATCAAATGTAAAGTGTATTTGTGCTATATAGGTATGCTATGACTCATAAACGTCGGAGACCTTTTAATGTATTGTTAGCATGTTCCAAGAGTGTTGCTAACATGTCTTTGAGTATCCACAATGTTTCTAAGTAAAAGAAATATAATAAAAACATTGGACAGGTATTTATGTCTAATACGTGTCCGGAGAGTGGAGTGGAGTGGAGTGGAGTGTCGAACACGGATACGTGAGGTTGGTGGATGCGTCCGTGCTTCTTAGGCCAATACCCTTACTACCAAAGAACAAGAAAACTAGGTTAATTTATGACGTTGTGGACACTCCAAACACTTGAGAATGGGTATAAGACGTCACGGGTCTCACATGTTTTCTTGGATATGCATCCAAGTATAAATAGTCGAATTTAATGTATAAATTTGCATAGAATTTCTTCCCCATGCATGGCATGTTGTATATTTGTCTATAAATATAATCTTTAATACGTAAGCAACATAGTTAATAGGTTTGCCAGAAAGTTGAGATCTAGCTGTTTCCTGGTACCCGTCTACTCTTGAGAATATTATCCAGACACGATGTTGCATGTAGCATATCTGTGTAACGTACATTTAAATACCGTGACATGTGAAGGAATTAATTTGCCTCACATATTTATCAAGAAGGATGATTGGGGCACAACCAATACAATCTCTAGGGTCTCCTGCATTGATATAGTGATATAGTGGGTGTGAAGTTTCATCACCTAATTGAAGGTGGACCAAACAGGACTCAGATCAAGGGGAATAGTAGAAAACGAAATCAACCATGTTATCCAAATCCAAGCAAGCTCATGAGCTAGGCTGTAGAATGTACCAAAACAATGCTAGAGTTTCTTGCAGGAAATGAATAAATTCCAATTTCTTAGGACATCCCTCCGAAAGAGTGATCCTGGCCCTCTATTTGAGCAGTAAGGAGGTTAATTAATAGGGTAAGTACCTAGGATTGGAAATACTATAAATCTGGGTGACAGGTAGCAAACATGGACCTATGTAAATAATCAATTTGGAAGTTAGTGAAATGTGAGTCGTGACCTACATATAACAATTCCATGATGAGACAATGACATATGACTTTACACGCAGTGCTGTATTGACATGTTTTTAAAATTTATGGAAGCAGAAGCTACTTGGAAGTTGCTTATATCTTGCTAGTAACTATGACGAGAGGATTTTTCGCTATATCTTGTGAAATGAACAACAATGCACCCTATATCACAAGGAATCCTGGGGTACATCAGCATATAAATATGATGAGTGTGTTGTTGTATGATGTAATGGGAAACACTCCAGCTTCTTAGCCTCTTTGTTTTATCAGTCATTGAAGTAGACAAGTTGTTTTTCCCGAACCATAACTAGTCTTGAAACTTTTCCACATCATGTGTGTGTGAAAAGCATGCAGATAAATAAGCACAATAACCAACAAATAACACAAAATACTAATATAGGAAAGGAGGCTATGGATGTTGGGAGGAATGGCAGATTGTGGTAGGGATAATATTAAGAATAGTATTAGCATGATCTTGTCCAAAGAAGAGTTCCAAGCTTTAAGACAACTCACCATAGTATAGAGATGCATAGAAATTTAACTGCGAAATTGCATGTTGTGGGTACAGTTGCAAGATGAGTGGATGTAGTAGTTATGTACTTACGTGAAATGTACTCAGCAAGATCAGGTAGTTGGCATTGCCATTATACATGTTTGACATCTCTTTTGGGGTTAAAATGTAGGTTTAAGCTTTGACGGCTTTGCACTAAAGTTGAAGCAGCACATTTTTGGCTCTCTCCAACAGTGTGTCATTGGCCACATTGTCAAATTACTGCCGCACCAAAGCTCGAAGGGTATGATAAAGTACTCAAGGGTAGAACAGATTGTAAGAGATTTGATGGAAAACCAGACACAAAAGAAGGCTTATCTTCATTACGAGCACACCGATGCTTGCAAGTACTCTAGGTGGACTGCTAGGGAATCTTACGAATTCATGTATGCTAGGCCATGGCAACAAGTTCTTGATTTCTATTCAAATATAGTTAACGGTCACATGTCATTGTCAACATTGTTTGGAGCTGAAATGCATTCTAGTTGTGACGGTGGTGATTTAGAGTCTGAATCTACTAGTGCTCCAATTGAAGACAGAACTGGAAGGTGGGCTAGAGTAACATTCAAAATTATTCTGTCGTACCATGGTGGATCCTTTGATGGGTGGCAGAAGCAACCTGGCTTGAACACTGTTCAAGGTTTAGTTGAAACATCTCTAGGAAGATTTGTTGATGACAAGAAAGCTCAACAGTTGAAGGACAAGGGGTCACCCATTGAAGGTACATCTGTTGTTGCTGGGCGCACTGACAAAGGAGTGACAGCTCTTCAACAAGTTTGTTCTTTCTATACTTGGAGGAAAGATATTAAACCTCAAGATATTGTCGTTGCCATTAATGAAGCAGCACCAGGAAAGCTGAGGGTTGTCTCTGTTGCTGAAATGTCACGAGTATTTCATCCTAATTTCTGTGCCAAATGGAGACGCTATGTGTATATTTTCCCTTTAAATGAAGGGGAGGAGGATGATGAGTATACAAATTCCAAAGAATATCATGGCAACCAAATATATGACTTTTCTAAACACATTGGTAAAGAGATCATTGAAGAGTTTGATAAAGATGATGTGGATGGGCTTGAATGCCAGAAGAAACCAAGGAGGTTTAAAATAAGCAAGGTGAACCAACTTTTGCTTCAACTAGAAGGGAAATCGTTGTCATATAAGGTATTTGCGCGAGATACTAAAGCTTCGAGAAACATTGGTCCACCGACTGAGTGCTTCCTCTTTCACGCCCGTGCTTCTGAGATCAGATTACCATGTTTTGGTTTGGAAGGAGGATACACAAAGGCAATGTGTGTTGAGTTGGTCGCTAACCGCTTTTTAAGGAGGATGGTTCGAGTTCTCGTGTCGACGGCAATTAGGGAAGCAGCAGCTGGTGCAGAAGATGATGCATTGGTAAAGCTAGTGGATGCCACCTGCAGACGTGCAACAGCTCCACCAGCAGCACCTGATGGCCTTTGCCTTGTTGATGTAGGGTACACGGAATTTGATCCCCAAATTTGCCTCATCTCTTGAGGTAACCTTATTATCTACACTGCTGATATTCTAGTTCCCTACTTTTGCATTAATTAACCATGTAATGGTGAAAAGATAGGAGTTTAGGACTCACATGCTTCAGTGGATCCCATGAAAGAGGTCTATTGAGTAGAAAAGATGCCTTGTTGGTGATGAACGTCCCCTTTAATGTATTCAGTTATTGTACGAAATACGTTGTTATCTAAGTCGTAACCCTTCAAACATATCCGCACGAATTGTTGAAATGGTCTCTGAAGTGAGGGAGAGTTATTGGACACCCTTCTATGAATTTTGTTCGTCTCTGAACTAGATTCGTATACTTCTATATGGTGAAATTTACCATGTGACACTGTTCATGACCTTTGCAGCATTAATATAATATGTTTGGACTGCCCCTTGATTTTCACGATCAAGTTTTAACCTTAAAATAGATATTGCTACTTTTATTTGTAATGGTAAATATTTGAACTATCTTTTCAGTTGTGGTTTGCACTTGACTGAAGAGCAGGACTACTATTCTTGAACATAGAACTATTCGCTAGTTACATGTGCTTTCGCTTCATTACGTAACATATCACATGCTTTGGCTCTGATGAGAATTTCTTTACAAAGTTTGAATGCCTGACTGGAATTTTATTAGGGAAAAGTATGTTTTTACCCCCTTGTGGTTTAGGCCAGGTGCGGCTTACCCCCTCACGTTTGACCTTAAGCACATAACCCCCGTGTTTTATGGACTAAACCGGTTGATTTTCCATCCATATTGCCAGTGTGTGTTCCATACGCGCTTTTTCTGCAACATTTATCCGAACCAACATTTTCCCTCCCAAGATAAAGACCAAAATACCCTTCTGCTATGAGCTATATTAACAGTAAAACCCATTTAGGTTGTCTCCTTCCCCGCACCAGCATTCACACTAACCTTCTAAATTGCTTATGGAGTCTCAATAGCCAGAAATTTATAGTCAGCGGTGAATTTTGAACAGCTAATATCTCTCTCTCTCTCTCTCTCTCTCTCTCTCTCTCTCTCTCTCTCTCTGTGTGTGTGTGTGCGCGCGTGTGCGCAATAGATGCATTATGTTTAATCCATGAAATTGAAAACCACCACTGCCCCAATTGAAACTCAATAGCGGATTGGGATTCCACAAGCTTCGGTGATTCAAAATTCGAAACCGGACGGGGTTTGACTAGAATTGAAAGAATAGGAAAACTGGGTTTTGATGAGGGGAGAGAATCAAATTTTGGTAGGATTTTGATGTGTAGTTTTGTAAATCGAGGAAATCGTCGTTCTCGTATGATGTGTAGTTTCGTAAATCGAGGAAATCGCAGTTCTCATCAGTCATCCCCATATGCCCATGTATACCAACATGAATGGCTAAAATACATGTACCAAGCAAATCCACAAGTTTGTTAGGTTCATAGACATTCAAGGATGAAATCACTGTGTTCACTCTCATTTAAGGTCTTCACGTTTGCAGATATAAATTGAATATTTTCTCATCCGTGGTGTTTATGCTAGGAAATTAATGTTTTTAGTGTAGGGTGTGACTGGAATGGGAAAGCACACAGATGGAAGAAGAAGAAGAAGAGGAGGAGAAGATGAGGGGAATTGAGGTCAATTTCGTTTATCTGTTAACGGAGTTAATGGTGCATTTTAGTCCATAAAACACATGGGGATTATGTGCTTAAGGCCAAATGTAAGGGGGTAAGCCGCACCCGGCCTAAACCACGGGTGTAAAATCGACTTTTCCCATTTTCCTAGGTTATTGTTGTATCTTTTACCTAAAGAAATCAGCGTAAGCAATTTCTGACCTTCAGTACTGTGGTTGTTATGTCCATTTTTTACAGATGTCATTTCATCCTGAGGTTGAGTCTGAAAACAGTAGATTAAACTGCAAGTGCAATAATGTAGCTCCCTTAGTGTATTTTCATCTGTTATTTGGGGTAACTTTTGAAATGATGTAGCCTCACTAAAAATGATGTAGCTCCCTTAGTGTATTTTCATCTGTTATCTGGGTTAACTTTTGAATTCGCCCAGCTCAGCTCGTTAGGCTGTTGTACAACTTTCAGCTACTATATATTGTGGCAAGGCATCCCGCGTGGTAGAGTTATAGTTCGTTTCTGTTGTTATATTTGTGCTATTTCATTTTCCCCTAATTATTTGGTACAACCTTACAAAAACGGACACACCTTTTCGGTTTAAAGCCCTATCATACTTCTTAATGTGCTCGGTCGTGAATTATGTTTATGAGCTTGTTACTCCATGGTTGGAGATGATCTTAAGCACAGATTTTGGGTTTTCCCATATCATCGTACCAGTATACTGGTGGCGGTAACGCATTGTTCTATTTCCGTCTGGACAATGTTTTTCTTTTCTTTGTTACAGTAACATATTCGATGGATGTGTGTTGATAGATATACAACCATTTGTTTTAAACGGATGCAGAAAACTCTGGCTCTCTTTGCTTTTCCCTTCTTTTTTTTCCTAATCGGTGTAAGCTGTGACATTTTTTTGAGCTCAACTGGAACTTAATATTGGGAATCTCCTGGATCATTTGTTACGAAGTATTTGAAAGTGTTTTCATTGCTATTGTATTGTGCATAGGGCTCCAAATGAACCGAGCCGTTTGTAAACTGTTTGAGATTCGACTTGGTAAAAGCTCGTTCAAGTTTGACTCGAGTACTAACCGCAACGAACTTGAGCCTCAATTTTAGACTCATTTAGTAAATGAGCCGAACCTGAACTTGACAGTATTCGGCATGTCATCATCTAACCTTGAATATGTATAAACTTTTATATATACATAATAAAAAATTTATAGCTTGTTCATGTATAAACTTTTATAAGTATTATATAAACTTAAATTTTAATACGTTTTTATAATTTTATATACATATAAACTTATTCATGTAGGAAATAAAAGTTTTATTTGAAATTTTAGACCTGTATGAGATCATAAATATCTAATATTTTTTACTCGTTGAGGCTCATGAACAAGTTCGAGTTCGATTCAAAACTAAGCAAGTTTGACTCGAGCTTGGCTCGTAAAATTTTCATTGAGCTTAAGCTCGGTTCGGGTTCGTATAAAAATTTAATGAACGAACTTGAATATTCTAAAACTCGGCTCATTTACAACCCTATTATTTTTATGCATTAGTACCCGGCATTTGTGAATTTTTGGGGCCTATCCCTAGCCTATATTGATAATCAAAATCTTTCATTGTTTAGAACGATCAAGAAGTTCAATAAATGAAAAATAAATAAAAATAAATCATACATTAGATTAACAAATTATCGTTACTAGGACTTTTTATCTTTTTAAAGATAAAGCAACATAATGTTTAGTTTGAATTATGTCCCAATATTGTCCAAATCATTAAAGTAGTTGAACCAGGATGAGCCTCAAAAAATACTGAAAAAACCTGACTGATCCAATTTTTCGCTATAATTGGAGAGCAACCGATACCTTTCTGAGAGTTAAATGCAGGACCCTACTAGGGGCACAGATTGTAGGACCAGAAAATGTACAAAATGCAACGGGGGATCCACTTTTGGGTCCCACAAGAATGATCCGAACCGTTCATTCATCTTAAAATAATTTTCCGAGGGGCCCAGCGAGAAATCACCTCGATCCAACGTTCGTAAGCGGTTGATCAAATATCTCCCCATTTCATTCCAAATCGTTTTCTGTAGCTATCGGTCTGTAGGTTTTCCGATTGATTGAGCTATGACAATTTTGGAGGGTTTGACAATTTCGTCCACCAGGGGAACAACCCATGTTATTAATGACATTATTATGTATGGAAAGCTTAGAATCACATGATGATGATGATTTATGAAGGAGATAATAGATAGGGTTATCTAAGGCTCTGAATTTGACATAGCGATTCGAAATTGCTATTTCATCCACCCATACCCTATCCTATCCTTTTCTTTCTTTTCTTTTTTCCTTTCCTATTCCAAGCAAAACAGTCGGCAAATTGTACGTTTTAAAATACATGCATATATGGCATGCATCAAAGCTGTCAAATCTCATTGGATCATAACAAAAAAATCTCTTATTTGTCAAATCTCATTATTGTGCGGAAGCGTTAACAAACACAGAAAACGGATACAATTTATGCTACGTAATTGAGCAAACCAGATAAGAGAATGAGAGGAAAAAACAATCACAAAGAACACAAAGATTTTACATAGTTCGGCAATGAATACCTACTCCACAGGCAGTTAGAAGATTGTGGGTTTTACTAATCAGAAGAGAATCAGATGCCCAAAAGCTACAGATGAGCTCACAGAATTTCTCTTTCTTTGCCTCTCACAGAAAATCAGATGTGAAAGTAATACAATACAAGAAAATATTTATAAAAAAAAACATAGGGCTGTTGTAAGTCACCAAGGTCCGAACCAAGCGCCACAGGTCTGCACCTCGCCTCCCCTCCAAAACATGCAACCAGGACCCTTGGTCCGGACCAACACTACTACAAGGTAGAAAAACGCTCAAATTTGTTTGGTCCAGACTCGAGAAGCCTTGGTCCGGACTAGAGATACTACGAACGTGGAAATCGAGCCAAAAACCAACAGACACCTTATTCGTTGAAAAAAAAAGAAGAAAGCATATTTAACAAGATCTTGTAAAAGATCGACCTACAGACTACAAACTAACATGCAAGTGACCCCACAAAAGCTCATCCAATAAGTTCAAGATGGCCATCAATTAAGACAAAAATGCTGGACGTCGCAATGAATCGAAATGTGAAATTCTCATTTCCTTGGATTTCAATTTCCTTGCTTTTCAAATTTCTCTATCATAACAACGATAAGGGTAACAATAATAATAGAGCATCATGGTTGGTGCTAATACATGACAAAGTCAAAATAATTAAAAGAGACAAGAGGGCGGTGGTGGTTGTAGACAAAGCTGGTGGTGGTGCGCCGCTCCCGAATATCATTCCAAAGTAGTCACCATCGCCCCCGCTGCTGGACCCTCCACCGTTTCCGTTGCCGTTGCCGTGCCGCCCGTGGTGGTCCCACCGCCACTGAATCCGGGGTAAGATACGCTCACACTGTTCCCCCTGTTACACCAACATAAGAGTATCAAACACATGAAAAGCAAAACCAAAAACAAGTACTAATAGTTTCAACTTAGCAGTAGATATGGGGACCAAATGAATCATGATTTTCTGTTATAAAAAACCTCTTGTTCCAACATATGTTACATGGACTCGAGTCCGGGTGGGAGTCCAAGCGTCGGACATGCGTCCCCTAATTGGGTGTAGCTACTAGGACACGTTGTGAACACGTATGTAGTATATATATTGCAAAACTTTTTTTGATTATGTGTCTTTAATTATATTTACAATGGAGTATTTAAACAAGAAGGGGGTAAGAAATTTATGTTTTTGCTATTTCATGTCCATATGAAAGACTAGAAATATCGATTTTCTAGCAAATTTGATATTCTTTTTTTGTAAATATCATGACAATATAGGATTCAAGTGAACAAAATAGATATGCGTGTCGGACACATCAAAATGGGTACTTCAGCCAAAATGAAGGATCCATGTAACATACGATCCAATACACTCTCCTGCTCTAGATCTCACATAAAAATCATACTCTCGGGTACAATTTGCAACTAAGAGTGCATCAGGAACGATGAGATATGTTCTTGGGATAGATGAGAATCAAAGCATGGATTATGACAAGGGGACACATTCTAGGGAGCAAGATCCTCTATCATCGAATATCTTTGTCCGTTTCTACAATGCACGATCATCCGCACGACATGCAACTAGAGTTTGAGACAGAGGATCTCGTCCCGACGGTCCAATGTCAAAAGTGAATTACCAAGGCCATGTTCCACTAAGTAGTTTTTTGTTTTTTTTTTTGATCTTTTGTTTTTCAAATAAACTCACTTGTTCCACTAAAGTAGTTTTTTAGTTTTTTGGTTTTTTGAGTTGTGTTACCAAATTACCAACCTACCCTTGTGAAAGCCACGGCAAGAAAGAAAAAAAAATTCAGTTACTATCCTGAAAGCCACGGACAAGTGGAGAGGTGGGTACGTGGAATGTTTGAAGATGTTTCGGCTGCAAGGTGGACCCCTCTCCCTTTGGCAATCACTATTCTCCCCCACCACACACATGCAGCCACCTGTCCCCTCCCATTAGCTTCTCTGACACAACAACCGGAAAAAATAATTTCAAGCGAGGGTAGGTTCGTAATTTTACATGATTATAGTTGTTTGGTTTTTTTTAAGTTAGTGGAATGAAGTGGTTTTTTTGTTGGTTTTTTGTGGGGTTTTTTTAGTGGAATGAAGTAGTTTTTGATTTAAAACAAATCTAGTTTTTTGTTAGTGGAACATGGCCCAAGTCTCAAGTGGTGTTGAGGGTGAACTTGCAAAACAAGTGGAGAGTGGAATTTGTTCAAATTGTGCATGATTTTTTGGAATAAGCCTTCCAGTACCCACATGCTGGCATACTCAGAAAGAACCTTTCCAGGGTGCTAAGTGTATATGCACCAACAGTAGCAGATCCAATTGATCCAATTGAAAATAAATGGGACCCATGTGAAAGGAACAGTACTCCAATGTAGTAAGCTCATCATCTCTTTATGGCACCTGATTTTATTGTTAGAGCCATATTTCATTATTTATTGGTTGAGGACCACTTCTGAAGGAATATAGAAGAGGGGGAAAAAGTGAGAAGAAAGATACAAAAGGTCTACAAGGTAATTCTACCAATACTACATAAAGGTAGGTCGAGCAAATGGGTCATGAATAGGGAACCTTTTCCTGTAACTGACAAGGCTAGTTGGGGGGCCCAAATCTTAGGCCAAAAAACTAGGGGGCCCACTAAAATTGGCTGGAAAGCAGAATGTAGAGAATATAAGTGAGTCACTACTCTCACATTCTCAAGCAAACAGACCTGTAAATGACCTGTATTAGACTACACTTTTTATGCAGTATCCATACACACATGCCTCACTGTTTTGCTGCATGGCTTGTGACTTGCAGGCTGTAGCAAACCTGACCCTTTCAACTTTTAGAAGTGAACCCATCTTAGCCAAGTGAGTGGTGAATAATACTCACATAATGTCGAAAAACTTAGTAATTTTTTCGATACATGTATGCGCGCGGTCAAATTAATCGGCAATTGAACTTCGGTAAAGACTTATTAGAGTTACGGGATTGCCTATGTATTGCATTAGGTATAGGACAAATTAATCAGGTAAAGTAGGTCATTATGTACGCGGTCCAAAAAAGGTTATTCATGTCCCTTCAATGACCTTAAAATAAGGGAAGTGCCCAGTTAACTGGTTTTTTTTTTTTATGTTCAGTCTTCAAAAGGTCAAAACTGTAACATGGGATTTAAACAATTAAATGGCACCAATCCCCTAAATATGTTTATTTTTTTATATATAGAAGTTTTAAAGACCAGAGCGGCGGATATTCAAATGGTTTAGCAAGATGAGAGAGCGGTGGATATTCAGGTTGAGATCTACTCACTAAATTACTAATTCTGGCAAGAAAGAGGCGAGTACTAAAAGTAAATAAAGGTTCATAAAGCTTGAAGACAAAACTTGGCTTACGTTTCGTGTCTGCTTGGATTCTCAAAGTCCCACATGATCACATGGATCCATGTACCAAGCAATACATACATATAGACTTGTATCTATAACAAGCTCACCTTTTTTCCTTTTTGACATACAAGAAGTGTTGGTTGTAATTAGGGCCTCTTAAGCAAACTCATTTTCGCATTTCCAGATTTTCATTTTTGCGTTTTGGGTGTTTTGCTACCAAACCCAAAACTCATTAAGACAAAACTCAATTTCAAAATTTGATAAGAGAGGAGAAGTCAAAAGTAAGTTGGGAGAAGCTTTTTGACCATAATCCAAGAAAGCCAAAAAGTTGAAAATAAAAAGCTGAAAATGAAGCTCACAAACACCCTTTTATTGGTTCTAATTGAGATTTGACCTTTAGTCTTGTGCATGGAGATATATGGTGCCTCCACTCTTTCCACTCCTTTTTACTATTTCAGGATGAATGTTTAAGAGAGATCCAGTCTTGGGAGAGTGGAAATAGGAAGTTTGGAATAGGAATTGACCAATCAAATATGAAATAGGAAAAGGATCTTTCAAGTGGACCCTGTTGGGCTATCTATTGTGGACTTTTTTTCTTCTGGCTCGCTTCAATTAACATAATCATTTAGTACTTCAGCACTCATCAAGAACATCAAAAAGTAAAAAGTCATGTTGATCGAATATCGTTTGATATGTTTGAAAAATACATTTATTTTTATCAAAATACTTAAGGAAAGATAATGTGTTCCATAACATATACTAATTATGTTGTAGGCAATATTAGGGACAACCTCTAAAAATATTCAAATCCGATCATCAAAATAAGCCCAACAGGACGGTCCTTTTGGATCCAGATGCGTGGCAGTGTTCTAAAAGAAGGTCTGGAAGGCCGAGTACTCGCCGCCTAGGCGCTAGTAGGACTCTCGCCGACTAGCCCGACTAGACGGACTATCCATTACCCGACTAGGCGCCAAGTACTTGACCCTAGAAACTAGAAAGTGCCCGACCGCCCTGAGAATGCCTAGCGGGTTTTAGAACCTTGATGCGTGGTAAAAATGGGATGGAGCCTGTACGTTTGTCTTGAGTCTCCCACCCCAAATGTGTGGTAAAAAAAGAGCCCTAAGTACCCGAGGGCATTGAATAATTTTCCCTGAATCCATTGGGAGTAACAGTAGTAGAAACCAGCTGGCCTAACACATGCAGAAAAAGCTACCCAACAAAAGGTCGTCCGGCAACAGGATAGTTTGGTAATTCCACAACAATGTGAACATGTCTGCATAACTTTATATGAAACGAATGAGGGCATCTCCAGTCGTTGTGACAAAAATGTGGTGTTATATGACACAAAAATATAAGAATTGGGTCTCGTTTTTATGTTGTTATGACAAAATATGTTGTTAAGGGCATTTCTAGTGCACTACATAAAAGAGTACTCCAAAGTGTACTACCTAGCTAACTAAGAAAAACTCAAAAAACGCTCTCTAGTACACAAAATTGACTGCCTAAGATCCTAGGTGACATTTCTAGTGCACTACCGAATTTTTTTTTTTGCAACGAACAATTATAAATATAAAAGTAGGAAAGATTGAACAAGTAGTGGGCTTTGGCTCAATGGTTGGAGCTCCATACTCTATGTTCTCCACCCTGAGCTCGATTCTTCCAAGGCGCAAAGTTTTGTATTTTTTATTGCCCACTATAACACTCTCTCTCTCTCTCTCTAGGTTTGTAAATTTTTTCTCAAAGTTTGACATTTTTACTGCATGTTTCTTTATGGACTATGGTGCTAACTGCTAACATAGAGAGGGGCGAATATGTGTCACCCGGACTTTTGAATTTACAGGCATACAAAAAAAAATCTAATACATTGTACAAAAAATAAAAAAATTGCAATTTAGAGCATTCTTGGTTGGGATCAAGAAAAATTAGTATCGTAATGTCGTGTATTTGAATACCAAAAGAAAGTTGGAAGAAGCCTTGCTTTATTTTTCAAAAAAAAAAGCCCATAACAAAACCTAATTATATGTAATTATATGACTTCCTAGTAATTTTTTTCTTCGTATTTTTTCATACAACATGTAACTAGTTTTTTATTGAATGGTGCCACCCCCTTGGCCGAATCCGGGCTATGTCAAAAAATGCAACAAACGGCACAAATTGAAAATGCCAAATAGATTTTAAAAAGAAAAAGAAAAAAGAAAAAAAGAAAAGTAAAAGTATGTTTTCATCTGGGCCATCTGTTTTTTGGACGGTTGGACGGTTGGATGTGCGCGAGCAGGTACCACATCAGCAATACCCTCTCAGAACTGAAAAACCCTCAAAATAAAGGGTTGAGATTCTCCCTAGTCCAAGTTTTGGATTGAAAGAGACAGGTCCAAAAATGGACCATTCATTGGCATAACTAATGATTTAAATTTACTCAGAAATTCTCTAAACCATTACTTAGAGCAATAAACGATTTAAATTTGGGATGGGCTTCCAAATTGATTTTATGAGATAAAATGTGAGATTTTATCAAAATATTCCTCAAATGATAAAAGCTAGAACAGATTTTATCACCTCTTGTCAAACCCATTCCATAAAACTTAACTAAAATGGGATTTTAGTTAATAGTAGATTTTATCATTTGGGAATACAATGTGATTTTATCACCAGCGGAAAGTGCTTAGGAATTGGATGACTTGCAGGGCAAATCTTGTTTGTAGGAAGTGTGGTTCTAATCCCCATGCCCAATCTGTGGCGATAATAGTGAAACTATGGAACACCTTTTTATTCCATTGCCCCTGGAGTAGGGTTGTCTGGTTTGGAAGTGGCAAAGCCTTTTGGATTTTCCAAAATAAGGATATTGTAGTAGTTGATAAATGGATGGAAGACTTAGCTATGTGGTAACATGGCTAACGAAGCAAGTAGAAAGGAGGTTGGCAATTCTACAAATTTGTTGGGCAATCTGGAAAGCTTCCAGATTATGGCAAAGCCAGAGGAGGTTATTGCCCTAGCTAGTATGGCAAATAGTGATTACCTTCATGTTGTTTGTTCTTTTATTAAAACTAAGATTGATGGAGCTTTCAAATCCTCCCATAGCTTGGTTGCCTTTGGCATTATTGTTAGAGTAGTGGATGTGCTCAGTTATGGCAGGGTGTGGTTGTGCTATGGTGTCTTCAACATTAGCAACTGAAGCTTGGGCCCTACGTATCGCTTGTGTTATGGCAAAGGAACAGAAGTTCAAGGAGCTTATCTTTGAGTCTGATTGCAACTTGCAAGAACCTAATTAACTTTGTGAATGGAGATGAGATGGAATATCCTTGGGAGTAGCTGCTTTTGTGGAAGATATTAGAACATGGGCTGCCTCAGAATTATGGTCATTGGATAGCTTCTCAATGTCAAGATAGGAAACTTTTGCTTACTACAGTATTCGTCCGCTTTTGAGTCTGTTTTGTTTAAGGATTCGTCTTAGTTGTTTTTATATACAATGTGATTTTCAAAAACTAAAATGGAAAATGTGGTTTTATCTCATTTTAGCATTTGGCAAACTCAGCCTTGGAATGTGTCGTCAGGTTTAAGAAACATGAAGGATCCAATTCCATGTAAAAATGGAGCAGAGAAATAAGAAAGTGGGCCAAGGGGGTTAATTACCTGGCCTGACCGAAGACACCGGCGTTCATTGTAAGCTGGGTAACGAGCGCAGCGGACTTGGGCTCAACGCTGGAGGCCTTAGCGTACTGGGCGCTTAGCCCTTGGCCCGATGGCACGAAGAATGCACCATTTACCATTATATCCCCGTCCGTCCTCCAGTTCCAGTCCGACCACTGGCCCTCATCCGTCTCCACGCGCTTTGTCACCTGTCCAAAAATGTCAATTCCAATACAGTCACGTAAAGGCCCACCAGCCCAATACCGCGTGTATAGATAGATGTGTCACGTTATATGGAGACGTGAAAAGATTCGAATTGCCCAATAGGCACACAGCCTGTTTACCAACATTGGGTGCACCGCTATGCACATGAGTGTACCTACCCTAGGGGCATTTTTGGAACGAAATGCACTTTCCAATTGACGCGTACACCTCACACACCAGCACAGCAAGTAGGACAAACAGATCTCGTCTATATCGTGCGGTTCAGAAGTTTTCCGGACACAAGTCAAAAAGTCCACATTAGGCGCAGGATTTGATGTGACCAAACAATAATTCTAACTTTTCCAAAACAAAATTAAAAATTGATAATGACACTCTCTTTTTCTATATTGACACTTATTTTTCCCTAAAAATATGTATTCACTCCCCAAAAAAAAGTGTCAATATAGGAAAAGGGAGTGTTAATAATACTTTCCCCTAAAAAAATATATTCAATACTCACTAAAATTTTAAAAAAAATTCTAAAATCAATTCAGGGCTATCTTTAAAATTTTAAAAATGTATTGATATATATAAAACGTGGATAAAAACGTGTGAAAAGTACACTTGAGAAGTACAAAAATTCTGAAAATATGCGTCGTTTTTTATCCTTTTAAAAATGTTTTTTTTTAAAAGAAAAAAAAAAAAGCAAAAAAAACTACGGGTACACACCGTTTAGGGTTTATTGATTGTCATCTCTGAATTCACCGGAATATATTGAATGAATTAAATTAATCAAGTCTTTACCAATTACCAATATCATGATTAATTAATATTTTCTCAAACACTTGTTTTTTTGAACTGGTTTCTCAAACAAATTGAACTGCTCCTATTATTACCTATTAGTGTCGGGTTCTTAAATGGATCCCACACAAAGAGGCGTTTTGTGAACCCGTAGTCGGGCTAAAAAAAAAGAGGTGAAATTTTGATTTACCTCTTTGGCGTTAGGGTCCGCCGGCGCAATGTAGCGATTACCCTGGCTATTTATGGTAGGGTTAGCGCTACCGCCGATAGCATACATCTCCCACTCCGTGAAATCGTTATTGACCACGTGTATGTACCCGCGTCTACACCGAGGCATACGCTGCACCAGCTTCTCACCGAAGTAGTTAAAGGCTATGGTCACCTGCATCCCGGAATCCGGCAAATACTTGTCGTTGTGCCCCAACAACATCACCTCGTCGTGGTGCGAGAAGTAGTTGTTCGATATCGTGATCCCCGTCGACCCCATTATCGCATCGATCAGACCGTCCGCACAGTTAGATAGAGTGCAGTGGTCGATCCAGAGGTCACGGGAATTGAAGATGGAGATTCCGTCACCGTCCGATTCGCCCCTCCACCCAACGTGCGTTGGGCTCGACCGCACGTTAGTGTTACCTGAGGGAAACACAACCATACGATCCATCAAGTGCTTGGTGAGTATGCTCATCGTACATTAAAGTACTTTTTCCATCTCAAATTTCTCAAATTGCTCGCACTTTTTAGAAATTGTGCATTTTGAGCATACAAATTTTTGTGAGCGTTTCTGTTTAAAAAAAACTTACAAAACAATATTCACACACACATTATCTTTTTTAAAGAAAATAAACAATTTTAAAGAATTACCCGGCCGTTACTTTCAGAGTTAGTTACTTTTAGAGTCCCGAAATTAGCCGAGTTAAGCGCAAACTGAACCGGACACATTGAGTTTAAAATAAATAAAAAAACAATAATTTGTTATGAAATCTATAGTCCACGCGTAAATAGTCTTACATTTTACCGGACGAGGCGCATAGTTACTAAATAGTACTCCCTCCGTCCCAATTTAAATGCTCCCTACGGTTATGCGTGTCTTTTTAAAACTCTTGTAATTTTTATTCTATAATATATTATATATGCAATATGGATCTTATTTGATAGATTTCAATTAGTTCTATTAGACAAAAATTTTAAAAATTTTGAAAACATTACCAATAAAAAAATATAAACGTTTGAAAATGACACGAATATTCGTAGGGAGCATTTAAAATGAGACGGAGGGAGTAATCACATAAGCTGACTCCGACAACGCGCATCATTGTACTGTAAAAAGAAAAAGTTACCTGAGGGAACACAGTGGGTGACCTCGATGTTGTGGATTATAACGTTACTGATGTACTGGAGGGTAATACACCCACCGCCCGTGATGCGCACATTAGCGCCGCGCCCGTCAATTGTCTTGTAGCTGTTGACAATGAGTTCGTGTTTTAGGGTTATGACCATGTTTGAGGAGAAGATAATCCAGAGGGGTTCCGTTTGGATGACGGCGTGGCGGAGGGTGCCTGGAGTTGGGTTGGCGGCGTCGTGGTCGGAGGAGTCTGTGACGACGTAGATCTGGCCGCCCTTGCCTCCGATGGCGGATGAACCGAAGCCGATGGCGCAGTTGGCTAGGTTTTGGCGGTTGTTGGCCCAGTTTGGGTCGCACCGCCAGCAGTCGTCGATTGGGTTTCCGGTGAGGCACGACGAAGAAGAGGTAGTGGCGATTGTTGAGGACAGCATTTGTCTTCTTGAAACGGATTCATTTAGCCTCCTGTTTTGGGGCAAACAACAGAGTGAGTCAGATTGTTTGAATTTCTTGAATGAGAAAAAATTAGACGGAATTTGGGAGAAAAAAGAGAGCGACCGAGATTGGAAAATGCTCAGATGAGCAAAAGCCAGATTTTTTTTTTTTTTTTTTGTTTAAATCCTTTCCCTTTTTGTCTCTTCTAAAACAAAGAAAACAGGGGAGGGTTTGGAAAAATAGAGTCAGCTATATTGTAAATCTATTAGCCGTTCAAAAAGAAAAAACATATATTGTAAATCTATTAAATACTAATTACAGAGAGCAAAAGAAAGAGCCAGATTTGAAAATGCTCCAAAGAACAGTGTACTCAGTTTTTCTTTTGCTCCAAACGTGGAAACCCCAAACTTGGCAAAACCCATTTTGGAGATTATGTCCAAAAACAGAGATGCAACTTATAAAATACTGTAATGAGCAAAACCCATATGATATTTTTGCCCAAAATTGTTGTAACAAACAATGCAGTAGCAGAAAGTTCGAGCTCCGAACAAAACCCAGATGGGGGTTTCCTGTTGTTCTAGTTCAATGTAGTGAGAAAGTGCTGTAATGGAAGAAACTCTCAATGTAGTGAGGAAAAAGGGCGACCCAGGTGAGAAAGTGCTGTAATGGAAGAAACCCAGATGGGGATTTCACGGAAATGTTAGAGGATGTGTTGTATTTACCTTTGCACTTCTTGAACCACAGCTTCAGGGTTGGGGTGCTGATGTGGGAGGGTGAGGTTGAGAGTGGCTATAATAAGAGGAGAGAGAGAAGTTAAGAGGCAGAACAAGAGAATGCAGGTGTGAGGTAGCATAGTTGGAGGGGATAAAGCAATAATGGTGTATGGTTGTTGATTGCTCCTCTGTAAATGAAGTCCAGATAGATAGATTTGTCTGTCTTCCTCTTGAATGCTCTCACTTTGGAAGCTGCAAATTTTGGGAAAATGTGATGTCTTTATATATGTAATAATTTTGCACACAAACGTACAAATAATTAATGGGAAAATGTGTTTACCTTGATGGTAGGGTTTCAAAAGTTTATGTTTTATTTGAGGAAGAAGAAAAGAAGAGATTTGGGGAGGGCTGTGATGGAGACACTACTGTGGAGGTGAAACAGGCGGAGGAGGTGAGAGAGAGAGAGAGAGAGAGTCAGGGTGTTCTCTCTGATTCTCCCTAGCAGCCTCCCGGAATTCTTACCTTGTTATCTAATCATTCTAGGGATTTGGGGAAAAATCATTTTAAAAAGTAGTAAAAAAGGAAGAAAACTTGGAGAGAGAAAAGGATGGAAGTAGTCCCCTACTCCTTTCTTCACCTTCAATCCTAAAATGGCTGCGGCTTATGTTAACAAGATTCTTTGCTGGAAACAAGTTACATTGTGTAATGTTGTTATTCCTTTTTTTTGGGCTCGATGTGAAATGTTCGCCGAATGCCTCTTCTTCACTTTGCACTTCCGGATAGAAAGATATCAATTACCTTTCCCCTGTTTTTAGGCTCCTCCTTGTGAAATAACCCTAGGAGCATATAGCCCTTACCTTTTTTTTTTTTACTCACTCCATCCCATTTTGATACTCGTATTTCATTTTAAGATGTCTTGTGAATATGGCTCCTAAACAAAGCAAACAGTTTGAGCTCGGCTCAAGCTTGACTCAACTTTTGGCTCGTTCAAACTCGTTCAAAAATAATATAAGCCAAGCTTACACTATTTCCCCTAAGTTATAATTAATTACACTTTGTTCCCTAGAGTTTTATTTAAATGCGTTAACCACTTTATTTCACTAAATAAATTGACAAACCTTAAGGCCCTATTTGATACCAGGGTTGGAGGATGGGATAGGATTGGGAATCCTGTGGGACCTGTAAAACCTTGTTTAGTGTTGCAAAAAATAGAAGGATTGCTAATACTGGGAATTGTGAATCCCACAAAATCATGGGATTACCCATCCCAAGGGGGTTGGGTATTGGCAATCCTCTCTCTCTCTCTCTCTCTCTCTCTCTCTCTCTCTCATGGGCATTTTCCAATGTTATGTAGAATCTATACACGTTAGCTGCAAGATTGCTTCCAAAATGTTCTGTGAATTGTGCACAATTTATTGTGCACCATTGTAGAAAATGCCGAAATGGATTAATGTGTATTGGGCAGGCTAGTGGCAAAAAATAAAACATTGTTTTGTTGAGAGGCCTTTTGCCTATTTTTTGCACTGGAAATTGGTTTTATTTAGAAATGGTAGTGATTCCATTAAAAATACTCCCTTCCTCCTAATTTGTTTATCCAATTTTAAGAATTCAAATTTTTTTGGGAACACAGTGAATACACCTAAAAAAATTTCCCAATAATTACCCTTCAACTTTTTGAAGAGTTACTTTATTTGCCAAAAAAAAAAAAAAAAGAAAAGAAGAAGAAGACTAGACACGAAATTTTATTCATTCGGATAGAGGGAGTACCATAGTTGATGAAAATATTGTTTTCAAGTAAGGGTGGAATTGGAAACTAGACAAAACAAACATGTTATTAACAATCCCATAATCTAATCCAATGCAAAAACAAACATGGGGAAGGATTTGTCTCCTCATTAATAATCCCACCTCATTACCAATCTCAATCCTAATTCCACCTCATTACCAATCCCCCCAAAACGAAACCTTGTATCAAACAGGGCCTAAAGGATACCGAATGTCAAGATACTAGCTTCACTACCTACTTTCCCCCAATAGAAAAAAGCAAATATGTCATTTCCCTCTTGAATCTCTAACACTCTTGAATTTCTAACACACTTGAATCTCCAACACTTATAGCATCTCTACCAGATGCTTCAAAATTTATCTTTAAAACTGTACTGTGGGCACCCCCTTCAGAAATTCAATTTAGAGTCGACACTAGGGTTTGAGAATAGTCACCTGAGGAACCGAAGTTGAATGACTCTCGTGCCTTTTGGAAAAGGATTTTTTTTTACTGGTCCGTGATAACCATAATATCTTAAGTTCGGGAGCCAGGTTACGAGATGGGAAGGGTTTTAAGGCACCCCCCTCGCCCGACACGAGGGTCGATCTCTACTTGGTGTATGTGGGATTTCAAAAATCTTTTAATTTGTAGACACCCTAATTTGGCTCGGTAGATATTTTAACGCGGACTCCTGATGATGAAAATGTTGCCCAAATGCTTGGGATGAATTCATGTGAAACCGAAAGCCTTTGTGAAGATTTCTATCCAACTCAAAACCATCCTAAAGCCAATTCAAGAACCGGCCAGTACATTGATTAACCGACTTGCATATCCGTTTATCCATCTGAGAAATTTAGTCTCCTAGCACAAAACAAAAAGCCACCAGCCAAGTGCATTAACTGACCGGTATATCCATTAACCGGCTAGCACATTTTCTTACTTCCAAAAGCTTCACAACCAGAGCCCAATCAGGACTCAATCTCTTTCCCGTCGATCGGACTACTTTGATTTACGTTGCAAGCAAGTTCAGGCCTCTAAGGAATAGAGTTTGTACATGCAAAACCTCTCCCAATTCGAGTTCTAATTGGATTGGGTCACCCCTTTACAAACTCTATAAATAAAGGCTTTTGGCCTACGAAATTAACACACAATCATTCACCCCCACAAACCCAATACCCTTCAGAAATATTTCCCAAAGCCTCAGCTTCAATAGCCCTAACCTTCCGAAGAGCAGAAACACTTGAGTGTAAAACCCTCAGACCCAATCCAAAACCTATGGTCTGGTTTGGTTACATGAATTTGATAGTAATTTGATTCAAATTGGCATCAAATGTCAAATGCAAATGTGAATTTTTGCATTACCAAAAATAATGTTTTTGTTTTTTTGTTTTCAAATTTTGAGACCAAATTTGAAAACGGTAATTGCAAGAAGAATGTGTGTTAAATTTGACTTCAGAAAAATTTGATATGTCCAAATTTGAGGCAAATGTTGGATATGCTTTTAGCACTTGCAGGACGCAATAGGATTTTATATAATTGCGGTATTGGATTGTCTACAAATAGTTATATAGTGCCGAGGAAAATATTTATTCACCTATTCATCTATTATAGTATTGCATAATGAGTTTTTCGGGAGAGCCGTGAAGCAAACTTGGCACCTAATGATTGGATAGGTAGTATAGATTTTAAAAATGTTTGTAGCCTTATAATCCTATAATATTCAATCTTCTTATAATGATTGGATAATATTATAATTTTAAAAATTTTGAAAATATTTTTCAATCTTCTTGAAAATTTTGAAAGGAAATATTGATAAATCTTGCTAAATCTTGTTGATTAACAGTTCCATATAAAATGAAGATTGCCTTCTTGGTGGGAGATCATTTATGTGTATGTATAATTGTCCCAATTTAGATGGAAATGCAAAAATCACTCCAATCATATCTAAAATCAACTTATGTTACCATTCAAACAATTAAATTCAAATTCAAAAATTTGTTATTACGTATATTCATGGGTTTTATAAGGGAACAACTCTCCCACACCAGCTGTGTTAATTTATTTCCTAAACAATAGAGGCAACAATCATGTAATTGCAACTCCCATGCATAGAAAATCTTGAAATATCCATATATCTTCTTATATCAATCACTAGAATTTTCAGAGTTTTTTGGCTAAGATATTCAAAATTCAAATGAGTCAAAATCTTTCTCATAATAACAAATCAAAATAATCTCATATCTCTTTGACTTCCTTTCACTGTCTCTTTTTCTCTCTTTAAACATATTATATGATAATTCTCTTGATTTAATCTCTCCCAATGTTGGTGATTTATACATATTGTGTGTAAGTATTGAAAGTAATGTGTTTCCTTCATCTTGCTCTTCTAAATATTTAGTCATTGGTTAACCAATTTCACAAGGTTAGTACATCTCTCTCTACATTTTTCTATATAATCATTTTTTATATTCACGATTCCTTTTATTTAAATCCATATAATTAAATGTGCTCCCATGTGTGTTGTTTGTGATAAATACTGAATAATGACTGTACCTTCATATTTGCTTATTTTTTTCCAATTTTTTTTCACTTGCTCCCTTACAAATCTCTTCACAAGTTTAAAATTCAAATACAACCCGAGTGCAAAATATGGGGAAAAAGAAGAATGAAAACAATCATTTACAAGGAGATTATAACGTTCAATTGCTTTTGTGTGAAGAACTAATTTTTTTAAGTAATGTTACAATATACGATTTGAACATTTCATATGATGCATAATGTATACCTTTATTATTGATTTTTGTTAGTTTTGCTATACATTGAGAGTCTTGCATATTTTTCAAAACTCTTTTATTGCTTTTCCGTTCCTATTGTACTAATTTTATATTTTATCTATGTGTTGATGAAATTTTCATTGCCAATTTAAAAAAAGTTTTGCTTTACGTTGGGCTGATACCTTAGAGACAGAAAGCGAGGGTTGGAAAGACAATAATTCCATTTTTTAGTTACTAAAAAAAGAAGTTAAACTATATAGGCATCAAAAAGTTTTTGTTGTTTTAATTGTAGTAGTACATGATTGACATACGTATCTCATTAACTCACATATTCAGAAATTAGGGATGACGAAATATGTACAGATTGACAAATATGTACAGAGTGACAAATGTTATAATTTAATATTAGTTTTAAAAGGGAATATAAACAGCCTGATTCTCCCTCCCAAATCTTAAGCGGGCAATGTATATTCACCTATATTTATATAAAAGTTGAAATTTCTACAAACTTGAGATAATTCAACTAATAATCTAATAATTTATGAATTTCATGTGAAATCAACAAATAATTCATAATTTTAAAAAGCTACTATGATTTTCCAAAAATAGGCAGGTTAAGAACGATTTTTAAAAAGCTACTATGATTTTCCAAAAATAGGCAGGTTAAGAACGATTTTTCAAAAGCTACTAAGATTTTCCAAAAATAGGCAGGTTAAGAACGATTTTCTATACATAAATGTTCAATTTTAGATTTCGCACTAGCCGTTGCAAGCCCTCATATTTTATTTACTATTCTTCCTCTACTGTTGCCGTTATTGGAGTTGTGGGAGAAGTGTCTATGGGATAATTCAGCAATAAGTTTTACTTGATTGATTTGTGTCTAGCTTACAGATAAAACAAGATAAAGGAGGGGGGCAAGATTGTTAGAGAGAAAAAAGAAAACCGAAAAAGCCATGGGGAAGAGTAAAAGTACTGATGAACACCCTAATCAAACAAAACTCAATGACTTTTGGCTATATCAAGGGTACATAGAACAATCCTTTATTTTATTTGTGGATATATCTTGAATATCAAAATTATTAATTTTCTTGTGCATAGCACGGGTCTCATGCTAATTGCTAGTTTTATATACCATAGAAACAAAAAAGTGGCACGGATGGTCATGCTACTAATCTCTATAATAAAATAGTAGAGCGGTATTTTTCTTCCAAATATCTACACAGAATAATCTCTCCTGCCATTCGATCATTTTTTATGAAGTTTCTAGCTGTTCAATTAGAGGGAAAGAAAAAAAAAAAAAAAAGGAAATGTGATCACTGATTTATCTACCGAAACTTGCTTTCTCTTTCTTCAATTTTTTGGTAACATTTGTTCTCTCTCATCTTCTCAAGTTCTTTTGGTATAACATGGGTAATCACCTTTTTCTCTACTCATTTTTTTTACTATTAAAAAAACAAAACTTACATGTAAGCCATACACATTTAAAATATGTACTGAGAAAATTTGAATAATTGTGGTTCTTTTGGTGACCATACACATTTAAAATATGTAATGAAAAAAATTGAATAATTGTGGCTCTTTTGGTGATTGTTTATACTTTTGTTTTTTACACGGGCCTCTACGTGAATCTGTTTTATGTGTTTATTTATGTAATGGCGAAACACAGTTGTATTGCCCGTTATTATTAATTGATTTTCTCTCTCTCCCTCTAAAAAAAAAAACGAAAAAGAGCAAGGGAAATTCTTTATTTGAATGGTTATGAATAGGGGTAGGTTTGTGTGAATATTGATTCTAAAAAACAAATAATTGAGATATAGGTGTTTATCCATGCCAATTAAGAATGCCTTTAGGCACGCTGATAAAAAAAAAAAAGAATGCCTTTCTTAAGAATGAGAGCTCAAACTCAACTTTTTTGGTCTCGATTAGTTAATGAGCTGAGTTTTACACTTGAAAGCTAGACTTGGCTAAAAAAACTTGACTTGTTAATAAATGAACCCGCTCAATTTTAGTAAGAACTCAACTTTTTATAAATGAAAGCTTGAACTCGATTTTTTTACTCGCTTAATAAACGAGCCAATCTCAAACTCAACAGAGCTCAACCCAACCCAACTCGACTCATTTGTAGCCCTATGCACCGTGCACGGGCTATCTACTGGCCCGTCATATTTCTTAACCACTGGTCACGAAAGGTTGCCGAGGGAAAATAAAGAAATAGAAAGCGAAAGGGTGATCGAATTTTGATACATTTTCCATAATCGCGGCTGAGTGAGACGTAGAGAATACCGTAAAGAAAACGAAATGGAATACTATAGTGGTACTTTTACTTTTTCTATTTTCTTTTCTTTTCCTGCTAGAAGAAAATTAATGGAATTAATTTTGGTAATTGGTATATTTAAGTTTTTTTATTTAAAATTTGTGCTTCAATTATAATTTTAAAAAATTTTTCGAGAAAATCACAATACGAGAAAGCCAAAACAATATAAAGTTCTCCTAAGCATTACATAATAACAGAAAAATTAAATAACATAGGAATTGTTTTTTACCATTAGTTAAACATATACTTGCAATTATAATTTTAAAAAATCGGGAAACCATGTATTTTATCAGCTTTTCATGGGAATATACAATCTTATAATTATAATTTTTTCACAAAATTTCAAAAAAAAGCTAATGATCTGATAATCACAATAATTAATCATAACAGTTGGATTGCAATTTGCAAGTTGATCATATGCGAAACTTTAAAGGGAAGATCTATTATATATATAATAATGAGACTAGCAAGATTGCTCGATCTGGGAAAAAAAAAAAAAACTATTATATGATTGTGATTGAATAAAATAATCTTAATAGGTCAACAATAGAAAATTCAGTGAATTGCAATCCACCAAAATGACTAGGCCTTTTGTAACTTATCTTTGGGCCTTTTTCTTAGATTGGGCCCAATGGTTTGGGCTATTTTGTAACTAATAATGAGTTTCTTTTTTCTTTATTTGGGTCAAAAGAGAGTACTAGTCTAGCCCACTTATAAAAAATGTTGGAATGCCCCAATAATCAGCCATATTTGGAGTGCCCTGAGGCTGGGCCGCCACTGGGTAATTGATTTTAACACCTCCCAAATTAATATTCACTTTTTTTTTTTTTTTTTTAAATATTTTACACATAAGAATTTCACTAAAAGACAAAAAGGATACGGATATCAATTTGGGGTGTGAAAATCACTCCTCTTAATTTTATGGTTTGTCTTTTTCCTTAACCAATGGCTACAAACATATATATATATAAATCAATGCCTGTCAGTGTTAGAGGATTATTTTTTTTATCAGCAAAGAAAATTTCATTCATCACGAGGATTAAAAAATGAAATCAACATAATAAAAAGATGTAAAAATTTCATTATTTTTTTTGTCTTTTTCGTTAACCTATCACTGTAAAATAAATTGATCGACTTGTCTTTTACAGATTCATCACATTATATATGAGAAAATTTTATGTTATTAATATTGACTGTGACGAGTAACATTACCATCCACTTAATTCCATTAGCAATTGAACTCCATGTGGATGGAGCTTGGGAAGAAGGGAACCTTCGGAGTAGGGATGACAATTTCACCCAAAATCGATGGATACCCGAACCAAACCGAACCTATCGGGGAGGTTTTTTTAATTTTTTCCTATCCATGGGGTGAGTTTGGTTTTCGAAACATGATATTCGACAGGTTTGGATTTGGGTTTGGTCTTAGCAAGTATTCGGCCAAACCAAAACCAAAACCAAATCCAAACTGATCCATATAATATTACTTATAGGATATGTTAGCTATCCTCATGTCTTCTATTGCTTCTGAGTCGGCATTTAGCACTAGTGATAAATTGGTGACTCCGCATCGTAGTTCATCCCAGAACAGTGGAGGCATTGATGTTACTTTTTTGTTTTAATATATAATATTTTTCCTTCATATGTTCATTAATGTAATGAATATTAATGCGAGTTTGGTGCGGTTCGGATAAAATCCAAATCCATATGATTTGGTTATGGTGCACTAAAAATTATACCCGTCGGATATCGGTTTTGATTTGGGTATAGATAAATACTTTGGGTCTGGGTATGGTAATCACAAAATCCGGACCAAACCGATCCGTTGTCATCCCTACTTCGGAGTGGCTTGGGTTTCTCAGCTTTCCGATGATTTTGTGGTCGAACAAGTTGTTTGCTCACTCTGCTGTTCTAGCCCCCCTTAAGACAGAACTACTAGCTAACGATATTGGCAGCAATTAAATAGTCTTTTGCATCAGCATTTCATAGCAGTTTATATTTTCACTGACTGTTTTAATACCGTCATGCAGATTGGAGGGATGAATGAAAGACACCACATGCACTAATATGTTTTGTTTCGCAACCTCGTAAGAGAGAGATCAAATCTTTCTTTTAGTAAGATCTTGAAGGTGCAGCGCAAAGATATCCACTAGCTTAGAAAGGAGAGTTCTGTCTTAATTTCTGCAAATTTATCTAATCATTTGTTGTTAGCTAGATTTATTATTCTGTTTTTTTATCGTCCTCCTGTAAATTGTTTATTATCGACTAATGAAATTTCTTGTTCTTTCTCGAGCAACAAATATTAGTCAAAAAATTGAAGGGAGTATAGTTGTGCAATATTAATGCTTTAGAGGTAAAAGAAAAGACGTACTTTGCTGCTGTATCTTTCTGTCTTATTTGTTGAATTAATTCGATCAAGATGGCTCTTTCATTTCAAACCTAATTAATATACAATCGTCTTCTTTCATATTTGGTGTCCTTGACCAAAATTAAGGGGACATTGTTCCTCCCCCCTGGACTCTCTCTCTCTCTTTCTGACTCATGATTGGCTAGCTGTTGGTTTCCTTGGATTAAACAGCTCAGATTAACTAAAAAGCAGGCATGGGATCCACGTCTGCCGTGTGCATGAACAATTAGGCAATGTGTAATCACATAAGGTAAAAGCAGCTTTCGCAACGAAAATCCAGCCCCAAGGCAAAAAACTTTTAAAGACTTGTGGAAACATATTTGTACAAGCTTCTAAAAGTTCTGATAAAAAATAAAAAATAAAAAAGTTCTAAAAGTGAATTAACCAGTAACCAAATTTAGAGCTATGTCGGTGCAATAAAGGGTGATATCTTGGATTCGTGACTCCACTTATCTTGCAATGTTAGTAGTATTTTCAAAGCTATTTTACTATTTTGACCCCAATAAAAGTTACTCCGTATATATAACCCCAAGGGGGTGTTTGGGAGCCATTTTTCCACTTTTTCATTTTTACATTTTTGAGTTTTGGATGTTTGGGAGACTTAGGCCAAAATGACTTCTCCTAAAATGAGTTTTCCATTTTAGACTTTAGAGAGGAGAAGTGATAAAGAGGGGGGTGTTTGGGAGCCTACTTTTTAGCTTTTGATTTTTGACTTTTTGGTTTTTTGGTTTTTTGGTTTTTGGTCAGAATGAGTTTTGGATATGGGAGGAGTGTTTGGAAGAAATGTGCAGAATGTGTTTTGGAAGGGAAAATGAGAAGTAGAAATCAAAAAACACCTCCAAACCTATTTTTGATTTCTGGCTTCTAAATGGAAAAATGGAAAAACGATTTTTGGAGAAGTAGTTTCTGGGTGTTGCTCCCAAACACCCAGAATGCAAAAATGAGAAATCAATAAGTTGATAAATAGGGGGCCAAACGTGGTGAGGAGCTTTTCCACTTCTCATTTTTCACTTTTCTCATTTTCATTAACAAAAATACCCACAAAATGTATTTTGGACATATCTCTCAAACGCTACTCCTGTTACAAAATGCATTCTGCACATTTCTCCCAAACACTTCTACCAAATTCAAAATACATTCTGACCATAATCTAAAAAGTCAAAAAGCCAAAAAGTTGAAAATGAAAAGCTAAAAATGAGGTTTCCAAACACCCCCAAACCTGTGTACTTTTTGACAATACGATTCGAATTTTCGACCCCACTTTTTACAATCCACTCATCCTGAGTAGGCATCGATCCCCTTCTAACTTTTAGAGCATTAGATAACCATTATATAGAGGGGAACAGGATTACAATCTTCTGTGTCCCTTAATTCATGTTCAATTCAACAAAATGATCTTTCTATTATCCGCCCATTGGGCGGACGGTAAAATACAAAGCAATCAGAATTCTTACATGTAAGAATTCAAATTCTATACACTTTATTGTCTGCCTAATGGTAGAATACTCCTTAACAAAATTGACCATTAATCCTCCAAAATGGGAGGATTATCCATCCCATGGGAGATGCTATTACTGGCCCAATATCAAAAATACCATTTGTTTATGCTAAAAATACCATTCATTTCTCCCCTAAATTAGTTGTTTGGTATTTTTACTTTTCATTGTTTAGTTTTTCGTCGTAAATTTTTGTTATTAATTATTCATCTTGACGAGAATAATCTGAAAAGTATAAAAATGTGGATCGAAGTGCAAAAAATTTCATATAAGACGGAAAAAAGGTACAAAAATTGCATATAAAACAAATTACCATTTGTTTTGTTTGGTAATTTTTTCGTTATTCGTTTTTTGCCACGGGCTTAGGTGATTAATCCAAACAACATAATGTGAATCTAACAAAAATTTCCAGAATACACTTGCTACCTCATAAAAAAATACACAATACTCTCTCTCTCTCTCTCTCTCTCTCTCTCTCTCACACACACACACACACACACACACACACACACAGGGGCAGAACTTAATTGGGGGCGGGGTGGTACATGCCAACCCTGGGTCTTAAAAAAAAAATTATTTTTTGTAATACGAAAACAATGTTATTTTTCAACACGCGTATATTAATTTGTGTATTAAGCATGTTGATGGGTGATTAATGAATGTTTAATTTTTGTATAAACAATATGTTGATGGATGATTAACATATAAAAATGTGTATCTTTTTGGTACGCCACTCATCACTATATAAACAGTATGTTGATGGATGATTAACATATATAGTGGCAAGTTAAGAGGCCACTATATAAAGTAGAAGTACATGTCAACTCTAGATGGTACGCCACTCATCACTATCCTAATACTCTCTATGTACTTAATTTCTCCTCCACAACCTTTCTCTCACTTAATCGTTAGAGTGCCTACCCGATCAAACTCTGACCTATCACTGCTACCATCTATGCAGGATAGGCGAGAGTCCAACCATCCTTCATCGTTCTGGACAGAGGTCAAGTTGAGGTTCACCGTCAAGATCAGCAACCCCATAGGTTCTTTCAAATAGTACGTAGGAACAAAGTGTCTGAATTCGAAAATCTGCTAGAAGTCCAAGTATATGTTATCTCTATGTTCATCATTTCTTTGAAAATTCAAATTGGGATTCGGACAAGGATTTAACTCTTTGATATTGGTTTTGGTATAATTGTTTTTTTTGTCTTAATTAGTAGGAAGCAAAGCATTATGCATTGCCTCGAGACAGAGAGAAAGGCAAACCTAGCTATAAGCTTCAGCTTAATTAGTTATTAGGGTAGTTGTAATCACCAACTTATTACATCAACTAAGAATCAAATCATTTTAGGAAAGCTGGAAAAGAATATATAAAAAGTGGGAAAAAAAAAACAGAAAGAAAAACCTCTTGAATTTATGTTTTAAGAAGAAAGCAAGAAGAATAATGCACTGTTATTTGCTAAAATGCAAACGTGTTTTGATTCTATCCAATTAATAGTGAGAAAATAACCTTATTTGCTAAGCGCATCAACACCCACGAATGTCATTTTTTTTTTAATAATTCCCCTTGTATCCCAACCGGACACATGTAAGGGAAGGATTTGGTGGTTGCCATATGTTGATGTGCAAAAATGGGGTGCCATTTTTTTGATGAAAATGAGTGGAGAAATGGGTGCACCATTTATGGCGGGACAAATAGGTTTTTATTTGCAATTTTGGCCATTTTTTGAGAATGGCTCATGCCATTAATTCACCACCATTAAACTTGCCCTCATTTTACCAAAAACATGATAAGGGTGCTACGCCCATGTATGCCATTTTGTCATTCTCATTCTCATCTCTCTCTCTCTCACAAATAACAAATTAATTTGCCAATTTTTTTTATTAATTTGTTATTATGTGACAAAGGAATTGACATTTTTAAAATTTGAGAGAACTTTTGCATTGTGAGCGTGACACCTAATAAAAAATGGCAAGGGATTCTCTAAAAAATATCTACCGGTGTGGATGCTCCAAGATATGTGTGATGCCCATCCACAAATACGTGAAATAAATTGGTCTTCTAGATAATAATAACTCCATTATTGCTCCATCAAGTACTAGAAATACTATCCCATGTCACGAGATTTAGTTAGTCATCCAATTCCATATTTATTTCGACCAATATGATCACATAACTTCAAAGTACTGTATGATGACATAACTTTTGTCACTGTTCAAAATACTTTCCTTACAACACTCTCTCATCTGAAAAATAAATAAAATCAAGGTTTTGTGATTAAGTGGTGTGAATAAAGTTATACAAATATATGCTACAAAAATGATACAGACACACCCTTTCAGCCACACTCTACCACAACCTCATTGACATGTGGGTGTGGGGGACCACATGTGGAGACCACCCACATGTGAGTAAGGGTGTGGTCGAGTGTGGCTGAAATGGTGTGTTTGTATCATTATTCTATATGCTAAAGCGCCACTCAAAAAAGGAATACTTTTTTTCTTTTTTGATGAATATTGGCCGAAGGAGATACTCCATTAAAGGGATACAACCAAAGCACCTTTCTGTCTTTGTCATTGAATTACAGGCCGGCCGGATACCTGGAAGAGTATTTTTACACATCAAACTTGAAATTTGATGACCCAAAGGATAAGTGCTTTACGTGTGATGGGGGAGATGTGTATATTGCCTTTTAGTAACAGGTTTGTGTAAATTCTAAAAAGAAAAAAATATCGAATAAAATTTGAGGCTTTATGACTTTAATTAGGTAAAGTGTGTAATTCTTTTTGAAAACATATCCGTCCAGCGGCGGATGCAAGATTTGTGTCAAGGAGAGACCAAGTCATGTGTATTTTCATATTTATAATAAAAAAAATTGTAAGTATTTATTGCTACTTGCGAGGTTTGACGAGGAGATGATATAATGCGCATTTGCGTAACCACCGTTTAATTTTATACAAGCAACCTAAAAAATGATGCCAGATCAAAAAAAAAAAAAAACCTAAAAAATAATGGATAACTTAAAATTTTGAGAATTTTTTACCCCACACAAATAGAGATTTTAAGAATTTTTTTCACTCAAGGGACTTGCAGGGACCAATCCCATAGAAACTTTCTTAATTAACCTGTAAAATTAGTATAACACGTGAGGATATTTGGAGTTGTGCAAGAGCCAGGGTCCCCCCTTGCACCCCTTTACTACCGCCCCTATACCCGTCATTAATTAGGTTTTTAGAGAGAGTAATTTTTGGTAATTCCAAAACATATAGTACTTTTTTTTTCTTCAAAATCAGCGAGAATCTCTCATTGTTTCAATATTTCTCCAAAGCAACTTTTTCCTTTTTCTTTTTTTGAGTGTTTTTTCTGCAGGAAAATGACATGAAAGCCAACTAATATCTGAAGCCCAAACCGAAAATGTTGTTGGTGATGTTTTGTATTGAATGCGTGGGTCCCCGTGAGAATGAATCTCTATGCCCAATTTTTGGGTTTCAGTTGGGCCTGAGCATCAGTGAAGAAGAGGCCGAAAATGAAAAAACCTACACCAATCAAATCCACTGGACAATCTGCTCGAAATAAAAACATAGCCTATTAAACGGTAGTTTTGGGTCAGCCCAATATCTTTAAAACTGATTTCGATTAGGACAATGATGGACCACGATGACTCTTGGGCTCGGGGCTTCGGACTTTTGGGCCAAACGAAATCCATATTATGAATAATTATAAATAATTATGTTTTCATCCCGAAAATTTTCATCCTGTCCTGGTTATTTTGAACTGTTATGGATAGTTATAAATAAATGATGTACATGTTCAGCCTTTTACAAGGGTTTTGATAAATTTACCATTAGTGCTCATTCTACTTCTTTTTTTTTTTTTTTTTTCAGATAGAGGTTGTGGCTAAACGTGACTTTGATTTTGAGTTGGGTATTTGTCTGGTATCTGTTGATAGGGGCAGCTTTGGATTCTTGATGTTAAGGATGTTTGCATATTATTTTAACTAGAGGCCAAGGCACAGGCAATACATGTGCAAGTCGAATTTTGACCAAAAAAGAAAAAGAAAAAAGAAGACATGCACAAAAACTTTACCTTTGCAATTGACTGGCTTTGTTCTTCAATGTGCTTTGAGAGGAGGAAACATCAGCCATGTTTTCTTAGGTTTCCTTTGGGTAGAGGAAACAGTTACCATCCGGGAGTTTACAAAATTACAACCAGTGGCGGAGCCACATGGGAACCAATGTGGGCCTGCCCACACTGGATTTTCGAGGAGGGTTTTTTTTCTTTTTATTTTTGTAGAAAAATATAAATCGGTACATCATTTTTTTTGTACTTACGAAAAACTAATTAGTGCTCTGGGGAAGGCATTACTTGGTGTTATAATGTAATTCTCATGCGCGCATATTTACGTGGGACTCAAGACTAAATATTTGAGTTATACCTGAATATATGATGAACGCCCATAAAAAATGTGATGGAGAAGAGAGTTAGGGCATCGCCATGGCCCCAGAGCCACTGAATAATTTATTACTCACAAACAAGTCTCTATTCACTGAATTTTTGCCTCGAAACTACGTGTTTACAGACCCCAGACATCCTTTGACTCGAACCCCAGACCTCTCCCGTGGAAGCCAAGAAGTACAACCAAATAGGTTTAGAGGTACATGTGTCCATAAAATGTAAGTGAAGCGAGACTCAAGGGTGGGTAATGTTTTTTAAGATGGCATTTTTAGCCTTACGGTTATGAGAAGTTAAGGATAAGTAGAGGGGATTAAGTACTTCCATTTAGGGTAATTATGGCAAACCAAGTTTGATACAATGACAGTACACCGACTTGTGCTCTCCCTTTATGTATGTATTAGATAGAACAGATAAATTTACCATGTAGCAGATTGGAAGTATCCTTTTATTATGAATTCAGTTTCCTCTTACTTCTGTTTTTCTGTGAGGAATCCCTCCTGGGTATAGATTTGTATTTGTTTGAGGTTACCCTTAATCTGGTTCTCAGTGAAGTCATTGAATTGAGTGGAACTCATGGGTTACAGAAACCAAGACCTAATTTTCAGAAAGTGCGTCAATAGAATTTGCAATTTGCTCAACCAAATGGCTGGTCTGGTTTCCTTGCTAACGCTAACAAATTTATTACAGTTTTCTTAATACTTGTGTCAATACTTCTCTTTCGAGACATTTGCAATGTTGTGACCTTGCATGATTATGTCGTTCCTTTATTTTCCGCAGGAACTTAGTTCAGGTAAAGATAAGGGAAGTCCATATAGATAACCCAAGTAGGTCTGTTTGCATAGAATTTAACTTCTGGATCCCACTGTGTTGCGTAGCTTTGTTGTGCCCCAAAGATCCAAACCAAACACACACACACTAACACAGAATATTTTTTGTGGTTGGTATTAGAGCCCGGGTGGCCAAAAACACGAACACCGCACTGTTACGCATTCTGTGTCTGTGTTACGGATCTGGGGTAGGATTGATTGGAGGATTGTCGCCAAGGTGGAGATTGTTGATTATTGAGGCATTATATAGTTTATATGCTAACCTTTTTTGTGGGGCAAATGCCAATTTTATACCAAAAAAACAAGGTTACACAAGGAATACTTTCCCTTACAAGAAACAAAACAGCAACAATATAAAAAAGGCATCAGCCTTCAACGCCTAAAACAAAGCTAGCCATCTACACCTGTCCTCAAGAAAAGGAAGTACACAAAATCATACAGTTAACTACCGAAGACCTTAGGAGAAACATTTCAGATGCGACACAACCTGGTATTGGAATTACACTTCTTATTCCTCTGCCAAGTACTAGCCTTGCCCCTAACATCATCCACAATAGCAGAGTAAATGGCAATACTGGTCTTCGCTTGCCTCTTGAAAAGCCTAGCATTTCTCTCCATCCATAAATGGTACACAGACCTAGCCAGAACTAATCTGAATAACACTGCACCCATACTCCCTCCCTTTATGTTTTGCATTGCCCAAGTAAGCTCCATACTCCAGATGAAAGGATGCCTCACTATCCCAAATTTCCTCAGAAGATTAGCCAAATCCCTCTAGAAGAAGAACACTTGAAGAATATATGATCATGAGACTCATTCACTCTATTGCATAAAACACAAACAGGATCCACTGCAGCATTCCATACTCTGACTCTATCTTCTTCTTTTTTTATCGGGAAAATATTTTATTAAGAAACTTGACATCAAGTAGGGGGAGAGGGGAGGGGACTCCAACCGAAGTTGAAGAAATTAAAATGCCTAATGGGAACAAGCCCCAAAAGACCACCTAATGGGCAAAGCCCAAATCACCAATGGCCTAGCCCAGGATATACAAATCAAATGAAGCCCACCATAACATAGGCATACCAAATAGGAAAAATAAAGCCCAAAACAACAACCCAAACTAAAGAAACCCTAGCTCCACTGCCACAATCCACCAAGCCAAACACCAGCTGACAAAATCAACACCACGCCGCCGCCACCTCCACCACGCCACCGCCACCAGAAATGATGGAAGAGACCGGAGAAAGTGGCCAAAACACCACCGACGCTGTTAAACAAAGACGGGATCATCCAACAATGATACCCAACGGAGGACAAAACGACGATGGGGGATCCACCGGCCGAAGAAGAGGCATGAGAGAAAGGGTCTGAGAGCACCACCGCCGCACCCATCCCAAGGAAACCCACGACACTGTGAACCACTCGAAACGGATGAAATCCATGGGTGACCGTCGAGAGCCGAAAACTCTGGAAAAACAGTCTGGATAAACAGCAGCCTAGGTTCCATACGACGCTAGAAGCCGCCACGGGAAACCACCGCAACCTGCCACATCTAAAACCTGCAAAACAGAGAAAAATAAGGAGAAAGGGGAGAAGAAACAAGGGGGGAGAGGGAGAAGAGGAGGAAGAAAAGAACGTAAGAAAGGGAGGGGTCGCCCACCCCTCCCACCGCCACAAGGAAGCTGAACCCCAAAGGTGGGGATGGGAGGGGGAGAAGAAGAATATGAGGTGGCAAGGGTTTGGGTCTAAACTTTTAAGTGACTTTTCAATCAATCTTGCATATAATTAGCTCAATCACATATTAAGTGCTTGATTGACAAAATACTAATCTTGTTCAGAATTTAGGCCTATGATTTTAATCTGACTCTATCTTTTGTTGCTAATCTGGTCTTAAAACACAATCACAAGATGAAGGCCAATCTAAAAGCACTAAATCATGAGGTCGGATGCAAAAGCGGTTTGCTCAAAGCAAAACAAATGGATCGGGGAGGAGGAGGGGGGAATCAATTTAGCCGCTATTATCTTCCATCGTAGGCATGTAGAGCATTTTATTTGAGTTTTTACTATTCGTTAAATTCTATTTCTATCTTGCTCAGGAATAAGGAAAAAAAAAAAAACAACAACAACAACAACAAAGGGCTTATAACCTTTTTGGTCTCCAAAGTATTGACCGCGTTTCATTTTAGTCCCCAACGTTCAAAATTCGTAACAATTAAGTCCCAAACTGAACTCCGTTCATCTTTTCCGTCAAAACGAGGGGTAATGACGTCATTTCACACGATTTTTTTTAAAAATAATTTTTTAAAAAACTATTTTTTCCCAACACCTTCATTAACACAATGTATGCCCAAAGAACAAACCAATGCCCATTTCCAAGATTCCACCCTTGCCGAAAAAATCTCCCATCGTGCCACCGTACGCTGCCTCCACAACGCATGTCTGAAAACCAAGAGCTGCTGGAGCAAGCACCCATATGACAACATTTCCTCGTCAACGCAATGAAATCAAAACTTCACAAACTGATAGTCTATGGACCAGAAGACACACGAGAACACACAAACATAGAGAGATGGATTCCATCAAGATTTTCAAAGGCTACAACAAATTACCATACCCTAACAACCAAAACCAACCCTCTTCAACAACCACCACCAACACCACTCCTAAACCCCCTCCACATCGAAACCTTCTCACCACCACCGCCGCACTTTATCTCATCCTCCTCCTAACCCTGACCCTCGCCGCCGCACTCATCGCTTTTATCCACGAATCCACTACTGAGCCACCCGATTCGCCTACTGAGCCACCCGATTCGCCCTCCAAGTCATTCACCGCCGTCTGCTCTTTTACTCCCCACCCCCCACACCTACTTCACCTTCATCTCCTCCCTTACTGATCCTGAACTCATCTTCACTATCTCTCTAAAAGCCTCCCTCGACCAACTCAAAAACCTCATGTCTTTTCCAGAAACCTTGATTTCGAAGTTCAATGATCGTCGATCTGAGTCTGCATTGGGGGATTGTGAGAGTCTGTGTTGGTGACGTGGTGAACCGACTCGGGGACTTGGTGAGGGCAGTGTAGGTGACGGAAGGGGGGAGGATTTTGGATGAGGGCAAGATTGGGGACTTGATGACGGGTTTGGATGGGTTGGAGGAGGTGGGATCGACGGTGGTGGGTGTGGTTAGGGGGAAGGTGCAGAAGTCGAAGGAGTACTTGAGCAACAGTTCATCAATTCTCACTAATAGTTTTTTTAGAAAGATAATTGTTCTTAAATAAAATTGTGTGAAATGACGTCGTTGCCCCTTGTTCTGACGCAAAAGATTAACGGAGTTTGGGTTGGGGGACTTGATTAGTACAAATTTTGAACGTTGGAGACTAAATTTCTCCAATTAATTAGTACATTGAATGAAACGCGGTCAATACTTTGGGGACCAAAAAGGATAATAAACCAATAACAAAGTGAATGTTTCAAGAAATGGGCAATCAGGTAATTGATCAAAACGGGAAAAAAAAAATTTTGTTGGTCATTTTGCCGTTACATTTCCTTAGAAGGTCTATCTTCACTGCCCCACAAGGTGGGAACTGGCAAGTATGAGGAGGCCAAGGACTCCACATAGGCAGATAAAGCTGTGTTAAGCATATAGCTAACCTTCCTTCTGAGCCGATCTATTGCTCTGCTGTGTAAGGGGGAAAAAACACCAGGTTGTTTTGATCTCATTTCCTATCTAGTTTTTGAACTTTACACAAGCAAATTTGGTAAAATTAATGGAAAAGAAGACTATATTTAAGATTATAAATACACGCTCTAGGACTCGGGGATTAACAAATACACCTGGACATTTTCACCAAATATTTAAGAGCAAGTTCAATTGTTGCTATATGCAAGTGGTGGCTAGCTCATGTGGTAGTTATTCCCCCCTCACCCCATGTAATAGATTAGGAATGATGAATGACCAAAAAACTGTTGCTATATTAGTTATTCAAAGTTTAATAGATTGTTTGGACAAAATTTACATCTATTGACAAAATTTACATCTATAGTCAACTAATCTACATAAAAAGGACAAGTTTAACAAATTGTTTCAAAATGTTGTTTAATGGGACCTTGTGAAAAAATCAGCTCATTCATATATCAGTAAAAAGCTTGATCGAATCATTCATATATTTTTTTTTGTGGGCAATTCAGGGAGGAAAATCAATCAAGTCCTTACCGATCTACGAGTGAGTTGATTTTTTAGTGGAATTTTTCAAAACATATCTACAACAAATTGAACGGTTCCAAAATGCATAAGACTCCAAAATAGGTCCCACAAAATGCAGTATACATTTGGTGTAGGTAGCAATAGTATTTTTGGTGGAGCTTTGAGGAAGAGGAGAGAAAGCTACCGGGCATGGAAAGGACAGGGAATTCTTTAGTTGGATCCAAGATATGACGATGATTGTAGGACAAGACGTGGGACGCGTTTTGGGGATTAGTGAGTACTAAAAAATCAGTCAAAATGGGAGCCGTTAATTCTTTTCGGTTCAAAGGAATCGCTTTGTTATTTGAAAGGATCCCCATGAGGACCCTACCCATTATCTTCTCTTCCGAAACACGTTTTCACTCCTCCTTCCCTTTCTACCCTCGTCTCACTGATGGAAGGGACACTAGGATTAACGAATTAATTGAGATCCTCCCGTGTGATGATTCTTTGTATATGGTCCATGCGAAATAGAACTTATCACGGTATTTCATACCGTAAATGTTATCAGTCCCAGTTTGAGATGGACCTAAGAAATTTGCAATTGAAGTTTATAGGACGTGATTGTATCTCTCCATCTTCGTGTCCGTCATCGGGTAAGATTGGTTACTTACTCCCTTTCCTAAATCTAACTTAGTCATTTTACTAATAGATAAACTTTCTCTATTCTAGAGAGGTGTGAACTTTAAGTTGCTGGAAAAATTAACATGGAGCTCAAAAGTCCAAAAAATCTGCACAATTTGTATCTACTAGTTTGATAAAGAGCCGAAAAACCTAGCTTGCCCTATCAAAAAGGGTGTAAACCTAGGTTTAAAACCAATGGTTTTGTAGTTGTTTCTTTCCAGTTAAAGAGTGGGAATAAACTTCATGTTAGCATGTTTGAGGTATCATATCTAAGCCACCTGAGGTTCCTCTTTTGAGAGTCAAAAAAGAAAACATGAGCATATGCTCTCAAAGGAAAAAAAGCTCCCATTGATCAAATGGCTTTAATCATTCCATCTCTTTCAACTTTACCCTCTTAGCTTGACTGAGGAATCTACTAAACAACAGTTCTGGTCCTATCATTCCAACAGTAACTTCCCTTTGTTGTTCCATGATAACCCAAAAGAAATAGTAAAATATTTGATCCTGGAATCTGTATCCAAGTTCTTTCAGAAACAGATGCTGCATTTTTTGTTTTTTTTTTATAAACTCAGTAAGAATTCAAAATCGGTGATTTGTCGAGTTGTGAGTAAGCCATCCAAGACTTGCTAACTTATCGAAAAATAATCATAATAACAATTCAATATCAGTTTAGTTCTGGTTCATGAACGAAAGGATTCCGTTACAAATTTTGTAAGTTGGAGTTTCAATCTTATTTCGTTCATCAAAAGAAGATGACGGAATGAAGATTTCAAGAATATACCCAACATTCTCCGTGAAAACTTTCGATGTTGGACTCAGAACATACAATAGATAGGCCAGTGCACATGCAACTTTACTTAATGACTGTTTGCTAAAGGGGCACAATATGATTTTTTTCATTCAGCCCTCAACTTGGTTACAGAATTCACACTCTCCTTACCTCACACACTCACAGTACAGTCCTTGTGCACCAGATTCTAAAGTCCTAGCCCAAGAGCATTATGGCCTTTTCATGCTTTTGGCCTTTTGTGTTTTTTGTCTTACCCCATGGAAAAAAAAGCTAAAGTGGAAACAAAAGAAAAGCTAATATGTCCTTTCAAAATCTTACTATAAGTTATATAAGAAGTGAAAGAAACCAAACAAAGGCATTTCCCTCAATTCCCTGGTCTTAAAATTCAACCAATTAGAAGAAATGGAGGAACAATGTAGTCCCTTGAGCTGGGGTTGCTTCTACTTTGAAGAGGTAAGAAATCCCACATTTGATTTCCTTTTGCACTTGGTTTTTTCCTCTTTAATTTGAGTCACTTCAAACTTCCTTTTTTGGTATTTGACAGGGAATTGAGGAGCTAAAGCATTCTCTTTTTTACACTACTTTGGAGCTAGAGACAACAATTCTCTCTGCTCATGAGGAAATTGCAAGGAAAGAAGAGGAATTGTTCCATCTCAAAGATCTCTTGACAATGACAATCAAGGAGAGAAATGAATTCCAAGGGAAGTGCCAAATGCTGGAATTGGAAAAAGCCACACTCCAGCAACTTCAACAACAAGAAGGGAAATCAGATTCTGCTCAAGGTGAAGTACTAAAAGGGGGAGGAGCAACCAACAAAGGACCTTCAACTTCAGATTCCACTGAAAACAACCCAATTCTGCCACCATCATTTCCACCACCACCAACTCCACCGCCGCTGCCACCTCAACTGGCAGGGAAGTTAGTGCCCGAGAAGCAGCTATTACCGGAAAATGGGAAGTTTTTGAAGGCGGTGATGGAAGCAGGGCCGTTGCTGCAAACACTCCTCCTAGCAGGGCCACTGCCTCAGTGGCAGCACCCACCACCCCAACTCAACTCCGTGGAGATCCCACCAGTGACCATTTCTTCTCCACCACCACCACCACCGCCGGGGATTCTACACCGGGAGTCTGGCATTAGCACAAATGGTAGTTTCAATAGTAGGAAGAGGGTTATGGTCCCATGTGAAGCCTCTGACTCTTCTTCCCCAAACACTAAGTATCAAAAAGGTGGTTCACCAATCACCATTGACCAATTGATATGCTAGAGTGCTCCTCGTAATTTGCTAGTAGATCTATCGTTTTCATAGAGTTAAAATCATAGAAAGGCATTCAGATTGAAAGGGATGCCTTTCACTCACCTGTTTTTACTACCTCAAAAATATAGTATCCCATAGTCCTAGTTTGGTTTGGTGTTGTTTTCTGTTTTTTTCTGGAAAACACAGGAAACTTGTTTGTCGAAATGTTTTCGAAAAAAATTATGGAGAAAAAAAAACCCCTTTTCCGGAAAATACCAGAAAGATGTTTTTGGAATTTGGAAATTAGGAAATTGTTTTCTCTCTAAAGGAAAACATCTTAGTGTTTTAGAACTGCACACCATTTCGGTGTCTGAAAACCAAGAAAATGAAAACAATTCCAAACAGACCCTTTAGAGTCCTAACCTCTAAAAGGGGAAGAGAGGAAAGAATATTCAAGACCTTTTTGTGTGGGACTGTGACCTGATTTTTGCTACGGTCCACTATAACAACTATTCTAAATCTCCATGTAAATGTGAATTGCAGGCTTGAATTCTCCAAAATGGTGGGGAATTTTTTTAGGTTAATTTCTTACATTATCTATAGTTAAACATAATTATACAAGTGTATCTTGGGAGATTTGTGGTGTGCTGTGGGCCTTGTTGTCTTTATCAGGGTGACTGATTACTACTAATATAATGAGACTAAAGTTGTGATTAATTTCCTTTAGCCATTTTTTTTTTTTTTTGGGTTGCTTCACAGTTATTTAAAGTTGAATGATGATGCTATATGTGGGTATGAACAAGCAATCAAAGATCTTGAAATGGATCCTCCTTTTCATGGAGTGCAACTACCATGCATGGTCTGTGTCTGCCACTAAAATGCTTTCCAATTCGACCAATCTCACCCTAATGCAATATGCAATTGGTTGAAATAAACCTCATTAGATTCCCCTTTTTTTTTTTATAACTCAAGCGCCGAGCAAGTTTACGTGCACCTTGACTATAATCAAGGCCAGCCTATGGGCAAGGCCCAAGAGGCCCGTGCCTCGGGGCCTCTGATTTTTGGCCGAAAAAGGGCCCTTATTACAAGTAGTTATATTTCTTTGTATCATAACCAAACATGCTCTTCTTGGTCTAATGGTATGCTAAAAGTTTACCATTTGTGTCTGAGTTCGAATCTTGTCTATAACTTTTTCTTCATAAGTGTCTATTTGTCAAAAAAAATTCCATTGTAGGAATTTGGAGTTACCGTTTATCGAACTTGTAACGAAACTAAACCAAGGAGACATCTATGCCACTGGAACTAAACCAAGGAGAGGTCTATTCATTATTTACTTTGGAATAAAATAACTACACAAATTATTCCATTACTGTTGTTTAATTGTAAAGATGTAGGGCTCCACTTGACCATTGGACCTAGGGCCTCTAAATACCTTATGCCGTCCCTGACTATACATGGGTGCAATCCCATCGCCCCGTTGCCAGGGAATTCAATACCTCTTTAGACTCTTTTGTAATTAGAAGAAGACTATTTATTTCTCCTTGAGTTGATGGAAATTAACACGGGTTATAGTCAAGGTTCGATCTAAATCAGACATAGCAAGTCAATGTACAGGATGAACAAATATTGGACAGAACTTTACGAATGTTGCTTTCATGGGGTTTGTAGAGTGACTTCTGTCTTTCCTTTAACGAAACCCAAAACTAGAAGTTAGTAAAAAAGGTAAAAGAGCAATGTTACAGACACATATTCGAAGATCACGTGGACTTTCACGTGCATTGGAGAGTTCCGGGGTCTATGTGCAGTAGACGGTTCGAGACCGGACACAGTGACACAGACAATATTCCCAACAAATCCCTCTTTAGGCTGGCAATTGCGTGTGACAATTATTCTATGGGTTGTTGATAGGTGCTTAATTATACCCAATTAAGCCCTCTAACTTATACTTGCGGGTCCATTTATGTTGTTACTTGGTGCGGATTAATTATTATAATGTGTTTGTAGGATTTGGAGATCAATGAGCCAAATAAAGTGCAATTTGGAAAGGAAATCATTCAATCCCGAATTGAAAAGAAATCTGGACAGCCTTCAGTATTTTGACCATATCTTTTAGCTTGAGTGTCCGATTGAGGCAAGGTTTGCGGCACCTGAAAGGAAATTCAATTTCCTACAACTTTCCTGTTTATGAGTTTTCCAAATTTCAACATCTTGAAGGTCGAAATTGGACTGGAAGCGGGCTGCAGAAGACAAGAACGGGATTTTTGGGAAGTTTGGTTGAGATTGAACTTCCTAAACTTATTCTTTTACTTGGACTCTAAGAGAGTTGTGAGCACTATAAAAGGATAATCCTAGGTTATTGTTAGGGGGGCTGAAGTGGAAGAGAGGCTCCATGTCCGGCTAAACCCCTCATCTAGGGGGAAGATGAAGCTCCGCTCCAAGTAACGTTAATTTATGTATAAGATTTAGGTTTCTTATTCGGATCAATTGTTTAATTAAGAACTCTTTTCATTACATATGAATGAAATTGTTTTACTTCTTCCATTATGTTGAGTATTTGTGAGCGCAATGCAAATACCTAGTTACTCAATAGTTTTCATTGATTGTGCTTGGGTGACTGAGATGGGTTATGCTCGTAAGACGGGTCGTGCCACTGGACAGGCCGTGAATGAGACGGGGTTGTACTAGCGAGACGGGTCGTGCTATGGGATAGACCATGCCTATTGGCAACACAATAATCTTCTTGACAAAATCATGATTCGAGTAGAAACCCTAGCCTATGCATATTTTCGTTACGCGGTCGGGGTGGATTTGAAACCCTAGATCTTTCTTTCCATCTCCAATTTAATCACTGCTTTGTTTAGTTTAATCATTCACAAAATTAAAACCAATAAATTAATCTTTTCCGAATTAAATTAGAAATTAATCGAATCTATTGTAACTTAGTCAATCTGTCTCCGTGAATCGATACTTGGACTTAGCCACTATTCTTTGGAGTAGTAGTTAATTCTTAGTTGTTATAAATATATTTTTGACTTGGAACGACACGGTCAAATTTTGGCGCCGTTGCCGGGGATAGTTTGCACGGTTACATAGTTTCAATTAGTTTATATTTTAATTCTTAGGGTTTTTTTAATTTTTATTTTATTTTATTTTTTGTTTAGCTTTATTTTGCATGTTTTGTGCTAGTAATTCTTGTGCAGGGTTTTGGCTTACATAAAAGAAATTGAAGCTGACAATTACTTGGTGTTGGATGACGTTCGGTGCAGATACTGAATTCACGCCAAGATTTTGTTAGTTTTTAACTACTTTTTGTAAATTTAGTAGTTTGCAGTTGCATTTATTTGTTTTTTTTTTAAAAAAAAAAAAAAAAGGAAGAATGGAATATGCCTATGCTCAACGATTTCCTGAACCAAGTTATAGTTGTTACTCCAACACTTATAATTCAGGATGGGAAAATCATTCTAGTTTTCTATGGACACACCAAGCTTCGAACCAATACGTTGCCCCATCCGCAGAGCAAGATTTTTCTAATGCTTTCAACCCTTCGGCCTACCACTTTACTTCAAATCAATCACCATATCAACAACCTTCTCCTCCTCCATCCCGAGTATATTCTATTGAATTTCAGGAGAAAGTTTTGCAAGCTCTGCAAGGGTTTGAGGCTACTAACCAACTCGTTCACTCTCACACACAAGCTCTTTCGAAAATAGAAACCCAATTGGAACAAATAGCCAATGAAATTAATTTGATTGAAGATGACATGTTGCCTAGTCATCCTGTTACTTATCTAATGGGTCAATATGAAATGGAGGGTTCAGAAGTGAGTGGTAGCCACCATGAGAAAATAGAGGAAGTAATGACCCAGGGGAATGAGTGGATGGTAGACATTAAATCTGATGGGAGCATAGGGGATCTTGAGGATCTTGAGGATCTTATCACCGACCCCAAGGTTTGTGGTATTGAAGAGGTAGACGCGGAGTCTGAGGATGATAATAGTGATTTGAGTAAATTGATGACTAGCCCCACGAGTTTGAGGATCGAGGTTGTCATTGAGGAACAAGGACCTTTCGTGCATAAAAGTTTATCAGTAGATGAGGTTACCACCGCTTGCAATATTGCGAGTTCTGTCAACAATGCTTTCACTAATTCAAGCGGTGATTTAGAGATTGACTTAGTTCATTGTGATGATAATTTTAAACTTGATGAATCTATTGAGCAAGTGAGTTCATTGGTGGACTCTGCTCCTTGGTCAGTTATTGAAGAGTGGATATCTAATGGGGATGCTCTCCAACCTTCTTCATTATCTCCACTTTTGATTATCACAGAGTCGCCCAAATATGAGTTACAACCTTTGTCACCCGTTCCTAGTTTTGAATGTTTGGGGGAGTCTATTTTACATGAGAAGGTAGTTGTCTTATCTGATTCTGTCGTGCATCCACCATTACACAAGATTATTATATTAGAACAAATTGATTTTCTTGGTGTTGATATTTTTTATGAGGGTTACCATCCATGTTTACTTAAATTCATCAACAACTTGAAAGTTAATTTGTTTTCGAATATGTGCTTGGTGGAATTTCAATTTCAAAAATGATTAAGGCAAATGCAATACTCCAAGTATTTGATCTTATGGCATGGTCGAATTCAGTTTTTGAAAGAGAGCTCGAAGGAGGGTGAGATATTTATGTTAGTAACTCTTCGTGGTGTGGTGGAAGTTCAAAATCCACGAAAGCGTAGTGTCTTTAGTTTTTTTTTTTTTGAGTTTTATTATTATTATTATTTCTTTTATTGTGTATTTAGTATTAGGTAGTTTTTTTTGTTTATTTATCTCCTTTTTTTTCTCTTTTTTTTGTCATTTATGTCATGTATAGTGTCCATCTTAAGTCTTTTTCTTTTTCTTTTCCTAATTAGGTAGTTTTCTTTTGCCGTTTTTTTCCTTTTCTATTATGTTTGTGTCTTGCGGACTAACACATGTAGGTTGCTTGGTTCAAGTTTGTGGGTCTCTTTCCCAACCTATTTTTCTCTTGTGTTGTTCGCTAGTTCGAGGTGATATCTTTCCTCTCTCTTTATTTATGTCCTTATCCTTTAGTGTTTATGCGTTCAATGAGGACATTGCACTATTCAAGTTGGGGGGAGGGATTATTTTGTTACTTGTCTTGTTTATATTTAGAGTCTTGAAAATCCAAAAAAAAAAAAACAAAATTAGAAAAATTTAAAAAGAAGTGAACCAAGGAAGTTGGATGCTTGAATGTACTTATTCTAGATTGATGGCTACTGATTAGTGATATGATGTTTGTTATGTGAGTTGATGTCTTGATACGAGTTCATAGATCGATTTAAGCTTGTGAATGAAAAGTTGATAGAAAGCACTTGGTTAGCCTGTATCATCTATAGTTGGATATGGTTTGATCACTTGAGTTCATGCTTTTGCACGCACACTGTCCCACTTGAGTATTCACTGGCCTCAAATTTGGTTCACATGTCATTGATAGTTTGGTATAAGTTGATTTGCCCTCACATTAATTGGAACCCCTTCCCTATTGAAAAGATTGTGTGCTGAATTGGTATTGCTTATCCGGGCGTTCATTGAGTATTCGGGCAATCGGGGTTTGCTCCCACCGTATTACTCGCATTACAAGATGGATAGACCTTGTGAAGGCATTGGTTGAATGTGGTTAGTTTGGATCTCTCCCTAAAGCCTTTTTGACTCGAGCAATTAAGTCTGAAGGGTCTCTTTAAACCTGTTACTCTAAGGTCATTTGGCCTAGGGATGGCCAACCTAAAGCTCGCTAAAAGGATCAACTAGAAAGCCCGAGAGATCCGGGCATTGCATAACCACTTGAGAACATAGGAAAAAAAAAACAAAAAAAAGAGAGAGAATCGGTTGAATAAAGGGAGGGGGTGTATTTAGAGACACCAGGCTATCGATAGTGTGTGAACTGTTTTCGGGGTTAGTGAATTTCTATGTGTGGTTTTCACTTACACGCATGTTATGTGATAAATCCCTATCCAATCGTAGGTGAGAAAGCTAATTTTTGTGGAAGATTGTATACGAGAATTCACTTGTTTAAATCTTTCCATGAATGAAGCACCTTGTCTTTCACTTGCATGGCAGTCGCTGCGGTACTTTGAGAGGTTATTGGTTGGGTTTGAGTTGCATTTGAGTGTCCAATTCCTTGTGTGTTTTGTGGGTGATCACTGCTGAAAACCCTCACGAGACTTCACTCGTCCTACCGGGGCCGCATGGGGGTTTAAAAGACATATCTCTTTTAGTTTTTGTTTATTTCATTTGCTTAGTTCTTTTCTTTGCTAAGGGACTAGCAAAGTGTAAGTTGGTGGGTGTGATAGGTGTTTAATTGTACCCAATTAAGCCATCTAACTTATACTTGCGGGTCCATTTATGTTGTTACTTGGTGCGGATTAATTAGTATAATGTGTTTGTAGGATTTGGAGATCAATGAGCCAAATAAAGTGCAATTTGGAAAGGAAATCATTCAATCCCGGATTGAAAAGAAATCTGGACAGCCTTCAGTATTTTGACCATATCTTTTAGCTTGAGTGTCCGATTGAGGCAAGGTTTGCGGCACCGGAAAGGAAATTCAATTTCCTACAACTTTCCTGTTTATGAGTTTTCCAAATTTCAACATCTTGAAGGTCGAAATTGGACTGGAAGCGGGCTGCAGAAGACAAGAACAGGATTTTTGGGAAGTTTGGTTGAGATTGAACTTCCTAAACTTATTCTTTTACTTGGACTCTAAGAGAGTTGTGAGCACTATAAAAGGATAATCCTAGGTTATTGTTAGGGGGGCTGAAGTGGAAGAGAGGCTCCATGTCCGACTAAACCCCTCATCTAGGGGGAAGATGAAGCTCCGCTCCAAGTAACGTTAATTTATGTATAAGATTTAGGTTTCTTATTCGGATCAATTGTTTAATTAAGAACTCTTTTCATTACATACGAATGAAATTGTTTTACTTCTTCCATTATGTTGAGTATTTGTGAGCGCAATGCAAATACCTAGTTAATCAATAGTTTTCATTGATTGTGCTTGGGTGACTGAGATGGGTTATGCTCGTAAGACGGGTCGTGCCACTGGACAGACCGTGAATGAGACGGGGTTGTACCAGCGAGACAGGTCGTACTATGAGATAGGCCATGCCTGTTGGCAACACAATAATCTTCTTGACAAAATCAGGATTCGAGTAGAAACCCTAGCCTATGCATATTTTCGTTACGCGGTCGGGGTGGATTTGAAACCCTAGATCTTTCTTTCCATCTCCAATTTAATCACTGCTTTGTTTAGTTTAATCATTCACAAAATTAAAACCAATCAATTAATCTTTTCCGAATTAAATTAGAAATTAATCGAATCTATTGTAACTTAGCCAATCTGTCTCCGTGGATCGATACTCGGACTTAACCACTATTCTCTGGAGTAGTAGTTAATTCTTAGTTGTTATAAATATATATTTGACTCGGAACGACACGGTCAGTTGTAATCTTGTGAACCGAGTTGATGTGATTTGATTTCACTGTAGAAGAACGCTCTAGGGACGTTATTATTCTCACACTTTCTACGTAGCCAAACAAATTTCAGAGCACTGCCTGTACTTTAAAGGGATTCCTAGATAGTGGATCAACAAATTTGAAGATCCCTTTAAAGGTTTATCTTTCCTATTCTTTATTGAGCAAGACCTATCTAGTGAATCCGAAGGCCTATGACCGATTTGCTTGCTTGATTTGATTAATTAGCTCGTAGTTCAAAACGCTCTAGGGATGTAATTATACGAAGTGGGGGCCATACACTAAGCCGTGAAAATCGATGGGAAATCGGGTCACAGTCTTATATAGTTGCTACACCTCTGATTTCATCGACGAGATGTTAGAGAAAATTGCAGACTACTCGGACCTTTTTTTTCCTGGTCACTTAAAATGCAAAATGGCAAGGATTTCTTTTTCATCTTTCTAGTTCTGTGGAGGGAAAGGATGAGAGAATGATTTTTCGTCGCATCATTCTTAAAACTATATTGCTTTTGTTAATATGTGCCCTCCGGACATATGCTAGTGATCATTAAATAAATACAATTACTACACTGATCACTTGTATTGGAACCTGTATATGTAGTTAATGTATTAGGCAATTTCGGAGTAGGGGAAGAACTTATTCTTCTGCTACCAAAATTCCCTTTTACTTTTCCATTCTCCCCATTCTCATTTTTCAACTCCCACAAGCAGAAGTTTAGAAGAGAAGAAAAAAAACAGTGACGAGCAGAACTCCTATAATAAAGAATAAAGAAAAGAGAAAAGGGACATCTTTAAAAAAAACAACACATAAAGAAGGGAAAAAATAGTAATAGGAGTAGAACAATAGGAACTTTTGCTATGTATTTTTTATTTTTTATTTTTTGGCAACAAGATTGATTGAAGAAACAATGGTAATAGAAAAAAAATAAAAATAAGACAAGTAGGGCCATTAGGGGGTAATAGAACAAAATGCGGCACTAGAAAAAGTATAATGAGGATCTTGGCAGGAATTCTTTTAAAATTTGGAACCTATCTCACCTGAATCGTCCCATCTATCCTTCTAAGGAGGAGTTTGGTTTCAAACTCCAGTTCGAACAGGAGTACACCATGCTAATGTGCCTTGGATGATCAATAGTGTGCCACCTCCCACTAAGGCTAAGTAGTACTCCATCAACACTCAGACTATTACTAATACAAAATATATACTATTGGACAACACGGATGAATTACTACGTGGAATGTTTGCCAGATTTTGAAACAATAAGTTTCAAAGCGGCCAAAACTCTCGCGAAATTTCCACGGGGAAACCTCGAGAAACTTTTCATGTTGTCTTGTGAATCAGGATTAACTAGGACAGATTAATAGAAAAAAAAATCACATATCACCAAATATATTAGCATATTTTTACCTAATTCTTAGGGATTGGTGTTTTGGTAAAAATAAAATGGTTTTTTTTAATAAAGACAAAAAAATAAATCATTTAGTTTATTTTTACCAAAACAACACTAGAAAGCTAGTTTAAGGGGAGTATAATTTTGTCAAACATACTGATCTTGGTGCATTGGTGGGATTTTAATTTCTAGATAGTACAATTTCAAGCTAGGGTATTTTCGTCCAGTATGTAGAGAAGCTAGTTTAAATGTATTTTATGACTGCACTTTAGCTTTACATTCCCAATGATAGAGAAGCCAAACAAAGGAGTCAATGCATTTCTATCATATGCCCTATGGGCACACATTAACAAGCCCAAAACTATATAATCAAGATAGGGCTTATATGTAAGGTTTGGGCTATTTTTCGGTTCTTTTATTTTTTGTTACAAATTTTTCGGTTACTGAACTTATTCCGATCCCTGCCTATTCTAAAAGAATTTTTCGGTTCTTTTAGAACAGTTAGGGTTCGGAATAAGTTTAGCACTGGATTAGGAAATTTTGGTGACGAGCATAGACCCCGAGAGAGTGAATCATAGTATCGTACTCTATAACTATGTACGTATTATGTGTCTTGTTTGAACTACAGAGTATGACACAAGGGACAAATGTTGCAGTTATATTGATACAAAATCATATACTTTGGCCTAACAAAATCGAAATCTAAGCAAAAACCATAAGAATAATACTTGAAAAAAAAGAACCGAACACCTACAAAAACTGCAGTTAAGAGGTTTGCGTTTAGATGCCGGGATTGTTATCCGTCATGTCATTATTGTACTAAAATCAAGCTCAATTTTGAACTCCAATTCTTTGATGGTGAGATTGGACAACCCATATAAATTTTTGAGGTCCAAGATATTTCCACATAGGGCACTTAGGTAGCTGCCCGTATTTGAGTTTTTTTCGAGGAGAAGAAAAATACATAGTTGATTTTTCGTTGTAAATGGCGGCCAACTCATACGGTAACAATCTTGTGCCCCTCAGCATTACTGGGAATTCAAACGAAACTCCCCTCCCCTCCCTCCTTCCCGAGACTAAAACAGAACAAAATAGAATTACTCGTAATAAAAGGAAATTAATCCGCGTTTGATTTATTTCGGAGAAAGTTGGGAGAGTGGGGAGTAGGGTTCTATAAATTACCTAATACAGTTAGGCAGAAAGTAGGCATACGGTCGTTATCCTTCAAATCAATTATGGTGATTAAACTTCCAATTTTATACATTTGACAAACACACACTACTTAACAACACCACTCTAAGTAGTAGCCTCACTTCACCCACCGTCAGCCTACTCTCCAACACACCACTCTTTTAAGTTGTAGGATTCACTTCACCCACCATGACCTACTCACTTTGAACTCTCTCTCTCTCTCTCTCTCTCTCTCTCTCTCTCTCTCTCTCTCTCTCTCTCTCTCTCACACACACACACACACACTCACAGACAAAAAGCAGGTTGAACCAAATTGTTGTTAAATGTTCGTTCAGTTGTTTGCCATTCTGAAAACTTGTGTTGCTGTTACTAGAATAAAATTGTAAGAGTGGTCCTAATCCTAGTTGTTTCAACTTAATCAATTTGATCCTTGATCTCTTGTTTCGGTAAAATGCAGTCCGTCTGTTTTGTTCCGTTAATATTTCAAAGTTCAAACAAAAGATGATACATTTGACACCAGAGAGATTCAAGAGGAACATGGATGAAAATGCAGGGACCGATATCATAATATACCATTTTTTTTGTTTTTGTATTAGAGTCGCGATTCGTGAAGTTATTTCTTTTGAAATACTAATAGAAGATTGGCGTAGAAACTACTACATTAATAGGGAAATGAAAGTTTAAGGTTAAAGTTGGGGAAATTGAAACTATTACTCCTAAAGTCCAATCTATCTCAGCACCACATATCAAGAATTATATCAAAATTTCTGCAACTCACTCTCCATTTGAATAATTATTCAATACTGTACTTCCGTTGTACTAGTGTGTCATGTATGTATCTGTGTTACACCTGAGAGGCCATGAAAAATGGGGTCGATAACGCAAAATCTTGTCTCTCATCTAGTTGACAAAAGTAGGACAAGGCAAGAAATCGCAATCCTTAACCCTCTCACGCAATCCTTTACCTTTTTGCCCCCATCCCTACCCACATAGAATAATTATTCACGCAAGAAATCGCAATCCTTAACCCTCTCACGTATGTTTTGGACGGCCCAGATTTGTTGGAGTTTACCCCAAGGGCAGTTCAAAACATGTTTGGACGGCTCGGATTTGTTGGAGTTTACCCCAAGGGCCGTCCAAAACATATTTGGACGGCTCAGATTGGGTGCCGGGCACCACGTGTCCCGACCCTCTCTGTATGCAAAATTTTCTCCACACATTTTGGCAATTTTATGTTTGTGAGGTATTGGAAATTTCACAAAATTTCGGATGAATGAAACCGAGGCATTTCGAGGGGTCTGACGAAGCAATCAAACGGTCTACTCTGGGTTCGATGAATCTGAACGAAGTGTTTAATGTTCAGTGGTTTCGAGTGGTTAATACCCTCGTGAATTGAGGTTAATGGCACATATTCAAATCGGGAGTTACAACAGAATTCATTGTGGCAATTTTTATTCAGATTTTATGTTGGGGGTTACGGAATTCAATTGCAAAATTGATTCCGTATTGATTTCAGAGGCTCCTGCTTCACCTATATAGAGGAAGCCTTGCCTTTGCTTCTAGACATCAGAAATTCGTGCTCCTACCTACGCTACCAATTCATAGTTCTTTGAGGGAGAGAGGCAGACACAAGTCAGTTCACCAAGGCTGCCAAAGGAGGTGTTCCAGTGGTTAGTGGTTCTAGCTGTTTTATCTTGGGACAAAGACCAGTGGCGGCCCCATATAGGGGCAAGGGGGGTCAAGCGACCCCGCTAGACTGAAATTTCCTACTGCCGTGTATATATAATTTTGGGTATTTTGGTAATTTTGGCCCCATACCCTATAGATTATTTTCTAATCTTGCCCCAAGTAACAAAAAATAAATATAATTATGCCCAAATAGTTTTCCGGATCACCTCCAATCTTTTCTTTTTTTCGGTGGTCCCAGAACTTTTTAACTTTCTCTATGATGGGGTATCCACACCCAATTATTTTTTTGTTTTACATCTATTGCTTTTGCCTTTTAATTGGTCTCTCTATACACGGTCATAGATATGCAATTCCAAGAGTTTTAACAATCGTTTTAATGAGGTGAACACTGAGTTGCTTATTTGTGTTGCATGTCTTAATCCATCAAACTCATTTGCAAGTTTTAACAAGCAAAGGTTGAATCGCTTTGCTGAATTTTATCCTAAAGACTTCTCGGATATTCGATCATTTAATGAATATTTTGTTCCATCATAAAGCGGAGCACATCCACATAGATAATTTTCTTTTTTGTGTCCCCATTATTCTTTAGCTCCCCCCTCTCTCTCTGTCTCCAAGTAATACGACATACTACTTTTTGGTTGAATAGATCTCTTTTCATTTAGTATTCTAATGTACTCCCTTCATCCTATTTTGATAGATCCCTACGAAAAAATGTGCAATTTTCAAATAAAAAATAAAGTATTCATTCAGTTCATAATTTTTAAATTTTCTCACCAAATTAAAGAACTAATCAAGATCTTTAATTTAGTACAAAGAAACTCGGAAAATCAAGTGCGAAAATACTTTAAACTTTTATCTGAAAAATTAACATACTTTCGAAGGACCATCAAAATTGAATGAATGAGTATATGCTATAGATTTTTGACCCCGCTGATGGTAAGTCATGCGTCCGCCCCTGACAAAGACGATGGTGAATCTTACAATACCAACGGTAGGCAGCGAATCTTTGTTAAGAAAACTGTGGTATCACATGACTTAGCTCTACTATTTGTATCTCTTTTCCTGTGCTGTAATTTCTATTTCGTTTATGTTCATGTAATTGTATTTATAGTTATATTAGTGAAATTATTCTCTTGAATTCTGTATTGCCACTGTAATTTTTCCATCACAATGTTCTGGTATTCGTACTTTAGAAGTTAGACCTCCTGATTGGTTATTGAATCTTTAGTAGAACCATAATCATCCTCTTTGATATACTTTTTTATTAATGAAAGTTTCCTACCATGTTGAAAGAAAAAAATCTCAGCAACTGGCTTACTCACTCTTTCCACTTACAAAATGTTATTTCTAGCATCATGCATGAACTGTTTCAAATCTAAAATTTAATTAACTGGTTTGGGTAAATTGAAAAAACTGGTTTTTTGATTTTTTTGGTTGTCTTTATTCAATTTTTTTTTGCATTTGTTAGTTTTCGGTCGATTTTTTGTAGTTTCTTGACTTGTCTCGACGAGAGGAATCTAAAAAGTAAAAAATTATTAGCCAAACTTAAAGTTTTGTGAATAAAGACAAAAAATAATCCAAAAAACCGGTTTTTTGGATGTCACATTCGTCTTTATTCACAAAACTTTAAGTTTAGCAATAATTTTATACTTTTTGGATTCTTCTCGTCGAGATAACCAATAAACCACAAAAAATCGACCGAAAACTAACAAATGTAAAAAAAAATTGAATAAAAACAAAACCAAAAAATCAATTTTTTCAATTTACCCAAACCAGGTAGGGCGGTAGAATGGACTTTACCTAAAACAATCCTATTGTGTGCAAGAAAAACTGTCAAAACGGATTTCAAGTTCAACAAACCTTACCTCCTCCCAACTGTTTTTTTAAACTCATTTTAGCGTATTTCTACTTTTCTCTATTCTGGTACTCTCTCTCTCTCTCCAACCATGTTCATTTATAGACACTTCCAGCCAAATCTTTCAAGAATGGCCAGCCTTTATTCACAGTTTACTCTCTGTTCCAAGTTGTCATTTTGACCCTTACTTCCTAAAACCTCTCCCCCCCTCCCCTACATATAAACGCCTATCCACACCCCCACTACCCCATCTCACTCCTCCTCCTCCTCTCTCTACCATGGATACCTCAGAGGACCACCACACCCAGATTGCAAAACGGAAGCGAACCAAACGACAGAGGCCCCAATCCCCAATCTCAGATAAATTTTTCGAAAATGGCGCCACCGAGGAAGAGGAAGAAATAGCGAATTGCCTGATTCTCCTAGCCCGAGGAACCAGTACAAATCACCCCTCGCCTGATATGGGTCATGATCGCGACGAAATGGGAATGAAATTTACCAGCAAACGGATTTCGGATGAGGGAAACTACGTCTTGTACCAATGCAAAACGTGTGATCGGAGGTTTACGTCGTTTCAAGCGTTGGGTGGACACAGGGCAAGCCACAATAAATCGATAAACAAGCAATTGTCTTCCGATGAAGAAGAAAAGGAGGAGCAATTCAAGACCCCTGTTTCGTCTTCCCCTGCTTCAATAATTCCTCTGCAATTGAGCAATGTGAATTCTAAGAAGATTCATGAGTGCTGGATTTGTGGAACAGAATTCGGGTCGGGACAAGCATTGGGTGGGCACATGAGGCGACACAGGACGACGACCGAGAATTGTTGCGAATCCAAAATGGAGAGAAGTGGGTCGTTGTCATTTGATTTGGATCTCAACTTTCCTGCTCCGGAATCAGATGAAACGAAATTTGGTTCTGGAGCCATGGAAAAACAGGAACAACGAAAACGGAGACGGAAACAACAATCGGTTCTTGTGTTGTCTACGGCTCCTACATTTGTGGATTGTCATTTCTGAGGGAGAGGAGGTGAATTCACCTTGGGAAAAATTGCCAACTATTCTTTGTATTTGTTGTTGTAAATTGTAATTGATGATTACGGCTGATTTAACTTGGAAATTGAATTGGAATTCTTTGAATTCAGTTTTCGGTGTTTCAAAAAAATAAAGTGCATGAATATTCCCCCCCTCGTGAAGGTCCAATTAGAGGGTTTGAACGAGTTACGTTATAATTCAAACCTAAGCGATCACAAGTATTCCTCATCCAATATTCACGATCATTAGGAGCATTTGAACGAGTCACGAACCGAGTTTCCAACTAAACACGAATAGAGTTGGATTTCTCTCTAAGAACCCTTCTTAGAATTGTCTCTTCTTTCTTCTCCTTTTTCAGTGCAAACATCTTTTACTTTTACAGAATACTCCCATTTATGGGTATTAGTAGAATGTCTATATCTCATTTATGTACAATAATATTTACGTATAATGATTAGAATAAGTCCTCGTTTATATTTCTGTAACAGTAATGATTGAATATACACTAAATGTTGTAATGGAAATGTAATGAAAATGTTCCAACACTTGGGTCAAATTATAATTATTTTGTTTGCTTTTCTAAATTTTTAATACATTTATGTTAAAGATTTTGAATTAATCATTGGTGTTGACAAGAGAAATTCAAGAAGTAAAAATGTGAAATAGTTGTTTGAAAAATCAAGACTAAAAGTAAAATAAGCAAAAAAAAAAATTTGAAACAATTGTTTTTATGTATTTATTGTCATTTTATCTGAACTTTTTTCGACTTTAGTTCATTATTTTATACTTTTCTACTTCTTCTTGTCAAGAAGAATGGTCATTTCCATAAAAAAGATCTCGCAAGATTCTACTAATTGTCTATAAATTTAAGTTACCCATATAACTAAAGGGTAAAATATATTCTTCACATTAAATCAGCGAATTAATTATACAAATCAAAAGCATTTAATGGAAGAAGAAGAAAAAAAAACCAAACAATCACAATTGAAATTAAATCAAAATCCCTACATTTACATTTCGAGAAAATATGTGTTGTTAGAGGACATAAATAAGAGGAGGGTCTGATACTACCTAATGAAAATAACTATACAAAAATGTTATCCATCACTTTTCTTCAATTTTCATAGTTAATGAATCTGCAAAACTCCACCAAAAACAATGGAGATGCCCAAGAGGAAACGAGACCTATCAAACAAGCACAAAAATATTCATCGTTAGAAAGAAAATGTATATATTCTTACAGGAGTGCTACAAATACAGAAAAATTACCCAGAATTTGAAGATGAGTGGCTGAGATTCACTTTGGAGAGCATCTGAGGCACTCATTCCCAAATTTTTGGTACTTTCTAGGTAGTTTTTATTGACACTTAGCATTTCTGAAAGTGTATATATGTCTAGGACTGCATTGCGACTTAGAAATAACAACTTCGGGAATAGAGGAATATGGGTACTTTTTATCCTAATTACCATGCCATGTTTTTTGACGCCACGGGTGCACTGGAAGGCACGGGTACTTGAACTGGCGGTGGATGTGAAGGTGGCGGTGCACCTGGTGGAAGCGGTGGATTTAGAGGTGGCTGTGCACCGGGTGGAGACAGTGGACGCGGTGCACCATGTGGAGGCTGCTGTGGATTTTGAGGAGGCAGTACTGCACCGGGATTCGAAGGTGGCCATGCACCGGGTTGATCAGACGGTGCACCCTGTGGAGGCAGTGGACTTTGAGGTGGCAGTGCACCCGGATTTGGAGCTGGCGCTGCACCGGGTTCAGACGGTGCATCGTGTGGAGGGGGTGGATTTTGAGGTGGCAGTGCGCCCGGATTTGGAGCTGGCACTGCACCGGGTTTAGACGGTGCACCGTGTGGAGGGGGTGGATTTTGAGGTGGCAGTGCACCGGGATTTAGAGGCGACGGTGCACCGGCTGGAGGCAACGGTGGATCAATCTTTTTTCCTGTAATTAAATTATTCGCACCAAACATATAAGTAAAATATACATATATACAATCGCTACAAAAGTTAGCATTTATATTTTAAAAACGTCATTGTCACATCATTCTGGAATACATGAAATTCCGCAAAAATCAATTTTCTGTTGGTAACCCAGAATAGTCAACAACAAGAAGGTTTGAGGTTTTACCTATGTAAATTGGCCAAGAGAAGAATAGCTCAATATGGTAAGAAATATTGAAATGTCAATTATAAATGTGTGGGGTACTAACCACAAAAGAGTAGGTTTTGAGGGGGTGGTCGCTCTTTGGCAGGGTCAGGATCCGCATCATGAACTCTAACATATATCTCCTGGCCCAAGTACCAGTTTTTCAAATGTTGTGATCTCAAATTCCACATTCCTGGATTGTCAAGGTACACGTAAATGGCAGTCCACCCACCTGGGTACACCTGATCACATTCGAATGAAAAAAAATTAACCTTAGCTACAAGCGTCCACCGGAGAGTGAGTGTGAAATAGAGGGAGAGAAACGAGATTAATTACCTGCACAGTAGAGCGGACGACAGGGTCATAAAGATTGTACGTTGAGCGCAACTTAGGTGTCCACTTCCCATCGCCAAACCTAGACAGTATACAGCATATCAACATGAACACTACGTTAGGTTTGAATCTTGAATTTACCAACTAAAAGGTGAAATTACTTGAATTTACACAACCAGCAGATAAGATACCATCCTTTTTTTTCCCTCATTTGAAAACTATACATAAAGTTGTTTTCACAACATACTCTTTCTAGAAACTATATATATATATTGCTTACAAATGAATGCTAAATTAGAAGGGAAAAAAACCCATGTTAAAAAATTGGTTCGAATTTTGTTTTTCTACTAGACTGTGTCGAAAAGACGTCTTTTTGATGTCATTGTAATGTGAATGGATATTGGAGTTTGACAAGCACGATTTGCCGGGGTCGAATGTGCCTCTAATCATGATTCCTCAAGTTAATATAATTTATTTTCTCAAATAATTAAAAAAATTATTTGAGACCAGCAGCATAACAAATTAAAATAAATGGAACTTACCCAACAACATAGAAACCAAATCCATCCAAATGCCAAGAGTCCATCACATCCAAACCATTTTGGAACACAATCTCCAGCCACCCCTTGTGGGTCCCACTGACAACAAAAGTTCCATCCACGGCCACCGGATTTGTATCATTGACCGGAAAACTGTCGAGTTGGTACACGCCGGAGCCGTTGAGGGAGTAGTCGGCCAGTTTGAGTGGTGTGGCCGGGGTAAGGTAAGACACATTGTTGACAGTGTAACGCGGTGCGCCATCGATCTGAGCCGTTGATCCGTGTAGAATGAAGGTTTGTGTTAGGGTCACGTTTGATGCGTTGAAGGTCCCTTGTGGATTGGGCCTTGCAGCACCAGCAGTCAAGTTCCATCTGTGTGTAAATAGAGGAAATATAGCCATAAGGGTTAGTATGATCAATAAGGGTTGCTGGTTGCCCAAACTGATTTATTTTGACTTTTCAAATCTTTTCTGATTATTTATGCGTCTTGATAAATAATTTTAAAATAGAAAAACTTATAACCAAAAGCTTAAAATGTGTATTAAAGACGAAATAATCCAAAAAAAAAGGATAGAACTCTCTGAATTATTTTTATTATCTCTTTTGCATTTTCTCCACGCTAGATGTATAGTTTTTATTTTATTTTTTCAAATCCTCTCATCGAGATGAATAAATGATTCAAAAAAATGTTTAAAAAGTGAAAATAAATAAGTTTGGCTTCAACTGTCCTTTAATAGGTGTAAAAGAAACTCAGGCTGAAAATCGACTTTTATTGAATATATTTCACAATTTAATTTGAAAACAATCATTTATTTCCAAAAATCATACGGTCTTTTTCTTCATAAACTGACAAATTCTGAAAAATCTATTTATGCTAAAAGAAGGAATTGATAGGAAAAACATGATTAAATTTCTTAAAAAATTTGCATCTTAGAATTGCACCTGATGGATTTAGCTTGATGGACAGAGAACGCCATGTCAAATGGATCGGGCCCTTTAGGCAGAGGCCCATTCGGAGCTGTGGTTGAGTTTTCATAATGCAGCACCCCAATAGCCTTAAGACTCCAATCATCATCACTGGCATTCAACATTTTAGGACTTGCCACCATGTAATAATCAGTGGCATTTTGATCTGCTGTAACGAGCACGGAGTAGGACTGGCCGATGTGCACGTCGAGAGACTCTACCGTTATCTTATTGGTATATGATCCTTCCGTTTCAACCACCAACATCCGATGATTCTGAATCCTGAAGTTGATACTCCACGTTGTTCCCACGTTCGATATCCTCAACCGGTACGTCCCTCCTGCATGAACGTACAGAATATTTATCAGATGAATATGTACTTTAATAACAATATTTTGCATATTTATTCGGGCAAAATTATGGGTCTCTAATCTTTTGGTTTTGTTTTTGAAGCCTTGTTGTGGTTACCTTGTGTGACAGTGAAGGACTCATGGGCTTTTGTACGTGGGTCCTTGTATGGGCCCTTCCCATTCATAAGCATCCCATCAGGAGGTGCATGGTAAGCCCAATAAGTGGTATTTAACTCGGATCTGACATCCTGTTAATTTTGCAAACAAGCAAGCTCAAAGTCAGCTAAGTAAGAATTGATGACAGGTATATGGCATCTTTGGAAATTGGTTTTATGGAAAAAGAAATTATTAAAATAAACTTTGAAGTAAAAAATGAACACTTCTCATACACTGTGTAAGAATTTTACAAAATAGCCCCAATTACATATTGAGAAATGTACAAGCCGGTCCACTTTTGGACGGTTGTTCCCCTGCACTCCACTAAGAAATTTAAAAAGCACCAATTACTCCACCCCATGTGCGGAACGGGAACCCCACCCCACGTCCACTCGTCTGTTGCCAGTCTCTCTCTCTCTCTCTCTCTCCACCCCCACATGGGCACAATCTCTCTCTCCTCAACTCCACAAACCATAGGAAAGTGCCTAAATCCTAAGGTACTCTATAAAAGTGTCTAAACCTAAACCCTAAGTAAACCTAAACCCCTAAGGAACTTTATGAAAATGTCTAAGCCACTAAAATCCTATAATATGAAAGTGCACCATAAACTAAATTTTATATCGTATGTCTAACATAGTTAAATTCAGCATTATTTTTATACATATTAAAACAAAATAGCTACCCAAATGATTCTTATTTAGTATTCATGTTTTCTGTCTCTCTTGACCCTATTTGTTCTTTATATTTTGTGATAGTCTTCTCGTCCAAATATCTCAGTATTTTCTCGTTTTTTTCTTCAATTTTCTACCCCTCTATTCATCTCAAATTTTCCTTCATTCTTCTCTACCTCACTATTCAATGACAGTCAATCTCCGACAACCAAACAGTCTGTAGTCATGCGTATTCTACCAAAGATTGTGTCACATCAGATAAAATAACTTGGCTACGACCATAATATTAACAAGATCATGCGACATTGCTATGCATACCTTAAAATTACGTTGGTACCAATCACCAATGAGAAGATCAAACTCGGCTTCAGGCTTCGGGAAGGGCACTTTGATAACTTCACGATTGTTAACTCGAATCGGGCCGAAACCGCCGCCGGCCTTGTGGAAATTGATGGAGGGGAAGTAGAAGAAGCTGCCAATTTGGTCTTTGATTTGGAAAACATAAGTCCAATTCGTACCGGGCCGGATCGGGCAGTTGGTTCCGGACACCCCGTCTTGCCATGAGTTTAGCCTTTGTTGTATTCCATTCCTGCACCATATTCGTTAATTGGAATTTTTAACTTACATAATTGCTATTAGTCCTTGTTTTGCCATCCCAAAATATAGTACTATATCTTAAACCACTATTCACGCCTCTAAATAAATCCTCTCTATATTTTAAACTATAATTAATTATGTATGCAAGGCAAGCTTCTAGTCCGGACTCCGGGACTCCACGTTCCCGATTTTTTTTTATGATCCGAACCGTCCAATGTGTTTAAAACGTGTTTTTAAGGGTCCCCGCGAGAAATCCTCAAAAAAAAAATTACCGGGAAGACCTTGATCCGAGCAGTTTTTCACAAAAATTGTATATGACCCTTAAAAATACGTTTTAAACACATTGGACGGTTCGGATTTTGCAAAAAAAAATTGGGAGACTTGTTCAAAAGTCCTAGGCAAAGAATTTGTAACCCCATTAATCCACCAAACAAGTTTATAACCTATCCAGTCCTAATGTTGAAATCTTTTCTTTTTCTTTTTTCTTTTTTTTACCAAAAAAAAAGTTTGTACCTCTAGGAAAGTGCCAAAAAATTTTGTACCCTATGAAAGTGCCTAAAATCCTAGGGTACCCTATGAAAGTGCCTAAAACCCTAGGGTACCCTATGAAAGTGCCTAAAACACTAAAACCCTATAATAGGAAAGTGCACCCTAAAACCTAAACTCTAGGGTACCCTTTGAAAGTACCAAAATTTTAAAAAAAAATTTGTGGACCTTAGACCTTGTAAAACTTTAACATGGACTAAATTGGTCAATAAGTCCCCACTCTGGACCCTAGAACAATTAACCGAAAAAAATTTTAAAACCTTCAAAACACCCAAAAACCTCGAGTCAGGGATCCCTGACTGGAAGCTTGCCGTATATATGCAATATGGATCTTGCTTAGTTTTACTAAACAATTTATAAAAATTACAAAATATAATATAGATGACTTTTTGAGAGGTTTGAATAGCGGATCATATGGATTGTATAAATTTATGACAGAAAAAAAAAATACTCAACCCATCCCTCTTTTTTTTCCTGATAACCGAGGAACAACCATATAGCAGGTCATTAATTAGACTCATTGCACAACCCAAACCTTGGAGGGAGCTGGCACAACCCGCACCAGTCATAGCCCCCCACTTAGCACTGAAACTCACCTTACAGGGAATCGAACTCCTGACCAATGAGATTACTCCCAAAATCAAGCACTCGCCCTAACCGCTGGGGCAACCCCTGCGTTTGTCCCATCCCATTTTTATTATATGTACGCATGATTAAACAAAGAACGTGCAATTAGTGCCTGCCTCCTTAGAAAGTTCAATGAAATTTCCAACATTACTCCTTATTTTTTACTTTCAAAAACTACTATTTAAACCAATTATGAGGGTTAGTTAATTTGTGAAAATTACACACTTTTTCATTTGACTTTTTAAAGATAGAAAACAATTTGGGACGACTCAAAAATAGAATTTGAAAATGGGCAGAGGGGGTAATTATGGTTATACAATCAATGATTTTCCAATATGACTTACGATATTTACCCAAAAAAAAAAAATATGACTTGTAGTTAATTAGTTTCACAAAATTGACAGATTGTGGGGGCAACTAATGCGGCATTTCTAAGGAAATTTTTTTATGCAGTCAATAATTCGTTGATAATTTCTTGATTCACTTCCTTTATTCTTCGCTTTTGGAGATTTTGTTTCTACAATTATTTAGTGTTATAATGACTTTCTGCTTGATTTTTTTCTCTTTTTGATATTTAATTCCCTCATCCTTATTCTCCTTAATGTTTAATTAGTTGCGGAAATATTAATTATTTTACGTGAGCAAATTTTGAGATTTAAACTTTTATAAAGCTATTACAAGTGTGTGTCAAAAATTCTGATACCAGATTCAAAAGTGATAGGTGTACAACAATTAGTCTCCAACACACTCACACGGTGTGTGGAACCCACACACACTCAAGCTGCACACACCATGTGAGTGTGTTGGAGTAATGATGGAGACTAATTGTTGTATATTTATCATTTTTGTACCAGATTTTGAGAATCTACGGATTCCTATGTGCAAAAATAGAAAATAAAATCAGATTCTAGAGAAGCTAGGCTTAAGGTGTTTTCGGATCAAAATTTTAGATTCTTACTAGAAGGTGATTCTCAACTACAATACCAACTTTTAGTACAACTTAATAATAATCCCACAGCTATAGTAAACGTGTATATTTGTTTCGTTTGAAAACTAAAATCTAGAATGTGTAGGAGAATCTGATGCTAGAATCTAAAATCTTTATCCACAACCATCGCAAACACTCCAATAAGATAAAGACTATGTGGTAGACATCCTTTCCATCTCTAAGTGTTCCACTAACCCAGTTTTTTGAAAAAAACCTGGGTTTTCACGTTTTTTTAAGTAATGTGTTGTGAGAGAATGATCTGTCTCGGTGTTTAGAAAAAAACAATTTTTTGTTAGTGGAACACCCCCATCTCGAATGAGCAGATCATGTAAACCTGTATGACTACTACGATCCATGCTAATTAAATTAAAAATAAGGTTCACAAGAAAGAAAGAAAAGAAAAAAAAAAAAAGGTTTACATTCAGATTATTGTATTGGAAGTTTATATGCGGACTATACAATTCACCATAAGCTTGGTCGCTAATTTCAAGGCCATGAATTAATTGAATAACACGTAAGTTGGCTTAAATACGTCAAATAAAAGTAATTTTCATAAATCTAGCATATTTAGGTTATACAACAAAAGGTTAATCAAGGATGGAAGGGGGCTAGTAGGGGCTATCGCTCCTGTTTATTAAAAAATGTGAAGTGGAAGAACGAAGACTCGAATCATGTGTGTGAGAGAGAGAGAGAGAAAGAGAGAGTCAAACCATGTTAGGAGTAGGGGCTCATCCATGTCGTTGAAGACATTGACATGAACATTATCATTCGTTGTTGCATTGATCAGGGGTCCCGGGAACATCCCATTAATTGTAATAACCTGTTTAATTCAATTCAAAAACAAGTAAAAAAACGACGCGTATTCTCATGTAATTAACCGAAACAATCAAATTAAATACAAAATAATGTACTAAATTTTGTTCTTACCGGTTGATCCACAGACATCGGTTTAATGTTCGTGTCGATCGCCACGTGCCAATTCAGAAATATCTCTGCACTCTCGGCCGCACGATTAAAAAAAGTAAAAGTATTGCCAGAATTTTTAGGGCTAATGTTAGCCCCATGCCATTGTCCGAGGTGTTGCTCACCATTGTAATTGCAATCTTTCTCCCCTCTCTCTCTCTAGATCTCTCTCTAAAATTTTGGGGGTAGAGGCGTAGAGATGGTTTAAAAAGTGGTCAACTATGAGGTGAAACAAGGAATTCTTTTTAATTTAGAACACAAGGCAAATTGTGTAATGTAATATTTACGTTTGTTTATTTTTGGAAGGAATATTATTTAATTTCCAAAAGCATAAAAGCTTTGACTCGTGGCAAATAAAGCCTCAATTGGCAAAAATCAAAGCTCGTTTTGATTTTTGGGAATTGATATTAGCATTCCTTTTTTTTCTATTGTTACTCCTTTTTTTGTCACTATTTACAAAATGAAAGAGTAATTTTATCTAATAGAGAGGGGGAAAAGGAGTGTCGATAGGAAAAGGGGAGTGTCAATAATATCACTTCCCTGATTTTTTTTGTTTCTTTAAAGATTTGTTTACTTTCTAGACTAAAATCTTGCCTAATTCTTATTATTTTGCTATAGCACTTGCTGTTTAATTTGGTAATGTCATCAATATTTTGCCGAAAACACAAAAGAAGTTAACGCCATGGATTGAAAAAAGAGCAATCCTTCTACGGTCACAGATTTATGAAATTCATGTTGGAAAAATTATGGCAATACACTAATTCCAAAGAACAATTTCATTAACGAAATAAAAATTAAAAATACAATTTCATAATCAAAATCAGTAATGAATACAAACAGTATTGGAGTATTCGTGAACCGATTTCCGTGTAACCACGGTCTCCTTAAAACAGATTCGCCGCCTACCGAAGTTATTGTAAGTTGAAACCGGCGTTTGTCTCCCAAGATAAAACGGTTGGACCACGAACCTCGGAACACCTCAGAGGAGCGCCTTGGCGAACTGAACTTTACCTGTGGAGCGCCTTGGCGAATTGAAGTTTGCATGAGGCCTCCCCCAGAAATCAGAACCTAAGATGAGGGATGTGTATACTGGTGTGTAGTGAGTGATATGTATCTCTGTCTGCAATACACAAATTGCCCATCTTAATGTAGCACCGGGTGATGACCCTTTTGGAAAGAGGTGGGGGGTTCAGACAATGAAGCACCACTGTACAATAATGGAGCACCAACTCAATCCATATTGCCACCACTATTTGCAAACAATAATCTTTTTGTTGGTCCTGGCTCCGGTCTTTTCTGGGTTTGGGGTGGTGTATCTTGGTCTTTGTGGGTCTGGTTTGTCTGTCTGTCTGGGTTTTTTAGTGTGGTTAATAGCTCGCTTATCTGGGTTTAGAGCTCCTTGCTGGGGTTGCTCCTTAAATGATCTATGCTTCTGGAATTTTTTGGGCTGATGGTAGGGGTGCACATACCTCATGCAGGGCCGGGTTTAACCTAGATACTAACGAGACTTGTGCATACCCATTAAGAATCGGGTTTCATTTTATGTTCTCAAACCCAGTTCAATTAAAATTTTATTTTCCACACTTGTCCAACAAGCCCATTTATTTTTCTAAAGCGTGATATCACAAACATAAATAAATCAACTACAACGATCACAAATTAGAATTCACAACCAGGAATACTTAAAGTTTTATATTGTCGCAGTAATATTAAAAACAAACCCATAAACACTATGGTTCTAATAATTAAATTCTCTTAAAAGACAATAAATGTGTTCAAAAAGTGGAACTCTCCAACATTCATAAAGCTAAAATTCCTCCGGTCTCTCTTGTGACTTTTTTTTTTTTGGGTAAAAAAGCTTGAAATTAAAAGGGGCTAAGCGAATGTACAGCCTACAAGGGGCATACCCCAGGGAGGACAAAACAAAATAAAGGAAAGAAAAAGAAAAGAAAAGAAAAAATTGCGTACCCCCCAGCACGAAGCCGGGGGGAAAATGCAATCCAGCACAACCCGCTGGAATAGGGAAACAAATGATAAGACAATTTAACACAAGCCACAAGAGATAAAGGCTAGGAGATTACGAAAGGCCCACTGCCTAGACAATGGATGAACAAGCTTAGACAAAGAAACTGGCTTGGTGACTAACAGCCCACAGAGGAGGCCATCCTGCTTTCCTTGACTTCAAATGTAAAGAGAATGTTAAAAAATGCTTGAACATTGATGCGATCTGAATTCCAAAGCTCCATAGCCAAGGCCACAGGGGTGGATTTCTCCTCCCTAAGGGATAAGAAAGGACCAGGAGACAACCCTATATGGAAAGGTCAATATCTGGAGAAAATTGCACATCATAACTGCTGTAAATTGACAAGCCCAGAACCACAGGAGTCTGCCCAGAATAGCAGCCCACAGAAACAGACATTTATAAAATGTAAGTCACAAAAAAGAAGGGGAACGGCATGCTACCAGCAGCAAATAAACTACCCAGCAGCAACACAACTAAAGTAGGAGATCAATCAACTATGAAATCAATCAAATGCCTCTGAAGGCAGTACACATCTTACCCAAATTCCAGAGTTCAAGACCACTCAAAGCATAGTGACAGTTTAAGAAAAGAAACCTGGAATTTGGAGAATTAATTGCAGTAGGCTTGAAACTTGACTTTGCCGAAGTTTAGGACTCTATCCTTAAGCATTGGAACGGAGTCCAAACCCCCTGGCTCAGTTTTTCAAAAGATTTTAGCACCCAGTTGCTAAAATCATGATATTTCAAATCAAAAAATGAAGTGGTTCCGTGTATCGTTTTTCTATTTTTTTCGCTCCAAATTAAATTACTCCTCGTGTACTTTAATTTGGTGCAAAAAAAATCGAAAAACGATACACGGAACTACTTCATTTTCGCATTTGAAATATCATGATTTTAGTAACTGGGTGCTAAAATCTTTTGAGGATACTTTAATTTAGTGATTAGATTTTGAGGAAGCCATTTGCCTGGCAAGTTTTTTAGCCTTCTTTTGTTGCTTTTTTGATCTTTCAGACGTTGGAAAGTCACTTGAATAGCTCTCCAAAGGAATTGTAACTGGAGTGGAAGGACTATCATACTCAGCATCAGCTTCAAAATTTGCATCTTTGATATCTTCATGAGATGGGAACTTATCTGGAGGAACTGCATTATCCAGAAAGTGATTATCCTTCACCTGAATCACTTCATCAGGAGGGGTGACCTCCTCCAACACATGGAAAGAATTAGATTGTAGCTCGTGCAACATAGAAGAAACCAATTTGGGTACATCTTTGTTAGTAGAAGTTGGAATAGTTCTAAAGGGGGTCACAGAGATTGACTGGGGGGTAAAATGGAAGGCTTAGGGACATACTGAGCAGTATTTAAGGGGGGTTTGGGGGGGTTCAATGTTTGGCTGGGTTGGGGTACAGACTTATTTCCAATGAGGTTACTTGCAGGTTCCATTTTTGACCCTCCCTCTCTTGTGACTTCTTCACAGCATTTCACGTAGAGAACAAAAATAAGAATAATAAATCATGAGTTATGTTTAAGACAGGGAGTTTAAGAGGAAAATAATAATATTATATATTATATATTCTATTAAAAATAATAATATTATATTCGGGCGGGCCGGGCTTAAGGATTTTTCCAAACCCATTCCATTAACTAATCGAGCTTAAAATATCAACCCGGCCCAACCTAATAGGCCTAAATTTATATCCCAACCCCTAAAAAAATCGGGCTAAAATGGGCGGGCCATCGGACCGGTGTGCACCCCTAGCTGCTGGTGTTATTTTATTTCTGAAAATGCTTATGTATTTTAGATATTTTGGAAGCATCCATGCTTCTATGTGATTAGACTCCTATCAGATTTGGGGTTGCTCTTGGTGCGGCATGATGCTTCATCCATTTAGAATTTGTAATGGATTTTCTAGCTCTGTTTTGCTAGGCATTTCTCTGTTATAATGGTCATGCTATCTGGGGAATTTATTGGGCTCCTGGGGATAAATTATCTCTGAAAATGCTGCTCACACTTGACTCATTTCTCTGTTTTTGTTTAAAATTCTTTCAAACATATCTTTTTTGTTTGCCTATGAAAATATGAGACACTGCAATCAAAAAATTTATGATCTTTTAAAATTGTATTCTTGTGAATTTTGATACTACGGCTCCTAAAACTAATAGAGTCGGCACTGCAGCAACTGATTCTAAGCTATGTTCATAACCTCTTCAAACCGGGTGTCATCTCGTTGAACCAACCAAGTACTTCCTAGATTCATCTCAGTTTTGATTACCTCATAAAATTCTCAATTTTCATATATAATTTTTGTAACGCCCCACATTTTGGGAAAAGCGTTATGGATTATTATTACAATTTAAAGTCGGTCTTAAACAGTAATAATAATAACCAAAAATACATATAGATGATCTATCCTTCACAGATTACAAAAAGGTAGACCGGGTGGACTCTATGGCTCCGTACGTTCCTTGATCTGGTCGTGCTCTATGTCGGCAGCTCCTCCGACGCTATATTATTCCTCCTATTCGTCGACATAGTCTGACATAATATGATGTGAATTTAAAAAAATTAGCCTTTCATTTATATACTCCTTCACACTTGAAAGATAACATTATAAATTCACATCACAAGAAGACCAAAAAAAAAAATGATTATTAAAAAAAGAAGTGTGTGAAAATCACTACGCTTTCTATTATTACAAAATTATGACATGATCCCTCCCCCAAATTCCTGAGAACAGGGTAGATAATCGATAACCTATGTATTAGGGATACAACATACAAGACACATGATTTCTAAAAAGAGAGTGCGGACAGGGCAAAAATAAACAAAATTAATCAATGAAATTTGTTTTATACCAATAGAAAATATAGTTATATGTATAAGCATAAAGTTTCAAGCGAAAATTGCCGGAAAATGGCAGTAGGGGCAAATTATTGAGTTTTAACGGTGCACTTTTTTGGAATCACAAATCAATGAGAAGAGCAATAATAATTACCATAACATGGCATGAAAAACATTGTTGTACACAACTACCCTTGAAAGATATTCTGTTGCACCCTTCGTCCACTTTAGTTGCACCCTACATGGAAAACGATTGCACTCCTCAACGAATTCATTGCACCCACACTTCTCAACAATTGTGGTTGCAGTGTGGTCAAGTCGCACTTTCTGCACCCACGTTGGTCCAAATTCAAGAAGGGGGTATTTCGGTCACATTATTATGGGTGCCATGTATGTGCAATTAAAATTATGTGTGTCATGTTGGAAGCCATTCCTAAAAATTGGTCCATTGAACGGCAAATATTTGCCCCTACCACCATTTTACGGCAATTCTCCCAAGTTTTAATATATATAACCAACCATTATATATGAAATACACTTTTAACCCAAAATATTTGAAGTAATGCACATTTACCCCAAAAATTACATATTTAACCACCATCGTGTCCCCAAACGTGTCCCTCCCCGTATCCCAGCCGTGTCCCTCGCGTGTCCCCACATGTCCCCCCAAGAAAGAGTCGCAAGAAAGAGTTCATCGATATGAGATTTGAACAAGCAAGCAAAACCAAAGAGCAAATGAAAACAAGAAACTATTTTCTTCTGTTATGAAGCATACCCTATATTGTATATATAAATCATGTATCTCAGGCGTGGTTTTCCAAAAACTAAAAGCTCTGATTTTATCTACTCCTCACCTCATTTGCTAAAATGAGGCAAACATAAAATCAGAGTTTAAAAACAAGAGGCAAACATAAAATCAGAGTTTAAAAACAAGGGACAAGGACATCAGGAAAAACTACATCTTTACAAACTTGTGTACAAAACCATGTCACCCAAATAGTGAAACATCCAGAATTCCAACGCCAGTTTGAGCAAAGATTCAACAAATGAAAGAACGGCATCTATGTGTATTAGCTACAAGGGATATTACATTAAACCGATTCTCCTTCTCAAACTCATAACAAAAAACGAGAAGATTCCAACAAGATTGAGATCGGATCACCTTCTACACTGTCTGATTATAAGTTTGTGCGTAGAAGCCCAACTGCTGCGGCGACAATCGCTCGATCATCAAGTTTGGTGATTTGAACTGCACGTGTTGCTTTCATTGGGGAGCCACTATTCCCATTTAGGAGCAACAATTCCCACCAGCTGCCTCATGGCACGCTCGCTTTTGCACCAAAAATTGCCTCTTTACAACTACAGATCCCTTCTCAACTAAACTTGGGGTCTCGAGTATCTGTAGACCAAAATTTAGTCAGAACGTGTAGCAGTACCAAATCAAAATTGTGGTACACAGAAATTTTATCACCAAGGCGAGGTTTGCATTTTCTTTAATCGCGTTCCTATCTTGCAAAATAGATGATAGTGCTACCAAATGTTCCTTGTTTTTCTAGGGGTGGGGGGTGGGGTGGAATGTTCTATGAGCATTACCTTGAAATTTTGAAACTACTAAAACAGGTGGAGGTTTAACATTATACCTTCACATTGAGCTCCTTAAAACATTGTGGCACTTTCTCTCTGGTTTTAGCACTGCATTCGAAAAACATGCACTTGTGCTCCTGTGCAAGAGCCATTCCCTCTTCTGCACTGACAGCCCTTTCGCCATCCTGAAAATAGTGTGTATCATTAAAATCCTCATCTCCTCTCAAGAGCATGAGAAGACGTGTATTTACAATGGCTATCCATTTTTGTACTCTATTGCTAAACATAATTGAAACAAATAAGTGATCAAAATTTCGAGAAGAATGACTGAGGAGCGTATCCATGCCCGAGGAGCAGAGGGACTTCGGAAAGACTGCGTTTGTAATATGTAAAACAAATTTGGAGTGCACCGTAAAACTTACCTTATCGACTTTATTGCCAACTAGTATCTTGACACAGTCTTGATTGGTGGAGTAGAGCTGTACTTCCTTTGCCCATATTTCTGACAAGTTTGTAAAAGTTTCCCTCCGCGTCACATCATAGACTAAAATGAAAAGGAACCAGAAAAAAGCGTAAGCAGGAAATATGACAAAAAGGCATCGGCCAGTAAAATTATTCAAATTGATCGGAATGGTAAGAAGCACAAGACGGGAGCAGAAAGTTTCAAACAAATTTACATGTGATGTAAAGTAGTTGTTTCCTCTGCTTTTCAATTTTAATACATCAAAGTGCAAAATGGGGAAACAAGACAAAACTACACCTTTGGTTAAAAAGGATTGGAAATATTATGACTTTCGCAAAAGGAGAACATAAGAGTAGATTACACTGTGTGAAACATAAAATGAGTCAGCGAGTAGTTAGAAATCACCGATATTCTCTTTAAGTTTTGATATGCAGAGAGAGAGAGAGAGAGAGAGAGACAATACATCACCTGCTTACACATGTTTCCCTATGTTTCCGAAACAAGAACATGCAGGAAGAACATTATATTAACTTGGTTTCAATATTCAAGATGCAAAAACAAAACAAAAAAGCACCAGGACGGCGGGAGTACCACAAAACTATATAATTAAGATAGTCAAAGGAAAATTATGGATTTCAAATAGCATACCAAGAATAATTCCATGTGCACCTCTATAGTAAGAGCTTATCAATGTTCCAAACCTCTCTTGTCCAGCTGCAGTAAAAAACAAATCTTAATAAACCATCAAATTCAAATTACATCAAGAGGAACACTTTCCTGTAGAATAGTGCCAATTCTAAGAGGAGGGAAAACCGAAGAAACGTTTAATATATTCACGGCGAGGAGATACTATTGCTATCCGAGAAAAATGAGCTTCTATGTTTGATTACCTGTGTCCCAAATGGTGAGTTTCAGTCTTTTGCCACCAACAGTTAGCACCTTCATCTTGAAATCCACACCTAGAAATGATCAAAACAAACAACTTTAACCTCAAAACCTAATATAAGCTTAATAGAATGAGTGAATCCTATCAAATGAAAAAAAAAAGGTTCATACTAGTGCTTCAGTTTTTACATTCATAGTGCCATTTACGAGAGTGTTCATTCACATGCCTCCCATGAAAACCACATCACAAAAACAACTAATGAAACAACATTTCTTAGCAATAAGGTCAAAAAATGCTAAGCAGCTATTGGCCACAGGATCAAAATCTGCACACGGTCACAGGGTACGATCACTGCCAAGGCTATTGATTCATAGACAAGTAAGAATTACAGAAAGCAAAATATCAGTAAATAATATTCTATCGTGACCTCGCTATGCCAAGTATTTCAGTAAATAATAGTCCATCTCATTTTCAATTGAAACACAACATAAAAAGGAAAAGAAAATCAAGAAAACCTAATCGTCTAGAGTATTCCGAAAACCCTTTTCGAAGCTTGCTTCTGCAATCAAGTAGACAACCTAATCATGCCACTGATGATCACAGGCATAAGGCTATCTTCCATAGCCAACACAGGAACAGAGAAATCGAGTTGTTCCCCTGGTTATGGATTTGCAACTGAATAACAAAAACTTCTGAGCAGTGGTCCGCACGCTGAAATATTTTAATATGGGGCTAAGAACCTAAGATTCATCACGGTGGTGGTCCTGCCGCAGCAGTTATAATCTGAACCACGTATTACTTTCTCTGGCGATTTTCTTTGCAATTTTGAGTGTTCCCATCTTTTTTCCATTTTTTCTAGTAAAAGTAGCTTTACCCCAAGAATTGCATACATGTTGTGCAAGAACCAACTACACATATATCGATGAATCCGATGTACCAAGAATTCTGTATATATCGATGTACCAAGAAGGCAAGAATTCTGTATATATACATACATTCACACACACACACATAGTATGCAGTATAGATCAAGGACGGTGGCAAGGGCGGGCTAACCCGGGTGACCACCCCACCCAAAGTTTCAAAATCTTCCTATAAATTTAGAAGTAATTTTTTACAATTTTTACGACTATACAGGTTCAGAAGATGATTCTAAAAATAGACAATTCAAAGAACACAAGGACGGTCGCAAGGGCGGGCTAGCCCGGGCGACCCTTCCCGAAGTTTCAAAATTTTCTTATAAATCTAGTAGTAATTTTTTACAAATTTTACAACTATACAGGTTGACCCCAATAAATTTTTGTTCTAGTGTTCGCCCAACCCACACTTATATTCTGCATCCTGATATATAGATGCGTGTAAAGCTATAGATATAGAGATAGAGAGAGAAGGGGCCGGCGGGGTAGGGGGAGAAGTATAGCATACCAATGGTGGGGGAGAGATGTTGAAGGTCCCTAGTGGAGTTGGAGATGAAACTGAGGAGAAGACTGCTCTTGCCAACACCTGAATCACCTATCAACAAAATCTTGAAAGAGTAATCATACCCATTACCGCCGTTGTTGCTCCCTCCTCCTTTACCTAAATCTTTTGATGAACCCATATCATCAATTCACCCAATCATATATATATACAGATATACATACATGTATGAATCACAAACGGAAGAAACGATGAATGATCAGCCGGTTCTTGTTCTACTGACTTCTGAAGAAAGAGAGAAATGGGGAAAATGAGGGTGGGGACTGAGGTGGATGTGGGGTTGGGGGGCTTTGGACAACCGTCTTCTGTTTCATTAGGACGGCTGTATATCTTGCCGTTCCACGCGCCTTCTCTACAATTTTCCCAAATCTTATACTATGGCTCCTGAGTTGGGACCCATGTGATGATACTTTTTACAGGACAATGATAAATGTCCAAACTCCAACGACATTTACTAAAATTGAATCAAAACAAAATGATACTCTAAATCTAGAAAAATAACTCCGTCCCATTTTCATAATTTCTTATAAAAAGACTTACAATTTTCAAATAGAAAAAATCAAAAAAAAAATCTTTTCATAATTTTTTAATTTTTTTGCACGAAATTAATGAACTAATCGAGATCATTAATTTGGTAAGAATAAACTCGAATCATGAATGGAAGTCTTTTATTTTTTTATATGAAAATTGCACATCTTTTCATAGGCAACTATTATTTTGGGACGAACACAGTAATTGTAGCAAAATCAAAGAACTAATCTCTTCTATGCAGAAGCATCATGTTTTTAGCGCATATTGCCCCGTTTGCTTGCACTTATATTTTAACTCATTTGCTCATTTGTTTTAAAATTAATGAAATGTGTTTATTAACAATTATAAATATCTCACAAAAATCTTTTGATTTTAGCTAAAATCTTCCTATCAAATGTATTGATTTTTTCAAATTTTATCATTTGGAAACTCACTCTAAATGGATCTACAATACAAAACACAAAAATTTCGACAATAATAGGAAACAAAGATAATAAAGTGTAGGCCCTAATGAGGATTGTCTATGCTCAAAGCCAAGCAGATAGAGATTGGACGATTGACCCTTGTGATGATGACACTAAAGATATCGGGAAGATTTCAGAGCCGTTCCGGTTTTGGCTCTGTTTCTTTGGTGCCTTGTGATGAAATTGGATAACCGGCCTCTTACAGATAGTAAACTTTCCTAAGATGAGCATTGATTTTAGCCCTTCCTTTTTATTTTCTTCTGCTCAATTTCTTATTTATACTATAACATCATAAAATCAATCTCTAATCTTAATATTCTTAATAATGTCAAGAAAAAGAGTGCAAGTGAATGAAAGGGGAGTGCGAAAACTATTTAAATAATGTCAAAAAAAATAAATAAAAGAGTACCACCTGTCTGGATTAGGAGACGGCGGAAGGGACGAACTGCACGCCGTGCAGTCCGGATTAGGAGACGGCGGAAGCGACGAACTGCACGCCGTGCAGTCCGGCTAACGCCGGTCACGTAAAAAATCAAGTCAATGAACACCAAGTGAAATCTGATCGGATCACAATTATATAGAAGAAAAAAAATGAGCTAGTTATCAACAAACTCTACCAGACCAATAGCTATTAACGAGCTTTGCAGAGTGAACGAATTTGATTATCAAAATTGGCTGAAATTGGCCGGACTGCACGACGTGAAGTTCAATGCCCGACGACTAACCAGCCGTTTCCTAGATACAGTATAATAGTACTTCAGAAATCAAATTAAAAAACTAGTTTTTGGTTTTTTTCGTTTTGTTCTTATTCAAATTTTTTTTGCATTTGTTAGTTTTCGGTCGATTTTTTGTGGTTTCTTGGCTTATCTTGACGAGAGGAATCTAAAAAGTATAAAATTGTTAGCCAAACTTAAAGTTTTGTGAATAAAAATGAAAAATAATCCAAAAAACTGGTTTATTTTGGTTTATTTTCGGCTTTATTCAAAAAACTTTTACTTTTGACCATAATTTTATACTATTTGGATTCGTCTCGATGAGATAAATCCAGAAACCACAAAATCTTGACACAAAACTAACAAATGCAAAAAAAAAATTGAATAAGGACAAAACGAAAAAAACCCAAAAACTAGTTTAAAATAGTATTGCATGCTAATCTCGAAGAACGATGAAAGCATGTTAGCTTCAAATGGACGTTATCACCACTTAATTTTTTTTTGTTCACACACTGATTAGTTGGCAAAATATTTGGAGAAAAATTTGGAGCCGGATGGGTACCCTTCGCGTATCTTGACTGTCCAAAAATGTTTTATTAGATGACCCAAATTTCTCTCACCCTCTCTCTTCTCTATCTCTCTTATTTCCCTCTCCTCTTTCTCTCTTTAAAATAGATTTCTCTCACCCTTTCTCCTCTCTCTCTCTCTCCTATTTCCCTCTCCTCTTTCTCGAGGCCGTCTAAAATACTTTTGGACGGCCGAAATTGGCACTCAGCACCCAAAATCTTCTCTCCTAAGTTTGTGGTAATATGGCAGCGCAATTCTACTAGAGGTACCGACTACTTGGATAGCAACGAGGTACAGACGGCGAGGCCCTCTTAGCGTTTCCGTACAAATGACACCTCGTAATCTGAATGAAATTGGGTACATTGAATCAACTAGTTGCAGGTATCCGTTTGAGCTGATTTCTTAAGGGCACCATTCAAAAAAATATTTTAAAATTTTTTAACGGTTCAGATCATTTGTACGAGACCCCTAAGAAAGCCCCGCACACTTAGGGCTGTAAACGAGCCAAATCGAGCCGAGCTTTAGAATGTTCAGGTTCGTTCATTAAGTTTTTAAACGAACTCGAGCCGAGCTCGAACTCAATGAAAATTTGACGAGCCGAACTCGAGCCAAACTTGCCGAGGTTTGGATCGAACTCGAATTTGTTCACGAGCCTTAACGAATGAAAAATATTAGATATATATGCTCTCATACAAGTCTATAACTTCAAAAAAAAAAAAATTGTTTATAAAGAAGTCTATACATATAGAAAATTATAAACACATGTTAGAATTTAAGTTTACAATACTTTTTTTAAGTTCATACATGTACAAATTATAAAATTTTCATTATGTATATGAAAGTTTATACATGTTGGAGGTTATATATGAAATTCTTATGAGATATTCATATATATTCCAAGTTCGCGAGCCTAATCGAACCGAATATTATCAAGTTCAGGTTTGGCTTGTTTATTAATCGAGCCTAAAATTGAGGATCAGGTTCAGTTCGTTTAGTATTCGAACCGAGCTCGAACGAGCCTTTACTAAGTCGAGTCTCGAATAGTTCGCGAACGGCTCAGTTCATTTACAGCCCTACGCACACTATATGTACATCATCGGTACCCAACCCATCGGTTCCCTTAGGTTTTTCGTATGGCAGCGCATGGAAATTTCAATAACAAAATGACACCAGAGATCTCAATACACTATCTTCGTTGATCCCAATAAATAATCAGACTGTAAACTTTTTTAAATTATATTTATTGCTTACTTTTATTAATCGATGAGTAATAAGCCTCCTTAATCACAAGTGGTTGATAGTGTTTCTCATAGTCGATGAGTAAGCCTGTCAATATAGTAAAGTTGGGTTACTCTATATATTGGGAATTGATTTTAAGTTCCCCTCCAATAAATCTAAAATGGTATTACAGCTAGTTTTTGAATGGTCTCACCTGATGTAGTCGAGTATCCGCCCGAGTCAAATTCCTCACCTCATAAAATCCTTATCTTCAGGTGCATCTAGGCTCCACGTGAAGGGAAGTTTAAGACTTTATTTCACGTCGCTCACCCAAGTCATTCAAGTTTGATTAACATAATCTATAGACTGCTCTACTTGTTGTCGATTGATTAATTTTAGGAATGGCAATCTCGACCGAACCGATGGGTACCCGAACCGTAACCATTTTTTATCCCCCGAACCTTAACTGAAATATTTCCCGCAAGTATGGGTATGGTACATGATATGGGATAGCCGAACGGATTCGGTTCGGTTATGGTTTGATTTGATAACTGAACCGGTTAGTTACCCAACCCGAACCGAACTTATATAATTACAAAATTACACAGTTACACACCACCAGTTCAGCATTTAGGGTTAGTGGGGAGACCGAGAGAGGCTCTCTCTCCCTCTCTCTCCAGTTTCTTAGCCTTTTTCCCTTTGACTCTAGAATAGATTGTGAGATTTATATTTGTCGTTGGTGTATTTGTGCAAAATCTGAAGTGGGTTCATGTGACATCAGTTATTAAGTTGGGTTATGCAAAATCTGAAGTGATATTTATATTTTGGGTACTTTTCTTTTAATCTTATTGCTAGTTTTAGCCTTCTAGGTTCTGGTTTGTTTATGTGCTTAATGGATTGCATGGCGATTGAGCTTCTTTTTTTCTTTTCTTTTTTCTCAGCTGTATATTTAGAATAGTTTTTTTTTTTTTTTGAACGGTAAATAACTTCATTAATCTTGAAAAAGAGACAAGACTAATAGGGGCAAGGAAAGGCAACGAAACACAAGTCGCACAATCCAAGACCCAATACAACGGTTTGGCAAGGAGCCAAACAACCCAGCACCCAAGGGTCAAAAAACCCGGATAATACAATAAACAAGCACATCAAAAGGACCGAAGCCCAACACCCAATGAGTCTAAAAACTCAGATAAAACAATAGGCACAAAACCCCATACAACCCAAGAAGCATCCACTAGCAGCCACCACCACCCACCCGCAGCCACCACCTCCCCCGAGAGCAACACTCCACATCGCCGTTAAGCACACCGGATAGGTCCCATAGACGAACCCGTCAGGAGAAAAACTACCGCCGACCGCCTGAACACCACCACGCCGTTAGGCAAAACTAAAGACACCCAAGAGTGAAATCAGCGGGAGAACAGAGCAAATGGCCGACGGCAGCAGAGCCAAGGGAGAAGCGGGACCGGCGGCATCCAAAACCAATGGTGAGCAGCACAAAAACAGATTAGATCCAGCAACAAAGTCATTGACCCACAGATCCGAGCAACCCACGAAGCCGTGAAGCGGCTGAACGCCGTAGCGCAGGCCCGCCGGGAGAGAAGGTCGTAGCCACTCACCAACCAAAGCACAACGACCAAAGAACGCCCAAATCTGCAGCAACACTCACCGGCCGAACAAATAAGCTCATGAACACCTGCAAAAAGAGAGAGAGAAAGAGAGAGAAATGGAAGACGAAGAGAAAGAGAGAAGGAGGGAGAAGAGATCAAAAGAAGAAGAAGAGAAGGAGAAGGAGAGAGTAGATCAGAAGAAGAAGAGAATGAGAGAAGCCCGGGGGGAGGAGGAGAAGGAGAGGAGCCCGGGGGGAGGAGGAGAGGCCGCTCCCCCAGATAGCGGCGGCGGCAAGATCTGGTTTTGATAGGGTTAGAGAGAGAGAGGGGGTATTGTATTTCAGTATCTAGTTTTGTATATTTAGAATAGTTATTCAACAGTCGCTGCAAAAATAGCTTATGTCCCTGTTTTAAAATAGTTCATCCCTCCATTTATTGGGCATTTAGTATTTTTCTTAGGGTTAATCATGTTCAACTCACCTGTCTATTTGAGTGCTCAATCTGTTGATCCGATTGATGGTTCTGAACCATCACAACCACAAGCGGTAGCCCCTTACCATCATCTGATCCTCTCGATGACCATCCAAATGAAAATGTTGTTGGTTCAAATCAAGTTACCGAAAACAACTTCGGCTGAAGCCAAATTAAGGAGTCTTTTTTGGGCTCACTATAATAGGGTGAAAATTATAGGGGAGTGGAAGGCCTGTTGCATGTATTGTCCAGTCAAAATTTCTGAAAAAAATAGAAAATGTTACTTCGCATTTGCAACAACAAACGAAGGATAACATGAGGCAGCAAGTTCTATCAAACAATTTCACGAAGAGAGACCGTCCTCCGCAACTAACATTATATAGTTTTGATCAGGGTACGGCATGGAAAGAACTTGCTAGTGCCATAATCATGTTGTTTGAGCTGGAATCCCATTAATTTATCAGGTTGTTTTTCGGGTTGGGGTGGAGAGGGGAAAATTTGGATAAAATGAACATTCATCTCCAGGGGATTACCCGATTCCCGATTAGTTCGGTTGTGGTTTTAATTTTTCCTCTCTATTCGAGTTTCGATTCGGCTCTAGGTACCTATCTAATTTCGGATAATGATCGAGTTTGAATATGACAATACCCGAACCGAATCGACCCATACCATTCCTATTTAAGTTTAGGTGAGCCCTCCAAAAATCTAACCAGCTGTAATTGGATTCGAAACACACTTATTATTGGGGGTCCTACTACCAATCATCATCACAAACAAACAATTAAACCTATCTATTTTGTTCGTTCGTCCATTACTAACTGAGAAAAATAAGGGATAATTCATTAAATGAAACGCAGGGGCGAACCGACACGTAAGAAATCATAGTGCCACGTAATTTTGAAGTGACGACTGGGTTTTCGAGGAGTCCTTCCATTTGTTTTGACTCTCTTTCTTTTTTTTATAGTTTTCTTTCTGCCTCGGAAGAGATCGATGACTCTTTCGTCGCTTGGACACGCGGCTCCAGATTTTAAGATTCAAGCCCGTCAACCAAGGTTGTCCAACTCAGGAAAAAAACGGTAATTCCTTCCGCACCGACGGAAATGCACCAACGGCGTACCGACGGCGTCGCGGACACCGTTGTGGGTCCCAAACAGTCAATATTTTTTGATCGAAATGGGGTGATTTTGGATCGAGCTCATACAGCCGTCCGATTGCCTCGATTCCCGTGTAGACCAACTTGGAATTCGATTATGAGAAGGATGAACATCTCAGATCGACTGATTGGGATCCACGACGGCGTCTGCGACGCCGTCGGTGCACCACGGTCTGTGCACGTAGCAGCGTTCGGAAAAAAAATGGGTACCGAATGGGTACCACGTGGCCATGCCGAGCATGATCTCGATCGTCCAAAAGTATTTTGGACAGCCGAGATTGATTCTCTCTCTCTCCTCTCACCTGACCGCTCTCTCTCTCCTCTTCCAGACCGTTGGATCGCATTTTGGACGACTTAGATTGCCGAGCGAGTACCACGTAGGCAATACCCACTCGGCACTGAATAATTTCTCCCAACTCAGAGGGATTGGGATTGTCGCAATGGTAACGGGTTTGTTCCACAATCGTGATTTAAATTCAAAATTAATTTATTGTTTTTTTATGAGAAATGTCAGTTTCTCAGTAATATATTAACCCATTTCAATCAATAAACCAGTTTCAGTTTAATTAAAATTTATGGAATAATGCCTTAATTGACTTGTCTCGGCGGAGTTTACCACCTCAATGTCGCAGGGTCAATTTCCCTTAGCAGCAATTTGTTATTGTGGCCACCGCACATGTTACGCAAACACAAGGAAAAGACTGTAAGAGTGACTAGAGAGATTATCCGATACATCAAGACACTCTCTATTACCAAAAAAAAGAAAAGAAAAAGGAAAAGTTGCACACGGTACCGGGTTTTTAAGCACTACATTTTTTGCACAAAACAAAACGATTTTGGCACAAACAAAAAAGGTTTTGACATTAACACCACCCATAAAATATAAGTATATACATATAATTGTGAGTATGTATGAAATGGTTGTGGAAATAGGAGTCTAACTATGGGTACAGGTATATAGATCGGGCCCACTAAAGAAGATCTGAACTGTTAAATAATCTTAAAATATTTTTTTGAGTGGTTCAATTAAAGATTAGCTTAATTGGATATATGTAAGTCGTTGATCCATTCTTTCTGTTTTCATTCAAAATTCAGGGTCCTAACTTCAGAATAAAAAAGTGAAATGTTGGATAAAATACTTAAAATATCAATTGAGTTGATTTTTTGCGAGACCACTCGAAAAAATATTTTAAATTATTGAACGGCTTGAATCATCTAAGTGGGCCCACGGGCCATCTGCACATGATCTGTACACTCTGTAGGGTCCGTTCATAACATTTTCGTGGTAGTAGCAACAGTTTTATCCCTCTAGTGTTGTTCAACTGAGAGGTAGTTTCTCAAAATAAGTTACTTGACTAATAAAAGTGTTTTTCGGCTTTTGTATTTATTCAAAAAAAATCGTGTTTATTAGTTTTGCGTTAAACTTTTTTTTTTTTTGTATTATTGGTTCACCTAGAAGGCTGGAAGAGAGAAACCAGAGCTAAGTGCTAAAAGTTGGATATTTCCCAAAAAAAAATTGGGTAAAAGTCATAGTAACTTTTTACTTTTCTGATTCTTCTTGTAAAAAGGAACCAACAATTCATAAAAATTTGACGCAAAACTAATAAACGTAAAGGGTATATGAATATAGACAAAAAGAAAAATGCCAAATGACTTATTTTGATCAAAACGAGTCAAGGAATGATACAACAGGATTTCCTTTGGGTTTTGCATATTGAAAACTACTAAGATCTTAGGTGCTGGTTTGAACTTTGAAGCCCAATAAAAAGTTAGAAATTTGGGCCCCATAAAGTGGCGACTGGTTTAGCTCTTAAGTAACTGTTGGCCCATTTTGGCTTTAGAGGCTTAAGAGTTACTCTCTCTGTCCCATTTTAAATGTCCACCTTTCTATTTTAGGATGTCCCAAAATAAATGTCCACTTTCTATAAATAACCATCAAAACATACCAAATTTTTAATTTTACCCCTAAAAAATACTCTTTCTTCATATTTGATTTGACAGTTCTTGATATCCATATCATTCTTAAATTGACAATATTTTTCAACATATAATATTTTTCATTATTTTTAAAACTTTGTATAATAGAATTAATTGAAATCTATCAAACAAGATCCATGTTACATATTTTTTGAGATCCATATTGAAGAATATAAGCAATTTAAATACATTTAATTGACTTCACAATTTTTAAGGTTACTTTTGGAAATTTAGAGGATAAATTTTAACTTCTTAAAAAGCTCGATTTCCCGCATAGGACATTTAAATTGGGATGGAGGGAGTAAGACTTAAGAACATGCAACTAGACGAGAAATAAAAGGAAGAACAACGGGAACAGAGGGGGTATAAGTACAAGACAGATATCATTTCCTCTATTTGATTAATAAAGCTTACCAAAAAAAGAAAAACAAGACCAAAAAAAGGTGAATTAACCCCTTTTTCTTTTATCTTGAGTGCATTTTTGGCCCCAAATTTGTAGGTTTCCCCTAAAACTACCTAGAGCCAGATGGAGACTTACTCTTCGTTTGGAACTTGTGGATAATAGGAGGAAAGAAATGAAAGAAAATAATTAAGAAGGAAAATGAAAGAAAAGTTAGACTATTCATAGAACTTTTTTTTGCCATTTTCTCTTCTTTTCTCTCTCAAATCAAATGAGGATCCAAAGGAAACTACTGAACCAAAAAAGATGTTTGTAGGGAGAGAGCCTCCCTTCTTTCTAGAGATTTGCAACCGCCTTTCTTACACCCCCTTTGGATTGATGGGATTCGGGAGAAAAGAAAGGAAATGGAAGGGGAGTGCTTTCTCTCCCTTGTTTGGATGACCAAAGTGGTGAGAGAGGGAGAGAATAAACGAGAGACCTGAATCCCCCCCCCCCCTGTTTCTCACAAATTTTGACAAGATTTCGAGAGAAAGGAAGCCCCAGGCGGCCGTACCACCAACGGCGACGTCGCCGAAGATCCTGCAAACCCAATTTAGTAGCTTTAATGGAGGTGTTGGGGGAAGTGATTGTGGCAGAGATCCTGGATCTTTGATTTGAAGCTTTGATTTGGTCGCCGGAGAGAGTTTGGTCACCGGAATAGGAGGGAGAGACTCTGATTTCTCACTCTTGTTTGGATCCCTCTGTGAGAAATCACTCCCCTTTCTTCTCTTTTCTCACTAATAAGGGAGAGCACTCCCCTTTCTTTTCCTTTCTCCTATCGACTGCCAAAAGAGTTGTTAAGGTTTTGCTAGGGGCTTGGGGGGGTCGCCCCTTCCCCCCCCCCCCAATCTCTCGCAGGGCTCCCTCTATATCTCTATTTTTCCTTTCTGTTCTCCCTTCAGCATCCTCCTTCTTCTCCTCGGTCCAGATTTGTTTTGCTCTCATAGCTACAGCGTCTCCAGCCGTCGGTGCACCTCCTCCCGCTGCCACCGCACCGCCTCCTCCCGCGTCTCCAGTTCGCCGCCTCCTTACCTCCTTTCCCAGATCCACTACCACCCACCTCATCCACAGCGGTGCTGCCTCAACCAAATCCAAACCATTCTATTTCTTCTTTGTGGGGTACGAAAGGGAAAGCTTGATGCAAGGGTTAATTAGTTTGGTTTTTCTCACTGGCAAACAAAATCACCCGATTCAACGGCGACGACGAGGGTGTTTCTTTTCACCATCACTATTTTTTTTTCTTTCTATTTTTTAGTTTGTTCTGGTTTAGTTCTTGCTTTTATCTATCTATTTTGTGAGATCATTGTTTCCTGCGTGAAACTTTATGTACTCTTTTCAGGTACTCTGGTGAGCCGGGGTGATATCCCCGGCATTTTCCCCTACGCACCTTACATAGATAACTCGAAAGTTGAGGTTTATCTTACCCAACCTAGGGCTCTTGGTGGTAGTCTGCCCTTGGGGCGTTTTCTTTGTTCAAAAGAAAAAATGATCCAAAGAAAACCTTAGGTTATGTTTGGATGATCGGAATCTTCAATAGGAATAAGAATATGATTACTATGAACTAAATTTCTAAGAATATAATACTTGAATTAATTTCATTCTGGTGATTGAATTAATTCAATAATCTTATTAAGAAATAATTATTTTGAAAATTTATCAAAGTCAACATTTTGGGCCTGGAGTTTAAGATCAACACGGGATAAGAGAGGGATTAGATTCCCACTCAGTCTGAGAATGTGATTTCTGGTCGAATATGTCATCAAGACTCAGATTCCTTTCTTTTTTTTTCTCTCTTCCAAATGTGAGAATCATGGAAATATGACATCACATTCATATTAATGTCTCTTTCAAACGATAAAATCATGAAATTAAATATAATTGTCACATTCTCATACCTCTTTAAGATCTCCGCCATTCAAATTGCAAAAATGATAGAGCTACAACAAAAGTCTCCAACATGACTTCAACACACTCACATGGTGTGTGGAGCTCACACATAATTCACACTCAATTATGTTCAAATTGAACGCGCCTTCAAAAATAGTTTCTTGCTATTGATTTCATTGGAGGTATTTTGTTTCTTCACTAAGTTCTTTGTCTTCTCCCCTCCCTGAAAGTTAGAAATGTGAATATCAATTTTCATGTGTTTTTGTGTGTGTGTGTAAAGAACAGAGACCTGCAGGTCCAAAATAATGGTCATAATTAATAATCGCCATGCCCAGCACGAAACCATCTTTCGTGACCTTTAAGTAACTTCAGAGAGAATTAAAGGCACTTTCCTTTTCTATTCCAAAAATAATTAACTGCCTGCTTTAATTAATTTGCCAACTAAAGTTTGGTGCTTTCAAAGATATTTGGGGCTCCATTTTCATTATGGTTGAATTGAAAGAGGAATTAAGGGGTGTTTGGGAGCCACATTTCTCAAGATTCTCACTCAAAAATAATTAACACCCCCTAATTATTTTCTTTATTCGGATCATCTTCTGCACATCTCTAAACTAGAACTTGAAACCGTTTTCATATAAACTCATTGGGTCTTAAATGAACAGGAAGTCGTGTGTTCAAATACCAAATCGCGAATCAGAGGTTAAATATTTCCTTCACAGCATGATCTAAATGTCCATTATCGTTTTTTAGCTTGCTGAGAAGATAAGAGCATTAGAGAAGCCTAAGATTTCAATCTCAAGAAGCTGACAATAATAATGAAACTTCATTCTCCACATCTCCTTTAAAATTACATTCAGGGGACGGACTCAGGAATCCAACCCAATGGGGGCACCTTATAAATTATAATCGTGCAAATTTTTTTTTAGTCAACAATCTTGCTAAATTAAGACATTTATTATGGATTCTAAGGTTTATAATGTATACTTTTTATAATAATAAAAAAGAACAAAAAATGATCATAGAACTAATGCTACATTTTTTTTTTTGTGATATATGTAAGTGTGTATGCTAAATATGGCGTTATATAACATAATTGTGATATATATATATATAGACAAATTTTCTAGTAAGGACCTCCCGTAAATAAGAAAAAATGTAATTTTTTCACGTTAAAAATTGTTTTTGGGAAATCTGAACCGTCCAATGTGTTCAAAAGGTGTTTTCAAGAGTCCACGCGAAAAATCTTCAAAAAAAAATACAGGGAAGGGCTTGATCCAAGTAGTTTTTTTGCAAAAAACTGTATATTTACAGTTTTGCGAAAAACTGCTTGGATCAAGCCCTTCCCGGCATTTGTTTTTGAAGATTTCCCGCGTGGACCCTTGAAAACACCTTCTGAACACATTGGACGGTTCGGATCGTCAAAAAAATGTTTGGATAACGTAGGTCCGGAGTCCGGATAGGAAGCGGAACCTATATATATATATATATTTTTTTTGAGCGGGGGCCAATGGGGGCACGTGTCCCCGCGTGATCCCCCTTGGGTCCGCCCCTGGGCGCAGGACCTATATAAAGGACCAACGACTACATATGCATGTAAAATTAGTCGAAGCCTTAAGCACCATTCTTTGGAAGAAAAAATAAAAATTGGGTTTTTTTATAATGAAGAAAAAAACCCCAAAAAAATGGGTTTTTTTTTTTTTTTTTTTGTGTCTGAGTCTTAGAAAGGCAACTTAATTACGCCCCAAATCTGATGCAAATTTTAAACCAAGCCAACTCTTCAAGGAACAAATGTTGTTCTCAAGGCAAAGGAAAAATAAAGAAAATCTTTCTCAATAATGGAAAGTTTGTAGGTTGATGAAAATGATTGCAATATATCCTACTCTTCAAGTTGATGTGGGTTTGACCATTCAATAGCAAAAAAGGAAGTAAAAGGATTAACACGTGTCACTCCCCTACTTGTGGAATAATTGTAAGCGTGTATGACACTATCATTAATTCGATAAAGCTTGCCAAATTAGCTACCCACAAGTAAACACAAATTTGCATCTGGCGTGGGCCACAAACAAGAGTATTTTAGTATTTAAGCCTTACCAAGTTTAGTACTACTACACCTACTAGTTTGTATTTTAGTATTCAAGTCCTAAAATGTTTGTCCATTTTCGAAAGTTAAATGATAAAGTATGCAAAATTTATTCTTTCACCCCTTTTCTAAAACTTAAAATAACAACTCAAAAACTAATTTTTTTAAAATAATGTGTTTACATTTTTGAATTTTTTTTGCACCGTATTAAAGTTCTCAATGAGATCTATCAAACAAGATCCATATTGATTAAATTTTTCTTTTTGTAACTACATTATTTTTTAGTTTGAAAATTGCATGTAATTTTGTAGTCAAATTAGAATGGAGGGTGTATTAAATGGAGGGATTGGGGATAAAATAGGAAATTAACAAACTCAAAAGGTAATGGAAAAAAAGTTGAAATCTCAAAAACGGACCAACAAATCCGGACGGAGGGAGTACAAAACAAGGCAAAAGGAAATAAATAGTACTTGGGCCAAGAAAGACTAAGATGGGCCTAGGTTTCTCCCTATAATGGCATCCTTATCAAGCTCACCAAAAAAAACACCAAGTTTAACCTCAAAAATACGTTTTATAATTTAACAAGTCACTTTATCAAAAACTCACAGAATCAGACTTTCTATTCAAACTTTTACTCTTCCATCCCTCCTCCTCTTTTGGTGAGTGAACAGTATGTCACCAAATTTGTTAAGTTATTGTAGCAAAGTTAAGAAATCTTCAAATTGGTGAGTTCGTTTGGTGAGGCTGATTTTTGAGGTTTTGAAAGAGTTTGTTCTCTACTTTAACTTTAAAGTTAAAGTAAAAAAGTTAATAATTTGTTCTCTACTTTATCTTTCAAAGTGATGCCACAGGACGTGGTTAATAATTTACAACAATTTTAAAAACTGAGTCTCCTTGATCGAAAACAAAAAAATTATCTACTTTGTACCATTTATATTTTTTATTATCCTTTTTTTCCTAATCAAACGGACCCTCCAAATTTTAAATTCCTCGTAAATAAAAACCTACCAAATAAATATGAATATTTGAACATATTTATAAATCATCTCACCATCCAATTAACCTTGTGACAAATTGGGGTGTTTTACTCATTATTTTATTTGTTGTGTCTACCTAGCATTACTGATTTTTCTTCATACTCAAAACTTAAAAAATGAGGAACTAAAGCGATTTTCATAATCTTAAAAATTGGCTTTTTTGTAATACATGGAAAGAAATCTTGTAACATTATAGTATTTAAAATTAGAGTAGATTTTGCTGTGTTGAATAATGAAATTCTTATCCATACCAATCTGATACTAATAATATTATGCAACTTGGTGTTGAAAATTGACTTCCTCTATTTGGTAAGAAATCTGTATCGTTATTAGCTCTGGTCAACAATTGTAAATAGGGTAGGTTTCTTCAAAAAGCAACAACATACATATTCACATAATTTATGCTTTTTTCATTCCAAAAAGATTGTCCACTAGCTAAAAACAAAAACAAAAAAAAAAATCAAAACTATATTGTTGCTAAAGACTTAAGCTTTTTTCAACAATTGAGTAGATGTCAATAAATTCTTTTAACTATTAAAAATTGATTAAACAATTTTTATTTTTGAAAAGTCAAGAGTTTATTGAAGAAAATTGATAATGCATGGGTAAATCAAGTCGAGGGAGACGGAAGGGGAAATCAACCAAAAGTTGATTGGAAAAAAAAAAAACTCAAACGTTATTCACCCAAAACAATCTCAGTCTCGCCACCCTCATCGATGTAGTATTATGCCATGCCACCGCCATGACTCCAGACAACAAGTCCAATGTCGAAAAGAATATTATAAAAGCCAAAACATCAACCCGGCGGGACCAAAGATCACCTTTGTTAAGTGACGACCTACCTAGAGACACCACATCCACCACCCTAAACCGTACTTACCAGCATCCACCGGTAGCACCATTGCCTCCTCCTCTTCCGAAACACCTTCCACGATTACCGTACCCACCACCACCGCCTCTTAGTCACCTCCACCGTCATCATAGCCACCCCACCTCTCCAAAACATCTGGCAGCCAGATCCCGCACAGCTGCTCCGCCGCCACCAAACACCCACCTGTCCTCCGTGGACGCAATATTTGCCAGACGAATCACACCCGTTCGACCACCTGAACCACACTTTTTAATTAAAGAATTTATTTATACTCTTATTTTGTGTAGAAGACATTCTAAACATATACACGTACATAAATATATATTTGGGCTAACTTATACGCACTCAATGACTAGACACGGCGATCAATCCTATCATCGTAGCAATGTGCCCAATAAAACCCGGAGGAAAATAGACATAAATGTATATGCATGTATATCTATATAGATAGAAACAGGTATTCTAGCATATGTTGTAAATATCAATAAGGAAAAGACAGCAGCACATGTTGAGCCACACAAACCCAATAACTTGTTGCAAAGAAAGAAAGAAATTGGATTTTCCTTGACAAGCAAGCTTTTTTAGAGGTTTCTTAACCGATGGGCAATTGGTTGCTTCACTTCCAACCCTAACCCCTCAACCAACTTTATCATCTTCCTCCCCCATTTCATCACCTCTCTCCTCCCGAGAAGGCGAGAAACCCCCCCAATTTCACTTCTTGCACCCGGATCAGTTACCCATCGCCGTTTCTTTTTCTGGGTTATTATGGGTCATGAGTTGGTGGCCTTCACCCCTGCTCATGAATTGGTAGCCTTCCCCCCTGCTCCGGCGCCGCCGCCGACGTCTCTGGCCCCGGGATTCCGGTTCCATCCGACTGATGAGGAGCTTGTGCAGTATTACCTCAAGCGAAAGGCCTGTGGGAAATCCTTTCGGTTTGAAGCCGTATCTGAAATCGATGTCTACAAATCGGAGCCATGGGAGCTTGCTGGTACCCCCTTTCTCTCTCTAGATTAGTTTTATCTAAGTGGGTACTTGTGTATCAGATTCAAAGACTTGTTATTTTATGTTTTAATTGGTTAATTTTGTGGGTTTGGGAATTTAAGTTGTGTTCTGGCTACAATTTTCTGCTTTTTGTTGTATAGACATTTTCAATTTATATTTTCTCCGCTAGACGCCGCTGGCGCACGCGATGGTTTGTAAATCGCGTTATGTAAACGATGGAAAGAGGTAAAGCTTGATTTGATAGTAATTTGTAATGAAATGGGAAGAGGGGAGAAGAAATTTGGGGTGTCATTTTTTTTCTTTTTCTTGGCAGTTTGTTTGGGTTGTTAAAGAGGTAGTTCGGGAAAAATAGTGAGAGTTGGCCTCAAAATTGACATTCACGCCAAAAAAGGGCATTCCCTTGGTAATAGTAATAGATAACGGATAGATATATCATGCACTGTTAATCTAGGTATGATTACTGTAAAAAAATTCCTTTTTTTTTTTTGTTTGTGGATTTGTGTATATAGGCTCCAATCTTGTCATTTCTATGCTTATATATGAATGTAGATGAGATAGGATTGGGGCTGGAGGACCACAAGTCCAAGAATTTTTGCGGATTGTAATTTCATTTTCAAAGTTTTTCTCTTTTCTCCCCCTTTTGAATTTTTTGTGAATTTCATGTTTATTTATGGTTTGTGGTCTTACAAGTCCACGTTAAGGATTGTTTTATTGTGTGTTATGACTTCCGCGAGCACTGTCTAATCTGTTTTATGTGCCTTTAGGGCATTCAAGGCTGAAGAGCCGAGACCTAGAGTGGTACTTCTTTAGCCCTGTAGATAGAAAGTATGGAAATGGGTCGCGATTGAACCGTGCCACTGGCAAGGGGTACTGGAAGGCCACTGGAAAGGATCGACCAGTACGTCATAAAGGACAGACAATTGGGATGAAGAAAACGCTTGTGTTTCATAGTGGACGAGCCCCAGATGGCAAGCGGACTAATTGGGTTATGCATGAATATAGGCTTGCTGATGAAGATTTAGAGAAAGCTGGGGTTGCGCAGGTTTGGATTTTGTGCTTGTGTTGTCCAAAATAATGCATAAGTTATTAAGTTTTACTGGTTTTGGCTTTGTTTAGCAGTTTGAATCCAGTAGCCATATGAATTTTTTATTTTTTTTTTGTACTTGTGATTGTTTTGCACGGGAAAGGATGCATTTGTTCTGTGCAGAATTTTCCAAAAAAGTGGTTTAGGACCACCAAATGGGGATCGATATGCACCATTTATTGAAGAGGAATGGGATGATGATGCATTGCTGGTGGTTCCAGGAGAAGAACCTGGAGATGAGATGGTAAATGGCGATGATGCACAAGTGGAACGGATTGAGTTTGAGCAGGTTTGTGCTTTCTTCTGTGCCCCTCTCTGTTGCTGTTCATGAAAATCATGAGATACCATAAATCATACTTTTGTTATTTCGCCTAAAATGTAATGCCTTGCAAGTTATACCTATCACCAATTTTTTTGCCCATAAAAATATTTGCAAGTTCTGCCAAGTTTGAAGGCTATCTTCGAACTATTCCCCTAGATCGCAGTAATTGGTAGAAGTGGCATACCTTGAGAAGTTAAACATATGACATATCATTGGGCCAAGAACATAATAGCACATCGCTTTTGTGCGAAATGGGTGATGCTTCATTTACAAAAGTGAACCTAATAGCATAAGCTTTTGGGTTGGGTTCAAAGTTTCTAACTTTCTACATATGGTAACAATGTATTTTATATAACACTTGGACTAATCAGACTTCCAGCTTCGATTTGTGGGACTCATTGAAGAAGTTCCTTTTAACCATTCTAATCAATTCACAGCTTTGAGTTAGATAATTGATGGAATAGAAGCAATATATGTATATGTATATGTATTTCCTTTCTCCAACTTTTTACTCTCCTAGTGATAATTATTTCTTTACGAAAGCTTCAATCACGTTTATGAACCCTTGCCAAAGAAAATAGTAGAATTTCTATTCCTATTTTTCTGAAGTGCTTTTTTTTTTTTTTTTGTTCTTAGGAAACAATTTTTTTTGGCTCATTATGCATTAGGTGTTCTCCCGCGAGAACTCATTCGTCATCGAAGTTACCTTTTGGGGCTTCAGTATCTCGGAGACAAGGAGGAAGGCCTTTGATAGTCTTGGAGGAAAATTGACATTGAATCTCTAGTTGATGAAACTAAACCAAGAGTGTCATGGGCTAGGGAAGCGCCATAAACAGAAGAAGACATGCTCTAGACCCACATATTTTCTTGTTATTGATGTGAGTCTATCCCAACGATGGCAGTGCATTGCCGAGCGGGGGAACAAAACGGATGGCAGTGCATTGCAAAAGGAGTCGTAACCTAGGTTTGGAGTTAGTGTTGGATTGGTAAATCTTTTGAAGACGTGATTTGCAATAAATGTTACGGATTTAATGCAGACAATTGTGGCTGCATTAGAAGTGGCAATTCTGCTACAAGATTAGCACGTGAGTTCTGCTATGACAAAAGTGGCTATTGGGGTTTGTTGGGAAAGTGGCTATGGTGGACACTGCATGGTAATAATGGACATTGGAAATGAGAAGTAAGAGGAAGATATGTTTGGGAGCAGAATGGTGATGTGGGCGGTGGTGGTTTGGCGATGCAAGGTATAGCCATACATTGAGTTTGGGGAAGGCAGAAAGGTGTGTTGGAGGCAGGGTTTTAAAAAATGGATGTTACGTCGTAATGGCCGTTATGTAACTGATTTTTGGAGGCTCGTGAAAATAAGGGTGTTACAGGAATTCATGGGAGTATTGGCCGTATGGCCGTTACGTATCACATATCGGGGCCGTTATGCCCCGTTATGGATGCCTATGCCGACAGAGCACTTAAAAATCACTTTTTCTCCTCTTTTTTGTTCCTTCTCAGAATTCATGGGATACTACAGTGCATGTGAGTTTCTTCCAGCCAAATGATAGAGTTTCAAAACCTAACCCCATTATTTCGAATGGGACAGAGAAGAAAGAAAAAAATTCATTTGCGTTGTTACGATTTAGGGTTTTAGCGATCGATTAAGGGTTGTTTTGGAGGATTTGTTGAAGGTTTTGGCCTAGTGTTAGTGGTTGTGGTCGATGGAGGACATAAGGTTCGTTTTTCTTTCCTTCTATTAGATGATCTGATGTGGTAGGCTACTGGTACACGTATCTATGTATTTAATGATGGAAGGGATGTTATATGGGTTGTGTGTGTGTGTGTACATTGTAGTGTATGAAATAATTTTGGAAGGGATTTTATATGGTATGTGTTGTTTTTTTCATATAGGCATGTTTTTTTCCTTTTTTTTTTTAATATGGAAGGGATTTTAATGGAAAGGATTTTATATGGTACATGTTGTTTTTTTCATATAGGCATGTTTTGACTTTTTTTTATATGGAAGGGATTTTAACAATTGATATTAGTGTTCTCTTTTTTATTGTACTAATAATCTATCCTAGTTCCAATCCTAGATTGTTAGATAGTGCAAATTCGTTCCCTATGAAAATATCGACATTTATTATTATCTTAAAACGTGAATTTGATCCAATGTTACTTACAAAACTACTTCTAAAAGTCAATTCTTGGTTAAAAACCTCTAAAAACATTTAATTTTGTCACAAATAAGGTTAAAACATGTTTATCAATGAATTTTTTAACATTTCCTGGTGCTCGAAAAAAATTCATGACTACGGTGTCCGATTCCCGTTACACTTTGACCGATATGCTCGATATCCGTTACTCGGGACTGCGACTGTTACATCAATCGATACCACGAGTTAAAACTCAGGCTGGAGGTCTGTGTTTGTTGAGTTCGTTGTAGTGACGTTGGGGACGGGTCATTTGGTTTTGTGGAAAGGGCTTTGTGAAAGTGGAGGCCATTTTGCGGGGAGAGAGAGAGAGAGAGAGAGAAAAGCGAGGGGTTTGTGGTTGTGGCCGTGGCAGAAAGGGGGGAGGGTGCTGCTGGGAGGGGTGATGGCGGTGGCTGGTAAGAGGGAAGGGGGACAGGTGACTAAATGGTATGTTATGATTATTAACGGAGATTAATGGATGGTTTGAAGTGATAATAATTTAATAATCGCAGTTTAATTTGCAATACTAGAGTCAAATTGATGGTGGATAAATCGTCTTGTTAGGGGTTGTCTTGGTGAGGAGGTAGTGCCATGATTGGGGCTTTTAATACAAGATGTGGTGGGTTTGTTTGGAGGGAGAAAATGGGTTGGCAAGGGCTGAGGCATAGTGCTGGTGATGGGTCTTTTAGGAGGATGTGGTGGTTGGTTTCGTCTTGTTTGTCCTCCTTGTAACTTCATGGACCAAGTAGAATTGGAGTGGCATTTGGTTGTGAAATGAATGTTTTGCTAATGACAACTTTTGAGAGTATTGAGGACTGAATGACGAATCTGAATAGGGGATGAATGCTTGTGGCACATGAATTGTATGGTGCAAAGCCCTAGCTGTGGTATTCCGTATTGCTTTACTTTAGCTCAACGGAACAGCAGAACAAATCCTTCTGGCTTCAATTGTCCTAAAGTTTCAAATGTGGGAAGGCAACACAAGTGGAGTTTGGGGTGCCCACTTCCTATTACCTGTTCTATCAGTACTTGTTCAACAGGAAAGCAAAGTTTGGTAAACTATTTTTTGTTCTCCAACAATTTTTTTGATTGGCTGCTAGTCCAACATTTACTTCACGAATGGTCTTAAGGCAGATTAAAAATCTGCATTCATACGCTAAAGAAGATTACTATACGTATCTTATTGAGTTATGCTGACTATGTTCAGAGAGAACTACATACAAGGGGATCCAGGAATTGTGAAAGTGCAAGCCTGCTGTATTTGTCAATGTGCAGGAATTATGGTCTGGGTTGTTTCATGGGTGGAATAGAATTTACTTAGTTGCCACCATCTGCCTTGTACTCTTGTTTCGCATTTGCACATCCCTGATAATGGGTCCGTGATCACGGGCCATTATGAACTGTTGTATATTAGGCTATTAGCTGAAGTGATTTTCCTAAGACCTTGTTTCTAGCGCATGCAAATCATACACCTGTGATGTTAGACCAAATCTAAGCCATGTGTCTTAATTACTTGGGAAGTAGGGTTGGGTAATGAATTCTTTTTCACCGTTCTGTTCTGTTAGGGGCCATGTAATCATGTACTAAATTTTTTGCATCTATATCTTTAGCTTTTTACAACCATATGCCACGGTAATTTATGTCTTTCCATATGCAACATTTTTTATGAACAGTAATTTGCTTATTTGAACTGTTGCATATCTTTAGCTTTTTAACCGCATGCCATGTTAATTTATGTCTTTGAATATCCAACATTTTTTATGAACAGTAATTCGCTTCTTTGAACTGTTGCATCTACTAACCTCCAGTGTGTTACTGTTTTCCTTCAACTTATAATTGTTATGCGATGCAAATTGTTCATTTTCCTTGGGACGGCGAGCTGTTTTTCTCACAGCTCCTGATATACGTCCAACTAGCTTTACCATTTTTTCTTAGAAAGGCTGAATATTTCTTCATTGTTACAGGATACTCGTTCCATAAATAAGGCAGCTCTGCATCAAACTGAGCTTCCAAACAGTTCTCAAAACTTTTCATTTGTTTGCAAGAAGGAAAGGTCAGAGGACTATCCTTTTCAATGCATAGCCCATGGTGAACCCATCTCTGTGGATCAGAATAAAAGATCAAAGCATGACAATCCAAACTCAAGCCGTGGAAATGGCTCAGAAGATTCAATTACAACAACTCATGATTTTCACATTTCTACCGCAACCGCAACCACCACCACAACGAATACATCAGTTGGACTCTTGGAATTCCCATTGTTGGAATCTCTTGAGCCCAAAGAAAATAACCCGAGTAAAACGCTAACATTTGACGCGGCTAATCTTGAGAAATCTGTGCCGCCCGGATACTTGAAATTCATCAGCAATTTGGAAAATGAGATCCTTAATGTTTCTATGGAGAGGGAGACATTGAAGATTGAAGTGATGAGGGCCCAAGCCATGATTAACATTCTTCAATCGCGGATTGAACTTCAGAGCAAAGAAAATGAGGACCTGAAAAGGGTAATTCGAGGCGTTTAGCTAGTTCCGGATCTTGGTAATAATAATATGATTTTGTAGTTGTTAGTCTTGGCCATGAGTAGTTTTCTTCATCAGTAGCATATTGGTCTTCTGAAGAAGGAAATCAGCCGAGCTGTTTTGAGCTACTTATGGCGCTTATGTAATCTGTTTTTGTAGTTCTTTACTGCAATTTCGTACCTTAAATGGCATTGTAACCTTTCGCCATTGGCAGTGAACTTGTCTGTTAAAGTCATTTTGTCTGAATAAATTGCTTGCTTTTCTGATCTTTGTTTGTTGCGGGTTTGTTTGCTGTCACATTCTCATGCTTTCAAGTTTGATTTTAGGGAACCGATCAGTGGTATGAACCAGAAAACAATTCCTGCAGTCATGGTCGCATCCTGTGAAAATTTCAGATATCTACTACCACCTCCCATCTAGATATTTGGTGGTGATCTTGCCATGGAAGCTTGCTTGAGTGATATCTAGATGGGAGGTGGTAGCCTTTCAAAAAAACTATCACCTCCCATCTAGATATCACTCAAGCAAGCTTCCATGGCAAGATCACCACCAAATACCACCGTTGCTGCCACCATTCCACCACCATTCGATTTGCTCTTAATGCCTTCGGCTTGAACTCCTTCAGCCCCTACATCTTAAATGAAAGCTGAAGGTATCAATGGGGGTGATGTTACAGATCGTAGCTCTACTACTGGCTTTTTCCTTTTCTTTGGTCACTCTAGACGAATGTGGCATTACTCAAATCTGCCGAAATACTCGAGCAGACGCTCTAGCAGGACCCAGTTCAAGAAAGTACGCAAACAGATTCACACCCAGATGACTTCGATTTGCAAATGGTGCAAGTCATTGATATTTTGGGTTCAATTCGATTATTTCTTTGGTGCAAGTTGTAAGATGGAAGTCAATTATATCATTCGGGGGAAAGAAAAAAAAAAAGGTCAATTATATCATATTAAATTCTCCTTTCCAATTTTAAATTTGGGACTCAAATTAGCTACTAGTTTATATCTTGAACGCCACTCAATCGGACTTCATAATTGAGAACCTAATACGGTAGGCCAAATAATAGCTCAAGGAAAGAAATTATATAAAGTCAAAGGGGAGATCTATGGTACTCCATTAATGTAGTTTGTGTGGTGGAAATGCTAACAGATGTGCTGAGTCTGCTATGTAGCAAAGAAGGCATGTTCTAACTCTTTTTCCCAGCTTCCGTTTATGGTGCTCCCCACTTTTTTTATTTTATTTTTTTATCAGAAGAAAAAGTTCGTATTCAATAAAGCCCAACGGCGTTAACAATGGACTCCTTCCAAGATACAATGATGAAAATCTAGTAAAACAACCTAATCCACAAAGAATAAACAACAAAGCACCAAGGTAAGAGAGTTATCTCAAGGGACATTTACCATCGCTAACAAATATGGATCCAAATTACCATAGGTGCTTCCCAACTTGAAAAATCTTCTCATCAACTCCCCAACCCGTATAAAAATGCCAAATCAAAATGGAAAAAGAAAAAAAAAAATGAAAGTGCCTAAAATCAATGCTAATGAAAGTGCCTAAACCACTAAACCCTGGATAATATGAAAGTGCGCCATAAACTTAAACTCTAGGGTATTTAAACTAATTGGTACCCTATGAAAGTGCCTAAAATCCTGGAGGGTATCCTATGAATTCACTTGATAATTTAGTCTAAAATCCTTTGCAAAGCTAGTGAAAGTGCCTAAACCACTAAAACCCTATAATAGGAAAGTGCACCCTAAACCTAAACTCTAGGAACCCTAACTAGTTAATTTTATGAAAGAGCATAAAATCCTAGGTACTCTATGAAAGTGCCTAAACCTAAACTCCAAAAAAAAGTGACTTACTTTAGTGGTAATTAAAAAAAATGACTTACCTTATTGGTAATTAGACATCTCTTTTCTAGACTTAGAGGTAATAATCCCTTATCTCAATCGTCTCCACATGAGCCTTTGGCTCTCTAACAAATACTACGAGGCGCAAAAAATAGGTGCTTCCCACTGAGTTGTGTAATCTTGTCCGTTTGGACTCCAATATCCCCCTTTTCAAAATCAAAATAGAAAGAAAAAAAAAAAAAAAAACGTCAATGCTAACCTATTTGGGCACAAATTTCTCTTAAATAGATAATGGTGAACTAATTGGTGCATTTAATCCAATTTGGTACAAAATTTGGAAACTCATGGAAAGAAATTGTAAAATTCTTGATAATTTATGATTTTTTTTAATTGCACTAGTTAAAACAACATATGAATTTTGTAGGCTGTTCTTTAATAAAGCTAACAGAATAAAGTTAATTTTTGAAGATCAAAGAATTTTGGAGTCTTCATTGACGCAATTCACATAACCACCCTGCTACGGGTATGTACAATGGCATAGGACAAATGTATGCAACACATTTTAACCGTTCATCTCAAAAATTAATGGTCCAAATTTTAAATAAACTAGTCACGCGAATAGTTTAATCTCTTTGCGCGAATAGTTTATTTTAAATCCAAATCATCGAAAAAGCTTGTGAACGGTTAAGATACACCGTCCATGCAATTGGGCGTACGCAAGTGCGTACTCATAGCTTTTTTTATTGGGATTTTTCTATTATCCGCCCACTAGGCAGACGGTAAAACACACAAAACAATCATAATTCTTACATGGAAGAGTTTTCACTGTTTGAATTCTTACATGTAAGAATTCAGATTCTATACACTTTATGGGCGGGCGATAAATTAATCCTTTTTTATTCACATAATTCTTCGATAGAATGCACCAATTGCTTTATCTATTGTCGCGGTAGCTCTTGCAAAATTTTACTTCTAAGAGCCCGATTGGATGGGAGATGAGGAAGGGGTATGAATAATACCCCCTCCCCTTATCCTGGTATCACACTTTAATACTTGGTTTGAGAACTTTTTGCGAAGGAGGATCAGTAATACCCCTTCCGAATTAATATTCCTTGAAGGGTACTAATTAATAATAGCCCTAACTCTGTTATAATTTAATACCTCCTATTTATCTTCATCCCCTCAATCCACTACAGACCCTCTAATTTATCTTTATCCCGCGTTAACTACAAAACAAACCAATTATTTTATCCTCTTTATTACCAAAATCTTTCTTCTTTTTTTTGATAAAATTTGTATTATCAAAATCTTTCAAACAAAGTATTATTTAATTCATCATAAATGACACATCAATATGGATCCACCTTTTTTTTTGGTAAATGTCAATTATATACCAAAAAACCAAGGATACACAAGGGATACTTCCCTTAACAGAAAAACAAAACATCAACAACATCAAAAAGGCATCAGCCTTTAACACCGAAACAAAGCTAGAAAACTACTCTAAACCACAAGAAGATGAGCTACACAAAAACATATCGTTAACTACCGAAAATCTTAGGAGAGACATTCCAGATACGACACAACCTGGTATTGGAATTGCTCTTCTTAATCCTCCTCCAAGAACTAGCCTTGCCCCTGACATCATCTTCAATAGCAGAGCAAATGGCGGTACTTGTGTATTCTCCTTTTCCTTCTCCTAAAAATTCTAAAGCATTTCTTCTCCATCCATAATAGTCTGTTAAAAAAACTGAAGATATTGGCCCTTTAATCAAGTAGAACACAAAACCATACTCCATCCTTTTATGTTTTGCACTACCCAAGCAAGCTCCATACTCCAAATGGACTGGAGGCCTCCCAATCCCAAATTTCCTCAAAAGATTAGCCCAAATCCTCTTTCAGAAATAATTACACTCGAATCTAACAATGGATGATCATCAATTCATTCACGCTATTGCATAAAACACAAACCGGATCCACTGTAGCATTCCATAATCTGACTCTATCTTTTGTTGCTAGTCTGGTTTTACAACACAACCACAAGATAAATGTCCATCTGGGAATATTCCCTTTAAACCAAACAACTGAGCACCAAGGAAAAGAAAAAGGAAAAAACAAAAGAATACCTACAAAAATACCTCTATTATGGATCCACCTTTATTAAAGGGAATATTATGGATCCACCTTTATTAAATAATACCTCTATTATCTTAATCCTCCTATTTATATTGATTTATCCTACAAAAACTTATTCCGCGTCCAATCAGGAGTTTGACGTACTTCAGAAGACGTTTTTGTGCTTGAATTTGGTCTACGTTCACGCACGCACTGACACAAGTTAGGTGACTTGGTTGTTAAGCCGAAGACCAAAGCTGAAAGAAAGGAAAAGAAAAAGGAAAAAACAAAAGAAGGGATCAAAGTTGCGGGCTTTATCGCTTGACGCAACCGACCTCTTCTTCTTCCACTTCTAATTGAGATTTGAAAACCATAGGTCTCTCTCTCTCTCTCTCTCTCTCTCTCTCTTCGGTCTGCAATCATCGCACATGGGGCTGGATCCGGCATATCCAGCGGCGGCAGCAGCTTCTTCTTCTTCTTCTTCTCTGGCTCCAGGGTTTCGATTCCACCCAACAGATCAAGAACTGGTTGGGTACTACCTCAGGCGCAAGGCCTTTGGAAAGCCCTTCCGCTTCGACCCCATCTCCGAAATCGACATCTACAAGTGCGAACCTTGGGACCTCCCAGGTCTCTCTCTCTCTCTCTCTCTCTCTCTCTCTCTCTCTCTCTCTCTCTCAATTGATGGTTTTTTTGTGGAGCCATTGTATTGTGCTAACATATTGTTTTGGACTGGCTTTTTGTGACGATATGTTAGCTTTATCGTTTGTTTGGCTGTTGGGATCTCAATTGTATTTACTTTCTCCTCTTTTGGTTGGTTTATATATCAAAATTAACGACTTAATGGAAAAAGGGACTCGTATTTTACAGTTCAGTTAATCTTTGTCCATGGATTGGGGTTTTTAATTGATCAACTAGTAGGCATGTTCTGGGATTTCATTTCTCTTATCTGCTTATTCACTTTCTAGATTTGGGGATTAAGTGATGAAAAGTTTTAGAATTTTACGGCTCGCTTGTTGTTGGTCGGATAAGGTTTTGGGTGTAATAAAATTGTTTTAAACTTTTTGCGGCCGCTGCTACCTCCATATATTGTCGTCGTCGGAGCCATTGTTGTGATTGTTTGAGGAGTATTGTTGATGGTGATGGATCAAAGTGAAGGGTTTATTGGACATCATGGGGAGATCAGGATAAGAAGTATGGAAAGGTGATAGTATTGGACATGATGAGTATTGTTTGAGGAGTATTGTTGATAGTGGGGATTTCGCAAGTAGTTAATTCAAAATAATTCAGCCTGCTTTTTCGTTCTTAACCATGTTATATATACAAGAAGCCACTGCAACCAAATAAGGCCATGTTCCTACGGAGTGGGGAACCAGTACTCCGACTCCCACAGTAATGTGCAAGTGCAACTAACTAGTTTCTGGTAACTTATGAAGTAAAATATGTACTTACCAGTTGGATGTAATTCTTTTATGGTAGTAATTGATACTTTTGGGGGTTTTAGGGAAGATGAGGCAGAAGAATATACACGGGTAGTATACTCTCCAAAGGAAAGTGCTAATGAGGTGCAATGTGTGTTGAAATTGCGTATGGGAATTATGTGGAACTGCACAAATATGTGTGAATTGTGAATTGGAGTTTTTAATTTTTATGGCATTATTTTCTTCTTAACCACCGCCCAGCTCTTTGCATGACCGTTCTTTCACTAAGCAATTGATGTTTTTTGGGTTATAGGGAAGTCGAGGCTGAAGAGCAGGGACTTGGAGTGGTACTTTTTTAGCGCACTAGATAAGAAGTATGGAAAGGTGACTGGGAGGACGAATAGGGCTACAGAAAAAGGGTACTGGAAGACGACTGGGAAGGACCGACCAATCATTTGCAAGTCACGGACTGTTGGGATGAAGAAAACACTTGTTTATCACTGTGGCCGGGCTCCAAGGGGCGAGAGGACCAATTGGGTGATGCATGAGTACAAACTTGTAGACGAGGAGTTAGAGAAAACTGGAAATGTTCAGGTAAGATTTTGATGTTTTATCTGTGGGGAATGAATCTTAATGGTAATTTTTATGGACTTTACACCCAATAGATCCACTCTCAATGCTCATCGATAGAGAAAAACCTCTTCAATATAAAAAAATAATAAAAATAAAAAAACTAGAGCGAAACGTCGCCTTTTGGTTCTATACCTAATTCAAAACTAAAGTTTTTCTGGTCCTATGGGTATAAAAGGAAAAGAAAACTGAGTTTTATCATTTTTTCATGTGTGACTTTAGAATTGGTTCTTGATATAATAAAATAGAAATCAAGTAAGAGAAGCAACATTCTCAATATAGCTGTCGTGGATTTATGATTCGGGTACTAATGATTGTTTTTTGTTTGTGTTTTTTGGGTCGAGAAGGATTCGTTGGTGTTGTGCAGAGTATTTCGGAAGAGTGGCACTGGGCCGAAGAACGGGGAACAATATGGGGCACCTTTTGTCGAGGAGGAGTGGGACGATGAGTTGGTTCTCATTCCTGGAGAAGAGGATGCGGAGGAAGTGGCAGTTGAGGATGATGCCTATCTGGATGGTGATGACCTTGAGCAGGTTTAAGTCTCATCTCATTACCTGTCTTATCTATAAAACTACAAGAATTCCAATCCACCCCTTGCAAATAGTGGTTTTGCCAAGTTGTTTATGAGAGGATTGGGAAAAGGACCAAACGGCTTCAGAAATCGATTTAACAATTAAAAAGGACGTAAAACGAGGACATATTATAGCCAATAGGAAATAGTTAGTTGAGCTGCGGATGTTTATGCTTCTTCAATGTAGGTACTAAATAGTAACTTGATATGGACATCCAACTTTAAATGGGACCTAGGTGAAATTAAACATTAAACTTGCTGGTGGATCTAAAATTTACCACTTAAGTCCTCTGGTTAGTAATTTCAAGTTGGACAGATCAATGGCTTCTCCCCATTCTTGATCTTATGGTCACGTCCTTTGGCTTATTCCTTCAATCTAGTGGCCAGTACTAGGCTATCACTTTCCGTGGTTAGACAAGGCGTTGGAATGCTTTCTCATTGAACATGCAGCTCCCTTGCACATTTGCTATAATATGATTCATCTTTGTAGCTTTATCCCTAAAGAAGAAATTTGGTCAGTAGTTTGGATGAAGTGTTTGAAAAAAATAAAATAAGTACTAGTAGTTTTGATGGAAAACTGCATGTGAAGAAATGATCTGTTAATTATGTAAAAAGACGAGTGAAGTTCCCCATTCTAATAGTTTGCAGGCAACATTATGGTTCATGCTTGAATTCTCGAGAAATTTCTTCATCACCATATTTGCTCATTTGGTTTTTGTGATGATTATACAATGAAACACAGACATAGTTGGATTGAAATTGTCGGTCGGAGGTTTCAACAACTACAAACTACAAACTACTCTTACTTCTCAGAGAAACAAAAGCAACTATAAAGAAAGATGGACCCCCACTTAATGAGGATAGCAATCGGGATTATGCAGAAATTATGTTATAGAACTGATCTGCGAATTTCCAGCAGGTAAGGCATCTAATCAACAATGTACGCTAAGAGAGGTATAATGTGTATGAGGACAACTTTGTTCCTATTTGGAAAATGCGTATAGATCCCATGTACCTGGGTTAAAAACGTCAACCCCTCCCCCATGTTGGTGGGTCTTAGTTTTTTTTTGGGTAAATAGTGGTGGGTCTTAGTTGTATCTGCATATAGTGTGAAAATAACGGCATAATAAAACAGTAGTAGCATTTGTTTCACCAGGTTCCAGCAATGTTTTGAAAACGGACCGGTGAGTGAACCGGTAAAGGGACCGGGTGGACGGGTCACCGGTTCAAACCGTGATGTCATAATTATATAAAATATATTTATATCATAAAACTAATTAAAATGAAAATGTAAAAGATATATGTATGAACAAATGTTTGAATGTAAATATATCATCATATTTTGGAAGTGAAAGTGGAGGAATTCAGCTACAGTAGTCTTCAAGAAAACTACGTTATGCACTTTCAGCCATCCCACGTCAACTGGGAGTTGAATTGGAGGCAATCCCAGACTTTGAATTATTTACAAAGCCATTTTGGCAGGCCGGTTCCGGATATACCTCTGAACTGTTTTGTTTTCAAAACTGGTCTACTATGTGATAACCGTTCGGATAATAATCGGGGATGGGTCAACCGAATCGGAAATAAATCTTGAACTAGAATATTCGCTTCTTTACTCGCACCAATTAATGCCGCAGCTGGCACATGGATACAAGGAGACTGTGTTATTTATTGCCATGCGTACAATGCACCATTTAAATAGATTCAAGAGGTACCTATATTCTATCTCCCACCAATGTGGGATTGGAAAAAACCCTAGTCCTCTTTTCACTTAAATAATAAAGGATGCATTTGCTATTTCAAGTTCTCTATACATGTATATGTATTATAAGATCATTTCACGTAGTTATATAAATTTAGTTTATTTTTGACGTAATTATTCCGTAACGGTTAGGTGACCCATCCACACGTTCCCTTTTCCGGTTCGCTCACCGATCCGGTTTTCAAAACATTGGTCACAAGGATAGCTGGTGAGCATATGCAGCTCCAGACCCAAGGCAGAAATAAAAAAGCTGCTATTGAGTTAAAAAAAAACTTGACGGGTTGGGTCACCAAAACCAGAACAGTTATATTGGTTCGCTGGTTTAACTGGATATTTAGGGCGGTTTAACCTAACTAGTCTGGTTTTGTAAAATAAGCAGTTTGTAGGTTGAACCAAACCGGATGGTTAGTGGGACAGCCATTTGAGTCTTAGACAGGCCAACCGATTGAAACGGCTGGTCTGGTTTTTAGAACACTGGGTCCCAGATAGTCAGTGGGACAGACATTTGAGTTTTATGGCACCTCTACGGTCCAATAGTTCATCGTTGATTGGTTCATCTCTTTGTTCTTGCTGCTTTTAGGATTAGTTGCTTTTGTTTATCTTATTCCGTATGCGGTATTGTCGAGGATGCATTCTTTACCATGCATTGTGCTTCACGCCCTTGGCTACTCACATGATCTAATTTCTTTTTATCGGTGATAAATAGAAGTATATTTTCAGAATAGACAAAAGGTGCATGGCAAACGGGGACAAGAAGTTAGCCAAAGAAAACTACAATGCAGTAGAAAAATGCAAAAGAAAGCGAACCCCTAAGAAGCACAAACTCAGACAGACCGGCAATTCTAAATAAATGGAGACACAAATACAGTGGAAGACACGGTAGAATACAAAATTAAAAAGATCTACTTGGATATAATATTTAGTTATTTAAATGAACATAACCCCCAAAACTAATGAAATCTCTTACTTTTTAAACTTTGAATATTATTATTCCGGACGTGAGTTTTTTTTTCTTTATTTGAATCTTGTTCCTGATATATTTTAATATTATAATTGGACCCCCAACTTTATGTCGAAGTTGAGACAGGGGTATCCCCGCATACCCATGCTTAAAATCAATTTAATTAAGGGAGAATTGCTATAAGGTCCAGTGGTCCACTATAGCTATTTCCTAACACTTCTAGTCCACACAATAATTTCCTAAGAGAAGCAGTCCACACGCGCGAGCAAAAGACAAAAAAAACCCTCGGTTAAAAGAAAAACCCTAAGGGGTGATGGCGACATGTGCGCGTCAGTCGTTCAGAGGGTTTTAACGCGTCAGTCCCTCGGTTAAAGGCAAAACCCTGAGGGGTGATGGCGACATGTGCATGCTAGGGTACCCTATGATCCGGACTTACCTGATTTTGATGGGTTGGTAAATGCAACATGTGGCCCCACCACCTTGAAGCACGGGCCTGAAATTTTGATGGGTGATGTCACCTAAAGATGAACAAAAATATAGCACGTTACACGACATTTTATTCACTTACCTCAGGCTCCAGATTTTGATGGTTTTTTTTTTTTTTTTTGCTAGGGTACCCTATGAAAGTGCCTAAAATCCTAGGGTACCCTATGAAAGTGCCTAAAATCCTAGGGTACCCTATGAAAGTGCCTAAACCCTAGGGTACCCTATGAAAGTGTCTAAAATCCTAGGGTACCCTATGAAAGTGCCTAAACCCTTGGGTACCCTATGAAAGTGCCTAAACCACTAAAAACCCTATAATAGGAAAGTGCACCCTAAAACCTAGGGTACTCTATGAAAGTGCCTAAAATCCTAGGGTACCCTATGAAAGTGCCTAAACCACTAAAAACCCTATAATATGAAAGTGCACCCTAAACCTAAACCCTAGGGTACCCTATGAAAGTATATTATGTATTAAATTTAATGTGAGGGTACATTTGTCTATTAAAAATGGAGAGTGGACCTTACACCTTAGAAATTGCAAAAAGGTGGATTAGAGGAGTTATAGAACTAAGAGGTGGACTAGACATGTTACAAAAAGCTATAATGGACCTTAGAGTAATTCTTTATTTAATTAATTGCGCACTCATTTCTGTCGCTGGAGTGCTGCATTGACATCTCAGGTACGGCAAGCATATGCGGACCCTCTAGCTACAAATCACTCGCCGGCGTTGCCGCGCTCTAATCCCCAGAAATCACAAACGATGGAGATAAAATATTGCACTGACACTTCTAGAGGCTGGCATGTCCCCGTGTCCGACAGGGGGGCACATGCCTATCAAATTTAATTATTTTTTTAAGGGGGGACACAGAAGGCACAAGTCTAGGGACACAACAGGGGACACATGGACAAAACACTTTTTTTTTTTTTTTTTTTTTTTGGGAAGGGACCCTTATAAGGACACAACAGGGGTTAAATAAGCAACTTCTTAAATTTTTTGGGGGTAAATATGTAATATGTATTACTTAAAAATGTTTTGGGTTTATAAATGTAATAAGGATGTGTGTTTGAATTATTATGCTTGTTTGTATATATTTATGCTTCATACATACATATATCTATGTTTCCATTGGTATCAATAAATTATTTTATTTATTTTTGCCTTGTCCCCTGCCGTGTCTTTGACCCCATTTTTTAGAAATCCCTTGTTTCTATCCATATCCGTATATGTGTCTGTGTCCTTATGCGGAGCACGTAGCCCATAAAGAATCCGCATCATCAAACTAGTCCTAAAGAAACCCTTACATTGCACTCTTAACCAAATAACCTCAAAATGCTACCCAAATAACCCAGAAGAGTACGATAAAATAAAAACACAGGACCATAAAGCCTTTGCTTTTGCTATAGTGGAGATTCCTCACTCATATAGAGGATACACAATTTGCAATTAGACCTCCTCCTTTGGAAAATATCATCGTCGCAAGCCTATTATGAGTCAAATTCCTCATTGAGAGGCACTACGAAACGGAGGAACATCCCTTTTGTTGTTACTTTCACGAGTCATTAGGTATTGTCTAATTTTTTTGGAATGTCTTGTTTTTCCCCAGATTCTTGGTGCAGACATTTCATCGGAAGATGTTCCCCTTCCTTTGAGCTTCTATTACGAGGATAATAGCAGTCATTTCCAGGAGCCATTGGACTCTGACAATGATAATCAAAAGCTTTTGGTGGGTGTGGGAGAAAATTATTCCGTTCCAGAGCAGCCCGATGGCCAGAATTTGTTTGATTTACCAGTCCAAAATGATATGTATATGAATCCAGTAAGGCATGAATATATTGGGGAACCAAGCAATACTATAAATTCTGATGCCGAGGATGCGGACTACTTACTTGATGACCCATTCTTGGATGCTACTGATAACCCTCCATTTGTCGAGGGGGCATTTTTGGAAACTGATGATCTTTCTAACTCCGTTATAGTGGAATCTTCTGGGTTTGACATGCTGGAAGATTACCTTACATTCTTTGACCCAGATGAAAATGAGAACCTTGCTTCTGACCAAGCACCCCTCACCCTAAAGGTAATCGCGTGACAAACTCAATTGTAGTGTCCCTATTTGACTCTGGTTATAATTGGTTTTGGACTGACATGAATTTATGACTTTACATCAGTGTGCTAATGTAAGAGCCGAACAAGAGACCGCAGGAAGCCAACAGCTCTCACAAGGACATGACAATGATGCAGCGTCAACATCAAAACAAAAGCCTGAAAGTTTTGGATCAGGTATAGATAATTACTTCTTGTATTTTCTTTTATTCTCGAGGTAGGGGAACTCTGGTTGACCCCTAGGCTTAGGTATTAGGTGAAGTAGACTGGACTCAAACGCATGACCTCCTGGTTTTAGCGTCAGTATGGAATGAAGGTGAGAAGAGGAGAAATTATTGGTGTTTCATATCTCACCTATTTTGGTGAGACATGGAATGGGGCTCTTACGCATGTGTTATTTCTTGTAATTTCTCACCATTTCTCACGATGCAAACAAGTGAGGGGTTCTTCTTCCCTCCATGTATTTTACTTTCTCACCAAATCTCTCAACCAGACTGCCTCTTATTGATGGGGATTTATGTTCTAGCTACCCCTCACGGGTAACTCTGTTCTTATTTTCTAGCATTCACACTGTTATTTATAATAAACTTGTGAAGTGCACAATTTCTGGTGAACCTTCTACAGACTATTGACCGTGCTTTTTTTTATGTACTTTCCAATTAACCAGATATCCAGTATCCCTTCCTCAAGAAGTCAAGTTGCATGCTGGAAAGCATTGCTGCTCCTCCTGCTTTTGCTTCAGAGTTCCCATCCAAAGATGCTGCTGCTCTTCGGTTGACTTCTACCTCTCATTCTTCAAATCCCATCCACGTTACTGCTGGTATCATCCGAATAAGAAATACGACCTCTGGTGGCAATGGGATGCACTGGTCAATTAGTAAGGATGTGGATGTCAATATCGTCATTTCTTTTGGCTTCTCTCACAATGATGCCAGTTTGGAGGCGAAGTCTGGTTCTGCAACGTCATGGGGCTGGCTCTACTTGTTATTTTTGTGGGTCCTGATCATTTCAATGAGTTTCAAAATTGGGAGTTACGTGTACACAGGCAAGGCTTCATGATAGGATGATTAATGCACCAGAAACAGTGTTGTGGCTGGGCCTCTTGGATGATAGTTACTGAGTTATTATTACCCTGATAGAACACAATAAAGGAAGTGGGTCGTTATTTGTTACGACTGCGAAATTAGGGATGTTATTCATTCTGCCGCTTTGTCATTCCAGTTTGTAAACGTATGGCTAACTTCCTTTGATTTGTAGTTGCTTGATACTTATCAGATTTCTGCACCAATGTTGAAATTAACTTTAAAGAACATTCATGGAAGTTGACATAGCATGGGTGGAATTAGTCTAAGGACTTAGGTTGTGGTGTTGACAAGAGTTTGTAAGTCTTCAGTTGTACCCACTCAGTAGTTCATGTGAAATGTACTTATTTTAGAACTCTGAATTCATCCTGTGGTGTTTGGATCGTCACAACTCACGGGTGACCTAATTTAAGCTGGTAGTTATTGGTGCCCGGAATGTTGTTGCTGTTAAATTATAGATCTAAATTCCAAGTCATGACCCTTGGAACTCAGCGGTCACAAAACTCAAAACTCACGCCTATATAGAGGATGGGGCTTGCATATGGAAGAGTCCACACGATCTACTACTAGTAGTTTGTAAGTGTTCTCTCCCTAGATTCACTTCTTGCAACCAATGTGTTTCTAGGAGTTGAAAATCATAAGGCATTCGGCTTATAACATAGTCGGATGCAAATCATTTGGACATTATTTTTTGTATCCAAGAGGCAGATTCGCTGTCGATCTGGTACACACTAGATTTAATGAATATCCTCTTAACAATTGCATTGCCATTATGTGCCTTGAAACAATCTTTAGTTTCTCATCATTTTCTTCTTTAATATATTTCCAATTTAGGGGATAAGGGTCCATGTGCACAGCACCGTGTGGTGCGGGAATCCAGTCGTCCATTGCGAAAATGTTGGAAATTATCAAAATAAAATGGGTTTTGTTTTGGGGTTTTATCAAAATAATCCTTGTGCCTTTGAGAAAGTTTCTTTGAAGAATTATGGGTTTGTGCCACATTGACTAATGGGAGAATGTTGAATGGTTTATTAATAGGAGCACATCTATTAAGTTCATCATGTTATTTAGTGCTTGTTCGTTTGTGTTGCGGGTGAGGACCTTGCCTACTAATACCCCTGGTCCAGTGGGCAAATAGTAGGTTTGGCTACTGATACTGCATAAAACATCAGTACCGGTACCCCTTCAGTGGCTGAACAGTAGGTTTGGCTATCGGTACTGTATAAAACATCAGTACCAGTAGCCGCTATTCCATACGCAAAGCGTGCTGGAGGTTAAGGCATTGATTCAGAATAGGTGCAACCGAATCCAAGGGCTATTTGAACAATTGGTACAACACTCATTCGTGATCCGAAACTCTGTCGAAATATCTTTAGAGTTGCTTTCTTGTTTTGTTATCCCATTTCTGCAGAAATAGTGTTAACAAATCCTTGGTTCTTTCGATTTCTTTTTAGGCTCGGTATTATGTGAGGACGCAAGCAGAAGGTCTATAGACTGGGCTTCGTTGTATCCTCGAGTAGATTCGCTATCAACCCGGTGCAAACTAAACGGTGGGGGCGAATACTATTTTTTGGAAAGCAACGTTGTAATGTGCATCGAAGCAAGTTCCATCAAGGCGTTCAAGTTTCTAAAGTACCCAAATTCTGCACCAACAGAAAATGCACAGCTTGGATTGCAATGGACGGTTCAAATTTACATGGGGCTCGGATCGTGCATTTTCGCAAAGGACAACCAGATGCCCCGCACCACACGGTGCCATGCACATGGTGCACGGCAAGAACTCCACTCCCCGATTTAGTACCAACACCGTACATGTTGGACATTTTAAGTTCGATATGGTTGTTGTAAGCAGTATTATTCAGAAGGGACAAATTGTAGGGGAAATAAAAAAAACCATAATTTGCTTCGGAGCCCAAGCTAATAATCCAAGCCATTCAACTTGTTTAAAACATGTTTTTAACGATACGCGTCAAAAAATTAACTCATTCAAATATCAGTATGTGCTAAATCCAACAATTCTGAGAACACCAGTTCCTGTCAAGTTTTTTGAAAAACTATTTGGATTAAGCACTTATCGATATTCGATTGAGCTAAATTTTTGCAGGATTTCCTTTATCCATTTAAACGAAGTGAACGGTTTGGATTATTACAATATAACCCGGAACAAAAACATGTGTTTTTTTATGTGTCCCCGGAACCGGCCCCTATTCAAAATTCAGAAACAAACTAGGGGAAGTACAGAATACATACTAGTAGTAGAAAACTTGAATATATATGACTCATATTACGACCTGTTACAGGAAGTTAATGATAATCTTAGGAATCCCAAGCCTCATCAATTGTTGACCCAGAACAGCTCCAAAACTTCTAAATGGCTCACATATTGCCTTGATTTCGACTACATGCCGAATAATTTCAATGTCAAGGCACTATAGTGGAAACTAGATATGAATACAATCTCACTTCCTGCTTTCTCAGCCGGGGGAGCAATATGAATACAATTAATTCTTGGACAAGTGGGTGGTGTTTGATCAGTTCTACATCTCGCCTGGAAGCATCGTGTCTTCTGGTAGATCACAGACAGCAATACCCTGGCAAAGAGAAAAACTCGCGGATATAAATATATAACTGCAGGCAAACATAATGAGTGAATCCATGACATACTAATGCTGCTGCTTACCTCTCCAGTGAGGTGGGCTACACATCTCTTCTCGGCAAGTAACTCGGCTTCAGACTGCATAAAAACTTTGTGTCACATCATTTGGTAGACAAATGGCTACTTTCGAGATAAGCAACAAGTAAATCCACTTTTATCACTCCAGACATATAGGCCATCTTAGAGATACATCCATGAGCCATTTTGTTTTTGTTGTCAAAGAATAGTAGTTTCTTTGTGTATAGTACGTTTTTATGTTCTGATATCTTATTCACGTTAACATGGTCGTTGAGACACGGTATCTTAGCACTCCTCAACTCCAATGTCAAATTGAAACATACCTTGCGTATTTTGTTGAGAAGGTAGTCATCAAATATGACATCCTTGACAAACTCATAATCTCCATCTCCCTGACAAGAATAGAAATTTCTGAGAGATGAGTACGATAGACAGCAACTAGCATCAAAGGATAATATGTGATGAATGACTTACTTTTGATCTGCACGGCATGCTGAAAACAAGATCCTCCTCAATACCATAAGGATTCCCCTTGGTGTAAACCTGTACAACCATTGTGAACGGTGAGAATGCCAGTGTCTGATTTATCATATTCCCGTGATCAAGGACAAGGGGCCACCCAAAGTTCATATTTCTTATAATACTCAATACGGAAAATGGTATTTGTAAGTTGTCATAGAGCATTTCATATATACTTTATACATTTAGAAGAGTCCATGTCAGATAGCTTGTTTGTCATTATGTAGCGTCTTCTTCTCAGCTCTTGCTCCTTTAAATGATGGCTAAAAAAGATGATATCGAATTCTTTTGCAGAAACAGCTCATCCCCCTAAAGATGAAATTGGCTGCACTTAATTGCTTTAGAATTTTAGTAGATTTTTATTTTTATTTTTTTTGGAACGGCAGACTTTTAGTAGAAATTTCTGAATACTTTTTCTCTAGAAACACTATTGTACTTAATCGAAAAGCCAGAAGTTCAATTTCCTTGAAATAACCCGACAATTAATTTAAGTGGAAATCGACTTACTCCCGAAGAAAACCAATCGCCCTCGGGGGTGGGAGTCACAAGAGACCTGATGGCATCAACTATTGAGGCAGCAGTTGATGCAGCTGAGGATCTTCCCCACTTCTGGATCAGCACACCTCCTCTCTGCAAGTCATTTTTCAAACTTTTGGCTATTGAGACTAAAAACCACAATAGTTTACAAAGTAAATCATGCTTCCCCATTTTTACCTTTTGGACTTTTTGAGTGAACTCCTCTTCCAACCACTTGGCATCCTTTATAACCTCTTTGACAGGCAATCCATTGATTCTAGCATTCAAAAAGTCAGGAACCTAAGAAAATTACACAACAAACGCCTTAGTCAGAGAACACAAAGGCATATACAAAATTTTAAAGCTTCAAAGAAATCTGTTCAATTACCTGAGTAGTTGAGTGGTTTCCCCAGATAGTCACGTTTGAAACTTTGTCATAGAAGACACCTGCCTTAAGGGCCAGCTACACAGACAATAGCAATGCTTAAAAATTAGTTCCCTCATAATCTTTCAGGAATAACACGATTTTTTATGAGCAAAACAGTAACATTTGTTATTATACCTGGCATTTTGCTCTATTCTCATCTAATCTAGTCAATGCATGAAAATTCTTTGCAGGTATGTTTGGAGCATTTTTTAAGCAAATCAATGCACTGCACGGGAAAGGATAAGCACAATTAGGCAACTACTGAAATCAGAAGAATCAGAAGAACAACCCAATTCGGCTGTTGGAATATCAAATTAAGATCTATTACTTGGTATTGCAGGGGTTGCCCACTACTACGACTTTGACATTAGATGATGCAACGGCATTAAGAGCTTTTCCCTGCGTTATTTCATCCAGAATCAGTGGCACAAAGAGAACCACAATTCTATTATTTTAAACACAGAAACTTAATTAACTAACAATGAAATGCTATATAAATAAATACCTGATCGGCGAAAATCTGCCCATTTAAGTCTAATAAGTCGGCCCGTTCCATTCCAGGCCCACGAGGCTTTGCTCCAATCAGAAGTGCCCATTCAACATCTTGGAATACTTCATAAGGATCTATGCCAATACTGACCTCCCTCAATAACGGGAATAATGAATCCTCTAGTTCCATTGCAACTCCTACATGCATTGAAAGAGTCATGGTTATGATCAATTGATCATTAAGATAAATTGTTATCAAGGTCTCATCTTTGACAGACAGCATAACTGAAATCAGACAAAGTCAGATTGGAATCTGCAAATATTAACTTCATATTTTAATGGGAGAAAAAGATAAACTGCAGATAATTCTTGGAAATAAACGAACCAACATGAAAATTTTTAAGATGGAAAAGAAACAAATTTCCGCTTTGAATCCATTTGTTCTCAGCTTGATGTATTTGGCTATCACAAATTTTTTTTTTTAATCAGCTTTGGCCAACACATGTTGAGTTACTTGTAATTTTGTAATGCCTATTCTGTTTAAGATCTGTTGGTGATAGGAACAGGGATTATCTAGAAGCAAGACGGGGCAATTTTAGATTCAAAGGGATGAAAACTTACATTATATTGCAGAAACAGTATGCACACTGCTCAAAAGATAACATGAAGTCAAATCATAGTTAGGACTTGGGAGCCATACCTTCTAGAGCTTGAAACGACCTTTCAGAGCCTAAAAGTTTCAAGGCAATGGGTTGATTAGGGCCAAACACCTCACCAGAGGCCAGCTGGCATATCAAAGCAAGAGAGGGATCATGTTTGCAGCATACATAAATGTATGGGAAAAAGATATCTCACAAGTTTTCAGGAAAAAGCACAAAAATATGAATGCTACATTGCGGCTCTACTAATCTGGATTTTAGGTTATACTGGAAGTCAAAGAAAATCATGATGTGCAGATTTATACTGGATGGGACAGTAAAGTTGATAATTGTTGCCTTCGTATACCATTGATATTTGCTTAAGAAATAGGGGCATGAATGGGCATTCCATGAGCGCAAACACTCACATAATTGGAGGCAGAATACAATCGTAACAACAAGATGGAGCGATCACAAGTCACTACTACTCTAAGTGGAAGATAGAATGAGACTGCACTAGATTATACATCTAGAGCTCAATTCTGAAAGGAATTAATTGAGGGACCCCCTTTTGGCATTGGTTGTGATAAGTCTCATACAGAGAAAGGGCGAGATTGAATAATTTGAGATAGAAGTTACATCTACATCACATCTGTTCACGACAATGGTCATTCTCCATCCAAAAAATACATGATTGAATGATGTCATTCAATGATATCAGCAACTATTCCTAGTGCAATGATGTTGAACAATTTCAAATTTCCTAAGTTGTAGGCTTGTAGCTCAATTGTGCACTAGTACTATGTACCTTCAGATTATGCCTTCCTTATAAAAAAATATGAGGGCGCGACTATTGTAGTCTTGTATACAGTTCAAGGACAAGTAAGCAATGAATATGAATATTATTTTCCTTACTTTGAAAAGAAGATGATTAGAGATCATCCCAGCAGCACCTGAAACAGCAATATTAATCATTTTCTTCCAGGTCTTTGTCTCGTCCTCCTGGTAACACATTTAAAAAAAAAAGAAAAAGGTTAATACACAAATGAAGTTAAACCATAGATAGCATGAACAAAACCACTGACCTAACAGGGGCACATAACTCTTTCATCAATATTATCCAAAACATTCAAAGGTGAATTTCTCAACAATAAGAAAAAGGTGAAATAGGAAGAACATGGTCAAAGAAAGGGAAGAAATGAAAAAAATGAAAAGGCAGCTCAAATGCTTCATAGATCAAATTAAATCCGGGCGTAAGTCATGGGATAAGTCGAGCATTAATTTTATTTTAGTTTTACAACTGGATGTCTAGACCAACGCGACTCGATTAGTCTCAGGACCCTCAAGTTAAACGACCTTGCAAAACTCGAGTGGCCTGCAAAACTCGAGTGGCCCCCAATAGTTTTTAACTGGCAGTAGGAGTCAAACTAGAGAGCTCGGCGAAGTAAATTTCTTACTTGTTATACTCCCATTCGATCAACTTAGGTATCATGCTCACATTCGATCAACCCTCACGGTAGCATTAACGTACAATTAGTTACATGGATACTACGTTTCACCCTTCACTTCATTTTTCAGGACAACTGCTTATTCAAAAAGCGCAATCCTAAATTCAATAGACTAAAAATATCAACAAACACCACCAATGCAATAACCGTAACTTTGCAACACTTACAGCCTTGAGATCATAAGTGAGGCAGAAGACGCCATAGCATTCGGTCTTCTTCTTGGCCTCTTCAGCCTGCACAGGGGCCGGTGCTTCAACTTGACTAAGAACAAAAAAGAGTCATTTAATTAGAAACCCAATTGGGCACTCAATTACTTGTATTTTGTTAATAATATGATCACATGCGGGGGAAGAAAAAAAAAAAAAAACTTACTTGGAAGCAACAGAGCAAAACACCCTTCCGTTTTGGGTCCGAGAGAGCGGCCGGAGAGCGAGACGGCGGTGGTTGGAGACACGGTTTGAGAGCGGTGAAGCAGAAGAGTGGAGGGTGGTTTTGGTGTATGAAGAAGGAGACAACTCTGCTACCGCCATGGTAGCAGAGACCAAGAATTCTAGTGAGAGAGAGATTTTTGGAGAGAGAAAGGAGGAGGAGGAAGAAGAAAGAGGAGAGAAGGTGTGGATTTAGGAAGAGAGAAAGTGAAGGGAGAGGTGGTGAATTGGTGTTGGAGGGAGATGAAGGAGAGAGAGTGAGGGAGGGGGAGGAAGAAGAGTTTGGGTCCTTTGGGATTACATTTTAGGATTTTTTGAAATACAGGTATAAGGCCATTGCATATGACACTTGTCATCAATACCTAATCCCGAAAATCTCTGTAGTGGCAAAAGGTGTGTTATTTCCACATCACATATGCATATGGATATCATTTTACCAACTTCGAATTGTAAAAATTGAATGTAAAAGTGGGGTGGCAGCTGAAGTTACAGGCTAGCACAGCTGGAACTTCACCCCGCCTCCTCAGTGGATGCCTTAGTTCGAGCCCCGCGAGGGGCGTGGTATGTCTAACTTTCTAACACTACTAACCCCCCTTCCCACTAATGTATATCGTCTGGCCAAAAAAAGAAAAAGAAAAAAAATGGGGTGGCAGCTTAGGGGGTGTTCCACTAAGGGAGTTTTGATTTAAAATTACCTTGATTTTTGTGTTCACATATTTTTATGTGATGTATTGTAAGAGAATGATCTGTCTCGGTTTTTTGAAAAAACAAGTTCTTGAAAAAAACTAATAGTGGAACACCCCCTACTAGTAATAGACACCGTGAACCCACGTGTATTTGATTGAGATTCAGATCTCACTAAGTACATTTAATACTTCCTCCGTCCCAAATTGGATGTCCATTTTTGAAACCCGAGCCATTTTCAATCTCTTATATCTTTCAATATAAATCTCAAAAAATATTCAATATGGATCTCGTTTGATAGTTCTCGATGAGTTCTATAATAAGAAGTGTTCATAATTACGAAAAACATTATAAATTGAAAGATATAACAATCGAAAAATGGCACGGGTTTAAAAAATGGACATCCAATTTGGGATGGAGGGAGTAATAAAAAAATTTGGCAAGCAAAAAAAATAAGAATTGCAAAATTAAATAACGATATGGGCTAGTTTGAGAATCCGTGTTTTATTTTGTTGTAGCATTTGCATTGGAGTATATAATTTAGATTTAAAGTGGTAATATGAAAGCGAAAAAGCCATGGTTCAACACGTAAACATCATATCGGTCGAGATATGCATAAACTGCCTTAACACAGTTTTCAAAAAAAAATGCGTGTAATGTTTTAAGATCTTCATTGTTGTTATTCTAGGGTTTTCTCTTGTGAATGGCAAATTTAACATACTAGAGCATCATAATAAAAGGGTTTAATATGGATTTCGAGATCGGTCACCTCACACACATCAACTAGTTCTAGCTCTTTCAGTTATTTTAGCATTTTTAGCAAAAATGAAAATCCATCTGAAGCTGTCAAGTAGTTAATTGGATGCTCAAATGAAAGCTGGAGACTGGATTAGTGTCCAATCATTCTCCAATCATATGCCAACACTGTACCTTGCACCCAATGGAGTATCCAACAAAGAGGGAATCAAACCATTTTTCAGCTCTTAGATCTTGAAAGTATAACCCTTACAAACGAATAATTATTCAGCAGTCTGGGAGCATGGTTACGTGGCATTCCAGATCATTCTACCAGCAGCAAAAATATATAGGGTATGTATACTTAGTCGTGGATTCAACGGAAATGTGTGATGTTAGAGTGTCTTGAAGCACCACGTGACTGTGCTCAGGAGGACTGTCGTTCCCACAATGTCTAATTTTCAGAAATACAAGAAGGCTTGTTGTTAATTGTTACACTTCGTAGTTGTCGTTCAAGACACCTTTCTTGAAACTAGAGGTTGGGGCACAAGCGATGCGTGTGCAAGTCGAACCTTGATGAAATTAAAAAAAAACGTATGGGAACACACTATTGCATGTACCTGGCCTCTAGTAACCAGTAAAATGTATGCCTGGAAAATAATTAAACTTGTGTAAAGCAACCGTTTTCTCTTACATAGGGGTTGGGCACACGCGATGCGTGTGCAAGTCGAATTAAAAAAAACTATATCTCCAAGATAGGATCAATGTTTAAAGCAGTCATTCTATGATATATCTTAGATGTGTATTAGAAAAACCATCAATCAGTCGAATGAACCCATATAAGAGCAAGACGAATTTAAAGACCTATATCTCCCACACAGGATGTTTAAAACAATCATTCCATGATATTTGTCAAATGCTTATTGGTAACCATCAATTATTCGAATAAACCCATAAGATTTAAGCAAAAGAGTTATCGAAGTACAAATGCAAATTCAAAATTACTATCGTCTATAAAAAAAAAAAAAAGAAGCATGCAAGAAGCCCTAAAATTACCATAACAGGGAGTGAGTCGTAATGAATCCCAAACTCTTAACGTAATGGAAAATATTTGAGAAAATTAAGTATGTAATCTTGAATTAGTGGAATAGTTTGTCTGGGAACAAACGAAAGAAAGGAAAAGCACCTCGAAGTTGCAGATATGGGAGATTCCAACATGACCATACACCATAGTGATTGCAAACCCATTAAATCGTTGCCAACAATCTTTGAATTAGAATTTGGTGATAGAGAGGAGAACTGGTTCCTGAACCAAGTTTCACGTGGAACGGTTTGTTCACTAAAAAAGTGGAGCAGTTTGTTTTTTTCTCCACAGGGTAAGCGTTTTTCTTTTCTTTTTTCTTTCTTTGCCCCTCCGGTTGTTGAACTTAATGGGGAGTCAAGGTTAGAATGATTGTAAATAGTTATTTTTTGAGGGATAGTAACGGAAATAAATTTTGTGAGCCAGCCTCAATAACTGATCCACACCAAAATACTGCTCCCCCTTTATATATTAGAATAGATAGTGAATATCCACCTTCTATTTTCTTTCGTCATAGGTCTATTGTAAGTTTCTATGAATGCATTTGATCATTTGATGCCCAATCTTCCTTTCACTGCCTTTCCTTATACTACATCCACCTTGTATTGTCGTGCATCCTTCCACGGCCCTAGACATAAGCCCACCAAGTCATTGCTTAAGATCACCAGTTTCAAAATAGGTAATAATAATTATAGTTATGTCCATCTTATTTCTGTGTTTTTAGCGTTGCTCACTTGCTCACTAGCAACTTTTCTGAAATTTGTGAAAGTAATTCGAGCAAGCCCACCGAGCTATGGCATTGGGGTCGGGTCAGGCGTCGATGCAGGGGAGTGTGGCATCGCCGGCTGGCCCATTGCTGAGTTGAGTCGCCACGCAGGCCGGTGGTTGGCAAGGGCGGACAGAGAGGAGTGCATGCGAGGTCCCCAAACACCTCGCAATTCTAATTCTGAAGCTATTGATAAGGTAGCAAATTGTTTGGACTGTATGTAATTGACTTTTTTCCTGATGTGTTGACTTTAGGTATTGTTTTTCTTAATATTCCACAGAAACAAATCGACAGATAAGAGATCATCAGATAATATTAGTACAACTAACAGAAAATATTGTGAGACAAATAGCCCAAGTACATACCTAAAATAATTAATTTGTTTGGGTCAGGCCGGAGGCGGAACGGATTAATATAATAATAATAATAACAATAAGCATTTTGATTTTATGTCCGCATAATTTTGTCACATACTCAAAAGGAATTAAATAAAATTTCATCCATAATTATATTATATGAACGTTCTATGAAGAACCAAAATTACTTTCCGTATATTGTCTCGCAACATATTCTTTCCTAATATGGCGTTGGCACCCTCTTGAGATCAAATTCTGTCTATGCTCCTATTTTAGAAACAGACCCAGAATTTTACCAAAATCGTTAAATAACAACTCAATTTCTTGACACTTTTCCGAAAATAAAGACTAAAAACGAGCGCATAATACCATTTATGTTTTGAAATTTCTTGTCCAAATTCCATTCTCCAATCCTAATGGACTTAGAAAGTAATGTTCAGATTGTATGGTACCAAACTTCCATTCAAAAACAAAAATGGCCAAAAGTTCACCAGAAAGAAGAAAAAAGCTAATGGTTCTGTGATGACCATTCAATTTCCAACAGCCAAAATCCAAAACTGAGAACATCTCTTTCCTTCTCCTTTTCAGGTCTCTGTGTCTGCAAGCATGCTTGTTGGTATCACCCACCTTACAAAATTGCAATAGCATCTCTATCACCATGCTATAAGAAAAAAGATTTGAGGTCTTGTTTGGCTTCATCTTCGAAGATGTTTCTTTCTTTCTTCTTTTTAAATTTTTTTTACTTATTAATGCTTTTCTAAGTTTATCATCCCAATTATTATCCTACCTCAAATATCGCATCTGGAATTTTTAGCGCCCTAATATTACAAACAATTCTGGGATCAGACTTCTTCTCTAATTTCATGCTTCTGAGTTTCATAAGATCTCTAATTACTAGCATGTCAGTGGTCATGTGGGATGGCCAATGATGGGTTCCTTTAGATGCTTATTAGGGTCGGTTTAAAACCTTGGTACCAGCAAATCAGTCATGTAATCTAATCAGTCATGTAATCTACTGCTGGGTTCCTACGGTAGCCAGTGAGGGCCTTAAACCGGAGGCCCAAACACCTTTCCATTTAAGAAGCAGACAACTGCTCGATTGCTTCCATTGCTCGAAACCAAAAGTAGCAGAATGGCTTTACTGCCACGAAGCACGAGTCACCCTCAAATGGTATGCAATCTCAATACAATGACATGTTACAGAAAACAATTTTAGTTTGTGAACTGAACAACTAACAGCACATAGAGACTAATACTAATCCCGAACCATACTAACCAAACTGTTAGGGATTTGATAATATTGATATCATAGAAAGCAGATTTCAGTTCGGAGGGCCATGACTAGTCTTCTTCAGCTTCTTCTACTTCTTCATCCTCTGGTACCCCACGAAGATAGAGAACGTTGTTACATCTGCGAATGCAGTGAACATATAGTGAGTGACTCTTCTAGAGAAGTATCATATGGCACTTAGACATGCTCAAAAAACCGTAGACGTTGTAACTATTATCCTTCTGTAGAGAACAGGGACCAGCCTTTAGTAAAAGCCATTCCCCATTAAATCAGTGGGTTTACGACATACTTTCAAGTTTCAACTCCCAAAAGAACAAGGAACAGCATCATGATTTGATATTTGATAAAAGTCACTCCCATGAAGTTGCGATATCAGTAATTTCATCACGCAAAAAAAAAAAAAACCTTTACATGTTCCAGGTTTACGACATGCTAGAAATTCAATAAAATGGTCAATGTATGAAATTGTACTAGCTCATGGCTTCCATATATTAATTTCGTTTATCAAGGAAAAAGAGCTTCAAGATTGTATATTTACTTATCTAGTTTGTGGATAATATGCGCAATGCGCTAAAAGTGAAGATACGATTGCACAAACAACGGAGGTTTGCATACAACGATTTACTATCCAGGGTCTAGTAGGTCTATGCATCCAGGTTCAAGATGAGAACTGCAGTATTCAGAAGATCTTACCTGATCAAAATCTCCCCAAGATTTCCGGTAAATTGTCCCTCAATGTATTCTTCACTGTTGGCCAGCTGCAGAAAATAAGGCAGTATTTAGGAAATGTAGCAATGGCAAGGTAGAAAAAATCCTTATCAGAGTCATGATATCAAACATGTGATCTGTGCCAGGGAAAGAACATGAAATTGAAAAGTATTCAATACGATCTTAGTTGCAGAAACCTCCTATGTGGGTGGCGAATCCACTCAGAACCTCGCTCCCGCGCTCCCAAGTCAAGACTCTCCTAGAACCTCGCTCCCATTGAGAAAGGACCCCGCTCCCAACTATGATAGAACATCTTACGCATGCAAATCCCAAAAGAAACAAAAACAAAACTACAAAAGATACCAAGCAAGAGAAAAGACAGAGTAATGATATGATATTAGAAAAATATTAACATAAAATTTGCTCAATTACTTTATATAACCATAATATTAGTACTTAGTTACTAAGACAATCTTTGCAATTGACATGAATGATGCATACTAATATTTACTTGCATTACATATTTATATTGTCATGTATTATTCCCAAAGGCTCCCCCTCCCGAAAGAGGAGCTCCTATAATCCTTCGCCCCCGATCCCGATCCCGATCCCACTCCCGCCCCGGCTTCATGCAACTAAGATATGGAGAACAGTTGGAATCGCATATTAAAAGCATAAATAATTTTATTTTTTGCAATCTAAGAGGTAGAATAATATTTTCTTTTTGACATTTAACTAACGCTCCCGACGGCGCTCCCACACTTCTATGATCATCTGCTCCCGCTTTGTGCAACTAAGAATACGATATCTTACGCCACGCAACTTATTCAATATGATAGCTTAGGAGCTTTTAAACCACCCTCTGATGCAAAGCAACTGATATAAAACCTTTCTAGCATATTCCTGCAAGTAAATTTACCAGTATAAATAAATAGGAAGATAGTTGCAAAGTTTGTACCTGCAAATTCATGTATGAATCCACTGAGACCAGAAAACCTGGGGAAAAAAAACATTCAAAAAACCTATTAGAAGAACTATGGATCCAATCATGCATTTAGGTAAACAGAACTCCTCCACAATTTTAAAAAACACAGACCGAGCACTTAAGGTGTCCGTATCACATGTATATGAATTGACCCTCTGAAACCAAAGTACCTTTATATTCCATTCCCCACTTGAGTTTTACGATGACCCTCTTTCCAGTCAAATTGTTAAGGAAAGGTTTGGGATTGACTGGTACAGTCTGAAATATTAAGATAAAAAAAGTCAAAATGAAAGGCAAATGCAACACTTTTTATTATGGAACATTAAATAAACAAGTTAATAAAACAGAATTCTCATAATGCACTTGAGCATGAGAAAATCCTAATGCATAATGCTTGAAACAAAAAATATATGTTTACCACATCATAAGGCATCGAAAAATGCATGTATGACATTTTATAATGCAAATGCCAATTCTAGAATGGCTTATTGGTACAAATGCATGTCTTTTGGTACCTTAAGCAGAACGGTTTTCTCTCTCGTAAAAAATGCACAAAATATTACTAATCATATAATTCCTGTCACTTAATACCCAAAACAAGTGACATGAGACAAACTACGACATTAAGCTACTTTGCATCGCTTCTTTCCAAACCAAACCAAACCAAACCGAGCCTTATGTCCCAATCAATTGGGGTCGGCTATGCATCACTTCTTTCCATCACAAAAAATTCACAGAATGCAGCACACGGACCCAGTCGCAGTTCATCGCAACAAAACCTGAACACAACTAGTCCAGGCTGGATAGACAGTTGTTTTCATCATTTCATGCCATACGAGTAAGGGCAGACAGTGTTTGGAAAGTGCGGTCACTTGACCATATCCATATTAGTTGTACAAATTTAAATTATTTAATCTCAACTATAGTAGAAAATTGCCCTAAAAACCCACTAAAAATAATAAGCTTTGCCCCTTATAATTGCCAAACGAGATGCTAGATGTCCAATCCCACTGTCAATAAATCCAAACTCCGACCCTATATACGAGGATATGTGTCTGTAAGAACCTATGTGTCTCCATGGTGCGCACAAAGAGATACGAATTTTGGGTGAGGATGTGTGAAAAATCCATGAAGCTCTCGCCTCAGGCGCGTGCCTCACCCGCACCTCGCGTATATGCGCCTCACCACTAGGTGCCGAGGCCCTAACGGTGCGCCTTGCATGGCCTCATCGCCTAGGCGCGCGAGACGCGTGCCTATTAAAACACAGTCATGATGGTTCTATAAAAACCAGCGCTGAGTAATTTAAAATCCTTCTTGTAAAGAATCGTAATCAATTAGTCATTAAATATTCCAACAAAATTTATATGTTCTACCTCTACCCATCTCCCACTTTCTCTTAAAGCAGCCAGCACATATTTTTTTGGTAAAATTGGACATAAAATCTCTTAAATTTTTTTGTTTTTGATAATGCAAAGTGATCTGAGGCAGCTTACGCACACCTCGAACTAATCCCTATAGCCCCTCCCAGCCGTTACATGTTCCCAATTCCCAAACATATCCTAACATTAGAATATTGAATTCCTAAAATCTAACGTGAACCTAAACTCAGCCCCACTATGACAGGCTCCCCGAATCCACTGCAGGAATCACAACTTAGTCAAGAGGTCTTTGGCCCAGCGGCATCAGTTTCCAGGACAAAGGATGTCAGGATGTCAATCCCTGTTGTATGGTGCTAATGTAACTAATCTAACAATATTGACTTTCGCTGATCCGAAAATCAGTAATCACAACTTAAAGCTTTTTTTCTTCCAAGCAAAAGAATGTACACGCTAACAATACACTGGAAATCTATGAGAACTACGGAAGTTATGTACATAAAAAAGACAAAAAAAGAATTGATACGGTCTTGAGCAATTGGAGCACGCAGAATATGAAAGTTCCTAAAGAAACCATTTTCACAGTGGGAAATATGGATAAAGCAATTGAGAAATTGAGAAGAGACTAAGGGTGTGAAATTCCGAGCATCGAGTACTCACCGCCATTGCGGAAGATGTTGAGAGATTCTCCGCTGATTCAATGGAAAAAGTGAGGGTCTAGGGTTTTGGAGTGAGAAACGCGATGTAGTGCATCGACTGATTCTATCGTTGAGGGTAAACTACAGGTTGTACCCTTACAATATTATAATTTCTGTTATAGACTTCAAGAATTTTCTTTCGTAATTTGGTCCTTGGATATTGCTTATTTAGCAACAATGTCCAATTAAAAATGATTGAGACTGAAGGGGTGAGCAAGAAACCGTCCGACCCGGCCCAACACGGCATCTGTATTTTCCTAGGCTGTTTGGTTTTGTGGTGTTTTTTCTTTGACGAAGTGTATCTGTGTGTGGTTAGGGGAGGTCTTCTCCTCTTTTGTTTGCTATACTCCATAAAGTTGGATTCTTTAAAGCAAATAAACGAAACAAATTGACTCAAAAGTGAAAAAAGGCAAGGAAACCGAGGAAGAAAATGGCTCTCCAGAGAAAGAATAATACTAGGGACACAGCACACCACCAACCACACAAGTCTATGTGGCACTACACGATTGGTAATGAGAGAATAAGCACTTTGAAACTACTTTGCAACCACCAATCATGCAGTGCCACGTAGGGTTGTGTGGTTGGTGGTTGGTGGTGCGGTGGGAGTGGTGTGTCCCTATCATTTGGTTGCCCGCTTTCAGGTTTGTGTTTCCTGGGTCTCTTTGGCCTTGTTCGTTTCCCTGTTTAGTTTTAGTTTTAGTTTTGATGACATCATCATTTCCCTCATTTCGCTCTCTATCTCTCTCCACTCGTTACACCTGCTGACATCATCAAAACTAAACTAAACTATCTAACCAAACACAGCATTTGTGTTTCTAGCTCTTAAAACCCTATTGCGCTTAGTTGATTGCCTACTTGCCTAATTGTTAAAGCTTAAATATGCCCATTGTTAGGGATTTTGGACGGCACCGTGCCGTGCGGGGCATTCGACCGTCCATTGCAAAATTGCATGGCTCCGATTTAATCCAAGCTCCCTGCAAATCTGAGCTGTCCATTGCGAAAATGCAGAGCTCGGATCCCTGCAAATCCGAGCATCCATTGGTTAGATTAAATTTGAGTCGTGCATTTTCGCAATGGACGGTCAGATGCCCGCACGGCAAGACCCCATTGGTTGATTCACAAAATGCTGGTCATGTTAGAAATAACTTGTTCCATTGATCCATAAAAGATGGGAGAAAATGGTTCATGATGTTTTGGTTACTCTTTTTGTTGCGCTTAGAGCATCTCCTACGAAGCTCTAAAACTAGAGGCTAGATGTGACATATCGAGAGGAGCTTTTGTAATTGAACTCCTCTTTTCTTCAACTTTTTGTATTTTTGGAAGGACTCATAGTACTTTTTAGAGATTTGGAGACCAAAATGAAAGTGTAGGTCTCTATATTTGGAGACCTAAATCCTTAAAAAGGATGGTGGGTCTCTCCATAAAGTACAAAAAGTTGAAGGAAAAAGATGATATGTTAAATCGCCCCTTAATATGTCACATCTGGTCTCTACAATCGGTCGTTTGTCGATCGGATAAAGTTTTATGAGGATAAGGAAAAAGGGAGATAAGAGGGTGGATATGATATGAGGAGAGATTGTTATATACTGTGGGGTCAGGGGGATTAGTATATTCCGTTGTTTGTTTCGGAGTTGATATGAGTGAGGGATAAGAGATAAATGTGGTGTATTTCCAATTTTACCCTCGTTAAAAAAAATTCCTATTTAGTTTGGGAATTGATTTTGGCACTCCCCATTTTGTTATTAGCACTCCACATTTTTGTCTACATTAGTTGAAGTTGCTAAATCACCCTCGTAATTATGAAAGCTATAGAAAAATGTAATCAAAAAGTACAAGGATAGATAAAGACAAAAAAAAAAAATGAGTGTCAATGTCAAAATGAAGAGTGACAATGTCAATTCCTAGTTTTCGTAGTAAATATATACTGCTCCGTAATTATTTGGTAGTACAGAGTTCACTTCCACGTGCATTGAAATGTGTAAAAATTGTGTAGCAACACGTGTGAAAATCTATTGAAAAGTCTAAAAAATGTATTGAAATGTGTATTCTTTTTTATTTATTTGTTTGTGTGTCGATTGAGCACACAATAAAGAAAGACCCCTTTTTTCTATTCTGAGAACACCACGATCTCACTCAAAGTTTGCCTGCTTTACCAAATGGAAGCCAAAACCCATTCCAAGATGAAATCACTCGATTCTCACATCCGAATCGTCACAACCCACTTCCAATCACAATCATCAACTCGAATCACCACCGGAATCACCACTGTTCAGTTTCAATTGGCAACTCCGGCAACAATCGACTTCAGCTTCATCAAAGGCAGAACGGGTACCTCTTTCTCTCTGGCCGTCCCTGCTCTTCCTCTTTCCCCGTCCTAATTTCTCGTGTAGGGAGAGGGTAGCGTTGTCTTTTGGAGACCCGCATAAGCTAACAACAGGTGGTGTTGCTTAATCCGGCTGCAGGGGGATATGGCCATATGGGTGGGCCCAGGATAACATGTCCGGGAGCTTCAAAAACAAACAAACACCCGGATATGGGTGGACTCAGGATAACCATATCAGGCCTTTCTCTTATCCGGCCTTCTTCTCCCGGCAACAAACGGGCGGTAGAGTTTTAGAGCTTGATAGTTGATTGCCTACTTGCCTCTAATTGCTGAAGAAGTTTAAGTATACCCATTGGTGGTTGATTTACAAACTGCTTGATCATCTTAGAAATAACTTGTTCAGTTGTTCTCCATAGAAGATGGGAGAAAATGGTTCATGAAGTTTTGGTGACTCTTTAGGAATATCGAGAATTGCTGGCCACTAGTCTGATACTTGTCTGTGTTTTAGCATTTGGAGGAGAGACCTATTGCTCTACCATAAACACATAGAAAAAAGTTGAGCTTAAGATTCATCTCTACTGCTATTACATGTTGATAGCTGGTGACATATCATCTTGGACGGCCTACTGCGTCTAAAAAAAATGGTGTTATGGGATTCAATTCATTCCTGCATTCTATGAAGAGAAGAAAAAAAGAAGTGAAATCTCAGAAGCTTATAGAGGTTACAAAAAGCTTTCCCATTTTGCCTTTAAGTTTGTTTAATGGAAAGTATGCACATTTATACTGCGCTTTTGTTGCAGTTATGGGTAAATATAGGATACCAAGCCAGACGAAACCGAGCCAAGTCCCAATCAATTAGGGTCGGCGGGAATCCATTTTTCCCATTCAGATCTGTTGAGGGCAACGAGAATAAAGGACGATTTAAAATATTGCTTCTTTTTTTTTTAATTGAATGATAATGAATGAATTGGAGAATATACATACACACAAGGGGCAAGGAGCATTCCCCTCAGACATACATCAAAAACTTTGCTAGAAAACATCTGGTATCAGACAATGGCACAGGAAAACATTAGCCACACATGAAAACTGTAGCTTCCACCTCAGGAAGCATTAGCAGCAGAAATACGTAGTTGGATACCATCTGAGGCCGTCTTTTGTTTTTCAAACAACACCTTTTAAGACATTCTGGATCGACTTTGAAGTTTTTTAGCATGTATGTCCTTCAACTTGTATGAACGGAAGCAGCCAGCATCAACCTACAAATAATATTGTCCGAGTCTTCCTGGTAGATTGGTGTGAACCTGGGATAGAAGTCCATTTCCCTCTATGCCATTGAATAGCCACCTTCCTTTCAAAATCTCCATATCCTATATATTTTTGAATGAGAACTCCAGAAAGGAACTTTCTATGCTCTCCTTACACCTGCTAAACCCCACCTAATTGTAGTGTAATCCTATATTGCTGGAGGTTATCTTTGGTGTCTAATCTATTCTGTATATTGTGGATGTAACGATCCGCGTCAGCTGACCTGCTAACCCTTAGCCTAACCACGTGACTCAAAAGGTTAAGCTCGAGTTATACAGTAGCTTGACGAGTGCCCCTATATATCATTCCATATTTTTATGAAATCCCGATGTGGGATGTTACAGTGGCCTACTATAAATTATTATGTTAGAGGGACTAGTTGCATAGTCTATCCACTGTCCCAAACAATTTTCCTATTCCACTTGCAGGAATGTGGTCCTCGTTTCACGATGAAGATGATCAGTCTGCAACATAGAGCATTTGATACAAAAAGCTGAGAATATGAGTGGGTTCACAGTATAAATTACTAAGCATCCAATATTTTCTTTCGGTATTGAACTTAAGAAATTTCCTGCTTATGGCTTTCCTGCCAAAAATTTGTCTAACTCATTTATCACTGACTTTTGTTTCTTTCTTTCAATTTGAAATGATAGGCGGAGATGGACACTAGTCGCAGGAGTTTTTTTCTTGTACTGTGATTTGGAACCTCGTTATTGATCTTCTAGGTACTTCCAAAAAAATCTAACATGTCAAGATTACAGTGAGAATTTGATTGTATTTTTTTCCCTGTTTTTTGGTTGTTTTCTGGGTTTTTCCCCCTTGTTTGGAGTAGGTTGTAATACTAGGTGAAAACTGAAAATTACGATTATGGAAGTAAGAACCTTGTAAGGAGAAATTAGCCTGTGGACTTCATTGGTACTCCTTCGTTACATTAAAAATTATGAAATTTTCTTTCGGACAAACTCATGTCTAGTAAAGGAGGATACTCCCAAGTTACATGGACCTCAGAGGCTCAGAGTATATTTTTACAGTACTGGTCTTTTCCTTGGCTGTTTGTGATCTTACGTTTGCACCTTGAGTTCCATTCCTTAAGCCAAGTGCATGCCTTTCTGATAACATGAAGACAAATCAAAACAAACAGACCTGACAAAGCTGCAACACATGAGAGAGATCTTTCAGGAGGAGAATTTTCTGTTAGATGGACACAATCCATAGCTATAAAAATCCAACCTAAGTTTTCCAACACGGTCTTGATTAGTTTTGCTTCTCTCTCGTACTCTTTAGACAGTCTGCATATTATGCTCACACAAATAGTACCTACGACTAAAAAAGAAGTTAGGGACCAACCCCGGTAGGGCACAAGCTTCCCTCCGACAATCAGGACCTCTTTCCGACAAACACAAGATATACACTCACCGGAGAAAGTTGACGAGACTAGGGCATCAAAACCCGTATAGTAAGGCAATATCGTTGAATCGAGGTATAGGCTTGCATGCAAAATTCCAGAGATCGTTGATGCACTGTAGAATGCATACTTGATGTCATTTTTCTCAGCTGCATTATTGAAAACAAGGGCAGAAATCCGAATTAGCTGGAGTATAGAGGGACCCACACGCGAGATTTGAATCAGTGTGTTGATCCTTTGTCCCTTGGCAAGGACCAAGAGTAGTAGTGGGAGGGAAATTGGACCAGATGGTAGCAAGCATCTTTTACATAGTTGTACAAGACAAGTTCGCTCGGTAGCCCCATATATCTCTGTTATGATTGATATTAGCATTGCTAGATAAGATACCATTGTCAGGCAGACTACCAAAATATCCACTGCAGGTGGATAATTACCTGGGTTGGTGCTGTCACAGAAGTAGTGATAAGGGCAGTTGATGGGATCCATCGTTTCTTCTAGTTGCCACTTTGTACATTTGAAGAAGGTTTCGCGGATGTCTTCCGGGGCCCATCCCTGTCGAAATGCTGGAAACTCTGGGTGCTGGAGGAGATTCCTAATCATCATTCGGGATGCAGCAGGAATTTCTAAGATGATCAGGGTATTATCTGTGTTCGTGCCTTCAAAGTTGAAATACTGGATCCATAATTTGTTCTGTTTTTTTTTTTTTGGTCTTTATGAAGGTTTTCTTCCTTTCCACTTGATCTCCATTAATGTGATGAATATATACTTGAGGGTGGCTGAATTCCAGTCTATTAGTTGAGCTGATGACAGTTGAAATGTTGTTTTGGCTTGTAGTTGAATCGAAGAAGACCAACTATCTTATTGTATTGTTTTCTGTAATGTTTCCATCAACTTAATGCTTAAAGATGTAATCACTTCCAGATTAAGAATTGCCAGTTTAGTGAACTTTGTTTCCGTCTGCGACTCTGCGTGCCAAACGTATTCTACAGAAATACGAAACACAAGGGAAATTAAAAACGGAGATACTGCTATAGAAACAATATTTTTACAAAATCTTGTGTTTTTTGCAGGGTCCCATAACTTTTCTAGTAACCAAACGAATTAAATATGTTTAGAATAGGGGTGCACAAGAAAATCAATATAACCGCTAAACCGGACCGAACCATTCTATTTGGTTAGGTGATGCGGCTCATTGGTTTAGTTATGGTTCTGAAAAAATAATAACCGGTAATTATGGTTCGGTGACTGGTTCTCAATCTAAGAACCATGGTTAGAACCGAACCGAACCGATCCGTATAATATAATGTGTGTGTGCACACACACATGCACATAATCATGTATCTTGATTTGGTAAGATCATATTTTTTTCCCCTAGTAAAGTATTCTTTTATGTCTATTTAGAGTAGAAATTTATTTTGTTTAGGAAATCTTTGATATATTACTATAACTATTCAATAGTGATACATGTACTACAAAAGTCTCCAACTAGCCTTCAACACACTCACATGGTGTCTAGAGCCCACACAGACACCATGTGAGTGTGTTGGAGCCTAATTGGAGACTTTTGTTGTACATTTATCACTATTGACAACTATTTGAGCCTACTAATACCCAATTTTCAATTTTAACTCCTTTGTAAGACATGCTGCTGAATTTCTTATCTCGCTTTTTAGATTATTTCGTTCTTTATTTAAGCAACTCTGTTGGTTGTTTTCATCAATTTTAGGAATTGTTTTTATTGATGGTAGATTGTCAACTACTTTGTGCATCATGATGATAACAGAGTGCTAGGCCTCTGTAGTATGTCTCTTGCTGGGAAATGTGGAAGACAAAAAAGAAAAGCGAATTTTCAATGGGGTGAGCCCCTTATAAAATCTTATAATTATTTTATGAGTTGCTTGGGCCCTCCAAGTTATAAATAATCTTTTTCAAGTTCATGTATGTGTCGTGAAAAAGTGTTCCAACGCTAATTGGGTAGAACCGGAACCGAACAAATACCGGTCCGGTATTGCGGTTTGGATCTGGACAGGTTCCACACTTATATTGGTTAGGTTTTGGTTCTTAATTTTCTAGAACCGATCGGAATGGTCCAGTTACTGAATTTCTAGACAACCAGTCCAATCCAGACCATATACACCCCTACTTTAAAATGGAAGGAAGTTCAACATTCACTTACTTTTTTTTCCTTTCTTCGCAACTGAATGGGACCAACGGTTGAGGGCCGTGAGGCGTTGCAAAAAATGTCAAGCATCGTAACTTGATACCATATGGAGTAATACTACATAGAGTATTTTTTTCCATTCATTTCTGGGTGCGTGGGCCCTGTCACTTAGTGAGTAAGGACTAAGGAGAGAATGGCGGTTGGAGGCAGCTTGATTTCCAAGCGATACAATTTGGTATGTGAATGCAACTGGATTGATGACTGACAGGACAGGTTCAGGAAATTGTTTGATTGAAACAGTTGTGCATCAAATTTAATGTCCAAAAATTATTATCCTGCTTTCAGAATATATATTAGCCTCGCATTTTGTGAAAACCATAAGCTATTCATATAGCTATCTCTGTCCGATCAAGTTGAGGTATTACTTGAATGACTTCTCTATAGGGTCTCTCAAGACTGATGTGTTCAAAAGAGAATTGAGTTTAACAAAACTTATGCCAAAAATGAAACAAGAACAGAAGAGTCACGGTTGTTAATAGTTGATATTAAGATAATTACAGGTTGACAGCTATGTTTATGGGTTCCTATCTTCTAAGTTCTTGAATAGGTAGTGAAACTCCAAACAATTTGTCCAATGGAAATTGACTTATAAAAATTTCATTAATACCCATTTTTCTTTTTCAAAAAACTATGCGTTGGAGAATGTCCACCCAACATTTAATGATAAAAAGTGAGGGGTGTTATTGGAAATAAAAGCTTTTAATAATTATGTCCCCTTAACAAGTTGAAATCCCTAAATTGGACAAAGAAATTGGGACGGAGGGAGCATCAAACAACCCCGAACTATATTCCAACTAGAGGTGTCCACGGTTTGGTTTCGGATTTGATCTGAACCGATAGTGACGGATTTATGTTTTCAAGATCCGGAACCATCCGTGGATGATATACGGATGGATCGGTTCGGTTCCGAATTTGACGGATCGGTTCTGAATGGATTTGACGGATTGAGCTGTGACAAATGGGCCTCTAACTTGGGCAAATTTAGGAAATTTTCCAATCATATTTTTAGCCCATTTTCCGGCCCAATCATTTTTCGAGCCTATTTTTTTCAGGCCATTTGGGAGAATCAATGCCGCAAACTTAAACCTCCACAACCCCTAGGAGAATACACGATCAATATCTGGAGAACTAGGAGAGTCGTACCAGTCTTCCAGTGTATTTGTTCACTGTTCACGATCTGGAGGAGTTCACTGTTCAGTCGTACGGCGGTGAAGGAGGAGAGGGAGGGAGGGAGAGAGGCGCCCCATGGATGTCGATTGCCGGATGATTTGTGTGGGAGGCGGAGAGAATGAATGAGACTGTGAGACTTTGAGAATTGAGAGTGATTATTAATTTAGGATTTTGGCCGGCCTTAGTGGAGTAGTGGGTATTGGGTAAACATGGGTGACATGTTGGAGTCTGGGATACACGATTACACGTTTTTTTTTTTGCAACGGGTGGATCGGTTTTAATCGGAACCGAACCAAATCCGATCCGTAACCGTAAGATTGGCAGCCTCAAGAACTGTTATCCATCCACGGATGGTTCGGATTGGTCGGATTAGGTGGATCGAGCAGATCGGATGATCCGCTGGGCACCCCTAATTCCAACTACGGGTGAAAAGGAAAAAGGTTAAAAGGGAACCGAAAACAAAAATCGGACCAAACTAGTGATTCCGTTTGGTTTCTAAAGGCAAAAGATTTGGTTCGATTTGCCATGGTGTAATCCAGAATAAATTGAACCAGACAACATATATACATATCAAACAAATAAATAGTTTTTTGGGGGGAGTGATTCCCACACCCCCAAATTGTTATCCACACCTTTTTTTTTGTCTTCTAGTGAAGTTTTCATGTGTAAAAATCTCACTAAAAGACAAAAAGAGAGTGTGGATAATAATTTGAGGGGTGTGAATATCAGTTTCTTTTTTTTTAAACTTGTTTTTATGATTTTGCTGTTTAATGTGTTAGAATTTGTCTTTTTAGTGCTTGTAGAAGCAAGGAAGGATGATTAACATTTAAAGAGAAGGTGAAAGGGCATAATGGGCATGTGGATCACCAGGATGATTCTTCATTGAAGGCTACGAATATGTTTGGGCTTATCAACAATCAGGCCCATTTATAGTTCAAGACCAATTCACGTGATGATAATTCGGTTACTGGGGTTGGACTGGATATTGTTAGGAAGGGTAACATTGGGCTGGATGATCCTGTCCTGTCATCCGAGAACTTAGGGGGTGTTCCGCTAACAAAAACCTGTTTTTTTCAAATATCGAGACATGTCATTCTCTCACAACACATCACATAAAAAACTGTGAAAAATCAATTTTTTCAAAAAACTGGGTTAGTGGAACACCCCCTTAGAAGATGGAAGAAAAATAGAAATCGAAAGCAAAAGGGGGTGTTATTCCGGCCAGTGGCTGCGTCTGTATCATCATTAATTTCATTGGAAGGCATAAACAATATGAATAGGATTATTCACAATGCTCAAGAGGTCTGGGATACTAATAAACTGATAGGTTTAGCATATGAAGGTGAAGCAGAATGGCAAGGATGGAGCAAATTGATGAGGACAGATTTCAAGATTTGAAGAACAAGGAGATGGGGGACGAGGAGCATCTCTAACCAGTCTTCAAACCTCCAAAATTAAGAATGGATGTGACATATTAAAGAAAGATTTTGTAATATATGCCCCTTTCCCTGAAAAAGTTGTACTTTTTTTAGGAACCCATTCTCCTTTTTGTCACTTTCATTCTTCAAATTTACTTTGGTTTTTCATATTTGAAGAACCAAATTCTAAAAAGGAGAATAGGTCCCCTTCAAAAAATACAACTTTTTTAGAAAATGGGGCATAAATTACAAAATCTCCCCCGTAATATGTCACATCCATTCTTCATTTTGGATCCAGTTCAAAAAAAAAAATTCATTTTGGATGGGTTGGAGATGCTCCAAGGTTTCTTTGTTTAGGTGTTGGGTTTTCTTGTATGGGTATTGGGTTTTCTTGTATAGATGTGCCCATTTAGCACTTTTAATAAAAACAGAAACTGCTCCTATTTAATCAATGCATCTTGCTAACCTCCACCCAATAGGTTGAGGATAATATGCATATAATGACAAACTATTTCAGATATCAATGCACATTTCACGAATAGTCTAATATCAATATATTTTTACGGATATCAATACACTTTTGTCGGATATATGTGCGCTTTCTACTCATTATCCTCCACCTAATGGGTGGAGATTAGCATTTTCCTTAATGAATTACTTCCCCCCGTGTTTGTCGATCAACAAACATACTTTTTTCGTCCCTTAAAGTTTGTCCTTATTTGAAAATCAATGAGTAAATTGTGTCAATTTTACTCTTTTGCCATTGTCTTCAAATATTTTAATAAACAAATCAATCATGATTGCAGGGTAAAATTAGAAAAACAAAAATTATACAAAGTAATTATGATGCTCTTTAAAAATGTTGGAAACCCAAAGATGAGTCAACAAACATGGACGGAGGGAGTAACAGGCTCCAAAGCATTCTACGGTTTAGTCCTTATTTAGTCTTCAAGGAATCTTCACTTTGATTCGATTCAATCTTTTAAATCCTCTAATTTCGTCTCAAATAATGTGCAATGAGCTTCAACCACCAGTATATTTAAAAAGGGGCAAAAGTAAAACAAGCATGAACTTGTCAAGTAAAAAGACTAACAAGAATAATCTGAAAGGGCATAAATATGAATATTTTAACAATTATCATTATACAAATATGATTCTTATCTGATTCTTAATTTAATGATAAAGACATCGAAATTTACGAGACAAACCACTTTGATTGTCGAATGATAGAGATTCTCGATTCCACGTACTTAGGGCCATAAAAGAGTCGAACTTTAGAATGTTTAGACTCGTTCATTAGGTTTTTAGTGGAGTTTGAGCCCTTGAAAAATTTGACAAAACAAGTTGGCCTAGATTTAAGTTGAGCTTGTTCGTGAACACTAATGAGCCAAAGAAATTATATATTTGCACTTGCATAAAAGACCATAGGTGCCAATAATATTTTAATTATGCACATAGAGTAAATAAGTAAATTATCAATAATACACATACACAAAATTAAAAGTAATGCAGTAGTTTATACATATACGTACAAGTTAATAAAATTTCCATTATGTTTATCATTGACCGAACACTATCAAGTTTATGTTGGACCATAAATTAAAGAGTGCTTCATGTTTTTATCACTTAAACTATTCCTATATTTCTATTTCATCCCAAAACTATGAATACCACAAATTTATCTCCCAAACTATTTGCTTGCAACTCATTTTGTTCGATCGTTAATGGCATCCACTTTTTTGGACGGAAAATCATTTATGCACACAGATTGCAACGTGAGACCCACTTCGGAGTCCCGCATGAACAATCCAATCCGTTCATTAATTTTAAAAATATGTTTTTGATTGACCTCGTAAAAAATCTGCTCAATTGGATAACTCTAAGTGCTTGATCTTATATTTTATTTTTTGATTAAGTGTTTAAGGTTATCAAAAATTGAAAGATTAGATCAAGTACTTAGACACATTCGATTGAGCTAATTTTTTTACAATGGACAGTTGAAAACATATTTTAAAGTAATGAGCATCTCAGATTGTGTGTGGGATCTCAAAGTGGACCTCACAGAGCGATTTGTGTGCCCAGCTATGTGTGGGTAAACAGTTTCCCGCCCAAAAAGTGAATGACGTTAATTATTGGACGAAATGGGTTGCAATCAACTAGTTTAAGGGATAAATTTGTGATTTTTATAGTTCAGGGACAAAGTAGAAAAAATGGAGTAAATAGTTTATGGGATAAAATCATAAAAAACTCTAAATTAAATGATTCTAAAATTGAGACTCAGGTTCTTAAACGAATTGAAGTCGAATGAGTTTTTGCTGAGTTGAGTATTCGACAAACGAATCCAGGGGTGCTATAGGGCGGCATCCGAGCCGTTGATATCGACAATCAACGGCTTGGATTTCATATTGGCATTGGACGGTTTGGATCTGTAAAGTGGCGAGATGAAATCAAGAGCGTTGAAAACACATCTGACGGTCCACATGCAGCACTACAGGGGCGCCCTACACCGCCCCTTTCCCCATGAACAACTCAAGCATTATTTCTCATTTGCCAAAATGCATTTTCCCATAAAAGTTGAGTTTAACTTAATTGGTAAAATCACTTTTGTTTTCAATTAGTAAAAAGCTAACTTTCTAAAAATTAATTTTTCCTCACATAGTCCTTTTGATAAAAGCACCTCGTTACTCTTAGCAAATGATAATTTCAGACAATTGAGGGTTTGGGGGTTCTAAAAGCAAAACCTGGAAAATGGATTTCCATTCCTATGTGATCCACCCGAAACCGAAGGACCCACTGTGTTAATTGAGCCACGATAGGATCAGGATCCCACCCACATCTGACGTCACCTCATTTACTACGCAGCAAAAGGGAAGTGGATCCGCTTTCCCAAATTTTCTGTCTCAACTCTCTGTCCTGTCCATTCGAACCGTCCATCCGAGCAATCAACAGCTCAGATTCCATCTCACCCCAAACAAATTTGAGCCATACACATTCATCTGCGAATCTGAGCAGTCAAGTATTCAGATGGACGACTCGAATAAACAGGACACGGAGTCGAGGACATAATTTTCGGGACAGGAGATCTGCAACCTAGCAAAAAGCGTCCTCGTTCCCTTTTCCAAACTACCGCCAAAAACACACCTCCTCCTTCCAAATCTGGAAAAACCAAATTCAATTTGTTTCAAAAAACACTTCCCCGATAAACAATCCCCACCGTCCCTTTCCGTATTAAAAAAATCAACAGTCTACATCCACGATCCCCACCTCCCCAAACCAACCAATCACAGCCCACCCCCGAACCCCTATATAAGCAACACCACACCCCAGGTCAGAGATACTATAGCACTCTCTCTCACTCATACACTCTTCGACTCTCTCTCTCTAGAATCTCATTCTCTCAACAGACACTTAAATGGCACCCAGGGGAGAGAAGAAGCCGGCGGAGAAGAAACCAGAAGCGGAAAAGGCACAGGCGGAGAAAAAGCCCAAGGCGGAGAAGAAGCTCCCGAAGGAAGCCTCGGAAGCGACGAGTGGTGGCAAGAAGAAGAAGCGGTCGAAGAGGAACGTGGAGACTTACAAGATATACATATTCAAGGTCCTGAAGCAGGTCCATCCCGATATCGGGATTTCGAGCAAGGCGATGGGGATCATGAACAGCTTCATCAATGATATCTTCGAGAAGCTTGCTCAGGAGTCTTCTAAGCTTTCTAGGATTAACAAGAAGCACACGCTTGCGTCCAGGGAGATTCAGACTGCTGTCAGGCTTGTTTTGCCTGGGGAGTTGGCCAAGCATGCTGTTTCTGAAGGGACTAAGGCTGTTACCAAGTTTACTAGTGCTTGAAAATGTTAGGGTTTGTTGGGGGTGGATTTTGGGGGGCTTTTGAAGGTTGATTTTGGTGGGTTTTGAAGGTGGTTTTTGGGGGGCTTTTGGAGGTTGATTTTGGGGGTTAAGGTTTTTTTTTTTTTGGAAAGCTTGGTTAGTGAATGTAAAGGTTTAAGGTGTTTAGGTGAATGAAGGCTATGTAATGTAATTTTGCTTGAAGAAATGAATCAGCCTTGAAAATTTCTGTAGTAATTTTTTGGTTTTTATTTCTGGTGATGTTTAATGGCTGTTCTTTTGCTTGAAATCATTTCACACATTTGAATTTGATTATTTAGTCAGATTTGAGGTTCTCCGTATTTTTAATGATTTGTTAGATAATCTGACAAATAATCAAGTAAAAAACATCCTTGTTCAATTTGGTTTTTAAGAACTACTGTAGTTTTTTCAATTATTATTTAATTACTATTATTCTTATTTTTAAATATTATTTTTATTTTTTCTCTATCTCTTTTTAATTATTAATACTTATTTTTTAATTATTATTTTTATTTCTTCTTTTAATCATTACAAAAATCAAAACTCAAAATCTAAATCAAACACAACCTCGATAGCTCGCATGGTTTTTGTATGCCCCATTTGATATCAGAACTCTACCCGTTGAGAAATATGACCTGTTTGCATCTTGATGGATTTCAACTAAACCGGAAGGAATATTTGTCAGCAGTTGAATTTCTCTTTTTTTTTTTTGACCAATTTGATGTCAGATTCTGAGGCCTAAGTTTTTTAGTTGCTAAAATCAATTATGATTTTAACAAATAAGTTCAGTAGATACTAAAATTAGTAGTATTTCAAATAAAAAAATTAAGTGTTTCTGTATATTATTTTTTGAATTTTTCATACCGAATTAAAGTACACAAAGAGTATTTTAATTTGGCGCGAAAAAAATTGAAAAACGATACACGAAATTACTTTATTTTTTGATTTAAAAAATCATGATTTTAGTACTTGTTGAACTCATTTGCTAAAATCATAGTTGATTTTAGCAACTGAATTTTGCTAAAATTCATTTGGCAGGGATACCCGGTTGGTTGGTTCTCACTTCAATATAGCGAGGAACTTTGGAGCGTGAAGTCAAAGTGATATTCACTCAAAATTACAGGAATGTTTGTTGGTTCGGTTCCAAGGGCCACAGTTTTTTTTTTTGTGTCTCGAAATGTGAGTGAATTAACCAAAATATTCTTTCCAGTTTCAATTGAAATCCAGATACTTTCTATGTTCAACAGCTTTGAAAGGAATCATAATTATATCTTTGTTCATATCAGCCCACTCGGAGGCTTCTCTACTTGAACACGAGAGGGAAGAAGAAGTGGGCGAGCTTTTTCGGGTTAGGGATTTATCAAGGAACGATGAGAGTGCAGATTTGCTTAAAAGAAAAGGGTGAGATTTTTTAGGCTTTTAGCTAATGATTTGTTGTGTTCTTTGCTAAGGTACCAAGTACTAACTGTAGTTCCATTGACCTTGTTCGTTTCCCTGTTTAGTTTTAGTTTTAGTTTTGATGACATCATCATTTTCCTCATTTCTCTCTCCACTCATTACACCTGCTGACATCATCAAAACTAAACTAAACAAAACTATCTAACCAAACACAACCATTGTGTTTTTGTTTTAGAAGATCTATTTTCCCTTTTTGTTTTTAATTAGAAATCTACATTTAAAAGTGGGCTATCTTTCCTATTTTCTGGACTTTGTGTGTTGAAAAAGAACAGGTGTATCATGCTTCAAAAAGAATAACCCTCTTTGGCTCTTTCCTCCTTGTTACGGTGACCAATATCATACATCTTTCCTTGCTATCACGGTGTCACACTATTTTTGGTTCTATTCTATAATTCTATCATCAATTCTCACATTAACAGATCCCTGATTCACATATTGACTCGATTAATAACTAGGTCGAGCCATGGACCACGAAGCCAAGTTTGCCGATCAACTCTCTGTCAATTTGGAGAAATTATATTTGATATCTACTTCGATATGCAACCATTATGCGTGTGTGTGAAGTTTTGTGCTTTTGGGTAAATATATATGGGTTATAGAGAGCCCCAAGTTTGAGAAACTGATTGAACATCTGATATGTCTTGGGGACTTTGTATGTTCTGATTAGAGTTTTTTTCCCCCAATGTGCATTAATTTGTAGATTTGTTTTTTGGATAAATCAGTTTGAAATATAAAAAAAGCTAAGCAAATATACAGCCTACAAGGAGCATACCCCAGGGAGGAAATTTGTGAATTTTGGATGCATATATGTGGGTTTGGGCAGATAGGGTGCCACAGTTGAAGAAAGTGTGTATCCATATAGGTTTACATATGTATCTGGTTTTTCTGATATGGGTCTCTATTGTACACTTGTTTATGTTAACATTTGGGTTTTTAATAGTGTGCAACTTGCAGATTTTAGATGTAGGTAATCCAAATAGTTTGCGAGTCCCAGATTGGGGAAGTATCAGATGCATATGTCAGTAGGTGCATGGACTTGTGTTTTAGCTGATAGGAAGGCCCAAATTTGTAACTGGGTTTTCTGAATTTTCTCAGTTATGCACTTTTATGTATGCGCTCACAAGAGGGCAAGTACAACAAACAAGCAAAATGTCATTCTTAACTACTTAACCTAGTTCAAATCACCAAACAAGGCCAACAGGCTCAATTATGAATATAAGTTCTTATGCCCATGAAAACTCTTGCTCACGGAGTTAGAGAATTTTTAGCTGAAACCCTTTGATTGGGACCTTTGAACTGTCGTTTATGTGTCTATTGCATCGTGGTAAAGTTTTAGAAAATAATATGAAGAACAATAGGCTACAAAATTCATAAACCTAGAATGTTGTCACTATGCAGTGTGCATCGACACACGTTGGAAAAAAGACCATTCTTTTAGCACGAGCCTAAAATTGCGCACCATTTCTTGATTTTGACACTAGACATAGACTTGTCAAAATATGTAAAGATTGTGCCTTAATATTTCCTGAGCAAAATCAATTTTTTGATTTGAAGTTGGTAGATGTAGACACCCCAATCCGGGCCGTGGAAATTTTCCGACTTCCCTAAGGATGAGAATGCCTAACATGAGCACACGAGGCTTGATTGAGGACTTGAGGACCCATCAAAAACCCTCCATAAACCCACCAAAGCCCTTTAGAAACCCTAGGATTAACTCCAAAACCCTAAAACAAGGGCACCTGGATTGCTCCCATAGGCACCTGAATTGGCCAATTCCAGGCGCCTGGATTTCCCATTCTAGGCGCCCACATTGAGTCCAGGTGCCTAGATTTGAACAGTGTAGGCGCCTGGACCATAACCCAGGTTGAGTGTGATTCAAGGTGATAATGGGCGGGAAGGAGATTTTGAGGGGATTTTTTTGCAGAAATTAGTTAGAGAGTAGTGGGGGGAGAACATTGCCCTATCCAAGCTCCCCTAGTTGACCCCCTAAATCATCCTATGGCCCTCTTTGAACCCTTGTTGCCTATATAAGGACCTTCCCTTCTCCATTAGGGGGGATGCTCAACTTAATTCTCCCATTTATACTGTTACTGTGCTCATTTCTTTCCAGAAAACCTCATCACTTGCTCTCACTCCCCAAGTTTCTTCCATCTAAGCTACAAACCCATTTCCTTCATAACTTTAATCCTACATTTCCTACATTCTCAAGACTAAACCATCACCTAAACACACAATCCAGTACCTAGGTTTCCAGAGAACCAAGTCCAGAACCACCATATACATAAATCCACTCTCAAAAACCACTTTCAAGTCCATTAATCAATCCTTAAAGGTAGTTTTTCTACCTATTATGCTCAAATAGGCCCTGAGGGGACATCAACTAAGTTCTAACTAGTTCCTCATACTAGTTTAGAGCTTGGAAAAGTCTCAAACATTACAGAAAGAAAGTTCATTTTGTGCACCTGTATTAGGTCCAGGCGCCTGGAGTCATATAGTGCAGGCGCCTGGACTCCATTTATGTTGCTATGTTTTCTGTTTTCTCAACATTTTTCTTGATCACTTGAAGCATTAATTGGTCATTTGTCTATCTTGCTAACATTGCATGGTCTAGATGGCTACTTTAAAAGCATGGTTAGTGATACTTTGAAAGCAAGTTGATGTTCAAAAGAGGGTATTTTGCATTTTGATTAAGGATTACATGACATCCTTGTTGGTTCCAAACAACATCAGAAGTATTACATCGAGTGAAGGGAGTGTTTTGTGGTTCTTTATACCCATCACATGGTTTTTCAAGGCATTTCATGATTAAATCCATCTTACCCCCCTTTCTTCATCTTTCTTAGTCATAGATTCATTTAAAGATTTATCATAAACATGAAAGAGCAGGCAGCATGCCAAAGATCAGTTTAATAGGTTTCATTCCATCCATCAAGCCAAAGATCAGTTTAATAGGTTTCATTCCATCCATCAAACATATTAGAATTATGGTTTCCTAAGTGCAAAACATCCTTTTTGGTCCATTTTTGAGACATATTCATCACAAAACATCATCAATCATCATCATATACATGAGACAGTAAGCATCAAAGTCCATATTTGTTATTTTATATGTGGCCTGGATTAATGAAATTTGAGCTAGATCTATGTTCCAGGCGCCTGCACTGTTGATTCCAGGCGCCTAGAGTCCCCAATTCTAGGCGCCCATACCAACTCCAGGCGCCTGGATCTGCCTATTCCAGGTGTCCAGTTTGCTATCCAGGTGTGGTTAGCGTGATGTTTGTGGTTGGTTTCTGGGGCCTTTCAAGGCAGTCCAAGCATGATTTATAAGAGTCTAAGTGTTTTATGCATGATAATCAGTCCCTCATGACACTAGCATAAGCACCCACACTCATTACACTAATTTTATTGATGCGTTTACGTGCTCTCGTATGAACTTGTCATTAAAAGTCTGTTTAAATGGTGTTTTCAAAATTCCTTTAGCATTGAGTAGAGACCGGTGGTCACACCGGGCGTGAGGGGTGCTTTAAATTTCTTCCCCTCACGTAACCTAGCTCCCGGACCCGAGAAATCTCATTTTGAAAGACCAGTGAAATATTTTCCATTCTAAGGGCAAAAGAGTCATTTTTCAAATGGTTTCTCGGGTACGGTCCTCAAACCTGGGTGGCGACTCCATCCAATAAATCGAAACCGTTTTCCAAACAACATTTTTGTGAAATTGCAGCGGGGTGTTCACAATGCCTTAACTATCATTATTCTCTTGGCCATAATAATGCTAGACGCAAACCTAGTTTCAGCCACACTCAACAATTTCAAATCAGAGTACTGATTGAAGATAAAATGTGCCATGTTATGATTCAGAACAAAGTTACGAATGTCATTAACTTTAGAAACCAAGTCTACAATCCACTTACATTGGCCATATTGAGGTGCTCTTTCTCCCGGATCACATATGATCTTCAAGGCCAAATTGAGACTGTGCACCACACATAGAGTCCATAATATATGAGGGAATCTGGTTCAATGGTCGAGCCAGCAACCTTGTAATTTGATGCATTATCCGTCACTATTTGAACCACATTTTCTTCTCCTATTTGTTTGATTGCTTCCAGGAACAAATTTGCAACATAGTCAGCATCCTTTGTATTTCTACTTGAATCAATGGCTTTAATGAACATTGCTCCACCTACAGATGCTGCCATAATGTTAATGAGAGGCCTGCGCTGGCCATTAGACCACCCATCCGAGCACACTGAAACGCCCTTTTTCCTCCATGTATCTCTGAATGGCTGGAGCAACCTGATGATGTGTTCTTTTTCTTGTGCTAACATAGTTGTTCTGAGCCTATCATATGAATGAGGAGTGTAACCAGCTAACTTGCTATTTGCAAGGGTGAGTGAATATTTCATGAAGTATGGAGACCTTGCAAAATTAAATGGTAAGCCACAGGCAAAAAACATCCTTGCAACTTCTTTGTCAGCAATATCTCTTTGTTGCACATTAAATGCATCAGTTATATCACCCGTTGGAGCCATACCTTTGCGTTTTTTATGATGGGCAAGATCAGATCCTTGGGGTAAAGAGACATACTCTGTTTTTTTTCCTTGCATTTAATTCTTGTTGAGCCTTTCTACTTTCAGCTTGGACATGCTCCTTCTTTATTGCTTCAAATACCTCATCTGAAATGACTAAGCAACCTTCCACACCATGTTTTGGTAGCTTCAGTAAATGACCCTTCACTTTGGTATATGAACCAACAACTCTCTTGTCGCAGTAATTGCAACACCAAGTCCTATTTCCACCTCCACCTTCCACGCTGAGAACTTTTACATGATTCCATAATGGTTTGTCATCAAATCTAGCTCCATGAATAGTGACTGGACAGGCATTAACCTTTTGTTTCCCCCCTTTTTTCTCTCTTGCAGGAGCTTGAGAAGAAGACATTGGTAGAGAAAGGAAAATGGACGAAGTGTTTTGTGTGAAAGCTGCAAGTATAACCCTTTGTACCAAAAAAGAATAGGAGTACTAAGAAAGTTGGTAGGTTATGTTTGGGGCGTTAATTGTGTTTGAGCAATCCATGACTAAACAAATCTTGTAAACAAACAAAGCCTTGAAGACTTGGGACTTGGGATAATGGGACTCCCCATGGGCATTAAATGTACAAGACAATCCCAGTCCTCTCTTGTTTCCCATCTCTTTATATGGCATGAGCATTATATCTATGCCATACGTTCATGATAGATCCATGCTTTATTGATGAAGACTTGAATAATGTTTGATGTGATTTTTTTTTACCGACATGTATAATATGAATTATGGAATTTGATTGGTAAAGTTTCTCATTAAATGTAGTCATTAAATGACTATTTGTATAGAAAAAAAATTCCCTAAAATACTACTCCATTTCTATACTCCCTCGTTCTATTGCAACCGGATAAAATTTCTTTCCAGATTTGTTTGTCCTTCGTTCTATTGTAACCGGATAAAAAATTAGTGATATTTTTAAATTGGTAAGTAATTATATGTCCAATATGAGTCTTATTTGATAGATCTCAAGTAGTTCTATAGGGCAGTGTTTTTATAATTACATAAAACATTATAAGTTATAATATATAATCATTTGAAAAGTGGCACGAACTCCAAAGTGGACTAACAAATCAGGGCGGGGGGAGTATAAGAACACGTTTGCTCTATACCCGTCATTGCGTTCGAGATTATTAGTGTATTGAGAGATCTAAGAATGGATAACACGTATGAATGTATCATGTATTGTCTATTTCTGTGTGTGCGCGCGCGCGCATGTGCACTATTGTTATATAGAAAGGGATAACACGCTTGAATGTATCACCTCTCTCTCTCTCTCTCTCTCTATGTGTGTGTGTGTGTGTGTGTGTGTGTGTGTGTGTGTGTGCACATACTACTGTTATATAGAAAGGGATAACTCACTTGAATGTATCATTTATTGTCTACTTCTCTGTATGTGTGCGCGCGCACACTATTGTTATATAGAAAGAGAGAACTCATTTAAAAGTATCATCTATTCTCTCTCTCTCTCTCTCTCTATATATATATATAGGAAGCCGATCTACTAAGGACTCCCTCAAACAAAATTCCGTGCGGACCTCACCATTTTTCGACTTTCCGGATCAAATTTTGACGATCCGAACCGTTCAATGTTTTTAAAATGCATTTTCCAAGGTCCAAGCGGAAAATCTTCAAAAAAAAATACCCGGAAGGGCTTGATCGGATCAGTTTTTGTTAAAAACACTATATTTTTTTTTTAAGATTTTCCGTGTGGACCCTTAAAAATGCATTTTAAAAACATTGAGCGGTTCAGATCGTCAAAATTTGAAGCCCTTCCCGATATTTTTTTGACGATCCGAGCCGTCCAATGTGTTCAAAAGATGTTTTCCAAGGCCCACGCGGGAAATCTTCAAAAAAAAATACCGGGAAGGGCTTGATCCACGCAATTTTTCGCAAAAACTGCATATTTACAAAATTGCGTAGATCAAGCCCTTCCCGGTATTTTTTTTTGAAGATTTCCCGCATGGGCCTTGGAAAACACCTTTTGAACACATTGGACGGCTCGGATCGTCAAAATTTGATCCGGAACCATGAGATCCGGACCCAAGGGTCCCGGACAGGAGAGTTCATCTATATATATATATATATATATAAAGGGGTAACATGTTTGAATGTATCATATTTTGTCTACTTATCTCTCTCTCTCTCTCTTGTTATATAGAAGGAGATAGCTCATTTGAAAGTATCATCTATTGTCTCTCTCTCTCTCTTGTTATATAGAAGGAGATAGCTCATTTGAAAGTATCATCTATTGTCTCTCTCTCTCTCTTGTTCTATAGAAGAATAGCTCATTTGAAAGTATCATCTATTGTCTACTTAGCTCTCTCTGTATGTGTGTGCACGCGTGCGTGCGTGTGCACACATTATTGTTATATAGAAAGGGTATCACGTCTGAATATATCATCTATGGGTACTATTGGGTCCGCTGATGTGGTGTACAAGCACGCTTGAATACATTATTTGTCATCTATTTTCCTACTACATTAAATTGACAAACATATTAGTTAAAAGAATTGGAGATAACGTAAAAATGCAAAGAAAATTTGCTTTCGAAATTTTCCTTGGGCCTCATCATGGGTTTGGGTTGGCCCAAACTATCTGTATTGCATCCACTCCCTTTCATTTAAACCTGTTCAAAGGAAAATCAAGTGATGAAATTAGACCTTAAGATGTATAAATTACAATGATGAATTGAAATAGGGAAATTATTGCAATTTTTTTTTTTGCAAGAAACTACAATGAGGTGAAATGACGTTCTTTTTCATCGGGAAACCAAGGCATACTAAAAGGTTATTATTTTCATGTAATATCTTCCATAAGGTATGAGTAATTTATTATTATTATTATTATATCTATATCTATATATTTTTCTGTTAAAAAAGGGTCCTAAAATATAATTAGAACTTTAATACTTCTCACACTTATAAAGTTAATTTCCGCACTTATTTTTAACTGACTAATATATTTCCATTCCAATACTTAGCTATGAAATAGATACTCAAAGTAAGGTTTTCTTCTTTTGATGGGAGACATTACACAACAACAATTTTTTTTTAAACTACAGTAATAGATGCAAGATAACCAGTTCTATCATATATATATTTTTTATATGAAAAATCTTAACCTTGGGTACTGATAGTATTTGTATAAGTTGTGTGATAGTATTTGTACATTAAATAGTTTGAAAAATATGTACATTAAATAGTGTACCATAGTTTTATAAATTGCACGTCTGTTAAAAAAAAACAAAAATAAAGTGATACGTGTAGTGTTATCTCGACTTTGTTATGGTAACATTATTGATGAGCATGTTGCATAGGCTAATAGCATGGCATGGCATGTGAGTTGCGAAATAATAATACTACTAGTATTATCAAAAATATTTTTTGTACGTCACTTATGCACACAAAATGCATACTAAGTTAAGCTAATGCGGCGGATAAAGAGAAATTCATTTTTTAGGGTGGTCTACACATTGGATTTCTCCTTATTCAATCTAACACATTATCTTGGTGCATAAGTAGTGTACCCATAATATTTTTCATTGTTTAGTGAGTTTACAACTCGTGAAAGTTAATCTGTACACGTAAAAGTCATATTTCTTCTTTTAACTTGGCTTGTACACACTACGTAGCCGCCTGAAACTTATACATTGGGCCCCACCATCTTTTTAAACTCTGTTGAAGAAAAAGAAAACAAAAACAAAACAAGCAATTTCTTCAATCTTTGGACACGCGTTGCAAGGAAAAAGAAAGGTAAAATGAATAGCAGAGATTTGATGTTGCTCATCCCTTTCTCCTTCTCTTCTCCGACGTTGTAAATACAGTAGATCGGAAAAACGAAAACTGCACAGAGTAGCCATGGTGCACAGGAGCCCACCAGAGCATGACGTGTCCAATTATTTCCGCCGCACCGGGTGCATATCCCAAACCCACACCCGTATCGTGTCGTATCGACACGGGTGCTTCGCCTGAAAACGAGTATCCGTGTATCACAGTGATACATCACCTCTTTCAGCTCTGCCAGCTGGCACAAGCTCATTGGTTGCAAGTTGAGTGAAGGACTGGCGCGTACGAGTTCAGAGCAAGACCACTTCTTGAAGGCGTTAGTTGGTTAATCAGTTACTACTGTGTAACTGCTTGTAAGTTTGTAACTACCTGTAACTACTTGTATTGAATTCATTTCTTGTTTCTGTAGTTTATAAGGGAATAGATATTGTACGTAGATTTCATTCTGTAATCTTGAAAGTTGTTAACCAAGTGGACGAGAGTTCCTCTTTGGCAAAGTGGACAAGAGCTCCATTTCCCTATCCAATAAACTTGTTTCTTCTTCATCAATTCTTTCTCTTTTTCTTCTGCAAGTTCAATTCCTTCTGCAATTCTTGTTCCCCATTTCCATTTCTACGAAAAACTGCGGTGATTGTATCAGTGGTATCAGAGCCTTGTGCTTCCTTGAACTCTATTCGCCATGGACACGAGGTCGCAAGAACAGAGACGTAATGATGAGGCCCTAAAATAATTAAAGGAGAGTACGGATTCTGCCATTAAAGAATTGAAGGAGTTGGTCATAGCCATGAGTGTTAAATACGATCAAATGACCTCTTGAGTGAACCATCAAGATCGCAAGGAAGGATCACAGAACCATCTTGACAATCAAACTTCTGGTTCAATTGCAGTTCAAGCTCGCTATGCCAAAATCGATTTTCCTTGCTTTCAAGGAGAGGACCCTTCAGGATGGCTATACAAATGCGAGCGATTCTTCGAATTTAACTCCGTAGAAGAAAATCAGTGGGTGAAATTGGCTGTAATGCACCTAGATGACAAAGGGGTACAGTGGTACCAATGGTTTGAGAAAACCCAGAAATATATAAACTGGAAGGAATTCGAGTATGGTTTAAGGGTTAGGTTTGGCCCAAATGTCTACGAGGATGCCATTGGAGAGCTTACCAAGTTTTGCCAAACCACTACGGTGAAATGCTATCAAGAACGCTTTGAAGAATTAGCAAATCGAACCAGTGGCCTAACGCAGGAGTTCTTCGTTAGTTGTTTCTTGAGTGGATTGAAGGAGGAGATTAGGGCTGGGGAGCAAATGAAGGAGGAGTTGTTTGTTAGCTTTCTCCTAGGTTCTTTGGACCCTATCAGGTGGTGCAACGTGTAGGACAGGTGGCCTACAGACTAGCCTTACCACCTACCTCTAAAATCCACTCTGTATTTCATGTGTCTCTCCTTAGGAAAAAGTTAGGCCACCAAGATGTTCCCCAATCCCTTCTTCCAGAAGTCTCAGATGCTGGAACTATGGAGCCTGTCCCAATTGCCATTCTTGACAGACGTTTGGTTAAGTGGAAAGGTAGGCCTGCTACTCGACTTTTGGTCTAGTGGTCCAACACCTATCCTGAAGATTCTACATGGGAGTTCTACACTTCTTTTCAGTCCAGGTTTCCACACTTTAAGCCTTGTGGTCAAGGCTTTTCTCAAGAGGGAGGCAATGATACATCACCTCTTTCAGCTCTGCCAGCTGGCACAAGCTCATTGGTTGCAAGTTGAATGAAGGACTGACGCGTACGAGTTCAGAGCAAGACCACTTCTTGAAGGTGTTAGTTGGTTAATCAGTTACAACTGTGTAACTGCTTGTAACTACCTGTAACTACTTGTATTGAATTCATTTCTTATTTCTGCAGTTTATAAAGGAATAGCTATTGTACGTAGATTTCATTTTGTAATCTTGAAAGTTGTTAACCAAGTGGACGAGAGTTCCTCTTTGGCAAAGTGGACGACATCTCCATTTCCCTATCCAATAAACTTGTTTCTTCTTCATCAATTCTCTCTCTTTTTCTTCTGCAAGTTCAATTCCTTCTGCAATTCTTGTTCTCCATTTCCATTTCTACGAAAAATTGCGGTGATTGTATCACACAGACTGACATGGGATGGTGACAGTTCAAGTACCATGTATGATTTGGTAACTGCTTGATCACAGTATCAATAACTTTGAGGAAATATTTGATTTTATATGGAAGAATGCTGCCCCCTTCAAAATTCAGTGTTTTGGGTGGCTTGTGAGTCTTGGAAGGGTTAAGACTGCTGATTCTTTGTTCAGAATTGGAGTGATTCTCAACTCTGAGGATGCAATATGTAAGTTCTGTAACTCTAATCAAGAAACATTGGATCATCTATTAATTCATTGTTAGTGAGTCTGGGATGTTTAGTCAGACATAATTCTTCGGTGGGGTGATAAGTGGGCCACTCCTCAATTTGTGCTTGCTCTCTTATCTTGGTGTAAGGATTAGAGGATTAGTGCTAAAAAGAAATTGATATGGGAATGCATTCCCTTTTGCTGTCATGTGGACTGTGTGGAACTAAAGAAATATATGTGTTTTTGATAAAGTGAATCCAAATTGAGGCGAGGTCAAAGAGCTTATCAAGACTAGAATGGCCTTTTGGGTAAGAAACAAGGATGGTTGGAAGGACTATTCTATTGAAGACTTTATGTTCACAGATTCAAAACCATATTAGATTCCATTTAATGGGGGGTGGGTGGGTCGTGTAGTTTGTGTTTTGTTTTGTCATATGTGTCTATTTTTGGGTGTCTCTCTCTTTGTTTGGGTGTCTTAATGAGCTGGGGGGTTGGGTTGGTCTGTCCTTGTTAGAGTGGTCTTTGGTGGTCTTTCTTTCTATTTTTGGGGGCCTGTATCTGCTGTTGTTGTGGGTGAGGCATGTTTGTTGGGGTGTTTTTTGGGTTTGAGTTAGTGTCTGTGTGTGGGTTTGGGTGCATCTCTTGGTTGTGTGGTGATGTGTCTTTGAGTTTTTGTGTTTGTGATATCTCAGTCTGTGTCTTTGTGTTGTTTTTCGTCCCATGTGCATATTTTCTGCGTATGCGTCTCTGTATGGGAGAATTGCTTGATTCTACTGTTGATACTTGTGACTCAAACATAAGATGATTCAATGGGGTAATAGCTGAGAAGATCGCTGCTGCTGCTGCTGCTGCTTTTTGTATATATTAAACATGCTTTATTCCAGCTTCATACCGGATTCTCTATTCTAAATTGAAGTGAAGTGAAGTGCTGCCAATGTGTAACGACAATCTCAAGTGAAGTGCCACATGTGGTTATGCTTGGTTGGGAGTGATTGGGCTTCAACGGATGAATATTCTGGCTGGTTACTCAGAATGTCTGTTTCTTTGGTTTTGTTCTTCCTTTTTGTTTCTTGCTTGTTGATTTCTCATCAACTTGTTTGGGTTGGATGTGGCATACGATTGTCGAGGTGCTAAGATGTCAACCTAGTTGGGATGATTCCGTCTTCATTCGTTTCCGTTTAATCTTTGGAATTCTTACATTGATTAATAAAATTCTTGTTGCCTTTCAAAAAAAGAATTTCCAATATTAGAAGTTCTACCCATTTCACTTTTCAAATCAGTGGTTGGGATTAAACATTTTGAAAAGGCTTTAGCAAACCTCAACTCAAATACTCAAGTTTGATTCCAGAACCTCCATCTAAAGATAGAAACATGAAGAAATTGTCATGATTATGCCTGTGTTACCTCTTAACTGAGTTCATCACATGATTAGTCATGTGGAAAAATCAAAAGTGTTCAGCTGATTCATGGGACCACTTGCCAAGACGGTTTTATCTGGCTCAAATTAAGTTGAAAAGGCAGTTAAACTAATAATGAGAATTATTCATCATATGAAGCATGATGATATACTATATATATATCAGAACATATCCTGTGAGGGCTCCCTCACAAAAAAAGTGCGGGAAAACAGTTGTGGGCCGTTGGATCCTATGCCCTTTACGCGATCCAGAGGATCAAGTCAGGACTCCCTGACTTTGTTAAAATACGGACCTCCCCTCTCCAATGAGAAATAGATTATAATGATAGCTACAAACTTTAAGTTGCAACCAATTGATTACCACATTTTTTTCTGACTATAATTCTTGACTTTGAGAGAAAGCAAGTGTGCAGAATCTTGTCGTCCTTTCACGAAAAATTGAAAAAGGGTTACAATCATGGTATTAAATTCTTTTTCATCAATGTTCCCTCTTCCCTTATGACCATTGGAGAATAATGTACAAACCTAAATTTGGTGTATTGAAAATGTAGAATTTTTCAAACATTAGTGATGTGGTAGTGGGACTTGTTTGATTTCTTAACCGTATATGATCACAATACAGGTAAAAGAATTGAAAAATGTGTGTGATTAAACTAGATCCACGAATGACACGTGTTACTCGCCTCAAGTATTGTACTACTGATTGGAGTTATGTAAATTGACTTTTCTCAGAAAAAAAAATAAAGAAAGAAAAAATAAAGAAACTAGAAAAGGCTACTCCTATCTAGTTGTCTGCTTTAAGCAAATTTTCCACCCTCCTCCTAAAATGTCATCGCCAAAGTCATATTTTAGCTTGCTATAGTGTTAAAGCAAAAAATAAAATAATAACAATGTTGTTAAATTGGTTCGATACAATTTTGTTACGATCTCAAATAATGATTATTAGGTTAAACTCATTCTATTTTCAAATCAAATCAAATGACTTAGGAGAAGTGAGGAGAAATGAAAATAGATCAAAGATAGCAAAACTGAGGCCCGTTTTTCACACATTTCACATGATGCCCTTAAAGTAAAATTCGTTGCCTAATCAGAGGTGCTCGAGGAACTTGATTGGCGTCTGCTTCCCAAGACACACCAGCTTCAAAAGGTCGCAACAACACCAATTGACTACTCTTTCGAACAAAACAAAAGAGTTTCTAGATTTTTGTGGTAACTCATATTGTGTTTCAGTGTGTCCAAACCAGAATTGAATCACCAATCTTAATTATACAACGGGGGGGGGACCTTTGAGCTGCTGTTTATTCAATCAGGGAAAACTGAAGCAATAAACCCACCCTTAGTGCCCCAAAACGTGGGTAATTATAAGGGTAAGCAAAATAACCATCAATCTGTAAATATAGTCCAAACCAATTCAAACCGAATGATTTGATTAGATTTTTTAGTAATATAGTTTGGTCCTAGTTTTAAAAAAAAATTAATCGGTTAAATGATATGTAGATTTACAATAACGGTTTTGGTTCCAAACCGATCTTAAACCGCCAACCAAGCCAAGGACCTCGGCTCCGATCACAATCCGACCCGGGCGGCAGTGGAGCCCAAGTATGGGAAATTTCGGGTCCCCTCAAAAAGTCCAACCCTCTAGGCCATTCTTGGAGTTTATATACCCACAAAAACTTTGAGCAACTGGGACAAGGTGCAATGCATCACTTTCTACCTCCAAACACACCTACTTTGAGAGACAATTTCTCATTCATTTCTCAATATATTTTGTTCATTCTTTCACCGGATTAAACTCCTAAAATAGAACTGTCTAAACTTGGCTTGGGCCCACCTACCGTCCATGGTTTGGGCCCCTCTTTAATAGTGGATAAAAATCAGAATATTTTCCTATGGAAATTCCATTTTTTCCAACAAGTTTGTCTAGTTGGTTGGTGGGTTTGTTCCCCACAAATTGATCATGGTTCGACTCTTGCAGTCATGTTGCAAGAAAGTAATTTCTTGTGACCTTCCTAGTTCCTGCATGAATGGTCTGCTTTTGACTGGACCGGACATTCCTGACCGTTAAACTAACAAAAAAATGGATAAACAAAATCAGTTAACTCAAAAAATGTTTGAAGTACAAATTTCTAGAGCAGGTAGTTGCACCAAATAGTTATTGCAAAGATTATTTGACTTAACTGCAAGATATTAAAAAGTCAAATCTGTCTTTAAATGGATCCTCACTAGTGGATGGTGAGACTGGTTCCTTTAAGATTATTTGAGGTGAGGACAAGTTAGCCCGAACACCCGTTTAGCTAAAAGAAAAGAGCAGCCTTATACACAATCCAAGTTGCTTAATAATAAGACAATGGGCAGATCTCCTAAAAGGTCCAACATCTAGATATAGATACACCTAACTGGTCCTCCTCCAACCTACAAATGAAAATGGTTGTGCCTTTGGGAGACTTCCCCCAAATCCCTTGATATTATAATTTCCTATCCCACTGTCACACCACCCCTAACTTGTCCCACCTTACTCAATTCTGTACCTGAGCTTAATCCCCTTTTGTACTTGAACTTAGTCCCCTCTTACAATTTTATTCGTACACAATATAGTACTTGTGGATGTCACTTATCCAAACATATTTTTGCCTAAGTTTTTTCGGACCTTGGGGGTGCTGTGCATGGGATGCACACTACTGTGCTGTGCAGCCATGGCGCGGCTACACCGGCCTCGTTCCGACGGTCGGAGAAGTTCACCGTGTAGAGTTCATCGAGTACTACAAGTGTACAAAAAATCAACTCGATCGGATATCTTCAAGTACCTCATCGGAACACAAATAACTTAAATGGACACAAACACCATATCAAAACCACTTTTTTAGGTTATTTGCGTTCCGATGAGGAACTTAAAGATATTTGATTGAGTTGATTTTTGGAACACTTATAGTACTCGACGAGCTCTACGCGGTGAACATCTCCGATTGTCGGAAAGATGCCGGTGCGGCCACGCCATGAGGCTGCACAACACCCCCCAGGTTCCGCTTTTTTCCCTCAAAGCTTTGCCTTCTATTGCAATTGTTTTATTTGGCTCGATATATATAAGAGAAAAAGTGATTTGCTTGTCGTTTGACAGTTTAATCTTTATTTCAAAGAGCAGGTCCGATTTTTGTTTTTGATCATTTAACCTTCAGAAACACATGTAGCGTGATAAATATAAAAAAGTCGATTCAGAGCTACAATAAAATTTGGCATGGAAAAAACATTTAAGTTAGGTTTTTAGTTTGAGAAAAGATAGATGCACCAAAAATTATACTTAATAATTGGGCTAACACTCTCACACGAAGCTTTTGGCCCCATAGACAATGGTTAGGTCTTACAAACTCCACGTGAGAGAACTTGTACAATTATTGGTACAATTGTTTGCGGTTCTACTTTATTTTTTGGAACTGCATTGTTTGTTTGTTGTTCCCAGGGGTGGATGGATATACCGTGAGTATGTGGAGCTTTCAAAGAAGAAACTTCCCTCTCTTTTGTTTTACTAAGGCAGTTTTTAGTAGGGGTGCACACAGTCCGGATTGGACCGATCTCCCAAAAGAAATGTGACCATTCCAACATTCTAGAAAATTAAGAACCAAAACCTAACCAATACACATATAGAACCTGTCTAGATCCAAACGGCAAGATTGAACCGGTTTTGGTTCGGTTCTGGTTCTATCCGATTAAGGAACACTTTATCATAACACATGAGAGAGAGAGAGAGAGAGAGAGAGAGAGAGAGAGAGAGAGAGAGAGAGAGAGAGAGAGAGAGAGAACACTAAGGAATGCAACCCGTTAAATAGTTTTAAGGTTGGAAGAGATTAAGAGATACTGTAAAGAAATAGGAAAGAAAGAAAAAATTAGGAAGCAGATCGAGATTAGAGAATAAGAGAATTGGGTTTTCCTTTGAGTAGCAATCGTGAAATTAAGGTGGAACAAAAGAAAATTGAAACTGGTAATTTGGAATTACTAGATTATATAGTAATACATTAAAAACTTTTTAACAAAATAAATTTTTATTCTAAATAGACATAAAAGAATACCTTACTAGAAAAAAAAATACCAAATCAAGATAAATAATTTTGTACATCTATATTACATTACACAAGGGTTTTTTCAAAATGTCCTTTGTGGCATTTCCATATTTTAAATATCTCTCATTTCTCTTCTAACAATATCTATAATAAGGCCCAAATCTTATCTTACGGGTCCAGTTGTGTTTCTGTAACTAAGAAAACTTACCTTTCCAAATTAACATTTGGTTAATCACAAAAAAAAAAAAAAAAACGGATCAACAAAAAATACCACGTAAAATAAAACTCATTTGTAAAAAGAACAATATTTTCATCTGGGAATTTCAAATTTCAAAAATCCTCTCTCTCTCTCTCTCTCTCTCTCTCTATATGGTATTCAACCAATCATAGGAAAATTTTAATTTCAAAATATTCTCTCTCTATCTCAATTATAAAAAAGAAGAAGAAGATGATGAATTAAGCGGATAAAAAAATCACATGGAAAAAACTCAGTTCGGAAAAGAAACATCATCTTTTAATTCATACGCGAATTTGAAATTTCAAAAACCCTCTCTTTCTCTTTGACATCCAACCCTAGCAGGAAAATTTAATTTTTGAATTCCCTTTTTCTCTCTAATGATTTTGGTTGTAAAATGGATATAATAAATTTGGTAAATCATAACAACAAAAAAAAGAATCTTTTAGTGGTGTTCAAAATTACATAATTTTTGTTGTGCAAGAAACACTGGGTTTTATTAAAAGTTAGTAATTTGGTTTTCTTTTTTTCTTTTTAGTTTCACTTACTGAACTTACACAATCATGGCAGAGGTGGTAGCATAGCATTAACTGGAATACTCAATAGCATAGCATTAACTGGAATACACAAGTAGTAGTACTCTATGGTTGGTTAAAGTTGTCAAACTTCATCAAGTGCCTTAAGGCACGGGCAAAGCGCTAGTGTATAAATATATTAGTAATATATCTAATATTCATGTTATACGGTCCGGTTCGGTTCTAACCGTGGTTCTTAAATTGAGAACCGGTAACCGAACCATAATTTCCGGTTCTTAGTTTTTGTGCACCATAACCAAACCAATGAACCGTAGAACCTAACCAAATAGATCGGTTCGGTCCGGATTGGATCGGTTTGGCGGTTATATCGGTTTTCTTGTGCACCCCTAGTTTTTAGAATAAACTGACTTTTCACGATTTTTTATATGATGTATTGTGAGAGAATAACCTGTCTTTGTTTTTAGGAAAAACTATTTTTTGTTAGTGGAACACCCTGTAAAATAAAAGGACGAAAGAGGGAAAGAGGAAGCTTCTTCACTGAAATGTCGTTATTCTCGTTGATCATACTCCTTTACAAATTTCAGTCACGACCATTTGTATATGTATATACAAGCAAATTTCTTCGTCAAATTTGAATAAAAATTGACCATCTTTTCATGTGTTGTTTTGATTAGAGATGGCAAAATGTCCCGCCCCGCCCCACCCCACCCCACCCCGCCCCACCCCACCCCACCCCGATCGGGGCGGATTTTTAAATCAAATTTTCGGGTACCGGGGCGGGTACAGGGAAAAATTAGAAAAATCCGGCCGGGGTCGGGTCGGATTGACATTACCCCGCCCAGAACGCGTCCCGAAATATATTTATATGTAATATTATACTTTTACCCTAATCTAGTAATCATTATACTAAAGATATTATATTTTTATCCTAATTTTATTATCATTCTACTAAAAAAACTTTCATTCCTACCTTAATATTTTAACTATTACACTAAAATATTACTTTATGTATAAGTATTTACTTTATTTGTAAGTATTTACTTTTATTTTGCTTTTAGATTAACAATATTTTAAAATGTCTTACGAAGCGGGGCACGGCAGATAATTTTTGGATTGGAGCCGGGTATCCCAAAAAAAAAAAAAAAAAAAAACCGCCCCGCCCCATGCATTGTCATTTCGAAACTGATAATGCATCCTAATTAGGGATGACAATTCAACCCCCCCGGTAGGGTAGGGTTTTTTACTATTTTTTTGGGTAACAGGTAGGGGCAGGGGGGTGATTTTGAAAAACCCGCCAGGGTTGGGGTAGGGGCAGGGATATGGTCACTCCGCCCCGACATACATATATATGTATAACTATATTTATATACTCTTATATGTATATATCAAATTATATTTTCTCACTTATGTGCATCAAATTTTATTTTTATTCTTATAATTTTAGTTTTACAACTAAAATACAACATTTGATAGTAGATTTTGGTTAAGTTGTAAAAATTATTTTGTGAACTTTTATCATTTGTGATCACTAATTGGAGTTTAAAATATACTTTACTAATATGTGAAAAAAATAGGGGTGGGGCGGGTAAACCCGATCCCCGATAGGAGCGGGGGCAGGGGTACCCATAAATTACCCGGTCGAGTTAGAGGCGGGTTAGGGGTGGGTTAGAGAATTTTAGGGTCGGGGCCAGGATCATCAAAACCAGCCCCAACCCGCCCCGTTGCCATCCCTTATCCTAATCTTATCCTTGAACTTTCCACCTTTGGCACTCCTAAATCCAAAATCGTGATGGAATCAAGAGAATGATGATTTGTGAACTAGATAGACGGAATTGCAAGTGGAGTTGTAGCTCAGGCATCATATACTTTTATGAATTTAAGTGAAGTTTAAACTTCAGTAACCAAAAGTAACAATACTGACTTTACTCGAGGGAAAAAAATGATAGACATGGAATTGAGCAATGGAGGGTGGTAATGACAGCCTAGCTGAACCGAGCTTTGTAGTGTTCAAACTCGGGACTCGTTTACTAAATAAGTCTAAAACTGAAGTATTTACTAAAAGAGCTTCTGTAAACAAACCTATACATATGAGCGAGCCTTTTCTAGCCAAGCTGGGTTTTAAATGGTTTAACTTAGCTTGTTAGCCTAAAACTTGACCTTGAACTCGACTCGATTGCTAAACGAGTCGAACTGAGCCATAACAAGTCGAGCGTTGAGCAGATTCGTTCGTTTGTTAAACAAGTCTAAAACACAAGCGCGAGTTGTATTTACTAAAATAGCCTCTACAAACGAGCCTAAAGATGCCAGTAGAGCTTTTTTTAGCCAAGCCAGGTTTTTTGGCTAAATCCAAACTAGACTTGGTTTTTTGGCTAAATCCAAATAGCTGGTTTTTTGGTTTTTTTGATTTTGTCCTTATTCAAAATTTTTTTGCACTTGTTAGTTTTCGGTTGATTTTTTGTGGTTTCTTGGCTTGTCTCGACGAGAGAAATATAAAAAGTATAAAATTATTAGCCAAACTTAAGTTTTGTGAATAAAGACGAAAAAAATCCAAAAAATCGGTTTTTTGCCATAATTTTTCGTCTTTATTCACAAAACTTTAAGTTTGGCTAACAATTTTATACTTTTTAGATTCCTCTCGTCAAGATAAGCCAAGAAACCACAAAAAATCGACCGAAAACTAACAAATGCAAAAAAAATTTGAATAAGGACAAAACAAAAAAAAACCAAAAAACCAATTTTTTCAAATTAGCCAAATCAGAAATGATCAATCTAAAACTCGAGCTTGAACTCGACTCAATTGCTAAACGAGTCGAACCGAGCCATAACAAGTCGAGCGCTGAGCAGATTGGTTCTTTTGCTGCCCATTGAATTGGGTAGTTGAAAGGAAGGAAGGATGGTGAACAATGGTAGAAGTCAACGTTTCTGTTGGTGAGAGAATTATAAAAATTCTTGAAAAGTGGTAGGGTATGATAAATGACTTATGTTTTGCAAAATCTAATAGGAAATGGTAGGATATGTTGACTCTTAATGTGCATAAATGATTGTAATAACTTGTGTATATTCATGAGGGACACATTCATGATTTGAGGTTAAAAATGTCTACACCAATCATCAAAACTACTGACAACTAGTGGGTGCTAGTGCAATACTTTAAAAACAAAAGAGAAAAAGAAATGAAAAATTGATAAAAAAACAAACAAAGAGGAAAAACTATGACGTGTCAATATTACAAAAAAAAAAAGAAGAAGAAGAAGAGAGAAAGATCGGCGCCTCTCACCTTCTCCCTCTCTCTCTCTCTCTCTCTCTCTCTCCAAAAAATCCGCGCTCTCTTGTTTCTGAAAACAAAAACAAAAATTGTTTCAGAAAAAAAAAACCTCTCTCTCTCTCTCTCTCTCTCTCATTTCTCACTCACCTTTCTTCTCGCTCTCTCTCTCTCTCTTCCCTCAGAAATTTGCGGTATACTACTACTGCATACATTACCGAAAGTTAGGGTTTCGTTTCTCGCATTTGACGCAGCTGCAGAAACGGTACGTTTTGTTTAATCTAATTTCTTCTTCTTTCCGTAAGATAAATAGATGTTGATAATATACCATCAAGTCACTTTGAATTTCTTTTTCGCCCTATAGATCTCGATTCGATTCGATTCGAATAACTGCGAAAGTTTTTTTTTTTTTTTTCCTGCGGATTCTATTAATTGTTCAAATCCGATTTTGACCTGAGATGTTTTGTAATTTGTTCAGGTGATATGTACCGAACAATCAATCTGTGTCTCTTTAGGCCACTTTTGTTTTGCGATTTCTTGTGTTTTGATCTGAAATTAAGGCTTGGTTCTGATTCTGTAACTATCGAATAGGCTTAGTAGTTAAGAAGTATCATCCTTTTAGGATTGAGAAAGGGTGTGGTCTGTATGTGGTAACTGTGTGTGACGGTGATGACTGATGAGTGTTTAGGGTTAGTGGGTTTAAGATGACAGATATTCAGCCACAGTTGCAGCAGAAGCCCGAAAGTACCGCTGACGCCCGCACTGAATTCGAGCGGGGGTTGGAGGAATTTATGCGTGGACACTTGGATGATTGTATGTCATTTGCCTCGTGTAGCTCTCCGCGAAACACTGAGGATGATGATGAAGAGGGTGATCAGCTTGTTAGGAGGAGGAGGAGGTCGGATCTCGAGGGAGATGATTTGGCTGAGTCTTCGGCTGCCAGGAGGCGCCATTCAAGGATTTTGAGCAGATGGGCGGCGAGGCAGGCACAGGAGATGATTACTACGATCGAGAGGAGGAATAGAGAGTCGGAGTTGATGGCACTCGCGGGTCTTCATACGGTTTCAATGCTCGATTCATCCTTCTTGAGGGAGTCCCAGTCTCCCACTTCAAGGCGGCAGCAGGGTGGTGGTAATGTTGAAAGACTGAACACCCATGCATCCTCCATTTTGCAGATGTGGAGGGAGTTGGAGGATGAGCATGTGATAAATCGCGCTAGGGAGAGGGTGAGAGAGAGGTTGAGGCAGCAGAGGAGTGTTGATTCGAACACCACAATTTTGTCTGAAGTTCGTGGAAGTGAGCATCAGGGTAGTTTGGAGGATGCAAGTGGGAGTGAGAATGAGTTTGGAAATTGGTCCCACGATCAAATGGGGGCGCGGAATGATGAACGTGGGGACCGCGACAGTTCTAGCCGTGAGCAATCACCTGACCTTGGCGACATTGAACGGGAGAGGGTGAGGCACATTGTTAGGGGATGGATGGAGAGTGGCATCACTGATCATGCCTCTACTAATAATAATGTGGCACAAAGGAGCAGTAGTCCAAGAGCAGAGTGGTTAGGTGAAACTGAGCGTGAAAGGGTGAGGATTGTAAGGGAGTGGGTGCAAATGAATAGTCAACAAAGAGGAGGTCGTGGTGGGCGAAGGAATGAACAAGTTTCTGACCAAGTTCGCGACGGTGTGGTTGTTGACAATGATGAGGGCCCGCCAGAGCATGTCCGCAGGGACATGCTTAGGTTGCGTGGAAGACAAGCTCTGGTTGACTTGCTTGTCAGGATTGAGAGAGAAAGACAGGGGGAACTTCAGGGATTGTTGGAGCATCGGGCTGTTTCTGAATTCGCTCATCGCAACCGCATTCAGGTCTGTTTTGCTTTATGTTGATGCTGTCTTGTTCATTTATGTTTGTCGACTTTTTATGTGCTTTCCCTGCATAAAACAGGATGTATTGGTTGGAGCCTTAAGATGTCTTGGATTTTTTTTTTTTTTTTTGGAGTCGTCATAAACTAGCATGTGATAATCTGATTTTCTCTGTTAGTAGTTTCTGTGTGTGTCCCTTACATATTAGTTATTGTTCTGAGAAATGGGTTTTTTAACATAGATATTAATTGTTGTATGGAAATTATGTAAAATTCAGGTAAGCTAGATTGACCAAAGCTTGTGATTCTCTAATGACTAGAGCGTGGATGTGAAATGCAGGATAAGATAGTTACGCATTTTTCCAGATGCCTTTCTTAGAAACTCCTCATGGATATAATTGCTATCAACAGGAGAAAAAGAAAGAGAGCCAGCGAGGCCCTCAAAGTTTTTAAATCTACACTGCCAAATATCTTTCCTTAGTTGTTTCTCTATGTAATTTTTCTATTCTTCTAGTTATTCCTTTTGATAGGCAGGAATTACAAGTTCCTCATTGCATTCGTGCAGTAAAAATATTTTCTTTCAAGGTTTCATAGATCCATCGTCTCAATTGAGGAGTTTTGATATTCGCTTGGAAGAAGTTAGTTTCTGGTCTTGGATACTATTTGGTCTATCTTTTTTTTGTATAATCGCAATGCTTCACCTAGGGGTTCTCTGGATATGGATAATTACTCCCTCCTTCCCGAAAAGTTGGGTCCTTATTCCGTTTTTGGCAATCTCGATTCCCGAAACTTATGTCCCTTTTCAGATTTCAATGCACAAAATTTGATAAACTTCCTATTTTTCCCTTCTCTTCTTTTCTTTGAGGTAACAACCGCCTGATTTTGATTTGGCCAAATTTTAAACAATCCTCTTTTACCACCTAGATTTATGGAGAGGATTTCTGCATCTGCTTTGGATTCTAGTGGCCCAGTGGGAAAGTACATCCATCTGCAGAGAGATTCAACAGATGACAATGGGAAGAGTGTAACTTTTGCGTCCAAACAAAATTCAAGACCAAGGAATAAAATAATGGTTGAAAACTAAGGAATAAAATACTAATGGCAAGGTTAATCTTGGAAAGCAAATATCTGTACAACATAATAATTATGTCCCAATAAAAAGTTGAAATCCCGAAGATGGTCCAACTTTATGGGACAGAGGGCGTATAATTGTCACTTGCTGCTGTACCATTTGAAATGGGATAGCCTACATGTTGGTTCACATTGTGCGCAATAGTTAGGCATTTACGGTTTTGTTATTTCTAGCAAGCGCTGGAATAGTTTCCTTGTGAATATGTTGGGTTCTGAGTTTTTCATATTTGTTTATGGCGTGACTATTTATGCATAATCTTGCAGTCGTTACTTAGAGGTAGATTCTTGCGAAATGAAAGGCCTGCTGAGAATGAGAGACCACCTTCTATGGCAGTGGGGGAATTGGTTCAATTAAGAAGTCGACATACTGTTTCTGGTTTGAGGTATGTATTTTTATTCATGTACAAGCGAACGATTCCTGTTTTTAGTTTCTCTTTTGGTTGAAGCTACATTGTTGTTATTTTTGCTTCTGGTCATTTAGTTTTATGTGATCTGGCTTTGGAAATATTTTTATTGTTCTACATGGCTTGAAGGAGTGCTTTCGTTTATGACCTTTGGGAGTCGGGGAAAATTTTTCGGGATAGTTTCATGATACAACATGCCATGACCATGATGGAATTCTTTTGGGAAAATTTCTGTTCTATCCCTTCGACTTTACCTAGAAGTTTACTTTGGTCCTTCTAGTTTCTATTTGGACATATATAACCTTGCATTTTGGAATTTGGTTCTATGTGAACCCTCTGTTGACTTCTGTTTATTTTTTGGACGGAAAAGGGACATTTGCCCCATCACATGAGCACTTGTGAGGGGCATTTGTGGCCATTCCTCCTCCCTCAAAATTCCCATTTCTCTTTCCTCCCCCATCTCCCCCCACCCATCCCTCCTCTCCCTCTCTGTCCCCAATCTCTCTGATTGTGTGGAAAGTATACAAATCCAAGGGCACCCTCGACGTCCGATCACACTTCTTCCCCCTCAACATCACCACCACTAAACCCTGCCGCACCCAATCCCCGTTTAAAGTCTTCATGTGCGACCTCCCTCGCCGCTTCAAAGTCGGCATGTTAAGGTTTTGTTTCTTTCAATAAAGGCTTTGAATTGGACTTGAGGCCATGCCCAATAATGCCTTTCACGACCAACCTCGTGACCCTGGAGCCGAAGTCAGAGGCTTTCCCATCTCAAAATTTAATTGCATATTGCCTTTATATTTCACTGTTTCCACATATGATTAAGAAGGGTTGGTTTTGCTAAGAGGCATTTCTTTGTCTCACCCATAAAAGTATGTTTGTCTACATAATGGATCTTAGTTGCATGAAGCGGGAGGGGAGGCGGGTGCGGGGGAGCGAGGGTATGTAGAAGCTCTCTAGGTTGGGAGCGGCAAGGTAATATTTAATGAATAAATTTATATATTGAATGAATTTATATATATAACGTATTGTACAAATGTTTTAGAGTTGCATAGGGAGCATATAAATATATTATATATATATAAACATGAGTCAGAAATGACATCCCAATAGATTTTTTTATGCCAAATATATGGACTACACACGTAGATAAGAGTAGTAGAATGCAAGACGAGAAAGAGAGAGTCTTAAATCTCTCTTACTTCTTTTTTCTTTTTCTTCTTCCTTGCATATATTTGGAAAGAGAAGTGAAAATTTCGTACTTAAGATTAGTGTGGAAACTTCCATCCTATTTAGGAGCGGGTTCCCGTCTGGATGGGAGCGAGCTCCCATTTAGGGAGTGCACCCATTTTATAAGGATCCTGCTACTAAGTAATGGATCCAATCCGGGTATTGGATCTACATTCGGCTGACGTGTTCTTTGTGCCGTTTTTTTCGTCGTTGAGTTTTAATTTCCCATGGTCATAATATGACCAATGACTGAAATTAATCGCCAATTGCAGGTATGCTTTTGTGTGTTTATGTGTCTTTGTATATGTACTTCAGATTTGGGAGGAAGGGCTGTTGGAGTTCTGGGAGAGGAGGTTTTGGGAGAGAAGGGGAGGAGAGGGAGACGTCGAAGTAGGAGTGGGAGAGGGCAAAGGAATGGTGGTTGGGAAGGAAGGGGGAGGTGACGTGGAAGTGGTCGATTGAGATGGAGGCAGAGAGGGAGAAGAGGGAGGAAGCATGGGTGGGGGAGATGGGGGGAGGAGATAGAGACAGGGATCGTGAGGGAGAAGAGGGAAATGGCCAAAAATGCCCCTCACAATTGCTCACGTGACCCTTTTCCGTCCAAAAAATAAATGGAAGTCAACATAACGTGGACATTGAAACAAATTCCAAAATGCAAGGTTAAGTTTGTCCAAATTGAAACTAGAAGGACCAAAGTGGACTTTTAGGTAAAGTCGAAGGGATATGACAGAAATTTTTACCAATTCTTTTTTTTATTTTTATTTTTTTTATAGTGAATCAATGATTGTACATTAGATCTAGGACTTAGGGGGGATCGCCGTTAAAAAAAAAAGGATTGAGGGGGGACCACTTGGACATGCACTCAATCCCCATACTCGTACCTGGCATCATCATGGCATAGCTCTCCATTACGACTCTGTTGTTATTGTTCGTTTGGTGAAGACGTGTCATTTTAAATCTTTAACCACCCTCAAATCAAACCCATCTCCCCTTTTTTCCTGTTAATATATTAAAAGTAAAAATCAGAACAAAAATTGGTAGGGAAGAAAAGGAGGATAACTGTTGGGATATTTTTGTTCTGATCTTTTTAACCACCCTCAACTCCATCTCCTTTTTTTTTTTCTTCCCTGTTGCATGTTTTAGATGATCACCTTCCCCAAAAGTTTATACTGCGTGCATAATGAGCCCAGAATTTGTATCATGTTATCCCACACCCCCGGTTATGTGCAACCTCGGCCTGCATATGGAGACATCAGTACATTTTTTTTTGCTCAGAGACATCAGTACATTCTGACAAGCTAGATGCGAACGGGGAACAAATGTATACGAGAGATTGAATGCAAGATGTCTTAACCAAGGCCTTGGTACCATGTTATTGGAGAAAACAAGGGACAACTACTATTGATTAACCTCCAACTAATATAACTAAAACACTTGGTAGAATAAGACTTCAGTTCATGATGGGCCACTTGTTTAAAAAATATAAGGCTGTTAGCCCATTGGATGAATACTTATTACTCCTTCTATCCTTAATGCTTGTTGTTGGATGTTTGCTTTACGTGTGGTTCATGCATACATACACCACTCTTTTTTCCCCCCTCAATAGGCTTGCACGGTTGCACATACAGTCTTAGTAATCTGCATTGGAAATTACTACTTGCCATGGTATGGTGTACTACTCTGTTTCCAGGGCTAGATTAGTAGTTTATCTTTTCAAAATGTCAATTCCCTGGGATTCTTTGGTCTTTGGCATTACTTGTATGGTTTTCTGAGGCAGCTATACTCTACAACTTATTCTTTTAACCAAGTCCTTTAACTACTTACTTCTCTCTTGCTCAACGTTGTTGAAGGTCATCATTTTATTGCATTTATGTTTATGAGCTCAAACTTTGTTCAAGTATGCATTTTATTATATCTGTGGAATGACATAATGAGCAATTCTTTCGATCAGGGAAGGGTTCCGCTCCAGACTAGAAAATATTGTTCGGGGTCAAGTAGGAGGCAATTCCGATACCCCGTCTCATAATAATACTGCTGATTCTAGAGATGAGCATATCCATATTAACACTCAACAGGAGGTCCAACATGAAAATCATGAGCAGTCACAACTTAGGAGTCAGGAAAATGACATCCGGCGATTGTCCGATGCTACCATGGGGAATTCTGATGCTGTTGAGAGCATTAATTGGGAAGCAAATGTTAATCGCGCAGAAGATTGGCAGGAACAAGGTACTGAAGATGATGGAGGAAACTGGCAGCAGGCTGCATATGATCTGTCAAATGAATGGGGAGATGGTATGGGGGAGAGAGATAGAAATTGGCAGGAAAATCAAGTAAATGATTGGACACGTGAATCTGGGGGGAATGAAGGTGCAGAAGAAGATCATCCAGTAGAAACCCATGAGGGTTGGCATGAAAATGGTGCTAGGGAAGCTATGGAAAATTGGTCAGAAGCGCCTTCTGACCCTCCGAGAATGCGTCGTTTCATCCCAGTAAGAAGAGTCAATAGATTCCACCCTCCTGATGATGATAATGTATACAGTATGGAACTCAGGGAACTTTTAAGCAGGTATTAATTAGAACATGGTTAGAGTGAATTTTTTTTTTTGGGGTTTTCGTCACTGATGAGCAGGTTAGGGCTTCTGTGTATTTTTCTTCATTTTTTCTTTCAGTAATGTGATTTTTACTTTTGGCAGGAGAAGTGTTTCTAATCTTCTTCGTAGTGGTTTCCGTGAGAGTCTGGACCATTTAATTCAGTCATATGTGGAAAGGCAAACTCGTGCTCCTATTGACTGGGACCTACACAGGAACTTGCCCACTCCAACTCCTGCTTCACCAGTGCTGGACCAGGAGCAGCAGAGGGATGGACTGAATGGGGATCAGAATGAGGCTATGGGCAGACCTTCAATGGTGCTACCATCTCCTCCTGTTCCCCCTCCCCAGCCACTTTGGCATCATGAATTACATCATTCTAATTGGCCTCGACATAGCATCCACCGTTCCGAACTTGTGAGTCTCTGCCTTTCCATATATGCAAAAAAAGAAAAAAAGAAAAAGGGCATTCTCTTAGAGTCAGTTGATGTCCTTATGTTAAACGTTTTTCAAATAATTTTCGTTGGAACATTTTGGTACGGATGTTCCATGGAAAATGGTTCTCTCCCTTTTGTTTTATGCACCCAGATTCATCTTATGTATTTTGAAAGTCTCTTTTTTTTTTTTTTTTTTTTTGGCTTTAATGATTAGTTTCTGTAGAAAAATGCATTATGTATGTTTCATGCAAACTGATCAATGTCCATTTTGTATTATATATCAATCTGTGTGAAGATTCATCTTACAATTTATGTTAAAGCAGTAGTACAATTTCATCTTGGTTCCATTGGCGGACTTGGGGGTGCCCGGGCACCACCTGGTTTTGTTATTTACCCAACACATAAAGGCCCACAAAAGGCCAAAAGGCCCACGCCTATTTTTAGCAAAATACTGAATTTATATTGGGCTTCAGTTGTGGTCGAACACTATAAGCTGGGCATTTTTAGGTTTCGACATTTACCCAATAAGTTGGGCATTTTTAGGTTTCAACATTTACCCAATAAGTTAGGTTTTTGTTCTCTTATACTCGTTTTTTTTAAGAGAATCTTAAAATTTAGCATAGACTCGATGTTCTAAAACTCACTAGGCGCTAGTCTGACGGAGAAGAGGCGCCTAGGCGCCTACTAGTTGGCGGCCTAGCTCCCTAGGCGGGGACTAGTTTGGCTTCCTAATCTAGGCGTTGTACCACCGCCTAGTGCCTGGGCGGGGGACTAGTGAGACTAGGCGGCCGAATTTTAGACATTGTATAGACTCAATGATAAATAACTTTTGTGGCTTGGAAAAACATCGAGTTGTATTATGAAGTAATAGGTTGTGTATCCAAAATCATCTTATTTTATTGTCTATAAATACTTAAAACAATTTTGCGGAGTGTGAATCTTAACTGTTTATACTTTGGTGTGGAAATATGGTCTTTTTGTAGTTTATTTTTCGTGCTAGAACTTTACATTTCGGCAACCCCTCCAAGATGATCCTGGTTCCTCCACTGATTGGTTTTTTTAGTACTCATTTTTCTGAACGCCATGTGGAAAACTGCCAGTGTAGATTAGTTAGGAGCAAGTCCATATCTAAGGGATGGACCATAACATTATTCTTATGTTCTTTTTAATATTTTATTCTTTGCTTCGAAAGGAGGTTATGGAACGATATGGACATACACCAGATTGGGTGGCTTGGGGCATATTACCACACTTAGATTTATCTCACGAGCATTGTTTTTAGTTTATTGACATTATTCTTAACTAACTTATTTTGCCAATATTGGAGCCTACCAATTTGTTCTCACTGGGCACCTTCTGGAATTTTTTATATTAGAATTCGATAATCATTTCTTTTTAGTTTTTATTTCTGGGGGAATAAACCTGCACATATTTCTAGTATTCTATGTTTGATATCTTCATCTTCTTCTTTGAACCCAATGTTGGATTCTTTGGAGCAGGAGTGGGAGATGATTAACGATCTAAGAGCAGACATGGCAAAGCTTCAACAGGGCATGAACCATATGCAGAGGATGTTGGAGGCTTGCATGGACATGCAATTGGAGTTGCAACGATCTGTTAGACAGGAGGTCTCTGCAGCTCTTAATCGGTCTTCTGGTGGACCGGGTAAGTGTACAGTTCACATTTCAACGACTCTTGCGCTGGATCTGAGAATGAGAATCTTGCTCATGCCTGTGATGATTTCTGAACCACTTATTTTTGTCGCTTTTGGTTTTGTTATTTATAGAGATATGTTTAGTTATATCCTGGTAGTGAGAATGAGAATCTTGTGCCTATAATGATCACTGAGAGCTGCTCAGCTGCTTTTGGTTTTAGTATTAATTGTTTCCGTTGTTTCTGTCTTTATTCATTTGGAAAATTGAGAGGAGATTGGAAAACATTGCAGGGGTGGCAGAGACGTCAGAGGAGGGATCTAAATGGGGCCATGTTCGGAAGGGAACTTGCTGTGTTTGTTGTGATAGTCAAATTGACGCGCTTTTGTACAGGTACCCCTGCTTGCTTATGCTATTTTTGATAAATTGATATGTACACGTTCTTTTGCTGCAAATACATAGCACACAAGTAAATATGCACATGGTAGACATGTATGATAAACCTCTGTTATATGGACCTTTATATAATAGACAACATGAAGGGCCAGTTCCCATTTAAATTGTGCCATTGGTAGCTGGCTGTACCCTTGGCAATGTCAGACCCTTCCATTCCTACTGCCAGAAAACTTGTCAACAGTTAAGCGCAGAAGAATGGTGAGGCGTACTGAATTCTTTATTTCTCGATATAAGCACCCGTGGTGGACACTCCACATTCGGGTCCGGGTATAGATCCGTGCGACAGCCGACATGTTTAGTTGGACATTCACCTAGCAAAAATATTTTCTAATTTGAAATTAAATCAATGAACTAGGCACAAATCTCCAAGGTTTAGTTGGACTCTCCAATACCATTTATCGTGGAAAATTTAAAGTAATATACTTAGTGAATGTAAACATATTAGCTTGCTCTCATATCCATTTGGTATAAATTAAATGAATCCGACACTGAGACATACCTGCACCCATCTCCATTTAAACTACACACGCAAGGGGGAAGAAATAGAAGTATCTTTAACCAACCCCGAATCTAGTATTTTGCTTCGGTAAATATCATTTGTTGATGTTCTGTTTTTAAAGATTTCGCCCTCTTTAAATTCCTGCAGATGTGGTCACATGTGCACTTGCTCTAGATGTGCCAACGAGTTGGTTCGGGGCGGAGGGAAGTGTCCGCTGTGCAGGGCACCAATTGTTGAGGTTGTCCGTGCTTACTCCATACAGTAATATGTAAAGCTAAAAGAAAAGGAATAAACTATTGACAAGAATGAATGGATGCCGTATATATCATGGAAGCTCCTCATGTTCTTATTTGTAGAGTGTTTTAGTTTGCCCATGTTTTTCTGATTATTTATTAATCTGAATACATTTGCTTTGTATAATTGGAATGACAAATGGCACCGTTTTGATTCTTCATTCGTTCGTAAATAAAATGCCACTGAAATTCTTTTTGTGCCGGTTTTTGCTTCCTGTTCGCGAAAACTCTTGATTCACTGTATGTTAGGTATCTCCCTCATGAAGTTCTCTCAGAGGTTAAAAGTGAGGTATTACCACTGTGTCAGGTATTTTTGTTCCAGCTCGCTGCCTGTTATAGGATTGTGTCTCAACTGCAATGCAGTTTTTTGTTTCTCTTCTCCCGTTGCAATGGATGTGCAATTTTTCATGTGTTCATCCAGCAAAATACATGATTCTGATCTTGTGATTAGGCTGTTGCGCTGTTTGTAATTTGAGTCTCGTCCTTGGTGCGAATGGTGCTTTGGTTTAAGTCTCATGCCAATACTCTAGGGTTGGTCTTTTTGCCGGACTTTTTTGGTTGGATAGATTATTTTCCCGGACTAGCTGATCTGGGACTTGCTAATTTGATACAATTACTTGGTTGGAACACACCCCCGGACTATTTATGACTACCACTAAACCCTGTCTTAGTCCAATCAGTGTAGGAGTGATCATTGAAAATTGCATTAAAACTAAACGTTCAACCTTTTGTAAACAACGGGTACAAAGTTGGTAACTGGATAAACGATCCTTGCAGTCCACAACTAGTCTGTTTTCAACGGTAGGCATCCATACTTACAAAATTGCCAAAAACTGCAAAACGCACCTGAACATGAATACATACCTCCTGGATCCCGGTTTCCCAGTTAAGATCCTCACACTTGCTATGGACCTGAACCAGCCAAGAGTAAATTGCAAGGAGCTCTACTTCTTGTTTTTTTTTTCCGTCTATCTAAATTTCTGTTGCTGCTTTTAACAACACATGCATATTATGGTGGGAATATATCTTCTTTTGTTAAGAAAGAAGTATATAAATCTGGAAAAAAATTAACATAAGAAAGTAAAGAATTGCTAAAATATTTGTGCTAATAACCAACCCAAAAACTTCCCATCTTCATGAAAACCACCTCTTCCCACTATTTACAGTCTTGAGTTTCATGACAAGTTGCTCCCGCTGAGCCTCCACCTCTGCATATTTGAGGCTCATCTCCAAGTATCTTTCACGAATTTCTCTCAATTCTGCCTCCAGCAAATCTGCCTTATGCTTCTTTTCTTCTTTGTTGTTTGCATTGTTTTGGGCTTCAAGGTTCTCGTGAGTATGATCAACTTGTGTCCCCGACAAAAAACTGAAAAGCAGGAGCACAGGGAAAAAGTTGGATCAATAACATGCATTGACTTGCAAATACAAACACATTGAAAGAGAGCACTTTCATTACTGTTCTGATTTCCAAGTGAAATGGGCAAAGCTGAGAGGTGAAATGGGTATGTAATTGTTATGCCAAAATGAGTTAGTAGTTCTCATGCTCCAACATTACATTTCTACAAATTACAATTCATGCAGACAGAACGGACCATCATTAGTTTGGTAAAAGTAGAAATTGGAGTTCCAACAAGGGACCATACACTCCATGTTCTGCTAACAATCTGGATTCTGGACTGAAGTTGCATTAAACTTAAAAGCCATAATGGTCAGGGACGGAGGGTCAGGGGGAAGGTGGCAACCCCCGGTTTCCTCAAAAAAATAAAAATAAAATTGTGATTGTAAGTTCGTATATATACTACATCTGGCATATTATTGCAAGAATGCATGCGTAGCTCAGTGGGTAAGGTGTTTGCACTCTACATGGAGGTTCTGTGTTTGATTCTTTTTTCCACAAATATAAAGAAGTCAATCAATTAAGAAATATGTTGCCATTGGGATTGAAACACGAGATATCTTGATCCAAAACAACTAATGGGTGCCACTAAACTAGCCACTATAATTGGAAAGCTTATCAATAAACTTATTATATATTCTAAAAATAATGAGGTAATAATCATTTCCCCTAATAATTTTTTTTCCTAAACTTGAATTTTCTCTCTTGTTTTTACGAGAATGATATTAAATGATGAGACTAGTTATCTAACTTAGACGTATTTTTACTTCATATACCATTTACGAAGGCCCTAGGCTTTCAATGATTTATGTGCTAATATAATTAATATTATCTACTCCTATTTATAATTTTTATAATGGATGGTGAAGATTAGGAGCTCAACAACCTACCATCTAGTATTTCGAATGGAGCCACGTAGTGTGAAGCGAAGTCCCATTTCGCCTAGGTACCAAAGTAATATGAAATATACAAGTGTGAGGGCACCCTCACTTCATGAGCTAGCTTTTGGGGTTGAGTTCTACCCAAGACCATGTAACATGGTATCAGAGCTGGGTACCAGAGATGGGTAGGGTGCGTGTCTCTCGCCTGCACACGTCAAGTGCTGCCAAGTGAGCACGCTGCGCATGAGGGGGTGTGAAGCGAAGTCCCACATCGCTTGGGTACCAAAGTAGTATGAAATATATAAGTGTGAGGGCACCCTCACTTCATGCGCTACCTTTTGGGGTTGAGTTCTACCCAAGACCATGTAACACAGAGGGGGTGAGATAGGAGTTATCCGCACTTTCGAACACATAATTTTTTTTACATATTAATGTGGGTCGACTAGTTGTTAATGAATATGCAAAAAAAACTAATACTACTTTGCACAATAATGTAAAAATAGCAATTTAGCTAAGGGAAATGCTTACGGGTGCAACATTGCACCCGTTAAGGGTACAAAATAATACACTTGTGGATCCCACTTGTACTTGACCCACAAGTGTATTATTTTGTACCCTTAACGGGTGCAATGGTGCACCCGTTAGCAAGACCCTTTAGATAATGGTAGGTTTGGATCAGAAAAGTTGATATCTTAATGTCTTCCATTTAAATACCGTAAGAGGGTTGAAGTAAACCTTTATTTCTTTTTAACAAAGAAAGCCCACGACGAAACCTCATAATTTCATACATTTCTTGACACAAAATTAAAGAACTAATTGAAATTTTTATCCAAAAATTGCACATCGTCTTAAAATAGACTATCTTTATGGGACGGAGGGAGGGAGGATATTGATTTTGAGTGGCACTCCCAAGTCGGAATCCTGGCTCCGTCCCTGATAATGGTCATTGATATTTAATAAGTCTAAACACTAGTTGAGTTTAAGGTCTAAGAGGCGATGCCATGAAAATCATGTGTTCATGCAGTTTTATGCTTCAATTAGTTGGATATAACAACTCTAGGTATGAACTGCAATAAGCAAATCTATTTTCTGCTTAGAATAGGAATCTCTTTCACGCACTCACCTCTTTAGTTGTGCTTTATACATGTTATTATCCTCCAACGCCTCAGCAAGTTCACTCTCAAGATATGTGATTCTTGACACTGTACCAACTGCTATCTTCGGAGAACTCGCAGCATTATCATGCTGTCCATTATTGTCCTGGAATGTAGAAAAACAAGGTAAATAAATTTCAGTATTGTACATACACAATCATTCTCAGCTTCCATTACACATATATCTGACTTACTTTTTCAATGAAAACAAAATGGATACTAATTTTCTCATTGGTTGGGACTGGCAAGTGATAGAAATTGAATGCAGCAGAGGAGTTTGATAATGACCTGTCTATGCTGCCGAAGCATTCCTCGATCTTCTAGAAGTTGCTGTACTTGATCAGTCTCCATGCATGGCTCTGAATCCTCTGATTGATCGTTGCTTAATTGGATGAAGTTAGCCTCTTCGTCTTTCTATCAATTTAGACCAACTAAACAAATCAGTACTTTTGTTCTCAAGTGGAAAAACAAATTCAAACTAAAGTGAGACGTATCGGATAATAACCTCCGAGTGCTTCGATTCCATGTCAATATGATAATTTGTATCTGACGATCCAGGGTCTACAAGGAAACGGTTACTACTGGACCCAACTTGTTCCTGTTTTACTACACTATTCTGCTTCAGCTCCTGTTCTAGGGCTTTAGCTTTCTGGAGCCACTCTTGCTTCTCTTCTTCAAGTTGCTTTATCTTCCACTGAAATTGGCTGTTCACTCTCCTAATTCGGCCAAGCTCATTTTTCAGCTCAGCTTCCTGGGAGCATAATGCTTCACTTGCAGTTAAATCCCCCTCCATCCGCAAAATCTTTTCCTCTAAGGCCACCTTACTTCGTTTGCAGTTCTCAAATTCCGACATAGCTTTCTGCCTGCTAGAGATTTTCTGAAGAAGATTGAGCCTATCGGTCTTCATTTCTTCAAATTCTCCAGATAACAAGTCTAATGAGGTCTGCAGCCTTTCATTTTCAAACTTTGTCCCATAGAGTGAACCCTTAAGAGCCAGAACTTCATCCTGAAGAGGTGGTATTTTCTGCAATTGTGTTTTCAGGGAGGAAATTTCTTCGGCAAGTTGTAATCTTTCTTGTTCGGATGATTTTAGTTCTGATTCAAGCTTATGAATGATGCCTTTGTGTTTCTCTTCATTAGATCTGACATCTTCCAATAACCTCAGGAGCTTTTCATGATTAGTTACCAGAGTTTCATGGTTTTCTTTGGAAGCCGCAAGCTCAGTCATCAGAGCGAGTACATTTATTTCAGAACCCAACTGTAAAATATCACTCTTGTTCTCAGACAATATAAAATTCCCTGGACATTCATGAAGCTTTTGAACTTCAGCAGAAAAGCCCTCTGTGTGAACAAGTTTCTCATATTCTTTGTTTTGTCGATAGATAGCATCAAGTTCTGAATTCAAGAGTCTCTCTTTTGAGTACATTTCCTCCACAATTGCAGAAAATTTTGCTTCCAAAGATTCAATCTCTTTCGAGCAGTCAGAACATCTACTTCGTAATTCTTTGAGTTCCACTTCCAAGACCGTGCTATACTCTCGCAATTCGATTTTTTGCTGCCTTAGCTCTCTATTTGATTTCTGAAGTGAACTGCATTCTTCAATCATAGTTTCTGCAGTTGCTTGTAATTTTGGATTTGCTTTTTGCAGATACTCGCACTCTTCTTGAGCCTCAAACCACCGCTTCTGCATGTCCTCTATCTTCTGTTTCATAGCATCCTTTTGTGCCTCCATTTGTTCTTCCAATCTTCCTATATCATCCTTGAGATTCTTAGCTTGAGATTCTGACTGATGTAATTCCAACCGACTTGCCTCCCTCGTATCGGTCAAATATCTCAATTGAGCTTCCAAACCAGATATCCGTTGTGATAAAAGCACATTTTCTTCTTCTAGTTCAGATACTTGGTGTTCTAATTGACATTTAGAACTTTCTAGCTCCAGTGATTTCCTTTCAAGTACCTTCTTTTCTGAAATATGGGATTCCATGCTACTGCTTTGCTCCGTCAAATCATTTTTCAATCTGTCCAAGCATTGTGTGGTGACATTACTCTTTCTTTGCATGACTTCCAAATTTTCTTCCATCTGTTCTATGATCTTTTGGAGATCGGAAATATGAGTTTCCAAGTCCTTTTGACGACGTCTTGAATCTCCAATCTCTTCGTCTTTCCGCAAATGGTCGACATTAAGCTTTTCTATCTCAGAACTTTTTCGGAATAATTCCTTCCTCAGATCTGCAACTGTGGATTCCAGTTCCTTATTTAAACAGTTGATTCCTTGACTACATGCAAAAATTGGATTGTCTTTCAAATTGTCAGCCTCCAGTTTATTTTGGAATTCAACAGCACTTGCCAACCTGAGATCATCTTCGCATGAAGTTATTTTTGCTCCAAACAATTTATTCAGCTGAACCAAGTTGTCCAACACAGCCTCCTCCAGATCTTTTTGAATAGTCAGTTCTGTACATTTCAAACTATTCGAGTTTTTGATGTCATTTTTACACTTGGAAGCAAGAGTCGAACAAGGAATCTGCTGTTGCTTTTTGACATTAAATAAGAAAAGTTGGAGCTGTTCGCGTAGTGCAGGGAGCAATTCAAACTTATCAAACTTATCAATGGCACTTCGTGATTCAGAATTCTCAAATTTTGCGGCAACTCCTTGATTAGGTATTTCCTCATTGTTTATCTCAACATCAAACTGGCACATTTGGTACTTAAATTCGCTTACTTCAATTTCAGAAGCAACAGGAGACGTATGAGCTGGACACTCGTAGGGTAAAGATTTGAAGTGGGCACTATTTTCCGGAAAATTCTTTGTGCCTTCTTTTAGCTTATGTAGAAGTTCCAAGTTCTCATCCGTAAGCTCATTGCAATCTTTCTCAAGCTCCTGAACCTTTTCCTTCAGAGCTTCAATCTCTTTGATGAAATCTAAATCACATCCACTTTCAGAATCTGGTACTTCAGAATCTCTCTCACTGAAGGCTTTTGACAAATTTTCTTTCAAGTTAACGAGTTCTTCCTCTTTTGCAGTAAATTTACGTTTCCATTCTGCATCACAATCCTGTAGAGTTCGAGTCCTGAGGTTTTGTTCAACTACTATCTCATGGGTTTTTCCCTCCAGGGCCTTCTCTAAGTACAGGATGGTACTTTCCAAATTCTTTTGTGATTCCCTCAATTGTTGAAGTTCTAAACTCCAGTTGTCCGCTTGTTCAAACTCGGCATGCAAGTCAGTTATTGGGTGTTCCACAGTGCTACCTTCCAAATCTGAATCACAAGAGGCCTTCCTCATTTTCTCTGCTGAAACTTCCTCTCTTGAATTTACTTCTCCATTGCCCTCATGCCCGAAACTGCACATTTTCTCCGAATCACCAAATTTGGATTTCAGCTTCTCTATCTCCTCGTTTTGATTTTCTGTTGTTTCTTCCATTTCCTGAAGAATGGAAACAAGCTCAAGATTCGATTCCTGTGTTTTCTTCAGCTGTAGAGCCAAGTCATGGTTCAATTCTTTCTGAAACTTTATTTCATCTTCCAATACTTTTTGAATGTCACCCACATCTGTGGGTTGAAACTTGAAATTCTCGATAGCTTTTTGTTTGTCCATGGATTTCTCTAAGAGTACTTTCAAGTGTTCAATTTCCTGCTTGAGCCCATCACATTCTCTATGTGATGCAGAAAGCTCGACTTCAAGATTTGCAAGTTGTTTTGACTGATCAGAGAATTCTGTCGTCAATAATTCGTGATCAGCCATTAACTTACGAGCATTTCGTTCCCACATCCTAGCCTCTACCCTAAGTTCTTCCATTGTGATAACTTCAGATTCCAGAAAATTTCCAGACAAACCAGAATTTCGCAAGGGCAATGCGATAATACCATGCGAGATTTGTCCAAACTCTTCTCTTTGATTATGATGCCTTCCTGAACCTGGGATCAGTGAACTATTATTAGATAGCTCACTATAACAAGGAGAAACAAAGATAGGTAATAGCCATAAAGTGCCAAAAAAAAAAAGTCCAGCCACCTGAATCATGTCTTCCAACTCCATGTTTGATAATCCCACTTGCACTATTTTGAGGGGAAATGCTTTCCCTTCCTAAGGAACCTTCGATGGAGTCAAAGCTATAATGAGAGCCTGATGCTGAAGAACTCGTCTCCTGCCACAACAAAAGAATATTTTGTTATCTCCCTCAGGTGGCAGGGCAAAGATGAAATAGAGCTACTTGAAGCGCGTTCGAGGAGGTATACGCCAAAAGAAAAAAATAATAAAAAAAAAATGGTAATGCCAGATTAACTCTATGAGCTGTCCCATGCTTCTTATATAGTTATATTCAAACAAGTTCTGAAACAAAGCTATATAAAGCATGCAGCAAGAATTTTTCTTACAGATTGTAAAAGGATAAACTCTTTCCTCACAAGCTGGTTGGCCAGAGACTAACAAATTGGAATGATCTACTGTGCTTAAAATAGAATATGAAACACAATGTACAGAAATGTTCCCTTGAGATTGGGATTATCATTTCAATCATTATTTCCAACGTAGGCAAAAAACTGACATTCTAGTAATGAAGCTAGAGCATGACAAACGTCCGGTAATTGTAAACATGCAAATTCTACTTGCTTCTTCTTGTTCAATTTAGTACACAATGTTGCTACAGCCTACAGATATGATCCCTGGGTTATGGTTAACCCCGAGAAAGGTGCCCTTATTATGGTGTAATTCTTTCTCATGGCTGGGTGAATTCCATACTTCAACAAAGTCACATATTCAAATGCAACATGTAGCCTTGGTTCCTTCTCTTCTCAGTTCACATAGCTGAAAAATACATAAAACCACTGGGCCCAGAAAGAGGAAATTCATCCCAAAGAATTTAAGTAATACCCTAAGCAACTATGTTCCCCCTAATACATTGGTGGTGCTTTATTGTGCAATAGCTCTTCAACTGTAAGTAAGAAGTCTAGAAATGAACTACAAAATTTCAGGAATTTTAAAATGTCAAGAAGTACAACTGTACATGATTCATCATTTTCAGGTATGCTAAACAAAAGGACCAGTCATAAGTCAGCAGCAAATAACACAAATGAGAGGCATTTACGTGAGCATACCCTGCTACCAAGATCCCCAGGATGAGATGTACCATCCAAATGGTTACTAGAGGAAGATCCAATACTCTTACTGAATGTACAGTCAGACACCTCAGAACTATTTTCCACATCATCGTAATCTGAATTTGCATCTTCTGCAAATGAATTTGTATGATTCCATTTGTCATCCCTGAAAATAGTAAAGCAGGGAATATTCTCAGCCACATACATACACTTACACACAGGAAAAAAGCGTCATTATGCAACTACAAACCCGCTTTTTATTCTCGGTGTTAGGCACTGAATCTCAATCTGCAAGAGAAAGACATGAATATTCTTAAACAACTGAGAATTTAAGTAAAGATGAACGATTATAGGTGATGACCAATAAGGAAACAACTCGTAACTCTCACAGGGGGAATGCGGATTAATTAAATGCTTAAGAACCTTGAGTATCTGAATGGATAGTTTTTAGTTTCAAAACTCTGTTATCGAAATTCCCATAGTCAAATCATCCACTTGAGTGATTGACGTTAGCCTGAGCTTAAATCATGAGAAAATATCACATTCATGTCAACAAACACTAATGAGAAGCTCCATATTTATGCGTCTAAGATGACTGGGTTCAATGCTGGTAATAATTGCATAACTTATGCAGACACTGGCAAATGCATCGTGGAAAGTTCATCTCTAATGAACTTGAATGAAGTCAATGTAATGTTTGGACATCATCTCTCTGTACACAATAATGAAAGAATAGAAAATATAAGGACAACAGCATTCCGCATCTAAATTGGATTGGTGATAAATCAACTAACAGATTACAAAACTATGGCAGAACTTGCCACACTTCATAATGAAGTTGATCCCTGCAGGGTAATTGATATGATGTACATCAACCCTTGTGGAAGAAAATTATGCACACTGTGTTGACAATATTAGACCAAGAGTCCAGAATAAGGATACTTTTTCCAATACTTTTATGCACAACATTGCTGATACTTCTTTTCCTTAATAGATGTACAACAATTGCATTTGTAGTCCACGGGGCAGGCCCACAGATCGAATGGACCTTGTAATGAATGAAAGCAAAGTAAACATAGTGCATTAAAGCCAAATAAAAACACACATGGTAAGCAGAATAATCTCTGAGGTTAGTCCGGTCCGGACTAACCTCAGAACCACTATTATTCAACAACTGGCATCTTTAATGAAAACCAGTGAAGTGAAGTGGTTGAACTGTCAACCCGTACCAACCGGTCATGGGTCAGTCAAACCCGAAGGAACAAAACTTGAACCAATTAATGGTAACACAAAACTTTGACTTCAAATAATGACATATACATGGACTGATGCACATTCCAATCTTTTTCTATACAATTATTCTTTTCTATTCCTTATTTTTAATTTATTGATTATATTTGACATAATTATGACATCATGGTTCAATTCACGGTCGAACCGGTAACCCATCCACCCGGTCCATTTTCCCGGTTCGCTCTTGGTCCGGTTTTCGAAACATTGAGTGCAAGGGCATAAAAATCAAGAAAACAACAAAAAGATCAATAGAACGACCATGACATGAAGAAATGCATTCTTGTACTATTTTGTGGTCAATCAATAGCGAAGGAAGGCAACTGTAGAAAGAGCTCTTAGCTTGAAAGTTGTAAGAGAAGGTACACCAAAAAAAAGGCTACAAAACTAACAAAAAGGCGAAGAAAATACTATTAGTTACCAGAAAATATGTGAGAAACTTATGTGACCAATAAAGTGATGATTGACTATGAAAAAAAAAGGAGAAAACAAGTAAATGAAGTGCATAGATGCAAGAGAGATTCTGTATTATCATACCAAAGATGGTATAGTATTCAACTATGAAGCATTGACATTCCAAGAGGTCACCGTGTCCATGTCTGACACGCCGTAATACGGCAAAAAATGTATGGACACGCCATAAAATTTAACCAATAGTGGACACAACGGGGACATGGCGTGGACACAACGGGGACATGGCGAGGACACAGGAAGGACATGTATGAAGGCACGGAAGGGGTTAAATATGCAGTTTTTTCGATCTTCATGGGGAAAATTTGTCTTACTTTAAAATTTTGGTTAAAAGTGTGATATGACGAATATATGATGCTTTTTTTTTTTTTACATATTGATGCTTTATGCTTCTACATATAACTGTGTTTCCACTGGTTCGAAATAAGTACTATTTATTGTCATTAATTGTTGCCATGTCCATGCCCACATTTTTTTAGAAACTAAGTGTCCGTGTCCGTATCCCTGCTACATAAGTATTCGAAAGTTTCAACAATGAGTCACTGATCCAAAGATGTTTAAGTTACAGCTATGAATTCATTCACCTACATGCACTGGGTATCATGTTGGCTTGATTACAAGGAAAGCTCCTGCTCTCTCAAATTCTTATGGCTTGAACAGAAAAGTATACTCGAAATGTGTGCAATAGTTTGATATAAACTAAGAAAATTGTAGCAACGTGAATCTTAAATGCTACATTTTTGGAGAAACTGGAGAGGACTCACTTGTAAAGTCGTCCCATGGTTGCACTTTTTCAAAGGTAATGAAACAGGAATAGAAGCACTTGTACTCATATAACCTGCCAGATTAATGGTAGCCTCTCCAAGGATACTAGATCTAGCAGAACCCTGCAATAAGCAAATAGATGGAGGTATGACTGCTGATGTTACTTAGAGAAACCAACTCCGAAAAAATACGTTTGGTAATCAGTCGGTAAAATCCTTATAAAACATCATCCAAAGACACAATTGAAACCATTTATTCAAAGACACGTCAACATAGGTATCCAACCATTCCAACAACAAGCTTGAAGAAGTATTGCTGAAATTCCTTCGGAGTTTCATCTTGTGAAATAACGATCGATTCTGAAAAAGTCTCTGTCCATTGACAAGTTCCATTCCGCACATATGCTTTCCCTGATTTATTGACTGTTTTCCCTGTTTCGGTGGAGAGAAGAGACACATAAAGCCTGTCCCATCCTTTGGGTACCTGGAAGGAAAGCAAACCACGAAATAATACTCAAGCGCCAAAATTGATGGAAAAGGGGAAAAAAACAGTAAAACGGACAAGGAAGGGTGGTACCGTGGTAAAAACTCAACGTAGATATTGTTTAGGCACAAGAGAGTAAATTCGAAAAGGAAGAAAGGTTCTGGGCTTACCAGGATACATACCCACAGGCGCATGTATCAAGACTCATCACTGAACACTAACAGAGAGTATTTGAGCATTCGAATTTCAAAACAACCAATTACAGCAACTAGGAAAGTCAATGGCTAGACAAAGGGCAAGAAACACTGCAACGGCTGATTATAAGTTGGCCATGTACTGTCATTTTATGCTACAAAGACATAGTAAGCTTGACATCTGGATCCATCAAAATAGTTCTTACAAGAGTTTCGAACATGTGTATTGTTGCTGGCCCATGACAATTTTCGAATAGCTTAATATACATTGTTGGTTCTATTTCTTAAATGCTTAAGATAATCTAGATTGGTATCAAAGCTTTGGGATTCAATCTCTCCCTCATTTGTTTCCTTCTTGCAATATGTTTCTCAGCTTCTTCTCTAAGGGTCCTCTTTGTCGTTTTTTTTGGACTTTGGAAGTTTGCATTTCTACATAAAAGACGGGGTTGCGCATGCGCAGGAGTGATAACTTGATATAAATTGTTTGGCTCACTTCTAAGAGCTTAAGCTTTTGGAGTAAGTAGTGATCTAACAAGATTAATAGCAACAACATAAGAAACCTTGATAATGCCACAAAGATTTACTGTATTTTCTCTCTGTCGGCAAACATCTGTAGTCAATTCAAAATTCTAGGTCCATCAGCCGAAATGGTGCAACATATCAAATCCTCTAGTTTACTTTTACCAAAATAATCATCAACCTGATACTACCTTTTCCAGAGCTTGAACCGTCTAGTAATTCCAAATACATGCCAAGACCAATAATGCAAATGCAAAGAAACAAATCTAAGCAAGAACTTACTCATGAAAGCTATTTAAGTTTATGCTGACAAAAAACGAGTAATACACCACAATTCTCTAAATTTATCTTCTAATTACGAGAGAAATAACACCGCCATCCAGCCTATTCATCAAAGGAACAAAATCAGTCCAAGGTTAATATACATATGTGAGTAATGTACATATGAATAATATACAAGCAGTCAAGCAGAATTCCACGTTGCTATTTTTTTTTTTTTTTGGGTGCTAGTTATATTACAAAGGCCACAGTGAGGAATACACATTGTGCACATATACATATAACAAACTCAAACGTAATTCGCGATTCAAATTGAACAGATAAATGAGGCGAAAAGCAGTGATAAATTCTTTCTTTAGGAATACCTGAAGAGCCTGAATGTTGGAGAAGACGAAACTGATTCGCTCTCCAGATTTAGCCGATGATGATTTGTGCCTATGCAACCTGAACATTTTCTCCCTAATCATCTCTCTCTCTCCAGATCAAAAAAAAAAAAAAAATCTCTCTCTCTCTCTCTCTCTCTGAGTTTAATTGCTCCTCACTTGTTTCAACAACTCCGCGTATAGATACATTCAATTCTCACAGGTATAGAGAGAGAAAGAAAGACAGTGTTTTAGAGAGAGAGAACGGAACAACGTGAAAGCGGGCGGTAGAGAGAGAGAGAGAGAGGGCGCGAGCGTTAGCTGGTACTCCAGTACACTACCATTATACATCGGTTGCTGTAGCGGAAAACTATTGGCTGCTGCTGAGACATCCCCGTGTGGTGTCAGGACTCCTAATTGCCATACAAAAGTTAGGACTCCTAATTAATCATACAAGAATCCCGTGTCAATTAAAAATTAGGCCGTGTCCTATGACCACAGAATAATTACTTCCTGCCATCCTGGATTTGCTGTTACTATTTGTCCGGTTTTATCTGGTGATACCCCCTTAACTTTCTTGTATTTGTGTTTTCTTCCCCATTGATTGTTTTGTATTTTTTGCACTTGTACCCTTCCCACCAATCACAAGTACTATATGTGAGTAATTGATTTGATAAAATAGATGTGGGACCAACTCAGCACGCTCAGGGGTCAAAATCAAGGAATACGATTCTTGTTCTACCCTACTTTTGTTTTTGAAAATTTGAAAATGCCATTAAAACTAAAGTAGAATAAAGGCCTCTTTTGTTTTTGAAATTTTGAAAATGGTTCCATTAACTAAAGTAGAATTAGGCATCGTTCTGCTCCTTTTATTTGTGTGACTTTTTGTACTTTTTAATTGTCTTTATTTGAGTTTCAATCATAAATTACATATTTTTTCGATTCCTTTCATCGAGACAAATTACGAAACCTAAAAAGATTGACGCAAAACTAGTAAATGTGAAATAAACTGAATAAAGACAAAACAAAAAAGTAGTACAAAAAGTTAAGCAAAACGAAGCCTTACTTAGGGTGGGTTTGGCAAAATAAGTTAAGCCAACTTTTGGCTTTTTGGTTCTTAAAAAAGCCGGAACAAGTAAACCTTTTTGGCTTAAAAATTCAGATAAAGAAAAGCTTTTTTTATGCCAAACTAGTAAACTTTTAGGAACTTTTTAGGCCAAAAAATTGACTGAAATAAGCAAAAAGTTAGAAGTAGCTTTTTTATGCCAAACTAGTTTACTAATTGCTTGTGGCTTTTTTCCTCAAATAAGCAAAAAGCCAAAAGTTGGCTTAACTTCTTTTGCCAAACCCACCCTTAGTGTAGGAATTAGGATACAAGATCACTCAATTTTAGTTCAAATTAACATTTCAAAAGGCCTTACTATTGTATTAAATTCACAATCTTGCACGTAGTCGCCTTTGGGCAAGTTTGGCTAAAAAAGTTTTTGCTATTTGTGGCTTTTTTGTGCTTAAAAAAGCCCAGAAAAGATGGAAGGTTTGACTTAAAAAGTCTCCAAAAGAAAAACTATTTTTAGGCCAAACTAGCAAACTTTTGAGAACTTTTTAGGCCAAAAAAGTAACTGAAATTCATAAGAAAAAGGAAAAGCCATTTTTAGGCCAAACTAGCAAACTTTTTGCTTGTGGCTTTCTCTCTCAAATAAGCAAAAAGTTAGAAGTAGCATGAACTACTTTAGCCAAACCTAGCCTTTGTAATGACTTGTGATTTATATAAGATGTTATGTTTGTAATAACTTGTGATTTATATAAGATGTTATGTTTACGGTTCAAAAAAAAAAAATTCCTTGAGGCACGTTTCGATTTTAGGATTAAAGTAAAAGCAATTTATTGGACTTATAAGTTCATCTTTTTCTTTTAATTTTTTAAACACAACTCCAAATCCTATCCAACCAGAGAGTGGTCCAAAGTTTAAACACAATCCTATCTAAATAAAATTTATAATTGGATGGACGAATGTGTCAACGATATGAAGACGTGTTAAAAATATGTTAACCATGTCGGCAAACCAACATAACTCCAAATATATTGCTCATTTTTATTATTATAATTCCAGATTTATTTGAAATTTGGGGTGCTGATTACTCATCCATCCCTGATGTCATTCTTGGTCAAAGTATTCTCTCTGTACCTTTTTAAATGACTCATTTGGGAAATTTATATTTTTGTGGATGTTAGAGCATCCTCGTCAGGCTCAACAAAAATTGGGCCAAATTTAACCTCAAAAACACATTTTATAAATTAACAAGTCACTTTTTCAAAAACTCACAAAATCAGACTCTCTATTCCGGAAGTCAGGAGAGAGAATTGTTTTAACCTGTGAATAGTTCCTCAAAGGATTTACCGAGTTACTGTAGCAAAGTTATAACTTTTGCAGATTTATAAAAAAATTGTTGAGTCTGATTTTGGGGGGTTTTTTCCCTTTTCACTCAACAACTTAGCTATCAGGGGGATTTGCCTCCTCTGATCAGGATGCTCTTATAAAATGTACTTCTGTAGAACGTTTTGAATTTTTTTTTCTTTCTATAAAGCAAATTGAAAAACTATATAAAGAAACATATTTTTAAACATATGTTGGTTTGCTGACATATTTTTAACCATGTCGGCAAACCAACATAACTCCAAATATGTTGCTCATTTTTATTATTATAATTCCAGATTTATTTTAAACTTGGGGTGCTGATTACTCATCCATCCCTGGTGTCATTCTTGGTCAAAGTATTCTCTCTGTACCTTTTTAAATGTCTCATTTGGGAAATTTATATTTTTGTGGATGTTAAAAAATGTACTTCTGTAGAACGTTTTGAATTTTTTTTCTTTCTATAAAACAAATTGAAAAATTATATAAAGAAACATATTTTTAAACATTTGTTGGTTTGCCGACATATTTTTAACCATGTCGGCAAACCAACATAACTCCAAATATGTTGCTCATTTTTATTATTATAATTCCAGATTTATTTTAAACTTGGGGTGCTGATTACTCATCCATCCCTGATGTCATTCTTGGTCAAAGTATTCTCTCTGTACCTTTTTAAATGACTCATTTGGGAAATTTATATTTTTGTGGATGTTATAAAATGTACTTCTGTAGAACGTTTTGAATTTTTTTTTCTTTCTATAAAGCAAATTGAAAAATTATATAAAGAAACATATTTTTAAACATATGTTGGTTTGCCGACATATTTTTAACCATGTCGGCAAACCAACATAACTCCAAATATGTTGCTCATTTTTATTATTATAATTCCAGATTTATTTTAAACTTGGGGTGCTGATTACTCATCCATCCCTGATGTCATTCTTGGTCAAAGTATTCTCTCTGTACCTTTTTAAATGACTCATTTGGGAAATTTATATTTTTGTGGATGTTAAAAAATGTACTTCTGTAGAACGTTTTGAATTTTTTTTTCTTTCTATAAAGCAAATTGAAAAATTATATAAAGAAACATATTTTTAAACATATGTTGGTTTGCCGACATATTTTTAACCATGTCGGCAAACCAACATATTTTTAACCATATATTTTTAACCATGTCGGCAAACCAACATAACTCCAAATATGTTGCTCATTTTTATTATTATAATTCCAGATTTATTTTAAACTTGGGGTGCTGATTACTCATCCATCCCTGGTGCCATCCTTGGTCATAGTATTCTCTCCGTACTTTTTTAAATGATTCTTTTGGGAAATTTATATTTTTGTAAACGTTAAAAAATGTTCTTCCGTAGAACGTTTTGATTTTTTTTTTTGCACCAAATTAAAGGTATAAAACAAATTGAAAAATTATATAAAGAAACATATTTTTTAAATGTTAGAAATTGCACGTATTTCTGTAGTGACCATTTAAAAATGGAAGAAGTAGTATTTTTTCCAGCACTTCAACATAGTGGGAAATTGGTGGGTTCTTAAACTGTTCCAAATGACTATTCAACCGTGATAGGCATTTTTAATCCGTTTGACTTCCAATTCCGAAAAGTTGCTACCTAAAACAGTTTCTGCCATTTTATTATGGCTTATCTACTTATTTAGTCCTTGAAAAATGTACACAGTTTTAATTTCATCCCTATAAAAATTTCCGTGTCAATTTCGTCATCATATTTTCAGACAAACTTCAATGCTATCCTTCCGTCAACTACATAACGAAAATTGCTTACGTGGCTAACAGAAATTGCCAATAGATCGGAATTTCAGAAGATAAAGGAAGAAGGTAATTAAGGAAGGGAAAAATAAAATAAAAAAAGACCGCACAAAATCCAAATCACAAACCCCGCCATGCCTTCGGTATCCAAAAGTGCTTTCACGGTTAGAAATGGTAGAAAACCTAATCAAAATTGACAAGAACGGATCAAAAAAATTTCTTGATGCCCGGCGCCGTTTTAGTTCGAATTTGTTCTCTCTTTTTGTGAGTGTGTTCTTGTCTATATATATATAGCATTGCATGGGTATGACGATCTAGACAAAGACAGGGATGGATTTTGCACTGGTTTTCTTTTTGTTTTGAAAGCCGTGTTTTGCACTAGTTCATTCGTTCGAGCTATGCATATTGAGCCCGAGCGGAAAACGAGACAATAACAGTACACGGGACCATAGAACATTTAATATTTGGGGGATATTCTGGGAATTGGGAAAAAGCCAAGATTTTTTTCCCTTTTTCCGGTTGGCTGAATTATATAGGTACAACACTTTTGCGTACAACACTTGTACAATACGTGTGCGGGTCAAGATCCCACACACGTGTTGTACACAAAAGTGTTGTTCCCATAGCAATTTTGGGTTATTTAAAGATTATGCTCTTAATTGAAGGGTTATACCTCTGCGTAGCACCCTGTTTGTTAAAGGGATATGTATATGAGGGGAGAAGAAGGATATAATAAGAGGGGGATATAGATGTGGATATAGTTGAAGGGGTATTATTTTAGAAGGGGAGATAAAAAAATAACTTTGTTTGTTTTGTTGTTGTAAAAGGTGGATATGAGGAGTTGGATAATGTAAAATACCATTTTTGTCCCCAATAAAAAAGTCAAAAAGTAAACAAATGGGGGGCCATGCAACTCTCTCTCTCTCCTGCGTCCCAACACATGCTGCCACTTCCCATTTCTTTCTTTCTCTCTATGACGCATGGCAGTGGTGGGCCAGCTTGTCCCTTTCTCTCGCAGCAGCAGCAGTAAGCGGTGCCAACTGGCACAAGGGTAAGTTGGAATAGGAGGTCGGATATAGCAAAACCTGGGGGGAGGGTGCCTATATTTTATCCCTCCCCAAAGGGATATACAAATCCCAGGATATTATATCCGGGTAACAAAAAACTAAACAAACATCGGATATAAAACACCCGGATTTCTATATCCGGTCACTCTCTATATCCCCCTTCTATCTACCTCTAACAAACAGGGCCCTAGAGTTGATTCGGGTTGTAACTTAATTAGATTCAAACTTGGTTATACTTGCACAAATAGGTTTTTTCCAATTTTTCTGTATATCAAAACAGTACTCCCTGCATCCCATTTAATTTCTCTCTACAAATATTTGTGTCATTTTCAAATATCTATACTTTTTATTTATAATGTTTTTAAATATTTTGAAAATTTCGCCTAATAGAACTAATTGAGATCTATCAAAGAAGATCCATATTGCATATAAAATACATTATAGATTGAAAAGTACGAGTTCAAAAAAAGCACGCGTACATGTAGCAACGCTTAAAATGGGACGGAGGGAGTATTTGATGTAGGGTTTAATTTGGTGGAAATAGACTACGGGCTTACTGTGGTGAATCAGTGATAGGAAAAAGAGAGAGGATGGAGGGTGGGAAAGTTCTTTGCTAAAATCTAACATTTGATAAAATCAAGTGTTGATTTTCCTAGTTTGCTAAAATCAACACTTGATTTTATCAAATGTTAGATTTTAGCAAATGGAATACTGTTATGGATCTTGGGCGTGGGTATTAGGCCTTAGGCCTTAAGGGTGGGTTTGGTTGGGTCTTCGGTCTAGATTTGGATACCAAGCCTTTTACAGCTCCTTTGGCTGGTGAGAAGAGAAAGGAGAAGAAAGGGGAGGGATCTCTCTTATTAGTGAGAAAAGAGAATAAAGGGGAGTGGTTTCTCACCCTTTCATCCAAATAGCCTTGAGAAATCAAACTCTCTCCTTCCTACTCTGGTGACCTAACCCTCTCCGGCGAAACTCTGGCGACTCTCACGCGACTTCAAAACTCAGTTTTGACGACAGATCTACATTCGTCGAGACGAAACGAAGACAACGGTGCAAGTACGACGACGATCCGACGAAGGAGTGGACCGCACAACTGTCGAAAGTCGACGACGTCTCCCCTTTCTCATGGAATTGCGCCATCCATGGCGAGAAATGAAATGGGGGTTTGAAGGGGGTCCAGACTCTCACCCTATTCTCTCGTCTCTCACCGCTGGTGCCATCCAAACAGGGGTGAGATTCCATTTTCTAGCGGAACCCTTTCTCATCTCTCGAAACCCCTCCATCTAAAAGAGGTGTTAGGCATTAATATACTATGTGGCATCTTATATCATTTCCACATCGGCAAACATTAGCCAGGGAAGTAGCTTCCGTCATGTAGTTGATGGAAGGGTAACATTGAAATTCGTCCAAAAATATGAGGACGAAATTGACACAAAATTTTTTGTAGAGACAAAATTGAAACTGTGTACATTTTTCAAGGACCAAATAAGTAGATAAGCCTTTTACCAAATACTCTAACAAAACATTCCCATGCCCTACAATAATCTACTGATAGGGTCGTAATTAGAATTTTGTAAGTTAGTCCACGCAAATTATAATAATAGCCGGTTCAATCATGGCATATAAAAGTGTGTTTAATCAAATCTATTGTTTTCACGAGTAGTTGTACCCATTTTATGTTATGCAGGCAAATCATGGAACATCATTATGTCAAGTTTCACAAATGATAAAATCTAGCACTTGATTTTATCAAATGAGGAAGTTATGAGATTAAATCAAACACAAAAAAATGTTCCTTTTTGTCCTTGATTTAACAGAAAATTGATCAAAATGCCAAGTTTGGGGCTTTAAATTGTGTTTAGTCCAACTTAACTTATTTTAATGCTTCCAATACATTGATATGAAAATTTTGATGGCTCAAGGACAACACTATACAAAAATACCTTTAATGATAAATCAATTTTACAAAACTCAATTTGGCACAGTGACTCACCCCGACAATGACCCATCACCCCAACAATGACTGCTGACTTTATTGCTTGGACCCGACAGTCCCAGCCATTAGGGAAACTGACGTGGGAAACTGGGGAAACGTGGGAAATTGGGAAACTAACGTCACTTTTCACCCTAGGGTACCCTATTTTAACAAAAAATGATTTCTCTCTCCTCAATTTTGGGGGTGGGTTCCATTTTTGGGATTCAATTTTAGGGGGTTTAGACTCTTTGAGGTAGGGTATAGTGGGTTTAGGCATTTTGGGTTTAGGCATTTTGGGTTTAGGCACTTGGGGTGCACTTCCCAATTATAGGGTTTTAGTTTTTTAGGCACTTTCATAGCGTACCCTAGTGTTTTAGGCACTTTCATAGGGTACCCTAGGATTTAGGCACTTAGGGTGCACTTTCCAATTATAGAGTTTTAGTTGTTTAGACACTTTCGTAGGATACTTTAGTGTTTTAGGCACTTTCATAGGGTACCCTAGGGTTTAGGTTTAGGGTGCACTTTTCAATTATAGGGTTTTAGTAGTTTAGACACTTTCTTAGGGTACCCTAGGGATTTAGGCACTTTCAGAGGATGCCCTAGGGTTTACGTTTAGGCACTTTCATTAGGTTTGGGGGTTTAGACACTTTCATTGACTAGTGGGGATTTTTTGGAATGTATAAGTGATTTGTCCTCTTGGCATTAAGAAAAAAGTTGATGTACTTATTGAAGTAAATACCCATTTACTATGTCCTTCCCAAAATCAGACCTTTGATTTAATCACATGTCTTCCTCATTTGATAAAATCAAGTGTTAGATTTTTTTCAAATGTAAGTTTTATCATTTGAGAAATTTGGCTAGCTAATTCCAAGTTTATGTTGAAAAGGAGAAGGAAACAAAAAAAATTGGAAACGAAAATATGACCTGTTTTATTTTGTTGACTTTGAGAACCCAAAGAAAAATGACTATCTAACATGATCTATTTGGATGAGGGAAAAGAGGGATCCAAAAACTTGGGCTCGGATTAATTAATTAATCTCGGGCCCACCATTACCATGTTTTGGGAGAGCAAATGGCTACTATCTATAATTAAGCCCATCTAAGTATTTGGAGGCTCAGCCCTTTTTAAATTTGGACAGGTTGACCCTGTCCAAAAATATGCCGGGGCGTGCATATTATTCTTCTACTCATTTGTAATATCCTTTGGATAAAAAAAAAAATACTTCCGCGCATAAATTTTAACTTTTTGTACCAAATTAAACTACTAATACAGATCTTTAATTCAATACAAAAAAAAAATTTCAAAAATCATATACTTTAGTATTTCACATTTTTTGCTTCTTGACTATTAATATATTATATCCCAAAAAAGTTATAAATTTTTTAATTAATATAGGAGTATAAATTAAATTTTATAATAAAAAAATAATATAAAAATTAAGTACTATTAAATCTTGTAGCTTAATTAATTAGTGGATTTACATTACAAATTAATTAATTATTGGATTTATCTAGTTAAAAAATGCATAAGTAATATGGATATGAACAAGAACAAATAGTAAGTCTTTTGATAATTTTTTACATCATTTACCCAAACTTAATCTCCTTTCTTACAAAATCATCCAAATCAAGTACCAATTTACCCATCTTCCAGAAACATCACGTCATTGTGAGCTTGCTCTCCATAACTAATACCCTATACTATTTTGTCCACCCTCACTATTTAATTCATCCAAAACTAATTCGGCATCTAATCGATCCCTAATTTCTTTTATTTAGTTGACTTTGAGAAACACAAAGGCAATGAAAAGGCAAGGCACCGGTGAAAGCTGTTTTTTTTGGGTGATTCTATTAACAACCCCACATTTTCTCCATGTAACCCATTTTCTTCATCCAACCCACACTTAAAATTCCCTCAAACCAATTTACTCCATACAACCCACAAAATACACCTAAACTACCCAAACTACCCTTAACCAGTTTTCATACTTTGAATGTCAAAATACACACCCATTTTTGACAACCACATGTCGATTTATATTGAACGTCGAATTTTTAAAAATTGGACCTTGTCTTTTTTCGACATCCTCATGTCGAAATTTATGCCTCTATTCAACTTTCGAATGTCGAACTAAATACATGTGGATAAAATATTATTGTTTCGACAATAACATGTCGAAATATAACCATATTTTCAGCTTATTAATGTTGAAATTTGTGACATCAAACATGTGAATTTCTCAGGTATCGTTTTCGGAATGCAAATGTTAATGTAATGCGTAGAATTCGAAATTATGATGATGAAAAAAGTAACTTAAGTCGAAAATTTATTACTGAACTTTGTCTTGCATAATTTCGGTTAAGTGAAAAGTTTCAACATCGATATATTGAAAAAGTTTACATATTTCGGGGTATGAATGTCGGAAAAAAAAAACGCAGTTTGGGGGCATTTTGGTCTTTACACAGTAATGGAAATGAAGGAGTTTTTTGTGGGCTACATGAAGAAAATGAGGGGTTGTTAATAGAATCACCTTTTTTTTTTCTTCACCCTTTCACTTGCCCCTTTGTTTGGCAAATTCCTCAAACAAATTCTAGTTCCAATCCAAATACAACCTTAATAGATATTGTTCAAAACATTGAAATTCACCGTTACTATAATTTGAGAAGTACTAATTGGGAAAATTCCAAAATGCCTCCAACTTTATACTCAATGTCTCATTGCACCCCAAACTTTTCAAAAAATCAATTTTACTCCTACACTTCCTCTTTGTTATTCAAAATTACTCCTTCCGTGATCTCATTAACGGGATATGCTAATGTGGACCTTAACGGAGCAATAAAAACGTTAAACCCCGTTACTCTTTGTCATTGTCCTCCCTATACACACACTATTGCCTACTAGCAAAAAAACAGTTGGGAATGTCATTAACACATGGCGCACATCCCGATGTTCTTGATCAATCAGCATTAATCGAACGCCGTTGATTTCTTCCCATCCTTTCCGTCACTCGACATCGTCGTTTTTTGACGTTTAGTAGTAGTACTCAGAATTAACAGCGGCGTGAGTGACCGTACGAGTGCAAAGTTCAACCCTTTGACAAACCTAGAGGACACTAAGCACAAGAACAAAAGATCCCGATGCCTCTGTGTGCATGTGTGAAATTGGGCATGGATTTGGTTGTAGAGGGACACTTCAAGGACGATACCAGCGAGCCCTAGTATAAACCCCACAATTTGAATGCCAGCATGAAGGTAAAACCAGATGGGATCATGCAATTGTTCCATAAGGATGAAGCAGACCCCATGTAATCAAACCCACTATTCCATGGGTCCTCTTTGTTTGTCCAATTTTATCAAGTCCAACAAAAGCAGAAATCAACCCCTTGATACATTATTCCAAGGATCCTTCCCCAATAACCCAGAAATCAAATCCTAGGTGTGCTTTTCACACTCCATCGACGGTGTTTCAGTCGGAAAAACGAGGGGCTTCTTCATGATGTTCCTCAGTGTGCCTTTGTTGGTCTCCACTAAGAACGGCGTTCTACCATAGATAATCTCGTAAAATGTGTGTATAAGGAAGACAGTGACACAGAGTAACTGGGTTAAATGTTTTTGTTGTCCCGTTAGGGTCCACATCAGCATACCCGTTAGTGAGACCACGAAATGAGACGGAAGGAGTAATTTTGAATAACGGAAAGAAAGTTTGGGAGGAAAATTGATTTTTTGAAAAGTTTGGGGGCGATGAAATATTGAGTATAAAGTTTGGAAGGTATTTTAGAATTTTTCCTTAGTAATATCGCTTTCATTTCATGTTCCCTTTCACTTCACACTTCAGAGACCCATAGCACACGCGAATGACCATCTTCTCCCTTCATAGGTGAAAGCAAAAGAGAATGAAATTGTTGGTTTTGGATTTTAAGACCGGCTTTTTATTATTATTATTTTCCAACCATTACTCACATTTCTCTCTAATCATTGTCTTTATTTTTAATTATTATTCTCATTTCTCTTTCTATCTCTCTCAAATTATCAACCCCTATTTCTAATTATTACTCTCATTTATCTCTCCAATCATTACAAAAAACCAAACCCAAAAACAAAACCAATATTTACTATTATCTTTTGAAATGGATTATAAAGATTAAAGGATGTGAGGCAAATCCATCCCAACAATATTAATGGTATGTACTAATACTTCTAATTAGTCATAATGTGCATAACCTTCCACTAAAAAAAAAAAAAAAGTTTTTTCTAAAAACCAAGACAGGTCATTCTCTCACAATGCATCACATAAAAAATCGTGAAAAACCAATTTATTCTAAAAATACTCTTAGCGAAACACACCCCAAGTACACAGAATCGACAATGGACTCGATTATTGGACAATTTATCAAATCCACATGGGGACTAATCGAATTACCTTTAGGCCCCGTTTGATAACTCGACTTACAAGGATGAGAGTTGTAAAGTGATGGGATTGAGATAAGTTTCGTAATACTAGGGATTATCAATATCCCTATAATTTCAAGATTTTGTTTGATTTCAATAGTACTCCTATTAGATATTATAAAAGTTATTAGTCCCAACCTCATATTTATTTGCAAATGTGAGGATGAGATTCAAATACTAAATTACAACAAATTTATCCTTTGAAAGTTTTTCTAGGTAATTGATGTTCACACCACCCAAATTGTTATCTACACCTCCTTTTTGTCTTTTAGTGAGATTTTTACACATGAAAATTTCACTAGAAGACAAAAAAGGGGGTGTTGATAACAATTTGGGGGGTGTGGAAATCACTCCCCTAAATAAAACGGGGGTACGATACGGTAGGGTCGTCCGCATGTGTTGCGCTGCGGGTCCCTTGTGAAATGCTATGAAAAACAGGATTCATTTTGTTTGTAAAATGAAAATAATCACGAAAAGGAGGAATAAAACTTATTAATGGTCAGAATAAGAATCGAATTTTGAGCTAATTTTATTGTGAATGGATGTGCTAGAACATTAGCAAAGTTGGCTTTTGGAATGTAAAAGCAGATTAAAGGCAGAACATTGTTCCCTTTATGGCTGTGAAATTAAATAATAAATTAATTAATGTAGATATTAATATGTTAAGACGCCTTAGTTTGAGTTTAATTTATTTTGACATGTTTGGTCGTTTTTATAATATTTTATTTGAACTGAAGCATAATAAATTTTGAAGTTGTCCGGATAAATTGGTTTTATTGGTAAGTATGTCCGGATAAAATGTTTTTCTTGCCTTGAATGAGATGGTACAAATTGACTTTCCAAAAGTAATTTTTTAAATTGCTACAGTGCGGAAATGCCAAATACTGTAATAGTGATGGATTGTACCATTTTGGGGGTCTGTTCAACGCAATTTTAAATCAAGAGTATGAATTGTACTCCTTTCATTTTAAAAAGGATGTCCGAAAACACTACTATTCAATTTTTTCCCCCTATATTTGGTAATTTATACTACTTTTTATGATTAAAAAAACTTTGTTTAATAAAATTATGTAAGATCTATTAAACAAGATCTATATTATATATACAAATCATTATAAATAAATACAAATATATAGGTAATTTTATGAGAGATGTGAATATTGTTTTTGGAAATCTTTTTTGGGACGGATAGAGTATACTGTATAACTCATTCTGAAAGAAAATTTAAGAAATTGGATGATTTGAGAGTAATTTAGTAATACAGGTGATATAAGGAACGTTTTGTTAATAATGGTAAACGAGATTTTTTTTTTTTTGCCATTCGTTAATCCTAATCTACTCTATCTTAGGGGACTTGGGGAGGGGGATGAATGCTTACGGGAATCGAACCCTGCCCATGTGCATGAGAGTATTAGGGAGGTACCAACTGCACTCCACTCCACTTGCATGGTAAACGAGAATTAGTGGACTGATAAATTACATATTGTCACCTAAATAAGAATAAATGGATTTGCTCTTAGCTATTTAATACAAATATACAAGTTATTGGAAAATTCAAAATGTTACAGGTACATATATAGAAGGCATATGGGCCCACTTCTGGATTTCGTACGAATAACACGAATTTTTATTAAATTTAAAAATATAAATATATTCAAAAGTCAAAGGATAAAATATGTAAATTTTACTTTTTTGCCCCTTTTCAAAAACTTAAAATAACAACTCAAAAACTAATTTTTTTAAATAATGTGTTTACATTTTTGAAATTTTTTTTGCACCGTATTAAAGTTCTCAATGAGATCTATCAAACAAGATCCATGTTGATAAAAAAATAATTTTTGTAACTACATTATTTTTTAGTTTGAAAATTGTACGTAGTTTCGTAGTGAATTATCAAATTAGAAAGAAGGGAGTATTAAATGGAGGAATTGAGGTTAAAATAAGAAATTAACAAACTCAAATGGTAATGGAAAAAAAGTTGGAATCCCCAAAACGGACCAACAAATCCGGACGGAGGGAGTATATATATACATTTTTATCGAAAATTGATTGGATCAAGCCCTTACTGGTATTTTTTTCACTGATTTCTCGCGAGGACCTTTAAAAACACCTTTTAAATACATTAGATGGTTCGGATCATGAAAATTTGATTGAGAAATTAGAGAATTGTAGGAGTCTCTGAAGGGAATCCCATCAAGTATACCTGATTGGAAGTTTACTGATTACATATATATAGATTATGGATCCAGTCCACACCTTACATCCAAACTTTCATTTCCTGGCCATTTGGCTGGGATCTGAACCGTCCATTACAGTTTTTATGAAAAACTGCTCGAATCAAGTGCTTCTCGGTCATTTTTTTTGCTGATTTCTCGCGTGAACTCTTAAAAACACCTTCTAAACACATTGGACAGTTCGGATCATGAAATTTGATCGGAAAATGAAGGTTTGGACGTAAAGTGTGGACTGGATCCTGACCGTATATATATATATATATATATATATATATAGGACCCCCTTCTAATAAGGGACCCTTATTTAACTTTCCATGCGGACCTAGGGGCATTTTCGACTTTCCGGACCAAATTTTGACGATCCGATCCGCTCAATGTTTTTTAAATGTGTTTTCAAGGGCCTACGCGGAAAATCTCCGGAAAAAAATACCCGGAAGGGCTTGATCTGAGCAGTTTCCGATAAAAACTATACATATACGCTTTTATCTAAACTACTCGATCAAGCCCTTCCTGTATTTTTTTGGAGATTCTCCGCGTAGGCCCTGGAAAACACATTTTAAAACATTGAGCGGATCAGATCGTCGAAATTTGGTCCGAAAGTCGAAAAAGGGCAGGTCCGCATGGTATTTTTAAAAAAGGGTCCTTATTGAAGTTTATTGTATATATATATATATATATATATGAGTCCTGTTCTAGTCCGGGAGTCCCGATCCGGGACTCCACTTCCCGATATTTTTGACGATCCGATCCGTCCAATGTGTTGAAGGTGTTTTCCAAGTGTTTAGAATTCCACGCGGAAAATCTTCAAAAAAATTTTTCGCAAAAACTTTATATTTACAGTTTTTGCGAAAAACTACTTGGATCAAGCCCTTCCCGGTATTTTTTTTTGAAGATTTCCCGCGTGGACCTTGGAAAACACCTTTTGAACACATTGGACGGCTCGGATTTCCCCAAAACAATTTGTAAAAGCATCAAAACACCGAAAATGCCTCAATCCGGGAAATCCGGGATCCTTGACAGGATCGCCGGTGTATATATATTGATTTGGCAAGTTAATATTTTTTTCCCTAGTAACGTAGTCTTTTATATCTATTTAGAGTAGAAATCTATTTTGGTAAGATGTCTTTAACATATTACTATAACTATTTTACTCTAGTAATACCCTATTTTCAATTTTAATTCTCTTGTAAGACATTCTGCTGAATTTATTTTCTCGATTTTAGACTATTCTATTCTTTGTTTAAGCTACTTTATTGGTTGTTTTCATCAATTTAGGAGTTATTTTATTGATGGTAGATTGTCAAGTACTTTGTGTATCATGTGAACCATATTTGGTTTTGAATTTTACATAATTCTTTAATTATTTTATGAGTTGTTTAGTGCTTTAAAATTTAAATAATCTTTTGAGTTCATGGGTTGTGAAAAAGTGTTCCAACGCTAATCGGATAGAACTGGAAGTGAAACAAAATCGGTCCGGTCTTGGTGTTTGGATCTCGATAGATTCTACACGTATATTGGTTAGGTTTTGGTTCTTAATTATCTAGAATCGATTAGGATGGTCCGGTTATTGAATTTCTAGAGAACCTGTCTAATCCGGACCATGTGCACCCCTAACTTTGATTTCGGAATTTTGATTTGTATTACTACAATGTTATTTTTTAATATATTACTATTTCATAATGATGTAAGAACATATGTCAATATATTTTTCCAATTCTTATTTAAATTCGCCAGTTTTCCATAACTTAATCGCATCGCCCTTTACTTTGTTAACAAAGTTACAGAGTAATTAAAAAAAAAGGGAATTTTATTTAGATGCATGTTTATATTCGTATGTATTGAGACAATTATAAAATGACTTCAATCATGTGAGCTCGGCTACAATTAAATCCATAAACAATCTAAAATGGAAAAGAAAATTCAACCAAGGGCGGGTAAACGGCGGGAGTAGCTATGACTCTCCTAAGTTAGCCAAATGCCTTGTTATCTATTTAGTGACGCGCATGAATGGATTAACGAGATTCCTATTGTCCTTGTTTACGATCATGTAAAGCATGGCACTACATGTGTTTTCCCACGGGGAAAAGCTCAATTTACTATTATAATAAGGTTGCTACACTTTACCTCCGGTATCGATGCTAGTCTAGCTGACGGCCAACACACATCGTGGGTCGAAACTGGGCCTAATCGACTAGCACCTTTTGTGGGTTAGAGGTTAGCACGTAGTTGGGAACCATAATACGGCTTTTGGTTCATCCCACATTGTTAGTTCTGCTTACCAAAAAATGGCTTGTTACCGAGCAATCCCTGGAAATTTTGCCCGACGTGCTTTTCACCGACCAATCGCTGGAAAAGTGACGCGAAGGGTGCTTGTCACCGAGCAATCACTGAAAAAATGACCCGAAGTAATGATTGACAGGGACAGTCGGGGGCATTCGGATTTCATAGTTAGAGGTGAAATTCTAGGATTTATGAAAGACAAACAATTGCAAAAGCATTTGCCAAAAAACTTTGGAATGAGGTGATTTAAAACAGTTTTTAAATTGATGTATTGTGAAAGAATGACATGCCTTGCAAAGCGCAATAAGTCAGTTTTGAGTTTAAGCCATTCCCTCCATCCCAAGCCCTTTTATTTATCCTTATCCCCTTATTTCAACTACAAAACAAAAGCAAGTACTATTTTATCCACCTTATTACCCAAATATTCCAAACCAAGTATCATTTAATCCCCCTCTATAAATATCTCATCAATGTGGGTATACCCTCCATAAATAATATCCCTACTATTTTATTCACCAAAAACTAATCCCGCATCCAATCGAGCCATAAGTATATGTGTTTTCTTAACTATTTTACCTAGTCATGATTCAAAAGAAGATGTCCAACAGCCTCAATACAGAGGCCAAGCTATTTTGGTTTTGTGAAGGGTTACTCAACCAATCTCAACAGATCTATTGAGGTACTGTACACCAGCTACCAAGTATAATACTACTACTATTTTCCCTCTCTCTCTCTCTCTCCTCCTTCCCTATCCTTTCACCCAACCTGCATGTGTGATCCGACTGGACAGAGGGGAGCTGCTGTCCCGGCGATTCCGGGGAGTTCCAGTCTCATGTCGATGATCGGAAACGTTCACGTCGAAGAGCTCGCCGAGTAGAACAAGTGTACCAAAAATTAGCTCAATCGGATATCATTTAGTACCTGATCGGTACAGATATAACTCGGCAACAATGGGTTTGAGTGGGTATGATCTAGTGTTTTGGATGCATTCTCTTGAAGATAAAAATGTTTCGATTAGGTACTAAATGATATCCGATTGAGCTAATTTTTGGTACACTTGTTCTACTCGGCGAGCTCTTCGACGTGAACGTTTCCGATCATCGACACGAGACCGGAACTCCCCGGAATCGCCGGGGACAGCAGGTGCTATCCCTTGCCAGGGACAACAGCACCCCTCTGTCCGATCCGACTACCCTATCCTATATTAAAAGTGTAATATTGGTACCATAATTTGCATTTTGAAGAGTAAGATTCTACATGCACTCTTCAAACTTTGGTGTTATATTACCATTTTCGTCTTTTGCTAACCTTAATAATGTTCACCAACACATGGTAACAGGAATAATGTTCTTAAACTCACTCTTCAAACACGAAACAACTATTTTTTGGACGATTTGGTATTTGAATTACGCTACCCATTTGTTAAATTTGAACAGAGAACCCAAAACTTCACAAAACCTTCAACTTTTTGACATTGGACGTGTGAACCATCTGCTGGAGATGCTCTTATTGTGCAACTGCAGAAGAAGAGAGAAGAAGAGGGGAGCACGGGGAGGAGGGACATAAAAGAGGAAAGAGGAATATTGATAGGTACCATTTCTGAGATCAGGGGCGGACGCAGAATTTATCATTAAGAGGGTCAAGAATCTACAATATTTAGTCATGTGGGTCAAGGATCACAAGGTAAAGACAACAACATATACTCCTGTGGGACAAAATTAAAAAAATAACCAAAAAAATATGCATATCACAGGGAGAATTTCCGACTCAGGGGGGTCAGCTGCCCCCTACATGGGGCCGCCCTTGTTTGAGATAGAGCTCGTTTCCTGCAAAGCTTTACGGGTTCTTCTTGGATATCTCAAAGTTCCAGACGCTCGTGGCCTCGCGGACTCCTTTCTTCTGAAAAGAAATGGTTTTCTAGACTACTTGATTATCAAGTAACACAATTGCTGCTGTGCTGATGGACAGATAAGAAGGAATACAACCAATTTCAGGTGGATATGCAAGAAATTTCTTTTGGAACTTTTTTCCGAAAAATGTGTCTACGTTATAGAGATTTGATTGTTATTTCAGATTTGCATGAGTTATTTCGGATTCGTTGTTATTTCAAAAAAATGTATCTACTTTATAGGGAAGTAATAGAAGTATTAGAATTACATATTGTCCCCCTGAGGGTACAATGGGGCTCCTCCCCTACAACAAAATTGGCATGATTTATACATCGATGGCCTTTTATATGACTACTAATTATACATTCCCTGTTAACTATCCAATTTATTTCCTATCAAGCTCTATATCTCCATTTTGGAAACCGGATTTGACATATTGCGGGAAGATTTTGTTATTTATCTCCTCTTTTCTTCAATTTTTTGTACTTTATGAGAGAGGTTTGGAGGGACCCACACCTCTATTTGGTCTATAAATCTATGAAAAGGACGATAAGTCCCTCTAAAAAGTAAAAAAACGGGGGTGTTGATAACAATTTGGGGGCGTGAAAATCACTCCCCTTTTTCTATTGTTGTTTTTTTTTTGACCTTGGTTTGAATTTGAAGACCCAACCTGTAGTATACAACTACCCTTCAAGTTCAATCAGAATTGTTAGAACGACTCGTGCAGCTCGTGCCACGTCTACCGAACCTCACGTGGTCCAATCTAACCTCACGTCTACCGCTACTACTACTACTACTATAGTGGAGTAGTATATAGGAGTAAGATTGTCACCAAGATTGAAAGACTCATGCTTTCTTTCTTTCTGCTGGCGAAGTACTACTAATCCAGAGATCAACGAAATTCACAGCAATGTCTCCGCAGCCGGCCGTCACCGAAATCAAAATCGAAAGCCAAGTCTTTCCTCCGTCGATCAAACCACCGGGCACCACCAATTCCTTCTTCCTCGGTGGCGCAGGTTTAGCCTTTTTACCGGCCTCCACTTACTATAGTAAGTAATCTCCGTTCGTTTCGATCTGATGTTATCGTGCGCATGCTGCAGGGGAGAGAGGTTTGGAGATTCAAGGCAAGTTCATAAAGTTCACGGCCATTGGAGTCTACCTAGAAGTTAGCGCCGTAGAGTCGCTCGCCGTTAAGTGGAAGGGCAAGATCGCGGAGGAGTTGACGGAGTCCGTTGAGTTCTTCAGGGATATCGTATCAGGTATTAATAATTATTAATGCTGCTGATTTTTCGTTATTATTTACTCTATCCGTCGGCGGATTTTAAGGACCTTTTGTTGAATTCACTAGTGTCTAGTGTTCATAGGAAAATGGTAACGGCAGTGGGTAATGCGTAAAATATAGGGATTAATATTCGGATTGTGTGTGTTGAAATTTGTGATAGTTCTATTGAAATTCTTACTATATACGAACGAGTACTATTTGCAATTCTATTGGGTCCAAAGCTTAGTTGCACGAAGCGGGAGCATGGGTTTTGTCGAAGGTCCTAAGTTGCCAAAAAGAGTGTATGTTTGTAGTTACTTATTATGTATAAACATGAGTGAGAAAAGATGGGCCCATTATGTATTAATCTCTGTTACTTCTTTTCTCTTTTTCTCCTTCCTTGCATATGTTTGCCAAGAGAACTCCAAATTTCTTCCTTGAGATTAATGTCAAACCTCCAATCTGATTTAGCAAACAGAAGCACGATCCTCACTTGGGACCGCTGAGATTTGAGAACCTGTCTCGGGAGCTCAGCCACTTTGGAAGGTCCCTGCTGTTAAGAAATATTGTTCCACATTGCTTGGGAGTGGAATGGGTGATCACTTAATATATGTTGGAACCTCTCCACTCATTGCCAATTGGTTATGAGATGTATCAGAGCGGGGCCCATTCCACCCCACATTTAAAAAAAAAAAAATTCACAATCCATGCCCCACGATGACAGATCAGCAAAAAAGGCTATACGATGATAAGACCCAAAAAGTGGTCACACGTGACAGACCCTAAATGCGACTACACGTGAGGGGATGTTAGGAAATATTGTCCCACATTGCTTGGGAGTGGAATGGGTGATCACTTAATATATGCTGGGACTTCTCCACTCATTGCCAATTGGTTATGAGATGGATATAAAGTCTCCACACCTGCAACTAAGGTCCGAAGCAATTCTTAGAGCATCTTCAAGGGAGGTGGTATAATTTCATAGCCGTACAGCGTGGCAAGTTGAACAAAACTTTCCAGGAGATTCTTTAAATATTAAGATTTTTTATTACTATTTTTAAAATACTTTGAGGGGCTCACTTTGCAAAAAAAAGTTAGTCAGTTTACCAATCGGAAATCACAAATGTGATTAGATGGAAATTTAAAGAGCCATTTCTCAATCTTCAACTTTGGTGAGACAGAAGCAAGTTTGTAACTTCCCTTGGACTGCCTTTTGTCAACATGGATCTTCTATTATAGTTTAGTTTTGGTTTTGCCACTTCCTTTAGAAATGCTCTTGAAAGGTTTTTTATTTTATTTTTTTTATTTCAATTGTTCAAACAGTCATCCCTGTTTGAGCAATTGGGTTATAGGCAAGTTCGAATATAACAAAGTTTACTTTGATACCCCTTCAAGAATAACCGAGTATTAGTTCACCCCCTCAACTATGGTTATTTCAGTTTACCTCTTAACATGTTTAATGAGTAACGCGTGATTAACAATGACAATTCTATACTTCTATTACCTAAGCTATGAGAGATTGAGAGGTACTGTGTTGTTTTGGGCCCTTAAAACTGAGGGAAATATGGAGAGGGATAAAGGAGGTGAAAGTAATTGAGTTTGATTTTACCCTAAATGTCAGGAAGATTAATGGGAATTGGGGAGGCGGAGATTAATAAGTGATCTCAGGGCGGTCTTAGGGCAAGGTCATATGGAACCTCAACCCCCTTTAACTTGCACTCAATCAACTTACTCGAGGGTAAGCAGTGAACATAGGATTCACTATCATGCTAGTTTCCTTGATTACAAGTGGTTAGGAATCGATGGTAGAGTAAGCAAAAATGAAGCCCAGAACTGACTTATTTAAGCTCGACTTGAAAATTTTATGTTTGAGCTTGGGCGGTTTTATCATTCTATCTGAAATAAGATATCAGATTAAGAACACAATGGAGCTGCTTACACCTTCGTCTTTTGTTTTTTGTCGGCGGCTCGGTGCCTTATCTTTTTGCCTTTATCCTTAGAGTTCTCCTCCATTAGATGAGGATGATGAATGAGAATAACTGTAGAGTGGGAGAATGGAGATTCAGATGAAGGGGAAGGAGATGAGGAAGATGAAGATGGTTATAAATCAATTGACGACAAAGAAGATGAAGCTATTGGTTATTTCATATTTGGATGGTCTCTTGGAGTGCATGAGCCCCCATATTAGATTGCTATTAGCCTACAATTTGTTTATCTTGTTTCTAAACCTTAGTTTTTGATGGATGGATATTATCTTTTTTTTTTGTTAGTATTTCGTACCTTGTCATTTGAATGTATGATGATTGAGTTCTAACTTTTAGGATTTCATAGGACTCGACTTTGTGATGTATGTTGTTTTCAGTCATAGATGTCATACGTATTAGATGATTTGGTCACTTAAATATTCTACTTTTTGCTATCCCGCAGCTATTTTTTCCTAAAGGGCTCTAGGGGCCCTTGGCGCTTCGATGCGACTTGGGCCTTTTAAAATTACGACTTCCTAATCGGACTATGCTCCTAAGGAATAAATTTAATATCGCGTTATCTTCCTCCACTGTTCGTCTTAATGTCGGATCAGCAGTACTTAAAATTGATTATGCGTCTATGTCCTAATCACACGACCAAACTGGAAAAATTGTCGAGACTTCAGTAGCTTTCTATGGAATGCGACGTTTGTGTTTTTAGTTTTCGTATTCTCAATTCATGATATTAACTTTTATTTCCTGTTTAGGTCCCTTTGAGAAATTCACACAGGTGACAATGATCTTGCCTTTAACGGGCAAGCAATACTCAGAAAAGGTGGCAGAAAATTGTGTTGCTTATTGGAAAGCAGTAGGAACCTATACTGATGCTGAGGCCAAAGCGGTTGAAAAGTTTCTTGAGGTCTTCCAGGATGAGACATTCCCCCCTGGTGCTTCTATTCTTTTCACCCAGTCACCCCACGGGTTGCTAACGGTTAGTACATCCTTCCACAAGTGTTTAGTTCTGCCCTTTCCTTCGCCTTTTGTTCTCTCTTCCTTGTTGATTATAAAATAGGTAATGCAGTTCCTTGATTCAGGAACAATTTAAGCGGGTATCCAAATTTTCTTTTGAAATTTGAGGGCAAGGAAATCACGATGATTTATGAGACTGATGTTGCATGTTAATTTCAGCTTGTACCCCAGATGCAGCATCGATCAGGACATTGTGAATTTCTTTTGTTTTTGGTCACCATTACTTGGTTCTCTACTAGTTGACGGTTCCCCGTGCACTAAGCTCCATTTTGATGGACTGCATAGAACACGGTGCAGGACAAGATGTAAACCAGGCCCATGAAAACAGTTTCGTGTTTTAAATCATTAAGCCTGTTCTTAACTTCGCCAAGAAGATCAAACTCGTAGTATAAAGTATGTTGTTGAGAAGTGTTCTGAAAAGTAAGCAAATGGGTTTCTATTTTGGTTTTCATCTTTTTATAACACTCTTGGTTAGTTTTTACCCCGAAAAATACTCCATTAATTAAGACCTAAAGACAACTGGTTTGGGTTGATTATAGGTTTACTTTTATCTGTTTAGTGACATCACTAGATAGGCTGTGTTTCGACCTTGCCAATTGGTTTTCAAAATCGGAGCACCCGAGTTATGAAGAGACATGCTTTTTCGAGGAACTTTAGGCCCAATATCGTCTTAACTCTTGAGAATCATTTTCTTCATTGATTTGGACATACACACACATGCATTCGTATCCGTGGTGCAAATCATTCTGTAAGATACAGGTCAGTTGAATCTTCATGCTCAAAACACCCATTCAATTTGCGACTTACTTCTTACTTCCCAAGGAGCAGGAACTGCTCTTTTAACCCTTCTCCGAGGATTACATCCACAAACACAAAGTCGATGGCAGACTGATATTACTCATCATCATTATCTATTGCATTTATTTTTCTTGTTGCTGATCATATGTATTTGACAAACTTTGGGATTACATGAGTATGTACATCCACAGACATGCATTGGTGTTGCGCGTGTATGTAGGAAGTTACAATGAAACAATAACGTTTTGATTTCCTGTTGTTGGTGCTTTATTTTCTGACTACAGATTGGCTTCTCGAAAGATGGTTTGTTACCTGAGACTGGCAAAGTGGTAATCGAGAACAAACAATTGTCCGAAGCAGTGTTGGAATCAATCATCGGGAAGCATGGCGTATCCCCTGCAGCAAAGCAGAGTTTGGCGGCAAGAATGTCTGCATTGTTCAAGGAGGCATAAGAAAGAAGGTTTTGGAAAACGATAAGAAAGAAATAACTAAGAAAGAAGGTTTTGCAGCAAAGAAGAGTCTGGCGTATCCCAGTTGATTCTGATGTTTCTCCATTGAGTAAATGTATCTGTATGCTCTTTCATTACTCTTTCATTTCCGTTTTGTCACTGTAATAAGAAGACTTCAACTTTTGCATTCTAAACTCATCACATCTATCTACGGCCTTTTCTTAATTCGTTTTTGCAAATTTAAACCAAACCGAGCCTTATGTCTCAATCAATTGGAGTCTACTATTGGGGTCTACTATGTAAATCTTTTTTTTATCCATTGGGATCTGTGCAAATTCAAATGATATTGAAATTAAATTCGGCATAATGGCGGTAGTGTTTATGGACATCATGAATTAGTAATGTCAAGTGTGGAAATTTTTGCTTGTTTTACTTTGTGTAATGCAAGATGTCGAGGGTGGAGCCAAAATTTTAGGTAAGCGGGGTCAAAAATTAAATGCATATGCAATTTATTTTTTTCTATTTGCTTATGCAAAGAAATAACTAATTTGAGAGTTTAACTATCACGTAAATATACAATGATACATGTATTTCTGCTTTATAATTGGTCCCAATGACTTATTATATTTTGAAAATAATCACTTATTTAGATTTTTTACTTATCTACTTCTACTTTAAAAAATGTGAAGCACTAAAAGTGTTTCCCACACTTTCCCCTTCCAAAAATACCCCTCTCTAAAACTACAAATAACTTACCCAACCCTATTCAAAAAAAAGAAAAGAAAAGAAAGAAAAAAAGGAAAACGCTACTTGGTGCCTTCTCAGATCACAGCTCCCACCGTTTGGTTAGTATCCACACCCACACCCAAAAACCACCGTTTGGTCTGTACCGACACCCACATCAAGAAATGAACCAACACCACCACCATCGTTCCACAATTTCTAAACGAAACCGTTATTATTCCGACCGCAACCAAGAAAATCCATTAGCCGTTGCTTAATTTGGAACCCAACCGACAGGACAAGAAGAGGCATGAACAAAACTGACGCGATTTCTGAATCGGTGAAACAACATGATCTGAAGCAAACAATGCAAGTTCTCATACCCTTAGAACTTCTAAATCTCACATATACTATAAAGGTTTCGAAAACTGTATTGGAATTTGCAAGAATTCAGACGGAGACTCTACTCTATCCTGGTAATGTCTGTATCTATATTACGATTCAAACTTAGTTCATTCTGATCACAAAAGAAATCACATAGAAAAAAGAAAAAGCTGCATGATCTCTCTATTTGAATAGTCGTGCCTAAAGTGCTCGACAAAATGCGTGAAAGAGATGTTCATTTTTTACACAGAAGGCATAAAGACCAATGAATAAACTACTGAAGGAGTCATTTCCTATGGTTCACAATAGATTTTGCCACAACAAATACTTATTGCAAGTGTTTGACGACTTGCTTGTATTGGAATTTGGAACGAACCAACCAAACTCCCAACTCCCAATCTGTGATGCCCATCCCAATTGTGGTGAGTTTCAATCACTCAGAAAGCTTATAGATTAATCCCCACATAGTCATTGACTCATGACCTACGTACGACAATATTTTCTATCTTTTGGGGAGAATGTCTTCCAACCGGTTGAATTTGAATGGCTTTAAAGGAGAGACATCTTAAAACCATTTGTATTAAACTTTGTTTCCATTTTTTGGTTTGTTTCCCTTTTTTTATAACAATTTTTTAAATTAATCCTGATTTTCAGTTACTTACTATTGTCCATCTAGAACCTTCGTTCATCTTTGTGCGAAGATGATGTACGGTGATCCCGAGAACATTCCCGTCAGTCATCTTCTAACATTGGCAGCGCTTAGTTTTTTGTATTCAACATTATGTGTTATTTCTTCAGATGACAGTTCAATATTTGACAAAAAAATGCTTCATTGACTCTAGGAATTTTGCTGAAGATGGGAAGAAAGAAGATGGTTGGAAGTTCTGTAATTCAAAATGATGGTACTAAGGGAATAATCCAAGTTTGCAGATTCATCTCTTGGTAATGGTTGCACTATCACAGTAACGGTTAAAAAAAAAGTTCAGTTAATTTAGAAACCTTCTCCGAATAAACTATATGCGTCCAATGTAAAACAAATCGTAATATTGCACTCAAAATTGTGAACTAAGGGAAGTGGAGTTCAAATAGTAGGAAGAAACGTACTCAAAAGCAAGCAACTCCAGAGGAAAACAACGATTTACGATTGTCACCTGATCAAGATTGCAAACGGAGGAGAAATAACACCAGCAAAGTCAACAAGGATAGCAAAACAAAAGTTCGACCCTCCAACTTACTTGTTGAATCTTCTCAAGTACATTCAATCATCTCTAATTGCAAGGTCAAGCAAAAAAAATGATTTCCATAAAGCTCAAAGTGACTCTGCAAAGGAATATCAATAGTGGCTTGTACATAGTTAATGTGCTTTTGCTTAATATTTCAGCAAATATTTTGAAATACAGTCAAAATCCTCTTCAAGCTAGAAATGCATTGTAAGTGCTATGACTATTGAAGACATATAAGGTTCAGAGTCTTTTTGTCTTTGGCAAATATGGTTTGAAGCTTGCATTTTACTTGTGTAGAATACACAATATCTACCCATCGATGACAAGGTATTCTTTATGATGGTAACAGGAGTAGTACTGCAGGAAAAAGAACTTGATTCCATAGGCTTCATCAGCATCAATAACCTTCGACCTTACGATAGAGACTAGACAATTAAAGCACTTGTGCTTAGAGGAGGAGTGGTTGAACCATATAGTACTACAAAAGGTTCTGGGACCATGTGGAAAATTATTTTAATGGATGAACTGGTACTTAAATCTCCGTGTTATACTGCAATATTTATTTCTTATATTGTAGCACTTGTATTGGGCTAAATTATCAGATGTATCTAATCATTCCAAACTTCATTTCATGATGATATATTCCCCTCAATATGACAGGGTACAAGCATACAAGCTGTAATATTGTTCAACAATGCCATAGATGTGCTTGACCAATGGTTTCTACGGGAGACGTATTTAATTTCCAACGGACTTGTTAAACTAGCGAACCCAAAGTTTGCAAGTGCCCACAAGGAAATTGAAATAAAACTCTCTATCCAGACACAAGTAGAGGAAGCCAAATTGAGTATCAAGATGGAGTATGAGTATCAAGATGGATAGACTCATGTATGACTTTATTCCATTAGAGCATGTCAATGACAATGTGAAAAGTCATGGTATCATTGGTATGTCCCTGCTATTTTACACCAGACCAGACTACTTTCGACTTCCAAGTTAAGTGTATGGTAACACAATAGAAATATAGCTTTATATAAATTATTTGCTTCAAATCTAACTCACCAGATGTACTTGTCTTGGTAATCAATGTTGAGCCTCTTTCAGAAGTTACAAAAATTGGAGGAACTGGAAAATATATGAAGAGAAGAATCACCCTTATGAATTCGAGGTACGAATAATGAACAGTAGATTGCTGCAAATGACAGCTCTAAGATTTTTGCCATCGTTCCAGCTTCCAATCTATTCTTCTGACCTTATGGGGCTATATGGCAACAAATTAAGGAGACATAATAGAAAGAATGAGAGAAGAAAGGCCAATTGTTGCTTTGTCAAAAGTCAAAATATCTACATATGCAGGTATGTTTAAGGATATTTACCGTGGAGTACTATCCCTCATTACAACTACAATATCTTATACATCATAATTCATAACATCCGTCTTACACATTAGGTGTGCTATCCTTATCCACAATATCAATAACACTTCAAGTGGACCCATAAATACCATCAGAGGATGCCATTAGAGAAAGGTATGCATTTACAAAAATTATAATTTGGCGTCATGATATTTTTGAGTTTAAGGAACTGTGGATTTAACCTAATTATGAAATGTGCAGGTTCAATCAAAGTTTAGGAAAAAATCCAAGGAGTACCTCCTGAGGAAAAAACAAAGAAAGTGCTGAAAAAAATCAAAATAGCCGATGTTATGGAACGGTCTTGCTTGAATTCCAGGTAGACAAATGGTTATTACTAAATAATGAATTGTATTTACATTTCATCATATGAGTTTGCGTAACACTTTTTCCAAAATAATACAGAACACATATTATGGAATAACCATAATATGGAGCAACCTTGGTATAATGCCTGCAAAGTATGCAATAAAAAAATCATCCAAGGTGAACAAGGAATGGAGTGCACTAAATGTGGCAACCCAAATTCTGAGCACTATCCAAGGTATGCAACCCAAACTATCAAACCCTACTGATGTTGTAGTTCTACTTATTGGAGGTATTGGAATTGCATTTTGACAAAAATTGTATCATAAAACCCAGAAACTTGATGAAGATTACTGTTGGAGATGGAGAGAGACAATTATATATCACAATGTTTGAAGCGACGAAGAAAATTACTGGATGTTCTGTTTCTGATTTCATAAAATCCAAAGAGGCAAGTTTATAGGGTCAAAATACATTCAACATGAAGTTATTTAATATAAAAGGAAGAAAATGTAGCTAAAAGCTAATATTTTTATGTTATTGCAGGAGAATACTTGAGTCAAATCAACCGAGCCATTAAGAAATGCTTCTGGTAAAAACTACATCTTTTGGGCAAAGCTAGACAAGATGAATGATAAAGACTGTACATTAGGGAAAATCATCACAGAAGAAGTACAAAACGATGAAGATCCTGATAGGACGGAAGCTACTGATGATTTAGATCACAACAATAAAACTAAGAAGAGAATCAAAGTCGAGGACTGATTTTGTTTCACTTTCCGTACAAAATGAATGGATTTAGGAATCTTCCATTCATGATTCATGTATATTGCTATGTGTATAGTGTAGCTTTTGTGCTCTACATTTCCTACCAATATTGGTTTAGTACACAGTTTGTAGAAATGTAGCTTCTTTGAACTGACGTTAAGAAATGAAGTTTGCATTCACTTTATTATTCAAGAATCATTTTTCTGAAGCCTTGCACTACATATGAATGTCAGGTTTGATGGAATTGCTGGTTTGTTTTTAGTTGGTGTGTTTTCTTCCCTTGGACAAAGTCTTGTGTGCAGAACTGCATTTCTGCTTTTAAGACTATGGAAATTTCTATGGAGCAATTCGGACCAAAGCTTTCCAAGGATTACTCTATCGTCTACAACCGATTTGTTTCCATATTAACAGTACTGCATGTTATTTCCAACCACTTGATTTTTTCAACTATCCTCTATTCTTTTCAGCAATTCCAAAACCAGTTTCCTATGTGCCTTAACTACCTATCCTTTTATCTGGCACATCACAGAAGCTACTTTTAAACCACGTCTCCCGCATGGAGGCAAGCTTTTGAATCTTCATACACAGGGAAAAAAACATTTGATGGCACTAGATACTCAGAGGAAAAAACATTTTTCCAAGTAAAGTAATGGTGACAATATTCTCAGAAAAAGTTTGCAAGAGATCATTTTTTCCCCCCATGATTTTCCCCCGTGTAGTATGCAACATTTAGTAATAGAAACTAACATTAAAATTCCTTTTTTTTTTTGGTTAGGAAAAAATTTATTAGTATCCTAAAATGGAGTTCTTCAAATTATTCGAAGATCTGATATCGCTTTTAAGGACTACTGAACAAAATATTTGGATAACAATGAATGGCAATGTGGATGCAAAAGAACCCAATGGTCCAGTAGTAGAAGTTGAATTACCCAAAGAAAAAGAAAATGTGATAGAGAAGGCTTTCAAAGCAGAGTTGAAACAAATCCAAGTGGTTGAGTTCAAGGAAAAAAATAAGTCGCATTTACATATACTACTCAACCCCCATCCAATGCCAGAAAGGATGACCTACGAGCATGGCGACAACCAAGCGACTTCAAACAAAATGATACCCCAGTGTAATGAAGGACATGGCACGCTGACTCATCAGAAAGGACCTTCAAAAGGTATCAAAGTGTTTATGGAATCTCTATATATGGATCACACAGAGGTACAATTAAAACCCACATTGCCAAATTGACCATTTATATTTGTGCTAAAATGGGATAATAACATATATTACTTATTCACGCAGGTAACGTTGTTGAACCACTGTGGCATAAAAAAAGATGAGAACATCTGATCCAAAAAGAAGAACCAAACAATGGCATATCTATGTTGAACTTTCGAGCAATTTTACACATTTGTTTTCCGCTTTGGAACAACAATTTTACTTTGGGTAATTCATGTATTTGGATGTCATCTGCTAATAACAATTGCTTTCTTAATGTAATATTTGTCGGATTTATTTTATTCGTGGTCAAGAAAGTACAACTATATTGAACACAAAAATGACATGAATAACAAATTCCTAATCCTACGCCAATAAAATGGCATGAATAAGCAATTCCTAATCCTACGCCGATATCACTATGTTTAGGTACAACCATATTGAGTACTATACTAAATCCAACCCCAATTGAAAATATGCATATCACCATGAAAGAAACAAAAAATAAGACCAAGAACATCGATTAAACTCGGGCCATAAAACCACGTGCAACGCACGTGCAAACCAACTAGTTTAATCCAAAAAGTGAGATTATATAAGCTTCAATTTGTAGTTAATTTATTTTAAAGTACTTGAAAATGTTAAAAAATGTTTGAACAAAAAGTTTATTTATTTTCAAGAGTGCTTCTATAAATTCCTTAAGACAGGTAATTAATTAGAAGTTATTCTACAACTTATTTAACCAAATAATTTACACACTTTTTCTGACTTATGAAAAGAGCACCAAGCGTATCTATAAATTATTTATAATTTTTAACTTTATACTTCTAAAAATCATCATCTAAAATTTTAAATTATGAAGGAGAAAACAGCTGGATTGATTTAAAATCTTCGGGACTAGTAGAGCCGCAAGGCCCGCAAAGACTTGCTTAATTTTGCATACAGATTGCCCATTTGATTTCCATTTTATGGGCCTTGTAATTTGGTCTGATTTAATCAATAGAAACTGCGTTTGTTCGTCCTAAAAAAGGTTAAATAAAGATCCTCTTATTTGATGATTTCTATTGTGATGCAAAACGAAATTACATAGCAAGCTCATGTATGTATTGGAGAGTTCAACACTTTATAGCTTTTTACGATAACTTGTATGTTTGGGCGGCTGGGCCAGTTTCAGTTCACCTTGAGTAATCTTGAGAACCAGTCGACTGTTTACTAGTGAGAGCCCCAATTAAAGCTAAAGAAGCTCCGTATGAATTGACTCAAAAGAGTTGAAAGCACCTTAGATGTTTCGATCCTAAAATCTTAAAAGGAAGCAAACCCCTAAGTTTTAGGGTCATCAGGGCAACTGCTTAGGGTTAACTATTTATAGCTTTTAACTTGGGGAGGTTGTAATTACAATGATTAAAAAAAAAATTATGCATAACGACAAAGCCAATAATTAAAAGCTTCATAATCCCTTCTCTCTCTAAAACGAGAGCCTCTCACTCTAGAAACCAAAAACCCTTATTTCTGTCTTTCCTTTCCCCCTTCCCCCTAGGGCTTCACCCATGCGGCGGCAGTGTAATTAAGAACCCGTGTTTTTAAATGATTTTCCAGAAATAATGTTGGGGAAATGTAAGGAAATGAAAATAGATTAAAGTGAGCCAATGTGGTGTTAATAGATTGCATGTGAGTGCATTTAGAACACATTAGAGACATGTGGCGTGTGTGTGCAATTAAGGATGTGCATATACATCTTGAGGGGCAGATTTTTTTAAAAAAAAAACAAAACACTTCTCTCTCTCTCTATAGGGCCCACTGCCCCCTTTCTCTCTCCCCTCTCCATTTCTCTTGCCAAATCCATATCCCACACTCCACCTCTTTAAAATCTAACCTTAAATCCTTCATCTACGCGTGATTTGGAGTCCGAGTGTCTTTGGTTTCGCTTGGAGGAGGTATATTTTCGGTTGAAATTCAAGAACAAGAGTTGGGGTTTCATTTCTTACCAATTGGAAGCTAAATCTTTGAGGTAGTGGACAAATTTCTACTCCTTCTAGTTGTATTTTGTTGATTTGTCGCATATACCTTTGTGTTGCCCACAAATTTCTAGTCAATCGTGAAATCTCCCTAGAAATGGGTTTGGTTTTGATTGAGTTTGATTCCCACTTGTTTGGTTGTTAAATCAACAAATTGGTGGTTGATATACCCTTATTCCATGCTTAAATGATATTTGAAATCCCAAAATTGACATGGGTTGGAACCCCCCTCCATTTGTGAATAGCTGTCAAAAATCTCATTTTGTAGTAGTAGATACCAAGTTGGTGAGGTACGGATACCTTTTGGTTTTGTTCACTGATGGCGCGTTGGTATCTATACCAAGTTGGTGAGGTATGGATACCTTTTGGTTCTATTCACTGATGGTGCATTGGTATCCATACCAATTTGGTGAGGTATGGATACCTTTCTTTCTGTTTGCTGACGATGCATTGGTATCGATACCACTCTTGGAGGTATCCATACCTTTTTTAAAAAGTTCCAGAAAACTCTCCTTTGGTTTCCGGTTGACTTAATTATTTGGTATCATACTTGATATATTCACCCCGTGCATTTTATTTTTGGTCGAATTGCTCCTTTCTAACCTACTTTCATATGATTGGTGATAATGTTGATCTTTCAACGTACTTTGACACATATAAACTTTGTAGAAATTGGCGATGTACTTTACATGAAATGAAAAGGTATGATGTTTGTTATTTGGACATGTGTGAAATACTTGGTGATTTTTGAATGAAATATAAGTTGATACACTAGGATCACTACTTAGTGAGTCACTAGGAAAGGTTTCACGAGGCCCATAAGACTCGGACAAGTGTTTCGTGAGGCCCATAAGACTCGGACAAGGGTTCCACGAGGCTCATAAGACTCGGATAGGGGTTCCACGAGGCCCATAAGACTCGGACATGGGTTAAGACTCGGACAAGGGTTCCATGAGGCCCATAAGACTCGGATAGAGGTTCTACGAGGCCCATAAAACTCGGACATGGGTTCCACGAGGCCCATAAGACTCGGACATGGATTCCACGAGACCCATAAGACTCGGACATGGATTCCACGAGACCCAAAAGAACATGTGTTGGATGCTTGGAGTGTGAATGAATTGCATGAAGCTTGTTTGATCATGAAGTCATTTTATCCTCCCCATACTTAGTATATTTTTGGGAGATGATCATGTAACTTGTGAACACCCCGTCGGAGTTCAAGAAAATGGTTTAAGAAAGCAGTTTCGATTTATTGGATGAGAGTCGCCACCCGGGCTTGAAGACCATACCAGAGAAACCAATTGAACAATAACTCTTTTGCCATTGGAATAGAAAATATTTTTACCGGTCTTTCAAAATGAGATTTCAAGGGTCCGGGAGCTAGGTTACAAGAGCGGAAGGAATTTAAAGCACCCCTCTCATCCTGTGTGACCACCAGTCTCTACTAAATATTTAAGGGATTTTGAAAATACTGTTTAAACGGACTTTAACCACAAATTCATGCGAAAGCACATAAACACATGAATGCCATTAATGTAATGAAAGTAGATACGTGTGCAAAGTGTTATAGGTGAATAATCAACATACATAAAAACACTTAGTCCCCACTGAATCATGCTTAAACTGCTCTGAAAAGCCTCAGGAATCAACCACAAGCATCATGCTAATCACACATGGATAACAATCTTGGCACTTGGATTATACAGATCCAGGTGCCTAGAACGAATGTAGGCGCCTGGAGTGTGAATCTCTACAAATTTTACTCATCTCAAGTTTTTGATCAAATGTCAAATGTAACCTCCAATGCTTATTCACACATATGTACTGTAGTGTTTAAGGTTATTGTAAACCAAATGATTTACAAGATCAACTCTATGGCATGATATGAACTTGAAAAACCTTGATTTTAGAATGCTACATGGATGAAATGAGACATGACAAACTGATTCTTTGCATGCCCTATGCTTTTTTATGCATATGATGAATCTCTACATGGATTAATAACTAAGAAGGAAGGAAAAAAAAAGGGATAAGGTAGATTTGACCATGAAATGCTTTGAATGGCCATGTGATGAGTATAAGAGCCATGATGCAGTCTTTCTCTATTTGCTATGATGCTTCTGATGTTGTGTGGATCTAATTAAAGAATATCATCCAAATCTTTTACCAAAATGCAAAACCCCTATCCTTTGATTATCAATTCTCCTTCAAAGCCCCACTTTAGATGCTTTAAGTCAAACATCCACATCATGCAACATTGATACCACACATGAATGATGAACTAGTGTTTTAAATGATCAAACAAAACATGAAGAAAACATAAAATATGGCAAAGAGAGTAGAATCCAGGCGCCAATATTATGTTGATCCAGGCGCCTGGATCTGATGCAGGTGCAAATGATTGGTTTCCTTTTTATGATATTTGAGACCTTTCTAAACCCTTAACTAGTATGAGGCACTAGTAAGAGCCTAGATGGTGTCCCCTCAGGACCTATTTGAGCAATTTAGGTAGACAAACTACCTTTTAGTGCTTGATTGATGAACTTTGGAAGCTAACTTGGGTGATTTTTGGTGATTGAGTGGACTAAGATTTAGTTTCTGGAACTATGAAGACCAGATTGTAGGTACGTTGGTGGAGGTTTGATTGTTGAGGATGAGAAAGTGTGGAGCTAGAATGGTTAGAAAATGGGCTTGAAGGTTGAGATTGAATGAAATAAAGAGGGATTGATAGGGAGGTGTTTGGGATGAAATTTTTGGGTGTATTTTTGCAGCATAACAGCAAGGAGAGGGTGTGGAGAGTTGATCTTCACCCAAATGAGAGAGATGAGGTTGTTTAAATAGGCAAAATGGGTTCAAAAGGATCATTAGGACCTCTTAGGGTTGAAGCTTAGAGGGGCATCATAGGCCATCATGTCCCCCCCCCCCGCCAACTTACTTTAACAGATTTCTGCAGAAAATCCCCAAAAAAATCCTCCAAGACGCTCCTTCCTGCCCATTTCACCTTGGAATGCAAGTGTCTGGAGTGAGTCCGGGCGCCTGGAATTAGGAGTCCAGGCGCTTGGACTTGGGGGACTACACAACATATGAAACTTCGCGGGGCCACTTCGGGTGCTACCAAATTTCGTTTTGCGCATGTTTTGAAGCGTTGGAAAGCTTGTCAAGCCTACTTTCTAACCCAAGTGTCTTGAACCCAAGATGATTTGTACATCAAAATCTATGACCATTTTACCCTCAGGAGACCGGGAAAACAAGTCATTTTGGTAAAACGTGCATATCTCCCTCATTTCAAAATAGATTGGGACGTATTATATATCAATAAAAAGTGTTTTGAATGTACTATAAGGTGGTGTAGGCTTGGGTTTTTTTTGAAGAGGTTTTGGAGGGATTTCAAAGCAATCAATCAATCAATCAATCAATCTTCGCGTGCTCTTATCGGACATTTTTCATCATCGGGGATGCTTGATAAGTTTCTCAGGTCAAAATCGGGGTGTCTACTGTTGCCCCTCTTAGACGAAACTCCGTACCATTGCTTGATACAAGGTACGTGTAAGACAGAGACATCCTGATTTGTTCCCTGAGCCTTTCTCGTGCTACAAAGGAAAATATTAAAAACATGGTCGTGCCACTCCAGCTGCCTACGTACCCCATTGTAAGGATCAGACCGGCGTAGTTCTTCGGGGCATATGCAAACAAGTTCAACGGGTTTTCCTGGCCCGCTGAACAAACCAAATTACGCGAATCGACGAGTTTTCCTGGCTCATGAAACGCTAAACAAATACATGTAGAAATCAACGACGGGTTTTCCCGGCCCGTAGAATCATGAACTTGGTGCGCCAGCTAGGCAGCTAAAACGGTTGAATGATGATTGAATGAGCCAGCTAGCCGGCTAAAACGGTTGAATGTTGATTGAATGTGCTAGCTAGGCGGCTAAAATGATTGAATGCATCAGCTAGGCGGCTAGAATGATTGAATCATTGAATGCACCAGCTTGGTGGCCAAAATGATTGAATGCGCCAGCTAGGCGGCTACGACATGTAATAAATCTATTTTTTAATTGAATGAAGAGATTATCCTGAATGACATGATTCAAAAGGTGACCATTTTTTTCGGTCTTCAAATTGAAATTAATTGAATTTGAAATGACCATCTCTGGCCTTGAAATTGAATTTGATTGAAATTGAAATGACCATTTCTGGTCTTGAAATTGAATTTAATTGAAATTGAAGTGACCATCTCTGGTCTTGAAATTGAATTTGATTGAAATTGAAATGACCATCTCTGGTCTTGAAATTGAACTTGATTGAAATTGAAACGACCATTTCTTGAAATTGAACTTGATTGAAATTGAAACGACCATTTCTGGTCTTCAAATTGAATTTGATTGAAATTGAAATGACCATTTCTGGTCTTGAAATTGAATGTGAAATCGATTGAGGATGATTGAAAAGTTGCTGTCCCGCAGGACGGTTGATTTGAAAAAAAAGCTGTCCCGCAGGACGATTAATTTAAAAGTTGTCCCGCAGAACGATTGATTGAAAAACTGTTCCGCAGGACGATTGATTTAAAAGTTGTCCTGCATGACGATTGATTGAAAACTGTCCCGCAAAACGATTGATTTAAAAGTTGTCCCGCAGGACGATTGAATGAAAAACTGTCCCGCAGGACGATTGATTTAAAAGTTGTCCCGCAGGACGATTGATTCAAAACTGTCCTGCAGAATGATTGATTGAAAAATTATCCCACAGGACATTGATTTAAAAGTTGTCCCGCAGGACGAATGATGGAAAAAAAATTGTCCCGCAGGACATTGATTGAGAAACTGTCCCGCGGGACGATTGATTGGAAAATTGTCCCGCAGGACGATTACGTGTGACTCATGCATCGACACTCGACGACAACAACGACAACATTCCTTCTTTAAAAAGTAGGAAGCTCAATGGGGTGGCTTTTTTGCTTTACTGTCTTTCCTTTTGGCCCAGGTTTGAGTCTGAGCTTGGCAAAACTTTCAGGCTTTTGGATTTGCTTGGGGCTTTTGGGCTCCTATGCCCCGGTCCTGGATTTGGGCGTATGCTTCCCCCCAGAAATGGAAATAGACTGACATGCCCCAATTTTGGGGTTGATGTGCCTCCACGGATGATGAATCTTAATTCTAATTTTCTTTCTCGGCTCTGCTAATGGTTTTGGTGATCAATTGACCATGTACCCAAACACGGGTTCTTTGATGCATTGAAATCGTTTTCACGAGTCAAGGATAGACAATGATGAGATGACATGATTGACCTCTTGACAAAGAGGTGGATTTTGACAAGGCCCAGGGCATTTGATTGGCCTTTCGGACAAAAGGGTGGACATCAATAAGACTGACAAGGCCAAGGAGTTTGATTGACCATGTTGACTTGACGGATAGGAGCAACTATGTGAATGACTTGACTGGGGTGCCCCGAGTCGGCAAAGGTCGATAGGGAAGAACGTGTCGACTTGAAGGATATGGAAGACTATGTTGACCTGAAGTTTTGAAAGATGGCAAACTTGCCTCACCATTGATGTCGAAATTGTCATGATAAAATTTGTGATTGTTTCACTCCATCAAGTGATGTTCATTCTAATCTTCTCATCAAAACACAAGATTTCTTGTCATGAACCCATGCCCCAGATTGCTGATGATGCCTCATTGATTTTCCTTTAAAATGCCCCAGTTTAGAGGGCTGCTAATGAAGACCCGTAGATATGTCCCAGTTTGGATTTTTGCTTTGCATGACGCCATCGATTGTACAATGCTTTGACTTTTGATTTTCAAGGGAGATTAGACTGTTCCCTTGTGACTTGAATTCTCACTATCAAGTTGCACTTTCCAATCTGAAAGAACTTTTATCTAGGTTATGATGGGGCCAAGGTTATGGGCTTAACAAAGAAAAGATAATAGGCTAAAAAATCTCATTTTTCCTCAGGGTGGTTTGAGCTACCAGCTATCTTGGACTCCATTCATGCCCTTTTTGCTTTTTGATGGGCGCTTCTTCTTTTCTTCTTCTTTTGTGCCTGTTTTTGATTGACGCTTTCTTTCCATTTGATTTTTCTGTTTCATTTCTTCTGTGTTTCTCATCTCGATGCAATTTGGCATTTTCAAGTGCTAATGAGTTTAACACTTCCATTTTTGTGATGGTTTGAACTTTCATGCGCCTACATCTTTGACACTTTTTTTTTTATTCTTTCCTTTCACCCCTGTGTGGGGGATAGCTGCCTAGCTAGGTTCTTTTTCAAAGAAATTGATTCAGGCTCAAAGGGGCTTTGCAATGGATATTTATGCGGAGAATAAAAGCAAAGAATGCCTTTCTTCATTTTGAATTGTGCAACTTGATGGGGAGAACTCATGCTTGCTCTAACTTTTGCCTAGATTTCATTTTGAAGTTCGATCTAGTGAGCTTTTTGCCTTAACTTTTGCCTAGGTTGCCCTTGCGGGTTTTCGACCTAGCAGTCTTTTCCTGTGTCAAAGCATCGTTTCTTGATGGCACCGGGGAAAGGTCCACTGGAAATTCTCCTTGTCCGGGGCAAGGGTTCAATCAAAATTCTTCTCGTGTTTTGAAGTGATTATCATATTTCTCAAATGATGGTGTAAAACAATTCCAAGTTGAGGGATTATTACAAAAATCCAAGTTTATGATGACAATTTCAACACAACATTATGACATTGATTTTTGAAATTGAAGCGGCCGAACCATTAAGGGTTGCCTATGTATCCCTTTGCAAGGAATCAGGCCGTGCGTAGTTCAGGACTACAGAGTTGACTCTATTTTTGGTCTTTTTCTTTTTTGACAACAATAACTAGATATTACAGACTCGAACATGAAAACACACAGACAAGGAAAGCAAAAACATAAACAGACTCGAAATATAAACTGACTCAATTAGAAGTGAAAACTTGTCTTGACACTTGAAGACTTCCAAGACTCATGGAAGGTTGAACTATTGCATAACCATTGGGTTCATTGGTTCGGCGAGGTGTTCGGCTTCGCCAGTGGAGCAGAGATGGATCCGTTGTCAATGAGATCTTGAATCTTGTGGCGGAGACGATGACACTCATCGGTAGCATGACCAGGCATTTGATGGAAGGCACATAAGGCGTTTGGGTTGTGGTAGGCTGGGAGCTTTTGAGGCATAGGAGTTGGAGAGAGTGGTTTGAGAAGACCGGCTTCGTGGAGCTCTTTATACGCCAAGGATAGGGGTGTGGAGAACTGTGAGAGGGTTCTTTGTGATTTTTTAGAGTCGTTGGTTTAGACTGTGATTTTGTTGATGGGTGCTGCTTGGTTGGAGTTGTATTTTGTGGAGCTGGATGAGATGTTTGCATATAGGGTGTTGTTATCCCTGGAGTTGATGTTCTTGGTTTTTGGATTGGGGTCAACTTTTTCAAGAATGTCGTCCCGTATTGCTTCCTCAATTGCCAACCCAGCTTCAAAGTACATCTCAAAATTTAAGGCTTGCGCCGTCACCATGTATGGCAAGATCAGGCTGTAGATTCTAGGTTATGATCCTCATTTGTTCTTTGTCACTAGAACGATCAGTCATTTGCGCTGCTTTCGCCCGCCATCTCTTCACGAAGTCCGCAAAGGATTCCTCCTCCTTCATCTTGATGCTTTTTAGCTAACAAACGGTCACTTTGAGCTGGACGTTATATTCATACTGCTTAATAAAAATAGCTGCCATATCTTCCCATGTCCTCCTTTTAGAACTGCAAGAGAAAGGAGCCACTGGAGTGCATGCCCTGTGAGGGTTTGGTGAAACATCTGGGCCATGGTTGACTTGTTAACATCTTGAAGTGAGAGGGAGCTTTCATATGCCTGAATGTGTCCCATGGGATTCCCAGTTCCATTGAACTTCTCAAAATCCACGGGTTTGAACTTCTTAAGGAGTTTAGCAACCGGAAACAGACAGAGCTTATCCATATCAAATCCAGTGGTTGCCCGTTGCTGGTTCTTGGCTACTGACTCCTCAAGCTTAGCAACCTTGGCTAGCATCTTGGCCAATTAAGGATTTTCAAGTGGCTGCTCTTTGCGATCGTCGTTAGGGATTTCTTAGTTTTGGGGCCCACCTTCGGGCATCTGAGGTTGGGGTGGAGGTAAGCGGCTTTGGATATTTACCATTATTGCCATGAGCTGGGCAATCTTGGTGTCGTTTCGGGCTTTCACGTCCCGTATCTCCTTCCTTAATTGCTCCATCTTATTTGGGGGATCTTGTTCCTGATCTACCAACATCTCGGTTTCAGATACTGGTGATGAAGGTTGTGACAATCTTTTCCCGGGCAGTTGGATCCAAACTGGTAAGGTATTCTTCTTTGCAGGCCCTATGATTCAGGACTGACAGTAAATCAAAAAGTCAAACTCAGATTGTGCCCCTGGTTTTATTGAAGAAAATGTCGTACATGCGTTGTCGTCATGTCGTCCTGAGATCTAGACTACCGGTCTCAGTCTCACTTAAGACATTGTATTGATGTTTGAAAAACAACCACAGGTAAGTCGTTACAGGCAGGTTAAATTCCAAGCTTCGTGGAATCAGAGCCAATCTCCTTTTGGACCATCCGAGACAGAGCAATAAGGTTCTTGAAATTCGGATACAAATGCACTTAAGGCTAGCCCGAGACACGGGGAGCTGTTCGAGCACGACAAACACTGAAGGTAGCTCAAACTCCATGGATTTAAAGTCTCCTAGACTGGATTAAACAACTTTCGAAGATTGCCCCAATCCTCAAGTTTTCTTTTAAGTAACAAGTCCTTTACATTGGACAGACGGATTTGGGAAAACACGACTGTACGGATTCCCGGCAATAATCTAAATTTGGATGTTAGGAGAAATTATCCCTAATTACAGGCTAATTTCCCATAAGTCCGTTTAGATTATTGTTAAGAATTTGACGGTTCAAGTTTTCCCACGCCCGGTCGTCCTAAAGACTAACTTGTAAGAACAATATGCATTTGGATGCACGACTCATCATCGGGCCAAGACAACCTTCTACTAACTCCTGGGGGACCTAACCTATACTGAACTAACGGTGCACAGTACGCGAATGACCACATGTGCAGATGCAAGTGCATGCATGTATGCAGTATGGCATGTTGAAGAAAACAGTAACACATAGCATGTAACATGGTGGGGCACATAATCCTAACACATGGGTTGATCACCCAACGTGAGGTTCTATGGTTATCTGTATGCAAAGGCCGGTTTTGGTTTCAAAGGGTACCCCAGACTCAAAGCCAAAATTGTCTCCCACCGCCAAGGATTCCGCAAGGCGATGGTAATAGCGACAATTATGAATTATCACAGTCGAGGGTGCTGAGTATTTGGGGATTCCCCGTCACCAGCAAGCCGGGCAGGATGGCCGAAACACGTCAGCGAAGGCTAGTAACCATGCACGTGCAATGCAAAAGTTCACAAAAACAACATTTCCAAAATCCCATGAACATTTTTCAAGCTTAGCTCTCGGATTAATACATATTTCAATAAAATTACACAAGTGTAATAAAATCAAAATATATATTAACCAGAGTCCCCAGCTTGTGAACACCCTGCCGGAGTTCACGAAAATAGTTAAAGAAAGTAGTTTCGATTGATTGGACGGGAGTCGCCACCCGGGTTTGAGGACCATACCCGAGAAACCAATTGAAAAATGACTCTTTTGCCCTTGGAATAGAAAATATTTTTACCGGTCTTTTAAAATGAGATTTCTCGGGTCCGGGAGCTAGGTTACGAGAGGGGAAGGAATTTAAAACACCCCTCTCGCCCGGTGTAACCAGCGGTCTCTACTAAAAATTTAAGGGATTTTGAAAATACTGTTTAAACGGACTTTAACCACAAATTCATGCGAAAGCACATAAACACATCAATGCCATTAATGTAATGAAAGTAGATACTTGTGCAAAGTGTTATGGGTGAATAATCAACATGCATAAAAACACTTAGTCCCCATTGAATCATGCATAACTGCTCTGAAAAGCCCCAGGAATCAACCACAAACATCATGCTAATCACACATGGATAACAATCTGGGCACCTGGATTAGACAGATCCAGGCGCCTGGAACGAATGTAGGCACCTGGAGTGTGATCTCGACAAATTTTAATCATCTCAAGTTTTTGATCAAATGTCAAATGTAACCTCCAATGCTTATTCACACATATGTACTGTAGTGTTTAAGGTTATTGTAAAGCAAATGATTTACAAGATCAATTCTATGGCATGATATGAAGTTGAAAAACCTTGATTTTAGAATGCTACATGGATGAAATGAGACATGACAAACTGATTCTTTGCATGCCCTATGCTCTTTTATGCATATGATGAATCTCTACATGAATTAATAACTAAGAAGGAAGGGAAGAAAAAGGGATAAGGTAGATTTGACCATGAAATGCTTTTAATGGCCATGTGATGAGTATAAGAGTCATGATGCACTCTTTCTCTATTTGCTATGATGCTTCTGATGTTGTGTGGATCTAATTAAAGAATATCATCCAAATCTTTTACCAAAATGCAAAACCCCTATCCTTTGATTATCAATTCTCCTTCAAAGCCCCACTTTAGATGCTTTAAGTCAAACATCCACATCATGAAACATTGATACCATACATGAATGATGAACTAGTGTTTCAAATGATCAAACAAAATGTCACGCCCTCAAATTTAATAACTCAAAAATAAATAAAATCCACGTGGAACAAGTCAAAGTCTCATAATTTCCATTAGAATAGCCAAAGTCAACAAGATAAAGTCTCACCATTACGGATAACAAGTTCCAACTACTAGCGACCATAGCCCGAATGCATGAGTACAACATTTTAAAAGTTATTACATTGCCAATAGTCAAAAAGATAAACTATAGAAGTTACAAAACCATCTTTCCAAAAATATAATACAAGATAGGAAAATAACTTCATGCATGTGTGAGCTCCAAGCAAATGTCAATCCATACGCATCCAACTTCATGCTCCATGTCGTGAACCTGAAAATTGATAGGTTGAGCTCACTAGCCCAGTATGAAAACTACTCTACCAACGCTAGGTGTATAAACATGATACATGCATAATGGATGAGTACGATGATGGGCACGACCAAAGTACAAAGTTAGGAATGAACGGAAGGCTATAATTCGACCACAAAGTAACCAAAGTGTATCCAAGTGTCCAAAATGTGTCCAAGTGTCCCAAAATAACCTTAAGTATCCCACCAAAGTCCAAGTCGTTCTCAAAATCCTCATTTTCACATACCGAAAGCCAAATTCCACCAAATACGCCAAATTTATCCAAATTCATCATAACCGTCACTTCATAAGAAAAATGTTCATAAATTTTAATAGGGAAGTATCCCTCTGCCGGATTTCATGGGCTCCGTGCACCCCTGCCGGATTTCGTGGGCTCCGTACACCCCTGCCGGATTTCGTGGGCTCCGTGCACCCATGGCTAGGGACACCAAACGGGTGATCCCTAGAGTTCATTTTGTTTCAATAATGCCAATTCAAAACCATTGTCTTTCAAAAGTTCCCAAAAATCCCATTTTTCAATAGTTCACCATTTTCGCCAAAAATGTGTCAACCGGCACATGTCCGATACGTCAAACATAAAATTTGTTAATTCACGTGTCCAATGGTTAATTTTATGAATTCAAGGTGGATTCGGTGTTCAAAATGATGGTTTGGGTAAAAAACACGAAGATATGGACGATCGGGGACCAAACGGGCATCAAGGGGTGGCCTAAAACCACTCCAAAAACAGGGGAGCCTCTGGAAAACAGGGGCAGCAGCCCTAAAACAGGGGCAGCAAGCAGATTTTCACCCTAGTGGTGTGGAATTTCAACCCAAACATAAATGTGAAGCTTAGGGTCAAAAATTGGACATGTAGAGTGACTAATGGACCTCAAGGGAGTGCCAAACAACCATCAATTGCAACAAACAAGTACTCAAATCATAGATCACAAAATTTAGCTCAAACAAACCAACCATGGGAGCAAAGCATGAATTCAAAGGATTTGAGAAACAAGAGCAAGTTATATGCTATATATCACCTAAATACAACTAGAGGGAGTAGAATTTGTCTTCCTACCTCAAGATTTGAGCTTGAAATGAGTGGGTAAATGAAAACCCTAGCTTCCAATTTGCTCCAACCCGAAATGGGGTTTCTTGGTGCGAAATGAGTGCAATACAAGCTTCAAAATGCGTAGAGGAGGTGATTTTAGGTGGGGTTCTTGAAGGGGGCTTGAAGGTTTGGTGAATTTTGGAGCTCTTGAGCAAGACAAATGGAGGAGAGGAGTGAGAGAGAGAGGGTCAGCTGTTAGAGAAGAGAGAGGGCTGATTTTTGTTCCAAATGCAAGACAAAGAAGTCTTATATACTCTCACCCCTTAACACTTACACCCCTAAACTTTCTAATGCACTTTAAACACACCCAAATGCATTTAAATGCTCTCTCTTCGACCCCTCAAGTCAAAATTTAATTCCTCACATTTACCCAACATTATTCCGGAAAATTTATGCAAAATTACGGGTCCTTACACAAAACTTGAAGAAAACATAAAATATGGCAAAGAGAGTAGAATCCAGGAGCCTATATCATGTTGATCCAGGTGCCTGGATCTGATGTAGGTGCAAATGATTGGTTTCCTTTTTATGATATTTGAGACCTTTCTATACCCTTAACTAGTATGAGGGACTAGTAAGAGCCTAGATGATGTCCCCTCAGGACCTATTTGAGCAATTTAGGTAGACAAACTACCTTTTAGTGCTTGATTGATGAACTTTGGAAGCTAACTTGGGTGGTTTTTGGTGATTAAGTGGACTAAGATTTAGTTTCTGGAACTATGAAGACCAGATTGTAGGTACCTTGGTGGAGGTTTGATTGTTGAGGATGAGAAAGTTTGGAACTAGAATGGTAAGAAAATGGTCTTGAAGGTTGAGATTGAATGAAATAAAGAGGGATTGAGAGGGAGGTGTTTGGGATAGAATTTCTGGGTGTATTTCTGCAGCATAACAGCAAGGAGAGAGTGTGGAGAGTTGATCTTCCCCCAAATGAAAGAGATGAGGGTGTTTAAATAGGCAAAATGGGTTCAAAAGGGTCATTTCACCTTGGACAGATTTCTGTAGACAATTCCCTAAAAATCTTCCAAGAAACTCCTTCCCTCCCATTTCACCTTGGAATGTAGGTATTTGTAGTGAGTCCGAGTGCCTGGAATTGGGAGTCCAGGCGCCTGGATTGAGTTTAGGCGCCTGGAATTGGGAGTCCAGGCGCCTGGACTTGGGGGACTACACAACATATGAAACTTCGCGGGGCCACTCCGGGTGCTACCAAACTCCATTTTGCGCATGGTTTGAAAAGTTGGAAAGCTTGTCAAGTCTAATTTCTAACCCAAGTGGTTTGAACCCAAGATGATTTGTACATAAAAATATATGACCATTTTACCCCCAGGAGGTCGGAAAAACAAGTCATTTTGGTAAAACGTGCATATCTCCCTCATTTCAAAATAGATTGGGACGTATTATATATCAATAAAAAGGGTTTTAAATGTACTAGATGGTGGTGTAGGCTTGGGTTTATTTTAAAGAGGTTTTGGAGGGGTTTCCAAGCAATCAATCAAGCTCCGCGTGCTCTTATCGGACATTTTTCATCATCGGGGATGCTTGATAAGTTTCTAGGGTCAAAATCGGGGTGTCTACATAACTTTAATTTCTTCAATCTCTGGACAATATTCAAGATATGTAATAACTTTAACTCTTTTTGGTACTTATGTATTTGAGTATGGGTACCCTTTGGTGAGAGACGTGGAATTTGACTTGGATATGTGCTATTGACTTGACATCTCAAAGGGGGTATGTATGACTTTTGACCAATCCCATGTGGATTATAATTGTATTTTAATTATTAAAAACGAGAGCGCGACAGGCAGAATGGGAACACGCTTTTTCTTTCATGCTCTCCTCTCCTGTAAGGACCCGTGTTTTTAATTATTATTATTATTTTTTATTTTTATTTTTTTGGAAAATAAAGTTGGGAAAATGTGAGGAATTGATTAAAATGTTTAAGTGATGGATTGTTGGGTGTAGTTAATTGATTTGGGCCTTAGTGTTATACACAACTCAATATAGGGACCGGGGGTGTAATTTTTCTAAAGTTAATATATGTGGTGTGTGAGAGAGGAGAGAAAATCACTTCCTCTCCCCTTCCAAAATGGCCAGCCACCTCTCTCTCTCTCTAACCCTCCATTGTTCTTCATCTTCTTCCTTAAATTCTCCCACAAACTCCACTAAATCTCAAGCTCCAAGCTTACTCCCTTCACTAAACTTTCATAAAATCTCATGCTCTACGCGTTCATGGGCTTGTTTCACACCGGTGTTTGAAGAATTTTCCCTTGGATCTTGAAGCTAGGGTTTGGGTTTTCTTCTTGGAGGTGTTACAAGCTTTCCTTCACTTGAGGTAGGGAAATTTCTTGCTCTTCTAAGTGTAAATGTAGTGTATGTATGTGTATAGTCAATTGATTGCTAAATTTCCCATGTCTTGTTGATTTGCTTGAGAGAAAACCATCTTCTTGTCAAATTGGTGTTGTAACTCACCATCCCTTAGCTCCTATGTTCTTCTTCTCTTGATTTGGGTGATAACATATCCCATTGTTGCTTAATTTCATGGTGATGTTTGTGAACTACTTGAAACCCATCTTTTATCAATTTCTTGAATTTGGGGAAAATAGCACATCTTGTAAATTGGTGATGTGTTGTGTTAATTTGTTGTTTGAACTTCATTTACATCATAATATGTTCATTTGGAACCAAGAAAATGCCCAAAAGAAGCTCAATTGATCATTTCATTGCTTGAAAAATTTTGGTTCTGCTGTTGTCCTATGGATAGGACTCCACGTCCTATCCATAGGAGCGTGTCTCCTTGCGTTTTGGCCAATCTGATGGCCCTCGTATCCATAGAACTTTTCTCCTATCCATAGGAGCCTCTGACGCCCTATCCATAGGACTTTTCTCCTATCCATAGGAGCCTGTGTTGTTTCAAAAGGTGGCCAATCTGATCTCAGTCCTATCCATAGGACCTGACCTCCTGTCCATAGGACCCCTTTAGTTCTTGAAAAAGTGTTTGAAGCTTATTTCACTTACTTAGTCTTGTTCATTCAAAGTTAGTGGTTATATAACGTCATTCAGAAGGGTTATTTGGACTACCTTTAATACTCGGGTAGAAATTTCCATATTGACACGTTCGGTTAATACGAAACTCTATGTTGGCGCGTAACCAATGCATGAAACTAAGGTATATGAACACGTGGACACCGTAACGATATTAATGAGCACGAAATGAAGTATGAATGTGGTAATGATGACACGGGGCCCGAAAGGGTATGCCCGGAGTGACACGGGGCCCTAAAGGGGTATGCCCGGAGTGACACGGGGCCTTTATGGCATGCCCGGAGTGACACGGGGCCTATACGGCATGCCCGAAAAATGATCTAATGTTTGGAAATGAATGAGATGGACATGGATATTGTGTGAAACATATGAGACGTGTTGTGTGTGCGTCAGGCACTAGTTGGGCACGAATGACGGGGGTAAATGAAATCTAATCGATTATGTGCTTTCTTTCAAGTTCTTTGGCTATTCGAACTCCCTTTAAACACTTGTTACATGACTTATGCTATCTTGTCTATCACCCACGTATATTTCATTTCGTTTAGAATTGTTAGAAATTTCTCTACTGGGCTAGTGAGCTCAACCTTACAAATTTCAGGTATTTCTCACCAAGGAGCATGACATGGAGTGTTTGGAGTGCATGCATGCATTGTTTTGAAAGCCACTGGAGGAGTTATATTATCATCTTAGAATTTGTACTTTGTTAAGAGGATTTTGTCACTTAATTAAATTTCTTGTTTTTGACATTGGGGGTTGTAATAACCATACATTTTTCTGTTCTCATTTTGGGGTACGGGTATCCATCGACCTTTGTATATTTTGACGTAAACTTTGACTATTCTATTTGGATTTTGACGTGACACGTGGACTTGTTGACCGTCCACGTGGATTATCTTAATGAATTATCCTTTAAAATTTTGAGGCGTGACATCTCCTCTCCTTTATCTCCCCTCCATACTTCACTCACATGCCATTCACTAGTTCATCTTCCCCGCATCTCTTTTCTTCAGGTTGCATGAAGCCATATCTGGTCTTTGGAAGATCTTTGATGTCAAAGCTCTTGAGTGACCTCGGCTTAACTGTCTTCAAGTAACGTGGTTTTGCTTCAGGGTCAGTGATGTGGCTAAGGGTTGGCTTGGCTTCTGGAGGAATTGAGGTTGTGGCCTTCGAAGGTGGTTCGGTGCATACTCGGCTCGCCAGAGTTGGGATCTACAAATCTTTTCTTTCTACCTTTGCCGCTGTGTGACTTTAGTTTGAGGTGCATCTACGTGATTTGTAGCATTTGGCTGTTAGTGACGAGGCGAAAGGTGGGTTTCATGCCGGCGAGGAGTTTTTTAGTTTTAGTTTTGATTTGTTTTTTAGTGTTGATTTCGCTATTTTCAGCTGGTTGTAGCTCCTATTTGCAATTTTTTTGTCCCTGTATGGATTTTCCCATACCTCTCGTGCGTGTTGTTTGTCTATACTCAAAGTGTTCCCTCCCAATCCATATGGACAAAACCCAAAAGTTGTGGTATTTCTTACCCAACCTAGGGCTCAAAATGGGGTTTAGACTATTTATGAGTTTCGAAATTAATTATCCCTTTGAAAAAAAAACCCCAATAATTTGGACACTACAAAATTCAACTCACGAAGTGAAGTATGAGGTAGGAATTTTATTTCTTCCCTACCCTTCTTCAACGGATAGGGTTTCCTTGGGGGGTGGGGTTGCCGCCTCCACCTCTCCACCTCTCCACCTCCTCCTCCTCTCCTACCGGCCACCCTCTGTCACCTCCCCGTCCGTTTTTAGCCCATTCCCAACCAAATCCATCTCTTCCTCTACCGCCCCACCATTCCACCGCATCTCCACCTCTATCACGCCCCTGCCTCCACCTCCATTTCGAAACTTCCACCATCCTTGAAACATCCATCTATCCTCAGCCCTTTTGCCTCCTTCCTTCCTCCGCCGCCCCCTGGTTTGGTTGGGCAGATCTGATGAGAAGGTGAAGTTTAGGGTGGTTTTTAGGCCCCCTCCAGTGAATAATTTCTCCAGAACCTGTTAGTGGCGGCTATGGAGTTTGGTTTACAACCCCAGAGAAGCGACTCGTCTTATTTCAGCGTAACTCGGTTTGACTCAGAGATGGGAAGATCGGGTCGACTCAGTGTGTTGAGTTTGATGAGTTGTTTTCATTTTTGTCTTTTGTTTTATTTTAGCTTTTGTTATTTGATTTCGTTTTTGTTTTTTGGTTGTTTTGCTGTTTCTACTTGGATCGGCAGGGGTAGATCCCAGTCGCCAGTTGTTGTAGTTGCTGGCGGCTGCATTTTAATGTTGTGTTCTCATGTAGCATTTGGGTTGTTTTGGGTTGACAGATTCGTGTCTTCAGATTTCACCTGTGCTTAGCTTAGGGTTAGGGTTTGAGCTGGGTGTCCTTGTTGGACTCTCCTTTGTCTTTTCTGCGACGGGTTCTTAAGTACCTTCGTTTTGTCGGGCCTGCATTTGCAGTAGGTGCCTAGTGTCTAGAATTTGATAGTTTTGGCTCACTCCTGTATTTTCTGCTGAAATCTGTATAACCTTCGGGCTTTTGATATGAATGGATTGAATCCTTTTCAAAAAAAAAAAGAAAAAAAGTGAAGGATGAGGTCAATTCAAGTTTGAGGACTCCCTTGCCCATGTACTCCAATCCAGCAGCCCAAAATCCGTAGGTGAACCAAATATATTTCACTACCAGGCAAGTGCGAACCCCATCCAACATTAGCCCATTTCCTTCTAACTTCGAATAGCCGCAACCCAACACCACATAGCATTTACATCAAGTCACTCTAACAACCCAACACCACATAGCATTTACATCAAGTCACTCTAACAGCCCAACCAAGAACCCTAAACACATAGAGGCAATACTCTTAATCAACCCGATTAAGAGGCAATAGTACTCTTAATCAGTATCGTACTCTTACAAATCTCAAGGACTTGGCCTAATGGTCGAGGCTTAAAACTTTAGAGTTTGCTCTTGCTCACATATGTTTGAATTTTAGAACGTCATACTTGCTATTATTTTTTTTGGAGTGAAACATACAACATTTTTGCCTCGACTTTAATAGGGCATGCACCTTGCTAGTGAACAGTGAAATTGGTCCCTGGGAACTAATAAAAATGTATGTAAACGATTCTGAAAACCCTGAATTGTCAACAATATGAGCTTGATCTAATTTATCCCGTAATTAAAATGAAAGGAAATTAAACCTCACAATACTTGAGGATCAGGGCAGGCCTAAGGATTTTGGGTGCTTTAGGCCTAATTTAAAAAAAGGTGCTCTTTAGAGAAGCAATTTTTTCAGCAACAATCACGTACACAATATATTTTAGTATGGTTCATCGTAGTTTAGTTAGACAGTATTGAAATCGAATAAAACACGTAGAATGAATCAATGACCATGATGTTTTATTTTTGTTTTCCTCTTCAATGGTGGCGGGTACGACACTACAGTTTACCAATGTTTGAATGGATGTAGTTTTGTTCTTTTTCATTGCGTTGGAGAGGAGTGAGAAAATGGTTTTTCCCACATTAGGGAAGGAGGAAACAGAAGTGTAAGACGAGGAGTATTAAACGAAATGAAGGAAAGGTGCTGTGAATTAATTGTAGGACTTGGGCTCGAAATGGGCCATTAGTTTTATCCAAGTAAATAATTATAGGAGTGCCCCAAAAATTATGAGTTTTGGGGATGCCCTAGGCCCAGGTCTCTTGGGTCTCGGGCTTGGGCCGGCCTCGCTAATACATGAACCTCTAACACATATATATTAATTAATTTGACTGGAAAATCTTCTTTTCTGTACATTGGACCCTTTTTTTTTGAACACCACATTGGACCTTGACACTCGTAATTTTTCTCACATGCAAACTTTCTTCGCCTAGGTGAATGGACTGGGACTTGTCCATGAATTATCTTTATCGTAGGGACCTCATACCAACTCATGCCGTTTAAAGACTGCAACAGGACTTTAGACTTTGTGTCGTCAAACCACGTGACAAAAATAGCTAGCTGGTATTCATTTCTTGTTAATTGTTCTACAAATAAATCCTGCTCCCAAGTTACGACCAGCACAGTCTTAGTTGATTCCAGGGACGGAGCCAGGAATTCCATTACGCAGGGGCGGATTTTTTTCCCAAAATACTTTGCAGGGACGAACCCTATATAATTCAAAGGAAAATTTAATTTTTTCTATATAATACTAGAGGTTTTTTTTTTTTTTTTTGCAGGGGCGACTGCCCCTACTGGCTCCATCACTGGTTGATTCCACACAATCCAAATCCAACTTTTTTTTGTTTTTGGTGGCCTTTTTTTTCTTGGATTCCACCAATTCCTTTCATTAATAGTTGTCGTCGTGATAGTCAAACAATTTCACGCGGTGGTGGTTGGCTTCGAATTCTCCCAGTCAGATGTTTGGTTAAGATCTTACTATTTGGTAGACGAACACTAAGTTCGTACTGTTTCAGTTGTTAAAAGTTAGTTCAGAATCGTTTTGTTACACTGGTAGTTTTATAATCTGTTACGCTGCCATTGTTTTCTGCAGCATTATATATATTTTGTGAAGAATCACACGGTAATATATAGGGTTTTTAGTGGGTTCTAGGCTAGATACGGTACGGTACGGTACGTATCGGCCGGTTCGTCTCGGGATTTGGAGGCTCCGATACCGATACGTACTGTACCGTATCGGCCGATACGCCAAAAAAGTTAAAAAATTCACGACCGCTACACCCGATTCCCGCGACGTATCGCCGATACGTCCCGATACCGATACACCGATACCGCGACCGATACCGTGACCGATACCGCTATTTAAAACTAGGTAGTGTGTTAAGTTAAACCACGCACACGGTTTTGAACCATTGTTTTCTTGATTTGATCAATTCTAATTAAGCGAGGTAGCTAGAAAAGTTGTTGTAAGTACTGTGATTTGGAAAAGTTCTAGAAATTTGGAAATTTATTCACCCTAAATTACAACTGACTAATCTTGAATTAAGCTAGTTTTCTTCAGAATCTTAACTACGCTTGACTAAATGATATTACTAGAATTTGCACTTTTTAAGTTTTTAATAAAAGATTTGGTTAACTAAGTTGATATAAGTACACACACTGAGAGACACCGGGCCAGTTCTGGAGACACAATATTTGTTACAACAATAATCGGAGCCCCTCGATAATAATCGGAGCCGTTCAATTGTTGAAAAAATGTTTTCAAGAGTATCTGTAAAATTTCTACTCATTTGTGTATTAGTTAGGGCTTGATCAACTTGATCATCAATTCATTTAGTTTTTATCCTATAAAATTTAGAGATAAATACCGATTAAGCTTTACCGATATCCGAATGAATTGATTTTCTACGGGTGCTCTTAAAAACATGTTTTAAACAATTTGAAAGGTTCCAATAATCTACGTGGAACTCCAAAATGAGTGATTTACATTTATTCTACTCCCTCCGTCCAAAAAATAGTCTTTTTTGGGAGTTCGTCACACTTTTCAATGTAATATATCTTATAATTTATAATGTTTAGGTGATTTTAAAAACTTTGTATTTTAAATTTAATTGAGAACCATCAAACAAGATCCATATTGCATATGAAATGTATTACCGATTGAAAGATATAATCGATTTTTTATCCGGTTAGAATGAAACAATGGACTATATTTTTGAGATGGAGGGAGTATCAAATATTGTGTATGCAGAACTGTATATATATATATATACATATAAAAAAACAAAAAACAAAAAACACATAAAAAAACACAACATGTTTAGGAGCCCCACGTTGATAATCTGAGCCGTTTAACTTGTTTAAAACATGTTTTCAAGGATACCCATAAAAAATTAACTCATTCGGATATCAATAAGTGTTCGATCCAGACAATTCTAAGAACACCAGTTCCTGTCATGTTTTTTGAAAAATTGTTCGGATCAAGCACTTATCGATATTCGATTGGGCTGAATTTTTACAGCATCTCATATTTTATCCATTTAAACAAAGTGAATGGTTTGGATCATCACAATATGACCCAAAACAAAAGCGTGTGTTTTTTTATGTGTTTTTTATTGTGTCTCTAGAACAAACCCATATATGTGTGTGTGTGTGTGTGTGTGTGAAACTCTTCTGTCACATCTTCGTGAAAGGTCTACAAGGTAATGTATGAGCTGGAGTCGATGAATTATGTATCATGCTAGTACTTGATTTTACTGTTTATTATTTTGTTTGTTTTGTTTCAAAATATAGTTTTGCAGTACAAAAAACAATTAAATGATGTCTTTTTTTTTTTTTTTTAACAAAGCAAAAGAAAGGAAAAAGTATGTATGAAAAAGTGTGTTTTTAGGAAAATACACATCCCTATTTGTTTCTAATTCCTCGAAAATTTAGGTTACAACTTGGGCTAGAAAAGGATATTTGTTCAAATGATCACTTACATGTACTGATCGATACTGAATGTTCATATGTGAATTAACCCTCAATAAAATTAATATTTCACCAAAAAGTGACAATGTTATTCTCTTCCTCCAATTTCAAGGTGCATTTAATTCACAAGGATTAATATTTTACACGGGTGCAATGTCCAATTTGCCAAAAAAAAAAAAAAACGTGATCATGAATTGGAATACCGCGTAAATTAAGAGACATTGACAAGTTAGTCAAACAATTGCAATGGGTCTTGGGACGAAGATTACTCGTGTACACAATGATATCAGTTCCTTTGCTAGTTCTAGAAAAAAGCGATCAATCAGGATGACAAAAAATATTTATATACTAATACAATTCGCTCTTAATATTATTGAAGTATATAGTTGACAAGAACTACTTGACAATTTTTTTTTGTTCTTTTCCTTTTTGTTTTTTTGTTTTTGGGTAAGTTTGCTACGAAAATTGTCAACAAAATAATTGAAGACTACTATTTTCTGGCTATATTTGCCCCCTCAATTACATAATTTCCTGGACTCAAGGAAACTCTTGGTTTTGTGCTCACAAGAAATGATATAATCAAGAAAAGTTGGGAAGTCTGTGTCCATATAGCGCCTTGGGTTGGCTTCGTTGATGAGTTTCGGTGACGGCCGAATAACGCTGTTTATCGGCCTAGAATGCAGTGACGCGACGGAGATTCGTGACTTAACGGAATTCACCAACACTCTGTGCACCACGCTCTTGTACCTTCCATTGCTAAATATCTGCCAAAACAAAATAAAAACAACCATTAGCTGTTTGAGAGGGATGGAATTCATGAGCATATTTTAGCCCTCTAAAGGAAATAACAAAGGGATACTCTCTTCTCATGCGTTCGTCGTTATTTTAAATGAAAATAAATAAATTCAAAATATTTTCATTTCATTTTAAAAAGTTATAATTGAAGTACTAATTAGGGGCGAGACGTATACATATATACATATACGTACGCATACGTACCTCAAGATGATCACCAACATTGACAACAAAAGAGTTAGGAATAGGCTCAACAGTGACCCATTTCCCTTGATGCTGTATCTGGAGGCCCTTGACTTCATCTTGGAGAAGAAGTGTGAGGGAGCCATAGTCTGAGTGAGGTGGCATCCCAAGTGTTAGGTCAGGTTCTGGGCAAGCTGGGTAGCAATTCACAACCATTAGTTGGCTTCCATCTTCAAACATTTCTTTCCAACTGTTCGCAATTTCCTCATCATCCTCATCATGAATTTTATTATTATTGTTTTTGTCTGATTGGGCTGCTGCTGCTGCTGCTGCTGCTGTCGTTTTTGTCAAACCTAGGGTCTCTAGTATGGCCTCCATCATCATTAGATACAAGAATTTTACTTGCTTTGAGTAGGTCACTGCTGCTTCCCTGTAATTATCGAAAATAAAATTAACGATTTTAAAACTGGGTTTGAAATCATGCTAATGGCAGTCCACTGTGCTGTTGTTAAGGTGAAAAAAAAAAAAAAAAAAGGCCAAATTAAGTTCAACCCACAAAATTATTGCCAATGCAATTTGTGTATGTGATAGGTTGATAGATACTTCTATATATAGAAGTATTTAGTGGATCCGGGGCCTGTAGTGAGTGAACTCACTACATGCGTGTAATGAGATTTCTCGGTTGTCCGATCCAAGATCAACGGTCCGGATCTTCTTACACTTTAAAAAACACTTTTACATTTACTTTAACTCCAATTTATCCGGTCCGTTGATCTCAGATCGGACGGACGAAAGAGCTCACTACATTACATGCATGTAGTGAGCTCACTCACTACACAGGGCCCCCGGTTCCGTATTTAGTAGTTAGGAGTAATTATCTTGAGATTATAGCTGGGGGAGGAGGAAACTTGGTACAAGTGGGGTTACTTGACGCCAATAATTTAAACTTCTCAACGGAATATTTTATATTTTATGATATTGACACCACAAAGATTGTAAATTGTCCCAACTTGTTTCGACCACCAGTCAAAAAAACAAACGAGGTTATCATTCATCTTTTTGAATGGTTAAAATGTCTTTGGAGTCAACTGCAAAGTTGAATTATATTTATCATTCGAATCTACTTGTTTGATTAACTTCTTAAATCAGTAACTTCCGATTAGCCAAAAATATGTCAGACTTATTTTTTACTCCACTAATTAAAAATTATGGCTCCACCCCTGATTTTAGCATGCGTCAAAAGTGATGTTTGCGGACTCCAAAATCGAAATAAACAATTTTGAAAGCTTCTAAAAACTAAATCTTAGCTCCGTCCTTGATTTTATTCATTTAGAAATTCAAGAGATTGCGTTGTCTAGATTTGTCACCTTAAGTCTGCAGGAGAAGAAGGCCAGAAAGGAAGAACATCCGATAATGGATGGCAATTGAGCTTTAAGAAGTCTCTCCAAGAAAAGACTCCATCGATGTTCTGGTTAAAGCTCGTTCCATATCGGACTGGTGCGCGCATATCTGCAGACATGTACTTTGCTCTCTCTTCAAAAGAGAGATTGAAGAATCTTCTACTTGTTTCAATCATGTTTAGTATCACATCACTTTCAATACCATGGTTTACCAACTGCATACAACCACACAAAACCAAAAAAAAAATCAAATAATCAGTTTATTGTGATGTTTACATATCTCTATTAATTTTCACAGCAAAATTTTTAAAAAGCGTAACAAATTAATATCATCGCAACACATAACCTTGACGTCGGAAAATGTTTTTATTACTACATGGTACGTAATATTATTCCGATGACATAACAATTTTACGTAATAAAACAATGTTTTATTAATTAAATTAGTAATTGTCGTAACATTTTATACAGTGTCCTTTACAGATAATGTGAGAACACATAACTTTGGAATTTTAGAGAAGGAACTATATCGACAGGGAATACGTTTCTCAGTACATTCTTAACAATGATGTCATTTTTCTGATATACCCTATTAACTGAAGTTAATAAAATAAAAATTTATATAAAAAAAATTCTTAGAAGCCATGTAACACTGTTTGCGAAGTAAAATTTCCCGGAAAAAAAATTCCCGGTTTTTTATTTTTCAATTATGATAATGCCAAAATTATTTGTGTTAATGTCAATATTCCAACGCATAAAACACTTTGTCCATGCACAAGATACAAGACTTTTATGCACTAGAGTTTAGACAATTAACGAAAACAGTTTTTGCATTATCAGAAGGGAGGGAAGAGAAATCCCACCTGAAAGAACCCATATTCCTCACAAGCTTTTGTAAGGGATTGAAGCACTTGGGACCTACTGGATGCTTGCATCAAGTCAGCAAAATCAATGACCGGCAATTTGACGCCGTAATCTTCGGCATTGCGGTCGCCGGTTGTGGGTCTGTCAGAAACTGGGAGTATATACTTTGTGGGAAGTTTTGTAATCCCAGTCTCACTTAAATGCTTCACTCCTTTCTGGTACCTCTTAATTTCGAGCCTCTGCTCCTCTTCTTCATTTTTGGCTTCAACTGCTTTGTTGCTCATCGCAGGAGACATTTTTTTGGAGAGAGGAGAGAGAGAGAGGAGAGAGAGAGAGAGAGATGTTGGGTGTGATGAATAAATTGAGGAAGATGGAGGAAGGTATTTATAGGGGGGAAGGGGAAAGAAAACAGAGACTGGTTTTTCGCAAAACAGGGGTTTTGGGGTTTTTTTTTTTTGGTACTATTGAATAAACGACTGGACCGTTTCCATGCAACTATGCAAAGTGGAAACGTTGACTTAGTTCTAGTCAAACCCACGAAAACGGTGGCTCTCCTCTTGGCCAAAAGGGCGACAAAGATCAGCACTACTACATGCATAGAAAATCAATGGTCAGAATTTATTCAGAATTTAAAAATCAATTGCTGGAGTGAATTTGGACCGTTGACTTATACTTTCGGGGTCAATTGGAGGTAACATTTCCGCGTTTATAGCATTATTGGAGAAAGATACATCCTCGATCTCCAGTCCTTAAACTTTGGACCCACCTTTTCACAGTTTCAAATGGTATGCACCCTTTTTCTGACTGGGATAGTACTAGTATGGAGACTCGTCGGCACCTTAATTATTCCACTTTGCTGTTCCTTCAAGAAACGAATCGAGCTCCAACACGGACTTTTTTACTACAGTAGTTTAGTAAACAAGTTGTGTTTGAGTTAGTTATAGCTTAGCTCAAGTAGATAAGTTTGGCTTCTATGTGCGGCTCAGTTTGTTCATAGAAACTCATTTGCTATTCAAATGGAGATCGATTTCTCAAACAGTACTAGTCGAGCTCGAGCTCGGAAAATTTTAAACGATCAGCGAAGCTAAACTCCCTAATGTTCGGCTAGACTCGTTTGCACCCTACACACAAATAATTAGCTGCTCTAGGCAAGGACGAATCCAAGAATTAACTCTGTAGTGGGGGCACATTATTAATCAAAATCGCGAAAATTCTTTTCCGTAACCAACCATCATAAAATCATGCTAAATCACCATGTTTGTTGCTTATTATAAAGTATAATGCATAAAAGAATGTAAAAAACGAGCACACAATTTTAGACAAAACTTGTATATTATATTTTACATTGACATCGAAAAGTCTTTAGAATGATCGAGTCTATTTTAGACGTTCCATTAAGATATTTATCCACAACGGTCAAAAATAAAGAAAATGAAGACATAAAAGCTCCAAATAGATAAACAATTTATAAATTAGCAATTATAAAAGTGTAGAATTAATTTTAAGCTTCAACTTCCGTTGTTTGCCAAACATATAAGAGCAATAATAAAAATATATCTCAAATCTTTTGTTACGAGTTCAATGAATATGTGTTCCATAATTTTGAAGAGTATTGCATACCAAACATTCTTCATTATTCTTGCCAATGTAGTTCATCTACTTCGTCTGGTACCTAGCTAGGGTTTTGTTCAGTTGTCACAAATGTTGCATGGGAAATGAATTTCCAGAAAAAGTGAAGTGATGTAAAATAGAGAAAAATGAAATTGATTTTCCTGTGCGTGTTGGATAGACACCATGAAGCTTCCCCGTCCCTAGGGAGGGCTTTCCGAGACCAATGACTATATTCTAACTTTCCCTCTCTCTGGCAGCAGCTCTTGAAATATAAGTTGGTGAAATCTACAATCTATTTCAGCTATCTGGGGCAATCAAAGAGGCATTCCGTCTTTACTCCAGCTTTACTATATGATGTCTATGCGCAAATCAATCACGCACACAATAAATGAATAAAAATAGTAAAGAAATCGACATCAAGATTTACATGGTTCCCAAAAATCGGGTACCAAGCTCCAGGGGAGCGAGAGTGAGTCTGTTATTCGATTAAGTTGTCCAGGGTTTTACAATATAGAGTATTTATAAGCCCTACTCTATTTCAACCTGAATAATTCCGTACCGTACTGGGGGGTCGCCCCTTGCACCCCCCAAACCTTTGGGCCTACAACCCAGACCAAACAGTTGAATCCGTGATGGGCCATATGCTTTGCTCCACTTTGCTTTGCATTTAGCCTTTACTAGATAGATTAGTACCTTTCCATATGAGCCACAAGTTCTAACAATTCCCTACTTTCCCAATTTTCTGCGAATTCTGAGGAATATGGTTGGTATACTATGCCTTTTCGTTCTCATTTTGGTTCTGGCTATTTACATGCACTAATGATTTGATTTTCGATGCTCTCCTGAAGTCACACCTTCCCAAAATCAATTCAAGTAGAAAAGGTGGGTATTCCTTTATTATAGCACTAAGAGGTGAGAGCATCCCTACCTCTAATGGTTTGTGCTTGAACTGACCGAAAGTCTTGTTTTGCTGCTCAAGGAAGGGCCCCTTATGAGGTTTTCTGTTTCTCTTTGTCCTTGGATTGTCTTAAAAACTAGAATTCTTTTTCAAAATTTTTGCAGGAAAGTGTTTCTCATTAACAAAGTTGATAGAAGACAGATTATGCTCAGTTGTAGGAATTTTGAAATTGGAACTATTGTATTGATCCATCACTTTGGTGTCAATTGCGGCAAACTGTTGAGTTTGGTCACCAAAAACCAGACATTTGTATTGAATATTCTCACTCTTATTCAAAACAAAATTATATAAGTACACTCACTAGTATACAACACACGACACCTCACTCTCGCACCAGAGTTTATGTCAATACTCAATCAACTCACTCATGAACACTCACTTGGTGCTCACCACACACTTGATGTCTCTCACCTACACTTGGTGTTTCTCTCCAACACACACCACAAATGAGCTCCCACCTCCTATTTATAGGGAGCTAAAGAACTTTATAGAATAGGACAATTCTAGGACAAATCTAAAGGCTGTGTTCGGATAAGAACTCCAAAATTCTTTTTTGGAGTTGAAAGTAAAACTTTACAGTTTCCCAGTTTCCCTCCTTAATAAATGAGGTCATGCGTCAGAGGGGGACCCACAAGAGGAAATCAGAGGCATTAGAAGAGAGAGGCATTGGATTTGAGAGGGGCCCACTAGATGGGACTACAGACAACTTTTTACTCGAAAAACAAAAAAAAAAAGATTTGAGTGGGGCCTACTAGCCCAGTCATTGCTAGTCAAAGTGGCCTGGGTGGGACTTGGAACTTTCAACGCCAAAAAAACTTGGCCAAAAACTTTTCTGAACAAGGCCAAAAGCTTTTAAAAAACCTAGACCATTCCTTCATAGTCTAGAAAATTTCAGGGTAAACCGAAAGAGTCTATCACCTTCCATAAGTTTCTAGAAGGTTCTAGAATAACCCGGGACATTCTAACAGGATTCAGAGCCTTCTACTAGAGTCCGGAACATTGTGGAATATTCTAGTAAAATCCGAAACAATCTGGAAGCATCTGGAGACTTCCAGAGAGTTGGTGATGACTCTCAATGCTCCCCCTCAACACCGACTCTGTTTCATATCCTTGAAGTATCTTTTTCCATTCTAGGTATCCTTCCATAAACTTTATTGATTGCTTCTTGTTTCCACCACTTGCATAACTCTTGCAGGGCTTTTGTCGGCTTATCGGCATTCTTAGCGTTTGCCCATCCTTTTTATCGCTACCCCATTGGACCGAGTGATCTTCTCTCGATGTCTTCTCATTAGCATCTGCTTGCCAGATACTTGTATATTTTTCTTGTCTTCCGAACAAGTTGTGATCCAAGTTCTCATCATGCAGCTCACTCGACTTTCTTGACTCCCCCATCTTCTCTTACAACTGTGCTTGAACATTTGTGTCATCCTCTTCTTGACCGCATTGATCATTCTGGATCATATTATCTATCTTCTTCTCTTCTTCAAACATGTGGCCGATTTCTTCAACTTTAGCTTCTCCTTCAAAGGAAGACTTATCAGGCTCGATGACGATCGTGCATATTTCCATTTCATCATTAGTTGGCTCATACACATTCTCCAGTTGTTCATCAAAGTCAAATCTCTTTTTCGGTGTCTACTTTAGTAACAATGAACAGGACAGAAGGTGACTCAAAATCCCATTCTTCTTCTGGTTGTATATCATCACCAAATTTACGGACTACACAACTAACTTGAGCATCCCACTCTTCATCGCTTTCCTCTTGGTGAACACTCGACATCACCATATTGCCTTCAATTGATCTTCTCATTTGTGGACACTCTCTTAAGTAATAACCTCTCTTGCCGCAGTTGAAGCATTCCACGTCTTGTCTTCGATATCCCTCAATCCTTTGATCACCTTGATTGATGCTGAACTGAGCTCCCCCTGCTTGATAGCTCCTGTTAAACACTGACTTTTCATCTTCTGCTTTCTTCAGCTTCGTAGAGTCCTGCCACCTCGAGCCTCCATTCCTCTTATTGCAGAACAAGGCCTCCTCTTCATCATTCTTTATTTTTGCTCCAGCCATTTGCTTCACCAAGGTTTCTTGATTCGCCAAAAGACTCTCCAACTCCACCAATGATTGTTGATTCGACCATTCGCAAATAGCCGCCATGAGACCATTATACTCGGGCCTTAAACCTCGAGTGATAATGCGTCTCATCCTAGACTCACTGATCTTTGACTTGGAGTCGAGTTTAGAAATTTCATTACAAAGAGTCTTTACCTTGAGAAAATATTGGCTCATTTTCGAGGAACTGAAGACGAGTATCATTCCTCTTTGAAAACAATGCCGCAATTTGCATTAGTAGCCTCCCGTACGTACTCCGACAATTCTTTCTGAACTGTCATTCTCAATACAAACATTGCCTTCCCTGCCTTGATCTTCCATTTGTGCAGTGCTTCGACATCTTCTTTTACAGGTTGGGTAGTTTCATCGCCACCAACGATCTCCCACAGATACCTTGGAGATATGCTTTTATGCACATCTTCCAATAGTCATAGTTATAATTGTTTAGCTTTACGAAACCTCCTGTTATGTTGCCAAACTCCGACATTCTGATTCGTGCATAGACCTTTTAGCTTCACAATCTCCAACAACACTATTCCAAACGATGTCTTCAACCACGATCTCCGATCGACAGACACGCTCTTCACGGTCCCCGATCGCCACACTCCTCACAGACCCCCACTATGACTTCACAAATGACGTCTTGCTTCAGGTCCTTGACTGTCAAGCTCTGATACTAGATTGTTGAGTTTGGTCACCCCAAACTATACACTTGTATTGAATATTCTCACTCTTGTTCAATACAAAATTACACAAGTATACTCACTAGTATACAAGACACATGACACCTTACTCTCGCACTAGAGTTTGTGTCAATACTCAATCAACTCACTCATGCACACTGATCACTTGCTGCTCACCACACACTTGGTGTCTGTCACCAACACTTGGTGTTTCTCTCCAACACACCAGAAATGAGCTCCCACCTATTATTTATAGGGAGCTAAAGAACTTTCTAGAATAGGACAATTATAGGACATATCTAAAAGCTTCACTCTCCATATAAGTAACCATGCAATCGTTCGTCCATGTCGAGCAGATAAGGATTCAATTGCCGCTTTGAGTGATAAAAAAAGTTTGTACTTGAAACGTGTACAATTCCAATAAATCGCTCCATAACAATGCCCCTCTTGTCAACATAGCGTAATACAACGGCCGTTTGTTCTTTATTTGAGACGTCATGAGACTCATCAACTAATATTGAAAAACATGCTTCCCCCATATCCTTCATGATAGCAATAGTAGTCTCACAAGCCGCAACATTCACTACATCCTTCTGGATATCATGGTGGGTTAGTTTGTGATTTTATGGAGTATTCCCCAACACAACTTTGTTGATAGCCTCACTATGATCCGCCAAGAATTGCAAAAGTGCAAGAAAATTCCCTTTTGTCATCCGAATCTTTGGATTCATCAAGAAAACAAAAAGCTTGACCTCGACGCATAAGGTGTCTTGCGCAAACAACTGTTGCACACAAGCGAGTTCAATAGTCAAGTTTTTCTTGATTTGAGTGCTTCTCGACAACACTTTGCAGGTGATGGTGTTGCTTCATGAGATCTTCACAACCTTCACAGCTTGGTTATGAGCACTTTTGATGCCTCCCACATGAGTTTGCAACTTCTCCTTCCTATTCCAAAGTTTAAAACCATCTATGACAAAAGCATCACCTCCTGCCTGCTTACCGATATCAGGATGAAAAAAATAACAACATTAGACAAAATGTTGCATCTATACTGTATTCCAACCAATTTTTGTATTCTTTAACCAATCAGGAGTAAACCGACACATTGATCCACTTATATCTCTTTGAGGGAACTAGTGGTGGACAGGTTGACATGGGCCCTTTTGGAGATATGCTCTTCGTATTTCATCTCTATCCTTAGGATGATTAATCACATATTAGTCCTTGGAGAGTGGGTTCGGCTAAATTTAGACCAAGATTTGAATGTGTTGGGTAAAAAAAATTTTATGGGATGAGCTAAAATGTATCTGTCATTAGGATTGGGTGTTCAAACATTTTGGAGAGGGTGTTTAAAATGACAAAAGTTTTAAAATTTTTTTTACAAATATTTCTAATTTTTTTTTCCAGGATGTTCGGGTGATCACCTGAGCTCCACTTGGAGCAGCCTGTGGTTTCAGACAAATCTTAATCATAACCCATCGTTTTGGCCTAAATTCTGTGGCATATTTGGTAAAGTAAAAAAAATGCTATCAAAATTGGCATCAAATTAAGATGGCTCCACCATTTTTTTGGCAACATCTGTAACTTAATTGAGCACCGCATTATCATAGTTTGATAGATTTTGACACTGACAGGCATATTTTGCTGCTCTTAAGACCATCTCCAATCCTTGGCTTTAAATTGGAGATGCCTATTGTTTTTTGAAGGCTTATGTGGCATTTTGACATCTCCAATTCGACATCAAACCCTCCCTCTCCAATCTCAATGTCAAAGTTTAAACAAAAGTAGAGGTCTTTTTTTTTATAACTAAAAGGTCAGTTTTTTTAAACAAAAGTAAATTTGGCATATGGGGGTGTTGCCTTCAAATTTGGCATATGGGGTGTGGGCTTCAAATCCAGGTGGATTTGCAGCAAAGAAAGACACCATGGTTGGATTGGCATTTGATGCTCTTATGATCTAATGTTTTACCACATATGACAATACAAACATTTGAACAAACACATGTAATAGTTCCTTAATTTTATGGAGTATAAAAGAATAATCCAATTCAAGATAAAGATTCTGACATGACAGGCAGATTTTGCAGCAGTACTGTTTGGCTTGTTTGCCAATAGATCCTTTCTAGCTAGCTACCACTTTTTCTAGTATTAATTTTCTAAGTTATAAGGCCACAATCAGGTGATGATCTTATTTTTGTCCTTTTTTTTTTTTTATGGTTCTTAAGGTGATGATGATCTAGTTTGTACAATGAACTTGCCCTTTTGCAATAGGAAATTAGTTCTATATATTCAGTTTGTCAATGACATTGACATCTTCCTTAAAAACTTGTTTCCTAACTAAACTCTTGTTGATGGTCATGACTCACGAGGAAACCTCTGAGCCTCCTTCCTGTTGATTTCCCCCCCCCCCCCTTAGATCACCATGAATATAAAAAATACGAAAACAAAAAAAGTCAATTACATAAAATATACTACAATGAATACAGTTGACCTCCAGAATTGCCTAATGTAAGAAAAATAAAAAAATCCAAGTGGCCTAATGTAGGTTCCACTATAGATTCAACATCTTTCTACTTGGTCCTTTGAGGAGTAGTCATTTAGATGAAGCAAAAAAAGATCGGCCACGAATCACGAGTACTTCGACAACCCAAAATCCGTTTGTCTTGAAAAAATGGAAATATATTTTGTAAGAGTCCCAATCGTCTATTTTTGTGAAGCTAAATATGGTTTTGATCGTTTGGTCACCGACATTCAATCAACCTAATGTCTTGCATGATTACTCTCCTTGACAAACTTTATATGGTAATTGGTAACAACTCATGACATTAACAGTTGAGTTGGAGGACTTTACCGAATTGGAACAATTTTGAGCTTCATAGAAGACTTGCTTTGATGTTCTCTGGTGCTTTTGGAATCTCAGACTTTTTTTTATATTATATATCTCTTATATTGTATCGCTTTTGTTTCTTGGGCTTGGCTGATCTCTCATTATCCTCGCTCATTTGGTCGAGTGGCTTATGATTGTCAAGTGTGTAAGGTGCCAACCTTGTGGGGATATTACACTCTTGTTGTGATACTGATGCCGTCGCTCGTCCCTTTAATCTCATGAATTTATACATTAGATTAATAAAAAATTTTGCTCTTAAGAAAAAAATTGGTAACAACTCATAAAAAGCTAGTAGAATTATAGTAATAGAGAAGCTAAACTCATGACTCATGTGAGTAAACAAAATTTCTGGTGCCTCTCCAAATCAAATACCGTGTCAGATACTGATGGTTGATAACAAATAGTATAGGTATGTTCGTATATTATTATTGGAAAATGCTAGCGTGTGCCTAATAGACACACGTTAAAGTTAAAAAAATGTGTTGAAATATGTGAAAAGTGTATTGAGATATGTGGAAGTGTATTGAAAAGTGTAAAATGCGTATTGGAGAGAGTATTTTTTTTATTTGTTTGTGTGCTTATTGTGTGCCTATTGGACGCATGGTAACAAGACTTTATTATTATTAATTTATTACATATGTGGTGATTGGGTTAGGGGCGGTTCTGTGGTTTTGGGGGTGAGGTGGTGGTGGGGCATATGCCAAGCTGGTTGCAGTGTTTGGCCTTGTGATGACCTTTTGTCCTTTGCTCTCCATTCATTGCATGGTCTCTGTATCCACGTCACCCGCTAAATTTTTTGATTCTGAAAATATAATACTTCCGGTGCAATTTTCGAAAAAAAAAAAAAAAAATTTCCTACATGATTGTTACAGTTTTATTTACAGAAAATTAAATATTATGATTAGTTCTTTAATTTGGTACAAAAAATTTAAAAAATAATAAATGAAAGTACTTTATTTTTTAATTCAAAAATTATATATCTTTTTATAGAGGCTTTTATATCAAAATGGAATGGAGATAGTATTTTATTTGAAATTATTATAGGTCTCACCTCAGTGACCTTCTAGTCACTAATGACTTGTCATCCCTTTTCCAAACGAATTTTTTTTTTTTTTTGCATATAATTACTCACAAAAATATGAAAGTCAATTATTTTTTTATTCTATTTTATATAGCGATGAGCCAAGGCGAGTAAGGGGCACGTGTCCTTCCTTGTAAGAATAACATTGCTTGTATTTGTATATGCATAAGTATATATGTATACGTCTCAATAGCTTCGTCAAATTTTAGTACGTTGTCATAACAACTCCTATACATGCATAGCAAATTTTCAACACCCCAAATTTTTTTTTAAAAAGAGGTGTAGTGCATGCAATACCTAATTAAGCGATTGTGTGGTGAGTTTCGCATTCTTTTTTGCTTATATTCGCAATTCTCCTTTTACAACATTTTCCTTTCACTTGTTCAATTTTTAAGACAAGAAATGTCACTACTATTGTAATTTAAAAAGAAAATACAACAAAAAATGGTACTATAAAAGTGTTTGAAAATTAGTTACTACGTTTGACGACTATACACTTCCTATTTTAGGCTGGTGAACCCACCAAACGAAAAATCGATGGGTACACCATTCATGCGCACCAAATGCACACTAAGCTAACTCTTTCGGGCTAGAGTTAGAGTCTTTCTTTTTTTTTTTTTTGGGTTCGTAGAGTCTTTCATGTAGGAGTTAAACTATTCCTAACTTGTAAGAGTCAGCTTGATGTGCATCAGTGGTATACTCATAGCATTTTTTATTTGACTTCTAGATTTCTTTCTAAGTTCACATGAGTCGAAAAAGGCAAAGAGTTTACTTACACAAGTAGCTAGGTAAAATATTCCAATTCATGGAATGTATGTATATTATGCATATAGAAAGTGTATGCACGAATGTGTATAAATGTAGAAAGTGTAGGGTAAAAGGAGACAGAGGTGGTGCTGTGGGTAGCTGGTGGGTGGCATGATCAATACCAGATTTCCTGTTGGTGGTAAGACAGGAAATCTTATGGTGTTCTGCTCTCTGTGCATATATAAATTCAAAAACTGCGAAAAACACTACTTTTTTTTTTTTGAAAAGGAACTGTGCTTACAAAAAGAATCCTGGAATGAGAATCTCATTTTCGAACTGGATGGATTCTGTGCATCATAAGTTCATTCGAATCTTTGTTTTGATCTTTAGTCGAATGCCGTTAGTTCACTCACTAATTAAGAGTCGAAAATTTATCTTCAAAATTTTTTATTGTTTCGTTATTCATGTTTCTTCGTCTTCAATGATTTTTAGCAAATAATTTATTATTTTTTACTTTTTCAGATATATTTGGCATAGCTATATTCAAAAAGTAAAATTTTTTTGAACCGGAAATAATTCTAAGACTTGTACATGAAAAATGCATCACTAGTACAAAGACCCGATAAAATAAACATTATTTAAATGGCGGGACAATGAAAATATGAACTATGATGACAATATTTGTTGACTTTATATAAAATATCAACCTAGCATATATACTAAAAACTACAAACAGAGTAATCAATTTTTATCATATACATGCATCACAGTCCATGGACGTTGCTTGACAAATATTGCCTGCCTTTTCTTTGGGTTGCTGCTATACGTTTATTTCAATTTGTGTTGATCTAAGGGGAGAGACTAATCCCCTTTCTAGATCTGGTTTTCCCTTCCCCTTCTGCACCATATCCGCCTTCCGTTCGCCAATCGTTGGAACTTGGCGTTCCGCAGCCCTGTTGGGCGTTACGATTCGTCTGCTCCTCCTTTGTAACCTTACGGGTTCCGGCGGCTTCTTAGGCCTCCGGTAGAGGCGCGTGACCGGTTGGAGGTTTGGTTAGAGATTGGCTGCTCAGCGACGAAGGGGAGTGTATCTTTTTTCTCGTTTCTTTTGTGTTTTGTCCGGCTTTAGGCCGGTTATGTCCGGTTTTAGGCCGGTTTTTGTCCTGATTTTGTCCGTGTTCCGTTGGTTTGGTCATACACTTTCTCGTTGTATTTCTGTGACCTGTTGTCTTTGGAGTGTCCGATCTGTGGACTCCCAATCTTTTCCCATGGGAATCTTTGATGAATACTATCTCTCAACTTTTGACAAAAAAAAAAAAAAAAAAAAACTCCTTTATACAAACCCACGGGAAAAATACAAAATGCCCCCCATATTTTACACTCAATTACATATCACATCCCAAACTTCGACTTATTTCAATTTACCTCCCAAACTTAAACTCCGTTATTCAAAATGACTCCTTCCGTCCCAATCCGTTACCTCACTAACGGAAAATGATGAGGTGGACGTTAACGGAGAGTAAAAACCGTTAGTGAGGGGCCAAAGGGAAATTTTTTTTTTAAAAAAAAAACACCTAAAATCAGTCTCTCTCTCTCTCTCTCTCTCTCTCTCTCTCTCTCTCTCTTTCTCCTCCCAACCACATCTTCCTCTCCAAACCCAAATCAGATTAGGTCAAATTCACAGACCCAATTATTTATCTAAAAAAAAATTTGTCAAAAAAAATCTCAATTTTTTTTTGGAAATAATTATTTATCTAAAAAAAATTAATTTTTTAAAATTGTTTTCAAAAAAATAAATACATCCAAAAAATTATTTCGGAAATAATATTTTTCAAAAAAACTTTATTTAAAAAATTTATTCTGGAAATAGTATTTTTAAGAATCTTATTTTTTTTATTAAAAAAATTGTTTTCAAGAATTGTTTTCCAAAATTGTTTTTTTAAAAAAAAAAAAAAATTGATTGTGATTATCCCAAAAATTACATAAAAAAACAAATAGTCCAGGACTATTGTCCCATAAAAAAAATTATCCCAAAAATTATCCTGAGATTAAAATAGATAGGACTAATAATCCTGGGATTGGTAGTCCTGGACTATTTGTCCTGGTATTAATTTCATCCATAATCTACCCAATCCCATGTTTGATTCGCGTGGGATTATTTATCAAGAACCATTTTTAAATTTTTTTTTGAATAACAATTATGGAGAAACAAAACCTATTTTGAAATTCATTTACTTGAAAATAATTTTTAGAGCAATCACAATCAGTTTTTTTTTTTCATTTTGGAAAAAAATTCTTGAAATTTTTTTTAATAAAGATTCTTAAAAAATACTATTTCCAAAATAATTTTTTAAAATAATTTTTTTTGAAAAGTATTATTTCCCAAATAATTTTTTAGATGTATTTATTTTTTTGAAAACAATTTTAAAAAATTATTATTTTTAGATAAATAATTTTTTTTGAGTTTTTTTTTCCCCCTTGGGCCGCCCCAAACTACGTCGTTTTGGGGCGTTTGTGCCCCCACTAACGGTTTTTACTCTCCGTTAATGTCCACCTCATCATTTTCCGTTAGTGAGGTAACGAATTGGGACAGAAGGAGTCGTTTTAAATAACGGAGTTTAAGTTTGGGAGGTAAATTGAAATAAGTCGAAGTTTGGGATGCAATATGTAATTGAGTGTAAAGTATGGGGGGCATTTTGTATTTTTCCCCAAACCCACGTACGACTTAGCTTAAAAGACAAAGTTTGAAGTTAATTAGTTTTTCTTAATTTAGATATCATATTTCAAAATATTTTACTTGGCCTACTAAAGTTAGCTTTGGACTATTAATTTTTGGGCCTCCTTTATTAAAACAAGAACTAGAAGAAAGACTTCCAATAGTATAACATTAAAAAATAATAATGAAAATATCTAGCGATGGCAAATCTATATAATTTCGGATCACCCCCATTCACCTATAGTGTTATATAACATCAACAATTTACTTACCCACAAAAAAAAAAATCATAACAAATTAAACAAAATAAGTACAAAGGACAGTGCTACCCGTACAGAACGGGGAGCACATAAAATGTACCGATCGAGTTCGGGGACCCAATTTTGGGTCCCACACGAGTGATCCGAACCGTTAATTGTTCTTAAAACATTTTTCCGAGGGGCCCCAAAAAATTTCAGCTCAATCGGACGGTTGGAAGTGCTCGAACCAAAGTCTCACCGTTTGAATCAAAAAAAAATTTCGATTCAAACGGTGAGACTTTGGTTCGAGCACTTCCAACCGTCCGATTGAGCTGAATTTTTGTGAGGCCCCTCGGAAAAATGTTTTAAGAACAATGAACGGTTCGGATCACTCGTGTGGGACCCAAAAGTGGTCCCCGAACTCGATCGGTACATTTTCGGTCCCATTTTTCTGTACGCGTATCTTTATCCAAGTACAAATTGTACTTAGTTCTTCACATGATTCATCACCACACCGTTTTATCACTAAGTTGTTATTTTACCTGGTTGACATTTTAAGATGACGGCATTTAAATTGCTAGAAAACGAAATTAAATTATTCTACTATACCGAAGTCAATATATATATCCTCCAATTCATACGGACCACGTGGATCGATATTCTCACAAGTATGAATTGGTTTTAGTTCAATGGCGGCCTTATTTTTCTCCTTCTATTATTCCCTTATGTGATTAAACAATTTTAATTCATATATTACAAGATATCCTCAGTTTGGTTATCAGGACCTAGACACTCATTTTCTCACATGCCTTTCTCTTCTTCATTTTTTAAAGTCTTTGGAGTTCACAGGTATGGGTTTTTTTGCTTCGTTAACTAACTTCCAATCCAACTAAAATATGTTTACAAGTTAATGATAAAAGTCAAAGAGCTATTTTAATAGTTTTTCCGAATTTTATCCAGTAATTCTTTTGCAACAAGATAGCAAAATGTCAAAATATTTTCCATCCCAATGTTTAACTCATGAACCTCTATATAAATATAAAAAATACATCACATAAATATATTAAAAAAAATAAACTAAAAAAATACATCAGTAATTCGTTTGTTTAACTCATGAACCTTTTTTTTAAACTAAAAAAATAAATATAAAAAATACATCACATAAATATATTAAAAAACAAAAAGTACACGAACAATCCTAGGGGCCTCTTGTTTCCATCCCAATGTTTAACTCATGAACCTCTATATAAATGAAAGTACATGCCCATCAATCACCTACAATATACTCCATTATGGACATTCTTTTTGGGACGGAGGGAGTATATTGTGAAGCAAAGTCCTAGATTGCCTGGGTACCAAAGTAATATGAAATATATGAGCGTGAGGGCACCTTCACTTCATGAGCTAGAGGGCACCTTCACTTCATGAGCTAGCTTTTGGAGTTGATTTGTATCCAAGACCGTGTAACATGGTATCAGAGATGGGTACCAGTGATGGGTAGGGTGCGGTCTCTTGGCTGCACGCGGCAGGTGCTGCTGAGTGAGCACGCTGCGCGTGAGGGAGGGTGTGAAGCAAAGTCCCACATTGTCTGGGTACCAAAGTAATATGAAATATATAAGCGTGAGGGCACTCTCACTTCATGAGCTAGCTTTTGGAGTTGAGTTCTACACAAGACCGTGTTACATATATACATATATAACACCTTAATATAATTCCTCGTTAAAAGTTTGATATTGTTATAAACTTCAAACAAATAATAAAAGAAATTGCATAAAAGTAAACAAATACTGGACACAATATGGATATGAAATAGTTCTTCAATAACTATTAGGATCAACCTTCTGGACTGATCAATTTCTCATTACCTGGAAACTTTCTGTATCTCTCCCTTCTTCGTTCTCTTTTCTCTATAATTTCAATTGGGTTTTCCGATATTATTACATATGGACTGATGTACTTAATTTTATATCGAAAATTGTGTATGCAGGAGGACATAAAATCTTCTACTTTGACTTTCGATCCTTTCCATAACACTATTACTAGCACTTTGTCCTACACTATTTATTTTCTTTTGTAATCCTCATGCATTATTCATACAAAAATGATAGGTACACTCCCTCTTTAATGACAATACACTCAAGAAGATGTCTCATTAAAACCTTGTCAAGGAAAACCCACTGGGAAAAACCTTTGACTAAGGGAAAAGAGTACAATATTCTTGTGTCTTTCGAGTGTCGTCAGATTGCCTCATTAAAACCTTGTTAAGAAAAATCTAGTGGAATAAAATCTTAGGCGAAGGAAAAAGAGTACAACTTATATGACAACATTATGTTACTTGCTCCCCTCAACCTTGCGGGTTGTGCAAGAACACCTTATCTTTTGTTTTGCCGAGTTGTGTCGGTGTTTTGCAAATTTTATCTGTTATGTTTATTGCATTTTGCTAGTTTATACCTATGCTGGCGGAATATGCTAGTACTCTCATTTTCCCATCCCGGCAGGTTGTGCCGGGGACCACGTAATTTTTATTTTCTTTCTTTTTCTTTCTTTCTTTTTATTTTGTCCTCCCTGGGGTATGCCCTTGTAGGTTGTACATTCGCTTAACCCCTTTTAATTTCAAGCTTGGTTTGCCAAAAAAAAAAAAAAAACAACATCAATAACATTAGCGCAGCAGTAGCAACAACAGTAACAAAAACAATATTAGCAGTACTTGCAACAACAACAACAACAGCTGCAACAAGAGCAGCAACAACAATAACAATGACAGCAACAACTGCAGCGAAAACAAAAAAAAAACAATAACACCACGAACAGCAACAACAACAACATTAACAACAACAATAACAATACAACAACAGCTGCAACAACAATAGCAACGAAAACACCAACATTAACAGCTACAACACCAATAACAACAACAACTACAACACCAACAGCAACTGCAACCAACAACAACAATAACACCAAGAGCAACAACAATACCAGAACCAGAAACAATAACAACAACAACAAAAGCAATAGCAGCAACTAAAACACATTTTAAAATGAAGCATTTCCCGATCAAATTTCGATGATCCAAACCGTCCAATGTGTTTAAAATGTGTTTTTAAGGTTTCTGACGAGAAATCATCATCAAAAAAAAAAAAAAGACCGGGAGGGGCTTCATCCGAGTAGTTTTTGTTGTTGGCTTGTGTGGTTTTGCTATCGGGTTTGCTGCTAAGCGGTGTGTTTCTTTTTTGGAGTTTGTTTTGGTGCTCTTTGGTTTTTTGCTCGTCTTGTTGGCTTTTTGGAGTTTAAGAGTTGGGTTTTAGGTTTATTTTTTTGATTGTTTGGTTGTCTTCTTGTCAGCCTTCCAATCTTTTGGGTCTCAAGAGCCTTCCAATCTTTTGGGTCTCAAGAGCCTTTTTGGTTTTTCTCTTGCCCCGTTTAATCTTGTATCTTCGATATTGGATTATTAAAATTCTTTTTTGCCGTGCAAAAAAAATCAAAAACTACTCGGATGAAGCCCCTCCCGGTTTTTTTTTTTGATGATTTCTCGTCGGAAATCTTAAAAACATGTTTTAAACACATTGGACGGTTCGGATCATCAAAATTTGATTAGAAAATGAAAGGTGTTGACGGTAGTGGACTTTATGAGTAGTGGACTAGAACATTGGTGTATATACAAGCTTTAGGTGTGTAGTGAGCATCCGAGCCGTCCATTTCAACAATCAATGGTAAGATATGTTTCTGTACTATTACCAATAAGAGTATACTTTTACTGATAAGAGTGCTTAGGCGATCTTAACCATCGATTGCAAGAAATCAACGGTCAGGATTGTTCACTATACTATGTACTCCTTGGATCCAGTCATAGATTCATAAAAAACAATTTGGGTATTAAAATGAACTTTCAAGAGCAAGCAAATAATTTTGATAGGAGTACATATTTTCATTATCTAGCTACCTAATCATATCCACTCACACAAACTGTTAATCAAACCAAAGGATTACTTATCACCCATTCTTAACGAATATACCCCTTCTGTCATAATTAATCCGGCAAAATAAACACGCCCTAATGTCACAAACTTTGAACAGCAATGGTACTTATCTTCTTTTTTTTTTTAGTCATTACTCAAGTTTCCATGCCAATGCACCACATATATTAAGTAATAAAAAAAGTTTGTATTTTGTATTATAAATGAGCCAGGTCCTGCTTCAAGTTCTATTCCCTATGGTTTATCATGAAACATACTTAAAAACTCAGACACTCCTACTCTTACAAATCTAAATATCAATCCTAAGCTCGATCTCTAAAAAAGGGAACAATATTGGGCGAGTTAGCGAGCCAGTGTGCACAACTAGTCTAAAGTTCCAACTTCAGTAGGTACACTCCTGAAAAGTTGAACACTACACATATTAAACACCAATGTTTGAATAATTGATCTTTCGTACCCAATCAAAGCTACTTGGAGCATATGGACAACTTCTGTCATAATAAAAAACAACTACGTACTATGAATCATTACAAACTCCACTCGCTCATAAGTTACTTTCATTTGGCATTTTGGTGTGCCCTTTGAATAGTTGATCTTTTGTACACAACCAAAGCTGCTTGGTGGCATATGGACAAATTTCTGTCATACTAAAAAATAACTACCACTATGAATCATTACAAACTCCACTTGCTCATAAGTTACTTTCATTAGGCATTTTGGTATGCCCTCAATACTTTTCAAACTGATAATGACGTCAAAAGAAGTTTTGAACTGCGGTAAACGTCTCTTATCGGCATGTTCTGGTTTTCTGTGGCTTATATGGTACGTAGTCCCGACTTTAGTTTTGCCCCCAAATTAGTTAATCTATTGGGTGCATGGATACCAAGTTATTAAAACAAGCTAAATAATAGCCAGGCCCAGGTCTGGGGCCCACAAAAAATGGGCTATTTTTAGGATCCCCAAGTATATAGGTTAGTATAGATATGAGTTTGGTATAAAATGTTCAATAAATTGATCCAATATTGTTAAAGGCCCACCAAAATCACTTAAGCCCATTTTATTTTTTGAGGCCCAACTTCCATCTTCCCTCTTTACCGATTGAATGGTTATTTTTATTTTTATTTTTAATTATCAAAAGTGAAACTGTGAAAGACTTGAAAGACTTAACTGGTCTTGTACTCTTGTATCAGTCATTTGGTGAAATTAAAAAAGGAAAGAGAAAAAAAATGCAAGAAGAGCGGTGTTCAAGTGATACATTTGAGTTCGTGTAATGATAATTACTTTTTGTGTCTAGCAAATGGAACTAATATCTTTTTGTGAAGGAACCAAGGATGTCCAGTAGATATAGATTTACATTTTTGTATATGTTGTTAGGTATATATTGGTAAATGGTCAATGCATGGTGGTAGCACTTTTGTGTATGGGATTATGGCTTTTCGTGTATCGTATTATGTATATTTTGGTGCATCAAGTAATAGTCTTGTATGTGTATTCCCAATTCCGAACTTTGTTTGAAATTTACATGAGATGTTGATCTTTGTTGCAATAATAGGCTTGCTTACTCTTCTCATTAAAATAAAAAAAAAACTATATGAAGGGCCTCAAATTGAGGATAGGGTTGGGGCCTCGAGAAACACAGGACCGGACCTGATAATAGCATCATATTTGGGCATTACTACGAATACAGTACACACTAAATGTTAAAAGAGCTTTAAGGCCTCGTTTGATTCACAGACTAAAATAGGTAGGATTAACAGTCCTGGGATTGATAGTCCAGGATTGATAGTCCTGGTATTAAATTAGTCATGAATCTCTCTCAATCCCATGTTTGATTCATGCAAGATTAATATCTGGATATCCTATGTTTTAGGCAATCCCATGTTTGGTTCCCTAAACTAAATTTCGGGATTAATTTCAGGACTCTCTCTCTCTCTCTCTCTCCAAATTCCAACCAATTAAATTTTTTAACCTCAAATTCAAACATGATTCTTGAAAAAATTCAACATGAATTTTTCATTACCAAGTTCAAAATGCTTAGGATTAGGACTTGAATTTATCATAACACCCAACGTGATGCTATTACCGAGTTGTCTCATTCAAGCATTTTTTTTTACCACGTTGGCTCAAAGAAACGGTATAAATACTAGCTATGAATTGATACCGTGAGATTCCACACAATGAACTGCTGGACCACCTTGGGACATTCAGATACAATCTGAAATTTATTGACAAGTTTCTGCCTTGATGAAGGCTTGAACACAATCTGAAAATTTGCCGTGCACATAAAGGTTTGAATAATAGGCCATCAGTGAAGTTTGTTCCTAAAATTGGAACAACGATAACTGTTTGTCGTGCACATAAACTGTTTGCATAATCATACCAATGGGTTTCCTTGCATAATCACTATCAGGTAGCCCCTAAATGGGTCACTTGTGAAGAGCGATTTTTTAAAGGAAAAAAGAACAACTAAGCAGTACATGGACTTTCCAGGAACATCCCTCAACTTGGTAGGCAATACATGGATTTTCCCAACTGATTTTCATCCAAACACAGATCTCATAGGGACAGCAATTAATCAGAGTTTCAGCCTCAAAATTAAATTTATAACAGCCGGAACATTACACTACACCTGGACAGTCACCAAAGCATTTAACATCATACAAAAACAGCAACATTAAGCAGCAATCTCATCAGCAAACTTGGCACAGCAGGAGCAGAAAATAACAACTTTTAACAAGAACAACATACTCAATAACAACATACTTAATAGCAGCAACATACTTACAAATAACATCTTTTAGCCACAATTTTCAGCAACAAAAGAGTCACATAATTACCTATTTTCAGCAAAAAAAAAAAGCTACCACCATTAACCACAATGCAACAAAAAAGGCATCGCAACCCACAAAATCAGACAGTCCAGTCATGAGGGTCTCTGAAAACTTAGCCTTTTTCTTTGGAGGCTCCGGAGGGGACTTGTTATTTGTAGTAATAGTTGTTGAACCCTCATGAACTTCATCGCCATCAACATCCTCAACACCCAAGGCCTCAACTACATCAGCTGCACTCTCGGCCATGTCTCCGGTTGCTCTGTCATTCCCAAAATTAAGGCACCAATCATCATAGTAAGGGAATGACTTGAACCTTAGCACTTTCGCATTATTGTCCCTCTAAAATAAAAGTGAAATCAATTGTTATTTACATGCTTAACATAGAAAACAGAATATGCATTTAAGTGTAAAAAATAATTACCTTACAATAGTCCTCCCAAACTGTATCGCTCTCAACTTCAATCATTTTTGCCGAGTCATTCTATCCAAACCCACTAGTGTTATGCATATCCTTCACAGAGTGGTAGTCACTATGTTGAACACCTCGGCCTCCTCCTCCATACAATCCAACTCATTTTCAGTGTTGTTTCCATCTATTAACACAATGTCAAAGCCATGAGTAACAAAACACATAAATAAAGTCAAATTACACTAGATTGCTCACTGATTTTGGGGGTTTTGAAAGTCACTAATCTCACACATATATTATGATAACATAAAAATACACAAGTTAAATTAGGATAAGTATAGTTCAGCCATAAGTTTCTAGGCAAATTTATACTTCAGAAAACATGAGCAAGGGCAGCATGAGCCACTTCTGGTCCCTTGGTGACTCCGGTAATAGGGAGTACATCTATATGCACACAAACACAAATTAAAGCAAATGGGCATGGGTTTTACGAGATTAAGCAGCAGAACATCACCAAATCAAAGTATACAACGCGCTATGCGTTTGTTTGAGTTGGGGGATTTTTCGGGAAAAAAAAAACACATTGAACATCCCAATCTCCTCAGAAATCAGTAGATACAGAAATAGATTGAGTCTTTCCCATGACATAGTTTCTTTGAATTACAATTATTTGGTGAAAAGAAAAAATATTGTGAATCCATAGTTCTGTTGAATAAGATAAGCATAATTGCAATGCAACAATTAAAAATAGATTGGTTTCATTAACCAAAAAAAAGAAACAGTATGAGGCTTTCCAAGGCAAGATTGCCTAAATCATCAACCAACAAGTGTACTTCTAGATTTTTCTTTTTCAAACCCATTCACGAATGCTAAAAGAAAAAGTATTATCGGGTCTTTTCAGGAAACAAACCCATTCAATAGATAGCCAATGGAACATGAAGCGAAAGATAATCACAAACACTAACAAAAAGTTCTTTTCAGGAAAAAAAAAAAATACCTCACTCGATTGCATAATAGTGAAAAGCACGATTATACACCCATATGTTCGAAAACAAGAGAGAGGAGATGAAATACCTTTGTTCGATCTGTCTTTGAGAGTGTCTTCGAGAGAGAGAGAGAGAGAGAGAGAGAGAGAGAGAGAGAGAGAGAACTAGACGTAGAGAGAAGGAGGAGAGGAGAGAACCAGAGGTAGAGAGAAGAAGGAGGAGCGGCGGAATGAAATTTGGGAGGGAGAGAAGAAGACGATGAAATAGGTTAGAAACATTTCAGTGGCAATTTTGTAATTACTGGGCCGACAAAGTATTACACAATACCCGCCATACAATGATTAAATTTGTCCTGAGATTATCAATCCCACGCGATTTTGTGGGAACCAAACGAGGGACTGCAAGGGATTAGGTGCGAATAGTCCTATCCCAGGCACCTAATCTCCGAATCAAACGAGGCCTAATTGTATAGTATATCTTTAGAATTGCCCAAACTATAGAAACTCCAAGGCCTTGTTTGATTCGGAGATTAGGGGCTACCTGATAGTGATTATGCAAGGAAACCCATTGGTATGATTATGCAAACAGTTTATGTGCACGACAAACAGTTACCGTTGTTCCAATTTTAGGAACAAGCTTCACTGATGGCCTATTATTCAAGCCTTTATGTGCACGACAAATTTTCAGATTGTGTTCAAGCCTTCATCAAGGCAGAAACTTGTCAATAAATTTCAGATTGTATTTGCAATGTCCCAAGGTGGTCCAACAGTTCATCGTGTGGAATCTCACGGCATCAATTCATAGCTAGTATTTATACCGTTTCATTGAGCCAACGTGGTAAAAAAAATGCTTGAATGAGACAACTCGGTAATAGCATCACGTTGGGTGTTATGATAAATTCAAGTCCTAATCCTACTAAGCATTTTGAACTTGGTAATGAAAAATTCACGTTGAATTTTTTCAAGAATCATGTTTGAATTTGAGGTTAAAAAATTTAATTGGTTGGAATTTGGAGAGAGAGAGAGAGAGAGAGAGAGAGAGAGAGAGAGAGAGAGAGAGAGAGAGAGAGAGAGAGAGAGAGAGAGAGAGAGAGAGAGAGAGAGAGTCCTGAAATTAATCCCGAAATTTAGTTTAGGGAACCAAAACATGGGATTGCCCAAAACATAGGATATCCAGATGTTAATCCTGCATGAATCAACCAGGGGATTGAGTAAGATTTAGGACTAATTTAATACCAGGACTATCAATCCCAGGACTGTTAATCCTATCTATTTTAGTCTGTGAATCAAACGGGCCCAAACACATAGAGCACGCATCATCAAAATTACTAATAGAAAATTCTCGAATGTCACCAACTTTAAGCATACATTAACAGTAGCTAGCAGTCTCTCTCTCAAACACACAAAAGCAAGTTCATTACAATTTAATTAGCAGGGGATCATTAAAGTTGAGAAGAGCAGTGAGTCTTCATCTCAGCCTTGATAGCAGTAGCCAACTGGTCATAGGCTTCACCCCATGCACCCTCCATCTCCTCATTCCATTTCTCTCCTACTGCCTCTCTCACTGTCCGCAGCAGTGCCTCTTTCACCACCTAATTAATCAATTTATTAATTACAATCCCACTTCATGAAGCTGTCATAAAAACTTTTGATACACGTACAGAGAAATGTTAAGCATGTACCTCAAAATGGGGATCGATAACTCCTTTCTGTAGATGAACCGAACCCAAATACTTGAGAGTGGTCTCCGAAACCACCACCTCCCCCTTCTCCCGAAGTTGAATAGCTGACTCGCACGTCTATATTAAGATCACACATGAAACAAGTCATACAGTAATTGATATGAATCTGAAAAGTAAAACAAATTAATACCGAACTATCATGAGGCGACTCTTTTTGTCGGAGTGAACGTTTTCCCGTGAGCCATTTGTGACTCCACCAAGTCTAAACCCACCTAATGCGACTTTCCGAGTGTTTATCGTTCACCCATTTTACATTTTAGGACGCGCCGTTAGTTGCTATGGATTAATGACCTCTAGTACGTGAGAAAAATGTCATAAGTAACTTACTAATATCCGATCGGCCTGATTTTTCACAAATTGGTTTTGTGCGTCATATATTAAGATTGACCCCAGACCATATTTCCACCACACATTGAATAATGACTCATATATTAAAGATCGAGCCCATCACTGCGTGTAGTGGAAAAGAAACATCCTGTGTCGATGCCCCAGGATCACGATTTAATTTTTGACTTGCGCACTAGTCATTTCTTCTTTACAAATGAATACAACAAAATCATGTAACAACCAAATTAATATCTTCATAAAAATCTACACCTTGATATATTTACAAAATGGACAAATCGAAAGAGACCAGTCGCACTCTCACCAGCCCAAACTATCGGTTTTCTGATGTCCACGCATAAACCGGATCAGAATCTATTTCCTAGGAAAAAGTGTACGCCTACCATGTGAAAGGCTTTCATACAAGAGGAGCCAGTGCATGCGATTTTGTTCACACTATCAACTTCCCTCCACGTTGTGTGAACTTATTGACAGCCTATACACATTCTCTCTCTACCAAGAAAAACTTGTGTGCTGGCTGGGTACCACGTGACAGTACCTAGCGGGCATCTCTGCCGTCAAAAATTATTTTGAACGGTCTGGATTTTAGAAAGACAAAGAGGAGAGAGAGAGAGAGAGAGAGAGAGAGAGAGAGAGAGAGAGAGAGGAGGAGAAATTTGGGCCGCCAAAAACGTTTTTTGAACGGCCGAGATGTACGCTCGGACACCATGTGTGCAGTATCCTATTTGCACCCAAAATTTTCTCCTCTCTACCAGATTATTTTACTTCCGGCAAAGTATTGAAAATACTAAAAACAGAAAATTGGCCTAAAGACCAAGTTTGAAGTTTTAAATGGTGTTTAGTCCAGCCTAACTTATTTTAATGCTTCTAATGCATTGATGTGAAATTGTTGAAGATTTAAGAAAAACACTAGACAAAAGTACCCTTAATGATAAAAAAAAAAATACAAAGAAAGGACGGTAACTTTTTCAATTTGCATTACGAAGAAAGCACGGTACAATAGATGTTGACTTACGAAACCTTAACTTTGTATGGATCTGGGAATTGTGACAATGTTCAGTAGTCGGGCCGTCACTTTTTTTCCGTGACCCATCACTTTCTCTCTCATGGTGAGTCACTCTTTGGGTTCAATTTTAGATTCAATTTTAGGGGGTTAGGCTCTTTGAGGTAGGTTTAGACATTTTAGGTTTAGGCACTTAGGATGCACTTTTCAATTATAGAGTTTTAGCTGTTTAGGCACTTTCATAGGGTACCCTAATATTTTAGGCACTTTCATAAAGTCCCCTAGGATTTAAGTTTAGGGTGCACTTTCAAATTATAGGGTTTTAGTGGTTTATGCACTTTTATAGGGTACTGTAGAGTTTAGGTTTAGGCACTTTCATTAGGTCTGGTGGTTTAGGCACTTTCATAGAGTTTAGGGGGTTTAGGTACTTTCATGGGCTAGTTGGGGCATTTTTGGAATGTGTAGGTGATTTGTCCTTTTGACATTAAAGAATTAGTTTATGTCTTATTTCCATGATTAACTCTTACATCATGTCCTTATCGAAGAAAGACTCTACTAAAAATGAAAGTATTAAAAACAACGCATGAAAAAACTTTAAAAAAAAAAAACAGTAAATGGTTTGGATTCAAATGATATAACGGAGATCGTCTCGATAACAAATCTGAATTACACCAAAAAAAAAATCTGAATTACACCAAAAAAAAAATCTGAATTACAGAATCATTGACTTTTAATGCGAAGTTTCATTAATTTACATATTTTCCCATTACTCATATTTTCCGCGGGACATGAATTATTTACCGAAATCATCTCATGTGATCTCATATGTGATATTAAAAAATACTCATTATGGTTTCATGTGACAATCGAAATCGATCATTTGTAATTGTCGATGTGTGTGACATTCACGTAAAACAACATCGAATTGATTAGACGTCCATATCGACGTTATTCATCGATAGGCCAAATTTTATTTACTTTAAATGGCGTATACTGTTAAGAAATCCTAACTAATCATTGCTCTTAAAACAAATCTGATTCAAAGTAAACAGTTTGGATCATCTAATGGATAGATGATCCCTACTAACGAATTGTACCCCCAATTATTTTTCTATCCCCGTATGAGAGATTCGAATTAGATCATACGAATGCGTGCCGGATCCTCTGTCCCCTTTTTCTGCCCCCATTGCTGTCTCACCCTTCTCAGCCATCGATCTCGGCAACTGATGATCTGGATCTCATGCCAGCACTACTCTTGATCTGAGCCGTCCATTGCCAAGTGAAATCCAGACCGCCAGTCGCTAAGATTGATGACCGAGAGGGGGACAGCAATGGGGCAGAGAAAAGGGGCTGAGGATCCGAGTCCGTATGTATGTATGTATGTATGTAAATTAAATAATAGTAGTAGTAGTAAAGTGCTAACCATCTTGAAAACCTTAACTGCATGAGTCTTGAGCTTGGGATTGTTCTGAGGAATTTCATCTGTGTCTTTCAGAAACGAAAACATGTTCTTTGCTGCCGGTGCTATCTCCAATATCCTACATTAATTATTTTAATTTTAATCAAACACACAAAAAAAAAAATGAAAATTGCAGACATTAATTAAGTTGACAATCATAAAATTTCCATACGAGAGAGAGAGAGAGAGAGAGAGAGAGAGAGAGAGAGATCTTGTTCTCAACATACAAGGTGAAGAAACGAAGGCTGAATTCAGGGATGTTCTGCTTCATCACTTCCCATGAGTCCTTCACCAAAGCTTCTTGCTTCTCACTGAAAACCATCTCTCTCTCTCTCTCTCTCTCTCTGGGGGAATGTGAGAGACCTATCTATATATATGCGTGCAAAGCCATGTGTAAGTAGTACGTAATATCTTTTCAGGCAGGAAAGCACATTCTCTTATATATCAATGTGAAGTCACGCGCAAGTAGAATGTAGAATCTTCATACTGAACAAAGTTTAAAAAATTGCCTTAATTCTACTAGCTATATATACACAATTTTTCACATATTAGTTGAATAATGAGACCAATTAAATAATAGTACGAAAACACGTATGATATATGTCACAATAGTATGTTCTCGGCGAATTCTCGTTTTTAGGCCAAGTAAAATTAAACCATTAGTTTTTATTGTAGAAAATTGTCTAGCGAATAGGTTCATATGAATTTTCTTTTTGACGTATATTCTTATTTTTTTGAGATACAGAGTTCATTGTTGTTCAGAAAAAAGCTATAACACAATATCAATACCAATAGATACTTTTTGCTCTCTCTATTTTTAAATTTTTTTTCATTTTGAGTATGTACTTTCTTTTGTGCAAATATATTAAGTATTCAATTGTGAATTTCCTTGATCAATAGATGTTCACAGTATAGCAATAAGTGTTCAAACAAACTCAAGATAAAATTATTACATGTAATATAATATAAAATGTAAAAGAGAATTGACCATCTATGGGAAGCTATGGAACCTCTTGTGGCTTTTAATTTGATTCTTTACATTGGATTGGCACGTAGGCTAATTTTTTGGGGCTAGTTCAAAAAAATTTGGGTTAGGTGTTCAATAATTTATGCATAGGTGTTAAAAATGACAAAACTTAAATAAAACTACCAAAAATTACATATATTCTGAAAAAAAATAAAATTTGGTGATGTTCATGTGAACACCCATGGGAAAATGTAGAGCCGCCGGTGCTTCTCAGGCAGGAAAGCTAAATTAAATGCCGGCAAAAATTTATCACTTCGAAAAATCCATGTTTTTTCTTTTTCGATTTGTTGGGCTATCATGTACTCCCTCCATCCCATTATAAATGCTACTTACGGGGATTCTAACTTTTTAAGAAGTCAAAATGATTACTTTGGATTTTCAAAATTAACCAAAATTAGACACTAAAAATGGGAGAGAAAATATTAATTATTATTTTCATAATAATGCACCTCTAAGTTTGAAAAGTTTTTGTCTAAAATTTTTTTGGAGAGTATTTCTCAAACGAAAATGATAGCTATATACCTCTCATGTGTGCACATGTTTTGTAAAAAAAAAGGTGAGAGTCATTAAGATATGTAAGCATAAATGCGTTCACAAGCAAGCATAGACTGGGTAAATATTTTGGAAATTTGACTGTAAACCTAGTTGTTGACAAATAATAAAGGTGTGATGATGCATTTCGGAAATTGAAATGTCAAAAAAATCAATAAGAGATAAGAAATGTGTGTTGTGAGTTTTATGTTGGTTTATGTAGTTTTTTTTTTCCAATTTTTTTGAATTTGTGAAAAAAGAGAGAGAATATCACGTGAACTACACGTGCTTAGTATATACTCCTACATAGATAGATTGAACTAATTTCTATCACATTTTCTGGGTTTGAATAAGGACAACAAAAAACCAAAAAAAAAAAACCACTTTTTGATTTTTCTCACCCTAGAAACCGCATATGAAGGCCACTACTTGCATTTAATAATACTACATATTTCAAAGAAATTCTTCTCTTTTCAACTCTTGGAGATGTCATGCATTAAAAGTACTTTGAAACTTTTGAAAAAAGTTCTATTTGAACATATTATGATAATCCACCTGATGTAAGAAAGATTTTTCAAAGTTCTTATGATGAATGACTCAAATCCAAAACACTTAGGCTATGTTTGGTAACACTTCTGTTTTTCTGTTTTCTGTTTCTGTTTTCTAATTTCTGTTTTTCGTAAAAAGGAAGTGAAAACAAAAAATATGTTGTGTGAAATTATTTTCAAAAAAAAAAATTAAAAACATAATTATGAGTCGGTTGGAGGTGTGCCGGCGGGAGGCTGGAGGTGGTGGGTGGTGGGTGGAGGTGGTGGTGGGTGGTAGCGGTGATGGTGGGTGGTGCGTGGTGGGTGGAGGTGGTGGTGGGATGGTGGCTGGTGAGTGGTGATGGTGGGTGGAGGTGGTGGGTGGTGGTGGTGCATGGTGGCTGGTGGCTGGAGGTGGTGGGTGGTGGTGGTGCATGGTGGCTGGAGGTGGTGGGTGGTGGTGGGTGGAGGTGGTGGTTGGGGTGGTGGGTGGTGGTGGTGATGGTGGGTGTTGGCGGTTGGGGTGGTGGGTGTTGGCGGTTGGGGTGGTGCGTGGTGGCTAGAGGTGGAGGTGGTGGTGCGTGGTGGATGGAGGTGGTGGTGGGGTGGTGGGTGGTGATGGTGGGTGGTGGTTAGGGTGGTGGGTGGTGGCTGGGAGTGGGAAAACAAAAACAAAAAGTGAAAGTTGAGATTTTCAACTTCCCCAAATTTCATAAATAGTGGAAGTAGGAAGTAGAATTTGAAAGTGGAAGTGACACACAAACAACATTCCTTTCCAGATCAAAAAAAAAAAAACATTTCTTTCTTTAAATTGTGAAAATTCTGAAAACAGAAACAGAAAACAAAAAACAGAAGTGCCACCAAACAAGGCCACACAGACTAAAAACAGAAGTGCCACCAAAAAAGAAATTAAGAAGCGCCAATCTCATGTTATGACAGTGCTGCAGAAAATACGTATGGGACAAGAAAGTCAAGATAGATAGGTTTTTCATTTAGATGGTTAATTTTTGGGTGATTCTATTTGCAACCCCTTTTTTTTTTCCATGCAACCCACTAAAAGCTCCTCAATTTTCATTACTGTGTAAAGACTAAAATGTCTCTACATAACACTTCATCACCCAAACTCATCTTCTTCTTCCCTGTTCCCTTCATCACCGTTCCAAATTTTGAAGGTCTCTGTGAAACAAAATCCCGCCACTCCACCGCCACCCTTTTCCACCTGTAAACTTCTTCTTCTCACTCTCAATGGAGAATGAAGGAGTAGACAACCAATCAATGGTGGGTTCTTCTCCTTCCATAGATCCATTTGAAGGTTTATATTCAATTGAAGAAGAAACAACAGAAATAAAATCAAATTTGTTGGTAGACAATACAATGGTGGAGAGCCAAGTTGTTGTGATGGACATTGTTCCTTTCGTGGAGCCAAAATGTCATGAAGAGGTAAGCATTCCATTCGAACACGAAGAACAAATCTGAAAAATTGCGTTTTTTTTTCCGACATCCATACCCCGAAATATGTAAACTTTTTCAACATATCGATGTTGAAACCAGTGTTTTAAAAACCAGACCGGACCTACCGGTTCAATCGGTTGGCCCATCAACCGGAACCTCAGCCGGTAATAACCGCTACATTTTAAGAACTGACCTAAAACGTGAGAACCGTTGCAAACCAGCGGTTGAACCGCCAACCTGCAAAAATCGGCGCTGGGTCGATCAACCCAGACCGTTAAAACTTGAACTAGTTTTTCACGCCGTAATTCCAACGCTTGCTGTCAGAAGCTCATTTTTATACTGGGCCCACTCTCAGCCTTTGCCCAATAACTAATGAGAGACAGATAGGTTAGGAAGGTTTTCTTTACATTTTACATAGGAAAATGAAGGAAAGGATTGGTTTCCTGGCCAATGTGGGATTACAATTTATGAAGGAAAATGAAGGGAGGGAGTTGGTTTCCTGCCAATGTGGGATTGAAGGAGAAACGAAGTACCACTTTCTTCCAACTTCCTGTAGAGATATTTTTTTAGGCTTATATTTGTAAGTATATATTTCTAATATACTTTTAATATAATTATGACGTCGCAGTTCGATAGCGGTTCAACCAGTGACCTGTCTGCCCAGCCCCTTTTCCGATTCGTCCTTCGGTCCGGGTTTCAAAACATTGGTTGAAACGTTTTACTTAACCGATATTATGCAAGACAAAGTTTAGTAATAAATTGTCGACTTAATTCACATTTTTCAACATCATAATATCGAATTCTACACATTACATTAACATTTTCATTCCAAAAAAGATACAAGAGAAATTCCATATATTACAAGTTTCGACAAGATAATGTTGAAATTATTACCTTATTTCGACATTTGGATGCCGAAGTTTATACTTGAAAATTTTAGTAATTTGGTAGTACAATACGTTTCGACAAGATAATGTTCAAATTATGACCTTATTTCTACATTTGGATGCCGAAGTTTATACTTGTAAATTTTCTCCTATGTCGGTGGCATATTGAGAAGAATGTTTTTGCCAAGTAAAGAAGGAAGTTCGATGACAAGACTTGGCAACAATTCAAGCATGCCTGGAGTAATTTGGTACACATGTCAACTATATCGGACTACGAGCATGGGCTTGCTACTCTTAAGTGTGACTTTGCGGTATATAATATTTCGGCAATCGAATACGTTGAGAACACTTGGTTGGGACCGTACAAGGACAGATTCGTAGCAGCTTGGACGGACAACGTAATGCACCTTGGCAACTTAACTAGCAACCGGTAATTGGGTAAGTGTCAGCTGCATCCTCCTGCTCCTCAACCTCTTCCTGAGTCAAAGATTCATCGCCAACCTCAACATCTGTCCCAGACTCCTCAACCTCTGGCTCTGCACGAAACCTAACTCCTCCTTGAGCTCCACCTCGGCATCAGCCTCGGTCTCGACCTTTAAGCGGTGGACGAGCCATAACCTATATGAAAATCACAAAATATAAGTTAAAGTCTGATAACATGTGAATCAGTATTATGCACAAGTATAAAATTCAACATTAGGATGTCGAATAAAATAACTTCAGTCAACATGTTCATGTTGAAATAATGCCAATATATCAACAAACAGATGTTGAATACTGCAAACCTGTTCTCTGGTTCATGCAAATTCGACATTCTCAGTCTGAAAATAGATTTCATATTCGACATGTAGCTGTCGAAATATGTAGATTTCACAAATTTGTCTCTGGTTCATGTAATGTAATTCACAAATTTTGACATTAAGAACCTGAAAAAATATATATATTTCGACAGACTAATGTCAAAAATAGCAATATGTGACCACAAGTTTTTACTTCGACATTCCAAAGTTGAATATAGACATAAATTTCGACAGGATGATGTCAAACATAGACAATGTCCAATTTTCCTACAAATTTCACAAGTATTTGGTTCGACATTAATAAGCTGAATAGAGGAATAAATTTCGACATGGCAATGTCGAAAATAGCCAATTACAAAACCAAGCAAATTCGACCTTCAATATAAATCGACATGTGATTGTTGAAATTTGGTGTGTATTTCAACATTCAAAGTACGAAAACATGAACATTTTAGTCGAATTAAACCCCAACCCAAACAAACAACTCACATTGTTCATTAAGATCATGAAATCCTCAGATTTTAGTCGAACTATACACATACATACGCACTAGTTGAACTATACACAGAGATCATGAATAACTCATATTTTAGTCGAAAATATACACATATATACGCATATACATACAAATCATATAGAGATAGAGACAGAGAGAGAGTAGCAGAGGAGGGAGAGAGAGACGAGAGGAGAAACTTACCGGAGTGGAGGATCGACGGTGGCTATGGCAGACGTCGGTGGTGTACAGAAGGTAGAGAAAGAGACGAGAGAATAGAGAGAGGATAGAGAACGATCGGTGTATATGGAGAAGTTAGATTTAGGGCTTTTTTAAGTTTAAGGTATTTTGGGTAGTTTAGGTGTATTTTGTGGGTTGTATGGAGTAAATTGGTTTGAGGAATTTTAGGTGAGGGTTGGATGAAGAAAGTGGGTTGCATGGAGAAAAAAAGGGGTTGCAAATAGAATCACCCTAATTTTTTCAATCATTCACCATATGCCATGTATTAATTGGTTACTCAAATCAAAAAAAAAAAAAAAAAGTAAAAGGTCTCTCACATTAACCAATTATATATACATTAACGGTGTACTATATGACAATACTCCATGAGGATTGGATAACTTTCTAGAATTGAAAAAGTTTCCAACTTTGCGTAAATCAATCTGTCAATAAACGATGGGCCAAAAATAGTTTCGATGTAAATTGCGCAAGCTAAAAAAAGAAAAGAAAGTAAAGTGAGTCGATTTTTAAAAAGTATTGTCGAACATGATACACTAATACACACACAGCAGCCGTTCAGGAAAAAAAGACAATAGCCGTTAAAAAAAATATGATACATTGATAGTCTGATACACACAACACATTAATTAATAAATATAAATTCATATACATAAAAAAGAAAAAAAAGCTACTAAGCCCAATGTTAAAAAAGGGTAAAAAGTATTACACTTCCACTTAGATTTAGGGCAAAGAGAAAGAGCGAGAGGGGGCATTTTTAATCTGTTGAGAGAGAGTAGGAGATGATTATTTAATTTGGAGCGAGAGAGTCGAGTCAATTGAGAGAGAGATTGAAAATACAAAAGAATTTTCTTGACTGCTCGATCTAGTCGCTGGCTTCTCACTTTTGTCGAGAGAGAGGAATAGTGAGGGAGGGTTTCGAGAACTGATAAAGAATAAAAGAAAGGGGTGTGAGAGTTGGGCTTCTGCCCTCTTAGGCCTAAAAATTTATAATTGAGTTGAGCTACTATTTTTTCTTTCCTGGGCTGCCTCTTTGAGATGAGTTGGTTGCCTCTAATAATTATTTTATGTAGACTAGGCCTGAAAAAGACTCTTACTCAAGCCTAATGCTAAAACGTATGGAAGTGCCCTATTTTATTATTATTTTTTTGAGTTTTTTAGACGCCCTAGGCCCAATCTTGCCCAGTCCCAACTTGGCGAACCCCACCTTCTCTCGAGCCCCTCCACTCCCCCACCCAAAACAAATTCCTATCTGCTACCGCTGCCATCGGTTCCACCAAAATGACCTCCATCCCGCCACCGTCCAAACCCATCATCAGATTGTGTACGGCTTCGGTGGGTTCGTCATTTCCTCTGCAGATTGAAAACTTTTTCTTCATTTTTGTTCCCTGCTCTCTGCTTTTGTTCTTAATTTTGAATTAATGTGGCCAATTTTGAGTTCTCATTATTCTTTAACTCCTCTCTCTCTCTCTCTCTCTCTCTCTCTCTCTCTCTCTCCCCCCCAAGTAATATGACATATTACTTTTTGGTTGAATAGATCTCTTTTCATTTAGTATTCTAATGTACTCACTTCGTCCTATTTTGATAGATCCCTACGAAAAAATGTGCAATTTTCAAATAAAAAATAAAGTATTCATTCAGTTCATAATTTTTAAATTTTTCTCACCATATTAAAGAACTATTCGAGATCTTTAATTTAGTACAAAGAAACTCGGAAAATCAAGTGCGAAAATACTTTAAATTTTAATCTGAAAAATTAACATACTTTCGAGGGACCATCAGAATTAAATGAATGAGTATATGCTATAGTTTTTTTACCCCGCTGATAGTAAATCCTGCGTCCGCTCCTGGCTGGCTGGAGATGGAGTTGCCTGAGTGGGGAGAGTTGCAGGCTGCTGTGAGGGAGCTAGAGTGGGAGAGAGGGATTAGATGTGAGTGAGATAGTGGGGAGAGAGTACAATTTTTAATGTTCTAATCTTAGCCATCTATTTCAATGGCTAAGATTGAGTGTCTCTTTTGTGTTTTTTTATGTGTTCCCTGAACCAGTCCCTATATCTCTTATTGTAAGAATCTTTTATTTTATTGGTAATTCATGGGATAATATTTTTGATGAATGAGCGGGAGTGTTTTATAGGAGGTATCTTTTTCTATATTTTTGGGCTTGTGCTATCCTTCTTTTTTGACGCACTTGAATTGTGTAATAAAAATAAATTATCCTAAGAAGAAAGAGAGCTTGGAAGATTTTATCAAAGTTTTTATTACTAGAAAAAATAAAAGTCAAGGAGAATGGAGAGAAGAATTTGTTTCAAAAAATGCAAGGAGAAGATTCTTTGAATCGAATCGTGCTAATCACAAAACACTATAACCGGGGTTATATGTTAATTTTGATTTTTTTTTTTTTTATGTAACTCAAGGTAAAAGCACAATATAACCTTAATTTTATTATTATTTTTTAGTTATGTATCTTTTTATTTTTTATGACTTAATAGTTAGTTGACAACCAAGCTTGGAGTCGGCTTTGGATAACTGAAATATCGAGGTCGGCCTGCGTGCCCTATGTAATTTTTCAATGAGAATTCGGCCCTGTTTTTGCCAGGTACTGGATATGTTCGGCACTTCGGCTGTAGAACTGCCTAGACTTGAGTTGCAGGCCCAATCAAAATTGTTTGTCAGCAAAAATAAGAAAGCCCCATCAAAATTGGTAATTAAGGAGTCGTGTCATGAGTTATTTGAAAAAAGGAGAATAATGCTTTCATCAGTATGAGTTCAAGGCCCATACGGTCAACGTGACCAAGACACTATTCTTTAGGATAGAAATTAGGATGGTGATAATGTCAAAATTTCAATGCAAAAAAGGGTTGCACTTACAAATTATACAAGTCTTTTACGCAATAAATCAGAGCATAATGAAATTACAGAATTGAAGAGCATTTTTTGCTAATGAGCTCGCTAAAGCTCGGCTCAGCTTGCAAATTAAAACTCTGCTCGATTGTATAGGCTCAGCTCGTTAAGTAAATTACTCTGACTCAGCACATTTATGACCGAGCCGAGAGCTCTTAAAGAGCTCGAGCTCGATTTTTCAACTCGTTCACTTGACAAGCCGAGCTCAAACACTATAAAAATCGGCTCGACTTAGCTCCGATCGTTTGCATCCCTAGCCCGTCCACATGTAATTTTCTAGTTAAAAAAGGACATAAGTAAGCCTCAATCTATCAATTTCAGTTATCTATTCATATGTGATCTAGGGGTCATACTGTCATCGGAGTTGTGGGAGGGCACAAAACAAGGTATTGTGCTGTTTTGTTAGGACCCATTTTGGGTTCAACTAATATAGTCCGAATTACTCAGTTTGCTGTGCTCTTTGAGTTTGCCGTCCATGCCAGAAATGATATTTGTCGGACATCGGTACTCATTTGATCACATTTTTCTTTGAAAACAAATAATGGTCATGGTTTTAAGAATACCCCAGTCAGGGATGGAGCCAGAGGGGGCCAGTAAGGGCGGTCGCCCCTGCAAAGGGGAAAAAAAAAACTCCAGTATTATATTGTGAAAAAAAGATATCCTATGAGTTATATATGCTCGCCCCTGTAAAGTATTTTAGAAAGAAAAAAAAATTCGCCCTATGTAATGAAATTTTTTGCTCCGTCCCTGACCCCAGTGGCTGCAATTTTAATAATTAAATTCAAGATACATGTTAGTTCACATAAGTTCTTATATCCGGGCATTCTCAGTTTTTTTTTTTTTTGCATGAATGACAAATTCAAGAAACCAAATAAAATGAATGATTCATAGCGTATCAGCAGGGCCGGCCCAACCATTTGGGTTGCCCTAGACCAACTCCGAGTTGGTTGCCCACTTACTATTAAGTTAATAAAAAAAAAAATACAAGTTAAAAGGCAAAATAAATTCAAGGTTACATTATGCTTTTAGCTTTAATTACATCAAAAAAAAAAAAACCAAAATGTAACCTCGGTTAATCGGTTATGCTACTTTATGATTAGTACGACCCGATTCAAAGAAAACAACTTCTCCTAGGGCCGGGCCTGCGTATCAGTGGATCCGATGTAAGCCTCAACGGATGAGCAAACCACAACAGGATGCATCTCCAACCCATACTCCATTTCTCCATATCTCCGTATTCTGGATGATTGTCCTCTTCCAACCCGTCCTCCAAATCTAGATTCACCCTCCTAAACCTATATAAATTGTTATAATTATAACATCTAAACTATATACTCCATTCGTTCTAAAAATTTAATCCATTACGAAACCTCGTGCTAATTTTGAATCAACAAATAAATTATTTTCGTACATAATTTTTAAAATATCTTTGCATCAATTTAAAGATCTAAATCCACTAAACTTTTGGTCCGGTCCTGAACCTACATAAATTTTTATAATTGTAACATATAAATATACTCCATTCGTTCTAAAAATTTAGTCCATTACGAAAACTCGTGCTAAATTTGAATCAACAAATAATTTATTTTTGTGCCAGACATTTAAAATATCTTTGCATCAATTTAAAGATCTAAATCCACTAAACTTTTGGTTCGGTGTTTTTTTTGGATTTTTTACTTTCCCTAATTTTTTGTTTAGGTTATCCTCGAAATTTTTGGGATTAATCATTCGTCTCGACGATAGAAATCAAAAAAAGTATGACGAAAAATACTATATGTTTGGTATTTTATTGTCTTTAGTCAATATTTTTTTTTTCATCATAATTTTTTTAGTTTTAAACTCCTCGCTGAAAGGGTGATTACTTCAAAAATATAAAATGAATCTAACGAAAAACCGGAAAGGACAAACAGAAAAATACTGACAACGAAATATCGAATATTTAGGTGAACGATTAGTTCTTCAAATTGGTGCAGAAAAAAGTAAAAAGAGTATATAGAAGAACTTGTTATAAAATACATGTATAATAATGACAATTCTTGGGAGGTGTGGTTGTATTGAATAGGTTAGCTACCAGCCTTAAATATGTTAGTTGCATTTGTAGGGTTTTGGCTGTATAAAGCAATCGGCCAGAAATGAATTGGACTGAGCAAGAGAGAAAGAAAAAGACAGAAAGCAAAATATCACTCTGAATAATATTTGAGTAGTCCAGAAGGCTAACTTTCTTTCTATACATTTGTGTTCAATATCTCATTTACTTTTCAGCTCTTATTATCCGCTTAGTTTCATGACACGTTATCAGCACGAAGCCCTAGCCAACTGAGAGAGATAATGTCGAACTATACAAAATTGAAATTTGTTGCACTTGATATTTTGGGAAGAAATTATCTGTCATGGATCCTTGATATAGAGATTCATCTTGATGCAATGAAAACCGGAAAAATGATCACAAATGGTAATGATGCATCCCTGAAGGATCGCGCAAGGACCATGATCTTCATCCGCCATCACCTCCACAAGGACCTGAAGTCCGAGTATCTCATTGTCAAAGACCCACTAGTTTTGTGGAACAACTTGAAGGAAAGATATGGACACCAAAAGGCAGTTATATTGTCTAAAGCTCGTTATCATTGGATGTACCTAAGGTTGCAAGATTACAAAACGGTTAGGGAGTATGATTCTGCCTTGTCTAGAATTGTTTCACTTTTGAAACTGTGGGGAAAAGATTACTAAAAAGGATATCCTAGAAATGACATATTCCACGTTTCACCCCAAAGACATAAATATATCAAAACAATATAGAGAGAAGGGCTATGAGAAATATTCAAATTTGATATCCTGTCTCATTGTAGCTGAACAAAACAATGAATTGTTAATGAGGAATCATGAGTCTCGCCCAACCGGATCTATGTCGTTTCCAGAAGTAAACAGAGTCTCATTTCACAGTCAGGGAGGTGGCCATAGCCGTGGCAGTGGTCATGGACGCGGACGCAGACATGAGCGTGGTGGCCATAACTACCAAATTCGTGGAGGACACATCTAGAAACCCAGCAAGAAAATTGAATTTCCCCGGAAGTGGAATAAATGAGATAGGTTAGATGTATCCCAAGAAAAGGGAAAGGATTTGCAGGCCATTGGTCGCGTACCTGTCCTACGCAAAACATTTGATTGATCTTTTTACTAGACATCGATCAAGGGAAAGGGGAAAGAAGTTGCAATTTTCACTGATCAAGTTACTATAATCAATCTGACCCTTTTGAACCTTTTGACTTCTCATCTTTTGATATGTCTGATTTACTTGTTGGACTTAGTGGGACAAAAGATGATTTCCATGACGATGGAGATGACTACCCTGATTGGTCCATGTATTTGGTCATCCAAGGGAGAGTATTATAAAATACATGTATAATGGATGACCTTAATGACAATTCTTGGGAGGTGTGGTTGTATTGAATAGGTTAGCTATAAGCCTTAAATAGGTTAGTTGCATTTGTAGGCTTTTGGCTATATAAAGCAATTGGCCAGAAATGAATTGGACTGAGAAAGAGAGAAAGAAAAAGGAAGAAAGCAAAATACTACTCTGAATAATACAGTATTTGAGTAGTCTAGAAGACTAACTTTCTTTCTATACATTTGTGTTCAGTATCTCATTTACTTTTCAGCTCTTATTATCCGCTTAGTTTCATAACAGAACTTTATTTTTTATCTAAAAATTATGCAATTTTCCGTATTGGACTTGAAATATGAGGAGGAAATAGTCCAATTTTACGTATTGGACTTTGAAATAGACTGATAGCTTGTAAATAAAACTAACATCTAAGGGAAAATTTGTCAAAATTCATACTATGTTAACGCCATCCAGCCAACATGCCTGACAGAGGGGTCAGTGTAATTTTAGATAAAGTAAGGGAGCTCCCTGGAAATGTCAAAAACCTTATGGTTGGTGAGCGTAATTTACCCTCGAAGAAATTAAAAAAATAAAATGGGATTGGAGTTAACATGAATAGTGTAACCTCTATAATCACATTTTGAACAAAATATGTATTTTGATTCATCCTCTAAAATAGATGGACCTTGCTACATGTACAGAGCCACAAAGCATAGAAAACGTACAGAGTATGTTCGGGGACTCACTTTTTGGTTTTACACGAGTGATCCAAACCGTTCACTATTCTTAAAACATTTTTCCAAGAGGCCCCACAAAAATTCAGCTCAATCGGACGGTTAGGAGTGGGACTTTGGTTCAACCACTTCTAACCGTCTGATTGAGCTGGATTTTGGTAGGGCCCCTCGGAAAAATGTTTTAAGAATAATGAACAATTCGAATCACTCGTGTGAGACCCAAAAGTGAGTTTCTGAGCATACATTGTACGTTATCTGTGCCTATAGGTCGGTACCCATAGGTTTTTCAAAAATCGATAGAGAGCATTGGACTGGAGATGCTAAAACAATGGGTCCCTATTATGCTTTGCATGCAGATCCCAGTAAAATCTGTTTACTATTGGAGTACTTTAATCCGAGCATTACTGATCACAGGTAGAAAGTTTACACCTCGTTTTCTGAGGAATTAGAGCATCTCCAGCCCAGACTCAAACCCAAACCCAAAACCAAAATCTGAGTAAAAACCCCCAAAACCTCACTCCACTCTTTGAACCAAACCCATACCAAATCAAGTTTTACTCAATTTTTTCCTCAAATTTGGGGAGAAAAAAGGGTTTGAACCAAATTTCCACCACCGTCGGACCACCTTCCACCACCGTCCTCGTCGTCGTCGTCAGACCACCTTCCACCACCGTCGTCGTCGTCGCCGTCGTCGTCGTCGTCAAGAGAGAGTTGATTTTTCAAAGAGTGGTGGTCGTCGTTGTCCAGATCTGGAGGAGAGGTGGTGGTTGTCGTCTTCAAGTGGTGGTGGTCGTCGTCGTCAAGGAGCTGTTGTCGTCGTCAACTGGTTGTCGTCGTCAAGAGATGGTGGGTGTCGTCGTCAAGTCGATCTGATTTTTCAAGAGTTGCGGCGGCGGCCGGCGGCGGCAGGTGGTGGTAGAGGTTCAAAATCTCAGTCAAGGACTGGAGATGGTGGTATCAAATGGAGCTTTTACTCAAATTTTTACTCAAATTTGAGGAAAAAAAAGGGTATAGGGCTGGAGATGCTCTTAGATTCCCATTTGTGACATCAATTCTTGTTTGAGAAGTGACAACACACTTTAATCCTTCATCACTTTTTTCTCAACCCGTATATCACTACACTTGGGTATCCCAATTCCCAAGTGCACATCAGTCCATCTCAATCGTTAAATTGTATTTTGGACGTTGAGGATTTTTTACAAACTATTCGCGCGAATAGTTTAAACTCTTTGCGCGAATAGTTTGTAAAAAATCCGCAACTTCCAAAACGCTTTTGGACTTTTGAGATAGACTGGTGTACACTTGGAGTACCCAAGTGTGGTGTACGCACATCATTTCTGCTTTTTTCTTCATGATTTTCTGCCGGTTTCTTTCTTTTTCCTTCAATATGAATGGATTGGAGTATACTTTCACATATCTCTGCATTTCTCTTTACTTTCGGCAACAATAAATAACGTGGACGGTGGTTGTCTTTATATTTTTCAGTGGAAAATGGCTTTTCGAGTGCTATAAGTGTTTTGTACGATTTGAGCATTAAGATGCTATATATCAAGGACAATGCTACCCGTACCGACCTAAATGCACCGAGAATGTACAGAGGGTGCACGGGGACTCACTTTTGGGTTCCACACGAGTGATCCGAACCGTTCATTATTCTTAGAATACGGTTGGATTTTGGTTCGAGCACTTCTAACCGTCCGATTGAGCTAAAATTATGTGGGGGCCCTTAGAAAATTGTTTTAAGAATAATGAACGGTTCGGATCACTCGTGTGGGACCCAAAAGTGGGTCCCCGAGCACTCTCTGTACATTCTCGGTACAATTCTCTGTCTGTACCCTTATCTTTATCCATATATCAAATTGTAGAAACCTCAAAATTAAGAACCCTTCTACAGGTACAGACCAAACAGTACCGACGGCGCCGGGACCCCTTTGTGGGTCCCAAACGGTCGATCCTAGCCGTCCATTCATAATCGAATTCCGAGGGGCCCACGCGAGAATCACCTCAATCGGACGCTCCTAAGTACTCGATCCAAAATCACCCCATTTCGTTTCAAATTTTTTTAACGAAATGGGATGATTTTGGATCGAGCACTTAGGAGCGTCCGATTGAAATGATTCCCACGTAGACCCACTCGGAATTCAATTCTGGAATTAATGGACGGATCAGATCAACCGTTGGGGACCCACAAGGAGGTCTCCGGCGCCGTCGGTAGGCCGTCGGTACCAAGGGCGTTGGTACCCCTGGATTTATCGAAATTAATACACGAAATCAGGAACACGACTACGGCCAACAACTTTACGTGGTTTCAAGTATTACAATTTTAATTATGAAAAAAAAAAACTAAAATTACATTAACGTCTATCTCTACTATATATAATAGAAAAAGTACTAAAAAATAGAATCCGAGCCGTTGATTATCCAGATCAATAGTTTAGATGCCGCAATACAAGGTTGTAGTGTGGTTCCGCACTAAAAGATCCCTTGATCCCTAAAAAATACCAAGAATAAGTTCCCAAATATTTTGTAGAAAGGAGGATAGTGAAGGCTACATATCAACATACCAATAGATAAGTACTAGTACTTTGTAGCTAGATTAAATTTACCCTTGTCAAAAACTTGATCGGTTTTTCTAAAAATTGGGTATGCGGCCTAATAGACCCACTATTTCAAGACTCGATGTTCCACTAACAAAAAACTGGTTTTTTCAAAAACCGAGACACGTCATTCTCTCACAATACATCACATAAAAAACCGTGAAAAACAATTTTTTCAAAAAACCACCTTAGTGGAACACCCCCTCAATTCCACCGTCAACTCGATCAAAACTAAGACAGTTTGATATGACTGAACCATGTAAAATTCATTCTCCGCCTCCTCGGGTGAACCTCGGCCATTTATCACTAATTCTAATTTATCAATTATTAGTCTACATTTATCACGAACCAGCGAAGACACGGAGGATTAAAGCTTACTCACATTTTCTTGCCATTATTTTAGCATCAGTTAGCCATTGTATCTCAAAGTTTTCCAGTCGACATCGATTGGATCTCAAAGTTGTTAATGCCTGAATAAAGCTAAAATTTTCAGTTAGTTAAAATGGATCTATTATTGCCGATCAAAAAAATTGGATCTGTCACTAATCTCAAGCAATTATTTGTTCATGGGGCATCAATTAGCTAGATATAGCTATGGCCCAGAAATATAAGTTGCTGCCTAACACTAATCACCCTTCATTTCAAGATATAATAAGCTCGAAAAAGACAAAGTACACAGGTATGTGAACTTTTTTTTTATTTTTATTTTATAACCAGACGTCCAGGCCAGTTTGCGCGCACCTCGACTAATTCCAGAGTCCTGGATGTAACGACTAGACATAATCCGCAGTGGCCCAAGAGTTTGCTAGCAAGAGGAATCGAATCTAACACATTAAGTGAGAGAGCAAACCCTTAAATTCCAAGGCAATATCACTTTGCTAACCCCTTGGGTGAACCATTGCACCTCTCTTTTTTTTTTTTTTTTCCAGCATTTTATACATCAACAAAGTTAGTAGAAAATTAGTGGGTTAACAACCAAAAGGGTTTAACGTCTCTTTATAGACTCAGACTCCAAACCTTCCTCCGGAAGCCAGGAAGTACTACTGGATGAGCTAAGAGCCGCATCCATTTCCAACATCTTTTTACCAAATGATTTTTTTTTTTTTTTTTTTTGTTGAGGCAATGTGAGTGGAGACTGAACAGAGCCTACGGTCCGCTATAGTCTTCCTGCCAGTTTCATTGGTGCCATTTTTTTTTTCATGGAATCTGCTCCAAAAGTTGCCTTAAAGTTCTCATTCGGAGAAATAAAGTTTTGATAATTTTTATTTTTTGAGTGAAGAGAAAAAATTCCATTAATCTACCAATTGAAATACAGCCACTTACAAAAAAAAAAAAATTAAAAACAGAAAATTAAAAAAAAAACGGAAGAAACAAGAAACCACCGGTACATGTCGTCGCCGCTGTCATGCCGGAGCCACCTCCATCAATGTCGAAGCCCAGATCTGGCTCCCCCTTGTCCAAAAATTAGGATTCCGGCCACCCATGGGGAAAGGAGAGAAGATCCAGTCGTCCATGGGGAGTTACCGGCAATCCAGAAGGGAAGTAAAAGAGGAGGGCAGAGGAGAGGAGAGGAGGAGGTGCGAGAAGGTCGAAGGGTGGCTGTGGGGGAGGGGGAGAGGAGGCGGCTACCAGGGGAAATGCAAACGTCCGCAAAAATGAACTGGAAGATTCCAACTCCAGCTCGGAAACTTTGTTTGGTTCTCTTCTGGAAAAAACTATCTCTAAAAGTTTTTTCTGTTTCGTCATCAGCGTTATTTCATCTTTAAATAATTTTTTTATTGGATTTTTTTTATTTAACTTTTTGGATGTATATTTATGTCCTCTATTAAAAATTAAAAAAATGTTAAAATGTTAAAAAAATTGACTAAAGACATAAGGTTACACAACTCTATATAATTTCTGTAGGATAGGTTCTTTGTATACTTCAAATAATCTTTAATTTTGAGAGGCAAATAATAACTAACGATCGAACGAGAATAAGAGAGTGTGTGTAGGGGTGAAAGATTAAGCCAAATATACAGAAAGAGAAGGCAGCAGTGTTTGGTCCATTCCCCTTTTGATCATAATCATCCTTCTAACACAGTCCTAGGAGAAAAGCAGGCTCGCGAGGACTAGCAAGAACAATGTTCTTGATTCCAGAGCTCTGAGACCCTTCCTTTCTCTAATATTTCTGTGCCCTTAGGATGAATCAATCTCTCGGAACTTGTGAAGGAGTGCCCCATATTTATAGGGATCTGCACCCAATCATGGTTCTGCAGACATTTCCCCAATAATATGATGACACGTGTTCTCTCCGTATACCTGGGCGACGTGGGTGATGTCACTGGCCGTTAGGAAGCTTCCTTTAGGTCATTCCAGTGCATCATTTTCCCTCGCAACGATCCTTAATCCTTTAAAGACACCAAGCCACTTGTATCTCCCCTATTCCCGCGGTACTAGGCATGATCGCGAACCCTTTGGCTCGCGCCAAAACCTAGTTCGAGACTTGTATCGACTCCCCTACCCTGCCTTTTGGTCAGGTGCAGTCGCAAGCTCATTTCGCGACCTGTTCGCGTAAGTATTCACTTCTTCCCGTCGCGCCAATCCTCTTTGTTGAGGCCGTCGTGAGGGGGGAACTTCCACTAGATGGTGTTTCCCTTGCACAGGGCATCCCTTGCTTAGAGTATTTGTAATTCTGTCATGTTCTTCCGCGAGGTTATCACCTTCGCGGTGGGGCTTTACCTTAGCCATCATTTTCTGTTGGCTTATGACGTGTCTGTTGAGACTTTACGAACCACGTGGCCAGTTATTATAGGCTGGTCAACTTCCCCGTCACCCGACGCGCTGACCTTTCCTACATATGCCCCTTGCGCGAGTGTGATTTCGCGGCGCGTGGCCTTCTACGCGCTCTATCGCGTGCGTGCGACGTCAGCTAAGTCCGTCATTTTAGCGTTTCCCTCCAAAAGGATGGTTGTAACGAATTTCGAAGTTGCAGGCTGATTGGACTACTAACGCCGTTTTTCCACCGTTCGTTTTCTCGTGATGACAGCTGAGCTATGCCTATAAGTACCGCTTGATGAGAAGGGTTAACTTTTTGTTCTTCCGAAATATTACTCCGTGCTTATCCTGAGAATTTCTAAGTTCCAGCATTCTTTCCACTTCTCTTTCTGAAACCCTAGCTTCCCTTTTCGAGTTAATCATGGCTCGAGCGAGAAGACATGAGCTTGATACTGAGGCTCTCTTGGCGAAAACTTCACTACCTCCTGCTAGTGAATGGAGAAGGGCTCTGTACCTGAAGCCCAAGGGTGACGTTTTCTGGGCTAACGTCCAAAACTACGTCCCCATTCGCAGCGATCCCAACGCCCAGTACATCTTGTTTTCTGATGAGCCCAGCGCCTTAGAGGCAAATATGGTTGTCCCATCTTCATTGGTAAGGCTGAGGATCGAGAGGGGTGATTTCCCATTCTCTCAAGTTCAGTACAGGGCCAACGTTCAACCCCCGAAGGACTGGGGCGATTGGGTGTCTACGATCCTTGACAACGGCGAGCATAGAAAAATCCTTGACAAGGTAGGCTTATTGAAGGTCGTGCGCATCTCGCGAGATCTTGTCACGAGTCGCCCTCAACGCGATCTCGATTACACGGTGTCTCGCTGGAGCACAACCAGCCATACCTTCATTTTCCTTTTTGGGGAGGCTGGACCAACGCTCCTTGATACAGAAACCCTAATGGGCCTTCCCACTCGCGGTGAGTATCACTACAACCCCATCAGCTACCCTACTGATGTTAAGACGGTGGTTGAGCTCGTGGAGGGAGAGTTCAAGGCGGCTAGCGAGTATGGCTCTCGTTATGACAACGCGGGGAAGCTCCTGGGATCCCCCAAAAGCCAACAAGACTACTTGGGGGTCTTGGCAACGATTCTGGTTTCGCGACGTCGCCCCTGTCGAAGTGGATGGGGTGCTCGCGATGACGATGAGTTCTTATCATGAAGGCCCGCTATCTCTGGCGGTCTTCCTCGTTCAGTTTCTGTCTCTCTTCCTTTTTCCTGACCTTCCGCACGAGGGGCCTCGTCGCGAGATGATTCCTTTTGCGGCCACTCTCGCATCAGGGAAGAAGCTTCCCTTGGGCCCCATGTTATTGGGCCATTTTTATCATCAGATGGATCGCACCGTTCAAGATTTTGAGCGATCAATGGGGAGATACGAGATCACCTCTATGGTCCATATCTTCTTCTTGCTTGCTTTCTTCCTTCTATGAGTATTTTCCAAAGGTTGCCCCTTCCCCTCACGAGCTTCCTCCTCTGAAGACTGTTGAGGAGAGGGACGTTGATGGTGAGATTGTTCGTGATAGCAAAGGCATGCCCCGGCTGCGGTTTGTAAGCGAGAGACTGCCTAGGATCATGAGTTGGAGTCGGGCCTCTTCAGGCCAATTGTTCGAGGATTGGTGCGATGAGGTGACCTCCTTCAATCCGCGTCCCTATCAGAAGATTGTTGATGGCGCGATAGGTCCTTCCGTTTTCGTCGAGGACGTTATTGAAAACTTTCAGAGCAAAAACATTTGATCCCACAAGTTGGACCTCCTCACATGGGTTACCCCCAGCTATCTCCCAACTTCGTCTGTGGAGGGTCCCATCGTGGTGTTGTATCGAGCTGATAGGCTTCAGCTGCAATTCGGGTACGATCAAGGCGTCCCTCGCGAGCCTCCTTCTCCGCCTAAAGACTTTTTCACTGCGATTCGACGATTTCTGAAGTTGTTCAATCATGAGCTCACTGCGAGCTATGGAGTAGATATGATCATTCCCAGCTCCACGCGCAAGGCGGCCTTTACTCCGGAGAACAGGGTGTACTGGGCAAGAAATCTTCAATCTTTCATGGATTTTGCCCAAACCCCAGCGGTGGTGCCTTCTGCGGACCCCATCTCGAAAAAGGATTTGACACTGCGTACTTTTAAACCGGGGAAGAACCCTGATTGGCGTGGTCCTCAATCATGCTGGGTTAAGGGCACCATGGCTCCTTTGGACTTGATTAATGTCATTCCCATTCGGAAGATCTGTCCAGCAGACCAACTGATTGCTCCCACACCGCGTCATTCTATTGTTCGCGAGAAGAGGAAAGCTAAAGATACTACCCCTCCGCAGATAGAGCAGGCTCCCAAGAGAGCAAGGGTGAGATTTCTTTCCTTACTTTCTCGTGCCCATCTTTCATCTCCTCATGTTTTACTAACTTGTCGTTGTTTCTCACCTTTAGGGTCCTTCGCGGAGGGGTCGTGTTATGATGAATTCTTCTCTCTTCATCGCGGAACCCTTGTCCCAGGCTGATCCATTACTTCGGACTAATCAAGGTGATGCCCCTTTCAACTTCTTTATGTTTATCTTCACTTCTGTTTCGTGTACTCACATATTCTATTCTTTCGATCTAGGTGAGGAGGGTCAAATTTCCAAAACCGCCGCTACTATCGAAGAGAATGCACCCCTCGCAGACCTCCTTCTTCGCGATGTGGATAAATCAGCTCCTTCCGACGTTCCCCCTTCAGAGGGAGCTTCAAAAGGAGCTGCATCTCAGAAAGAAGGGACCGCCTCGAGTCTCGCTGAGGGATACTGTCAGGATGCCCCCGATGTTGATGAGTTCAACGCTTTAAACATCGCGAGTGTTATCGCGAAGGAGGTGGTGAAGAAGGCTAGCGGTTCTGGCTATAAACCGACAGAAACGGAGAGAATGGAGGAGGTTGGGTGTTCAGAGGAAGAGACTGCGACTATGAACGCGGAGCCCGCGGAGGAGATTGAGTCACCGGTGGGTTCTCCTGGGATTGAACCTTTCCCTCTTACCTCCAGTCTTGTTAAAGGCGCTTCTTCTTGGAAGAAGATGAAGGTTCTGAAGAAGAAGATGAAAGAGTCAGCTACGACCTCTTACTCCCCGCCGCAGGACGGGACACCGTCCCCTTCTCGCGATGAGGGGGTAGTTCTGATGCCCTCTTCTACAAAGAAAGGGCCCCATGGCCCCAAGGCCGTCCTTGGATCAACGGTTAGCGAAAGCTCTGATATGGATGATCTCGGCGAGAGCAGCGAAGAAGGCGAAGAGGACTCCGGAGACTCCAAAGGTAAGTCCAGCAGTGATGTATTTGCAGGGATTGGAGATATCTTGTGTCTTCCTTCTTTTACCCCCTCTAAATTGCTAACATCAGGGCGTCCTTCTAACTTAGTGTCGTCTCACGAAGATGATAATCAAGGAGAGAAGTTGTTGGAGGAACAGGGGGACTTGGTTCACCACCAGGCTCAAGACGACGCATCAGGCCCCGTGCTTCCCAAGTATTCTCTGTTTCCTGATACACAGGGGGGTCCGCGATGGAGGATCAGGACTTGTAATGCCCCTGTCCTTCGTGCCTTGGAAAAGCAATTTCCTCTGACTTTTGCAAACTTTTCTGTCAGTCGGCTCGTGGGTGGCCCACTTCTTGACGTTCTTGGCGAGATGGTGCTATGTCTACAAGAGACAATGGTGAGGGACTTCTCCGATGAGAAATATGAGGACATTACTTCATCGGTTAAGGACGTGGAGAAGTTTGGCCTCGACCTTTAGTGGCTTCGCGAGCACTTAGAAAAGGTTCGCTCCACGAAGATATTATTTGCGAGCCTTTTCAAAGTTCAAGCCAGCGAGAATCAAATTGTCGAAGTAAAAGAGACGTACGAGAGTACAAACAATTGCTTGCTGAGGCCAAGGAGAAGATTTACGTCTTAGAGGCAAATCACAAGCTGTTGGTCAATGATCACAAAGCTTTGGAGGCTACTCCTAAGACCTCGCTAAGTGATATAGAGCCCATTCTCCCACCAGTTGATCTGATTTCCTAGAAGCTCCTTAAGTAGCTTGTCTTTGCGCCTCTCTCTCTCTCTCTTTTTTTTTTGAACAAGTGTAAATTCCCTTTTTGGGGAACGAAATTTTTGTACTTATCACATCAATGCTAATGAAATCCCTTAGAACTTCGTCTATGCGCTACTGTTAATTCATTATTTCCAGTGGATGCTTTCTTTTATCACCGTCGCGGGGGTTAATGACAAGGCCACACTTTATACCCTTCATTAGTTGCCTCATCTACAGCGATATCGTTTCCTCACTTGAGGCAGCGTTGATTCGCATTGCTCGCGGCGCTATAAGCACCATTGTGACAATTTCCCTTTTTAGGGACTTAATATTAAATCGTATTAAGAAATCCATGTAATTATGGTAAATGGCTGTCGCGAGGATTTTCCAACTCCTAGAGTTAGCATTCCAAAGAGAATTTCGCTTTGGGTGTTCCATTTAATTTACGACATTTAAAGGCCTCAAACGTGAGTCAGTACTTTGCTTAGTACCTTTCTTACTCCGTGAAGGGTGAAACTTCCCCCTGTGCTGACACAATTTTGTGTCGGAGGTCCCCACCGTGGGTGAGAATGGCCGTTGCGAGGTTCTTCCAACTCTTAGAGTTAGCATTCCAAAGAGAACTCTGCTTTGGTATCCATTTAATTCACAACATTTAGAGGCCTTAAGCGTGAGTCAGTACTTTGCTTAGTACCTTTCTTACTCCGCGAAGGGTGAAATTTCCCCCTGTGCTGACACAATTTTGTGTCGCGAGGTCACCACCGTGGGTGAGAATGGCCGTTGCGAGGTTCTTCCAACTCTTAGAGTTAGCATTCCAAAGAGAATTCTGCTTTGGTATCCATTTAATTCACAACATTTAGAGGCCTTAAGCGTGAGTCAGTACTTTGCTTAGTACCTTCCTTACTCCGCGAAGGGTGAAATTTCCCCCTGTGCTGACACAATTTTGTGTCGCGAGGTCACCACCGTGGGTGACTAATTCATTATACCATTTTCCTTTGTCATATTCCCATTATGTTCCGATGAATACCTTTTAAAAAGAAAACATCATTCATAGAACATATTTTTGAGATAAAAGGGATAGTATTCCCATTCATAATTTCAACCATATAATTCCTTCCAAAGGGTGACTCATTGACAGCCCTGGATTACATTCAGTTGCGAATGAGCATAATTTGAAACAAGAAATGACTTCAATTGTGGATGAATCCACTTACTTTTAAAAAAAAAAAAGAAACAAAAACCTGTCAAGGGTAGTACTTCTTGACATACTTCGCGTTGATTGGCCCAGTGAGGAATCCGTCATTAACCCTTGCGAGCCTGTAATGCCCACTTTCAGAAGCCTTGATCACCTCGTAAAGACCTTCCCACTTTGGTGTGAATTTTGGGAGTTTCTGGTTTTGCATGACACCAGCGACTGACTTCCAGACCAGGTCCCCAATCTTGAACGCCCTTGCGAGCACCCCCTTGTTGTAATACTTGGCCACGGACTGCCAATATTTCTCTTGGTTCTCTAGCGCGACCTCCCTCATTTCTTCCATTGCCTCAAGATCAGCCTTTCGCTCCCTTTCAGTCACCTCAACTGATAGCGCGAGGCAAGCAGAAGGTACGCTTATCTCCACGGGCAATACTGTTTCTGCTCCATACACCAAGCTGAAAGGGCTCATTCGCGTAGATTTCCTCTTAGCAGTCCTGTACGCTCATAACGCTATGGGGAGGTGCTCAGCCCAGGTTCCCCCTTTTTCGTCCAAGTGCTTGCTCAAGATTCTAATAATGGATTTGTTGGTAGCCTCAGCCTGTCCGTTTCCTTGGGGATAGTGAGGCGTTGAGGTTTTCTGGTTAATCCCGTAAGATGCGAGCAACTGCTTCACTTGTCTATTTACGAAGGGGGTCCCATTATCAGAAAGAATTACTTTTGGAATTCCAAACCTGCAGATTATGTTTTCCTTGATGAAATTTGCCACCGCGTCGCCAGTTGCACGCTTCATAGGTACCGCTTCTACCCATTTCGTGGTGATCTCGGTTGCCACTAGGATCCACTGGTTCCCTCGTGAGGCGAGATGGATAGGGCCAATTGGATCCATTGCCCATGTGTGAAAAGGATAGGGTGCTCGAATGTGATGGAGTTCAACAGAAGGTGCATTTACCTTATCTCTGTGCTTCTGGCACGCGTGACACCTGCGAAGATGGTTCTTGCAATCTCCTTCCATTCTTGGCTAGTAATAACCCAGATGAGTGATTTTCTCATACAGCTTCCTTCCCCCTTGGTGCTCCATTTCATGAGCTTTGTGGAGAACTTCCTCTGCTTCGTTGTTGGATAGACACTTCAGGGGGGGTGTGATCGAGAGCCCTTCTATATAACTGGCCATCCTTGACAAAGAATCTCTTTTCGCAATGCTGTACTTCTCGAATGCTATTGCGATCCACAGGGAGGCCCCCTTCTTTTAAGTAATCGATGAACTTCAGTCTCCAATCTGTTTCTTCACTCGAAAAGCTGCACTCGTGCTCGATTTCATGAAGTGAACAGTTAGGGCACTCCCTAAGTGTGGTCGCGGCATCATCCTTCATTGTGGGCCAATAATATCCTTGACGCTGAACTCTCATGTACAATGCGATGTCATTCTCCCCACAAGTCTTTTTGTGTATTTCCTGTAGCGTCCTCTGAGCCTCTGTGCTATCGATGCACCTTGCAAGCCACCCTTGAGGGCCACGAAAGTACAATTCTCCCTTAAGGATGGTAAATTGTGAGATTGTCATGATGGGGATTTCTCCTTCCCCATTCGAAATCTGGGCTTTTAAAGGCTCGCGCCAGTCTCTACTGGTGGTGCAGACTTCTTCCTCAACAAATGAAGGTTCAGTCCTCTTGGTGATCTCGATAGCGACTGTGCCTCCTTCGAATTCTGTTTTGGCACCTAAAGTAGCCAACGCGTCAGGGAATCTATTCTCAGACCTAGGTTTATGAATGATGCTAACATCGTCAAAGTAATTTCTAAGTCTTTGAACAGTCGCCCGGTACGGCGCGAGGTTAGCTTCTTTTAGGGCGTAGACACCCTCACTTTGCAAAATTATAAGTTTTGAATCCCCCACAATTCTGAGCCTTTTGATCCCTTTTTCTTTTGCTGCGAGCAACCCCAAGATGAGTGCTTCGTATTCAGCTTCGTTGTTGGAGCAGTGGAATGCAAGTTTGTAGGACGAATACTCCTTCGTGCCGCTATCGCTTTGTAGCGTGACACCTGCTCCTGCTGAATTTCCTCATGTTGCCCCGTCGAAGCTTAAGGTCCAGCATTCTTTTTCCTCAACGCTGGCCATTAAAGCTTCGAATTCATCACCTGGTAAGCACTCCTCCAATGGTTCACACTCCCCACTGGGAAATTGGGCCAACAGATCCGCGAGGGCTTGGCATTTTATAGCTCGTGGTGCGACGCACATTATTTCGAATTCCGCGAGGGCTAACAGCCACTTCGCAGTCCTTCCGGTAAGAACAGGTTGAGAAAGGAGGTACCTTATGGGATCACTTTTTGTTACTAATTGGACCTTGAAGGATATGAAGTAGTGTTTAAGCTTTTGTGCTGTGAATACGAGTGCCAAGCAATGGCGTTCAATAGAAGTGTAGCGTTCCTCAGCCCCCTGCACTTTTCTGCTAATGTAGTACACTGGTCTTTCGACTCCTTCTTCTTCCTGGCTAGCAATGCCCCTATTGACCTTGCGGTGGAGGTTAGGTATAAGATTAATGGCTTCCCTTTCTGTGGCGCGGCCATTGTCTGAGGTGAGGCCAGAACTACTTTGACTTGCTCAAAGGCCAATTGGTGTTTGTCTTTCCATTCAAACTTTGCCTTTTCCTTTAGTAGGGCACTCAACGGCGCAATGATTTTTGCTAAGGTGGGGATAAACCTTCGCAGGTAGGAAACTTTTCCCAGAAATCCCTTAAGGAACCTCTGAGAATGGGGATGATGCATGCTTGTGATTGAGCGGATCTTTGATTTGTCCGCGTCGACACCAAGTCTATGCACCAGAAAGCCCAAGAATTTTCCCGCTGTAACCCAAAACGCACACTTAAGGGGGTTCATTCTCATGTTGAACTTTCTACATCTTTTGAATACCCCTTCGAGGTCCCGTAGGTGCTCTGTTTTGTATTTTGACTTCGCGACCAGATCGTCAACGTACACCTCCATCGAATGGTGAATCATATCATGGAATATAGCCGTCATGGCTCGCTGATAGGTCACGCCTTCATTCTTAAGCCCAAACGGCATCACAGTGTAGTAGAAATTCCCCAAAGGGGTTCGAAAAGCAGTCTTTTCTGCATCCTCAGGTGCCATTTTAATTTGGTTGTATCCACTGAAACCATCCATAAATGAAAACATTTCATGGCCAACGGTGGTATCAACCAATGTATCAATGTGGGTAATGGCATTTCGTCTTTCGGACAAGCCTTGTTAAGGTCGTGGAAGTCCTCGCAGACCCTGATTTGGCCATTCTTTTTCTTTACGGGCACAATGTTGCACAACCATGTGGGGTACTGAATTGGACGGATAAACCCAGCGCCTCTGAGTTTTTCCACCTCTTCTTTGATTTTTTCTTCTAAATCCGGGTGGTATTTACGCTGAGGCTGTTTTACGGGCTTGGAGTTGGGGAATACATCGAGATGATGGCTTACAAGCTCTGAGTCCAAGCCTGGCATTTCGTCATAGAGCTAGGCGAACACGTCGCTGTACTCGCGTAGTTAGGCTATCGTTCTAGCTCTAGCTTCTGGTTCCATCGATTTGCTGATAAAGATAGGCCTCGCGGTCCCCTCTCCATCTTGCATGTATTCAGGAGCGGGCTCAGGTTTTTGAATCATCTCGAGCTCTTCTCATATTCCTTCAACGTCGCGGGGGTCAGCAGCTTTACAGACACTAACTGACCCCTCGCACCGTCAAAAGTGGTATACAGTTCTCCCCCCCTCGCTAGTTTTCTTGATTTTTCGAGAGGTTGGCCATTCAAACATTGTGGTGCGCTTCGCGGCAGCTGGTTCTGATGGCTCATCCTTAATGTTTTCCCATTTGGGAATCTTAATCCCGAGGGGTTTTGAAACCACGGCCTCGCAGGCCTCCTCGATCTCAGAAAAGTACACCGCATCCGATAGGTGGGCCTCGCAGACTTCGAAGGGCCTCTCGGTGGCTGGTATGGTAACCTTTTTCCCTGCCCAGATGTCTTTAAGGTACTGGTGATAGCTCGATGGGACCACTGCATATTTATGCATCCAAGCCCTGCCCAAGATTATGTGGTAGTTAGTTTGACCTTCTATGATATGGAACTTCGTTGGCACCCTAATGGGCCCAACAGCGAGATCTAGCACGATGTAGCCCAGGGAGGGCTTCTTCTCTCCATCGAATCCAACTATTCCCACCAAGGACTTGATGATTCGTGGCTCTTGGATCCCCAGCTTCTTCAGCGTCTCGAGGGGCATAATGTTGATTGATGCTCCTCCATCTAGGAAAGCCCGTTTGAAATCTATGCCGTTGATGTGGGCCATGACAAACAAAGGTCTGTTGTGAGGAAACGGTACCCTTCTGTCTGTATCTGAAAATGAGATAGTGTTGGCGCCTTCACGGATAGTCCTCGCGACGGACCCCCCTTCCACCACACATGCCTCCTGGCCTTCGTTAGCTAGTTCCAGTATGGCCTTTGTCATCTTGATCCTTGTGTCGGGGGTAAACCCGAACCCATCAAAGAAAGTCTTGAATTTATGGCTTTTTGACAAGATTTTGTGTCCTTCATCCATACTTACTTCCACAGTAGGGTGATCGTAGCTCGCGATTTCTTCTATGTGGTCGTAGAAAGAAGTCATATAGACCTCTTCGACCTTCTCTTCCATCTCATACATGAAATCATAATACCCATCTCCATAACATTCGGCCATCACGTCCCCTTCCCCGTTGATAGGCGCGCAATGTCACAGATATAAGCGCCTAAGTAGGGCGAATTAGCGCATTAGAGGTGCGATTTATTCCATTTTCCACTTGATGCGATGTTGTCTTTTGTTTTGGTGTAAGGACTCGTGTTTTTAAATAATTTTCCGGAAATAATATTGGGGAAGTGTGAGGAAATGAAAATAGTGTAGTATGGGGTCAATGTGAAGTTGGTAATTGCATTTGGGTGTTTGTGAAGCACATTAGAAACATGAGGGGTGTAAGTGCTAGTGTGAGAGTGTGTATAAACACCTTTGGATCAGATTTTTGGCCACACACACACCTCTCTTCTCCAAAACTAACGTCTCTCTCTCTCTCTCATTCTCTTCTCAAAACCCTCCATTTCTCCACCACAAATCCACCCTCCACACTCATATACTTCAACATCCAACCAGAGATTCACCTTCTCCGCGTGATTTGGAGTCCGGGAACTCCGTGGTTTCGCTTGGAGCAAGCATTTTCGGTTGAGAAGCTTCAAGAACAAGGGTTTTTCGTTTTCTACCTATATCAAGAGCAATCTTTGAGGTAGGGATCTGATTTCTACTCCTTCTAATGGTATATTGTTGATGTGTTGCATGATTCTTGGCTTTGTTCATCCATTCTTCTCCAATCACCTTTGAAAACCTCCATTGAAATGGGTTTTGCTTGATTGAGTTTGGTTTCCTCTTAATTGGTTGCTAGATCTACAAATTGGTAGTTGGTATACTCTTATTTCATGTTTAGTTGGTGTTTGAAACCCCTAATTTGACTTGGGTTGGAACCCCTTCCATTTGGGTAAAGTCATTGTTCGGGCATTTTTCGCGCAGAAGAATTGTGCTTTCAACCGGTAGAGCACTTTTGCTCTACCGGTACAAAAACTCACTGGATTCTCTCTACCGGTAGACACAAAAGTGCTCTCTGGTACAAAGTGAAAAAAAATGGATTTTTGTTTATCTTGATCCCTTGACTTTCCAGTTGACTTGTTTGGTTCTATACTTGGTATATCCTCATCGTACACTTCATTAATGACCGAAATACCCTTCCTAGTCTACCATCGCATGATTGGTCATTTTCCTTGATTTTTGACTTACGCTTAACATCTTTTATAAAGGGAAATCTTGTATAGACATGTTGTTTGATCAAAATGGGTTGTGTGGATATTTTGGACACATGAGGGTTAAAGTAAAGTTTTTTCTTAAATTGGTGATCTTATACTAGGACCACCTTTTGGTGCGTTCCTGGCCATGGGTGTTCGGAGCCCACGAAATCCGGCAGGGTGTTCGAGCCCACGAAATCCGGCGAGGGTGTTCGGAGCCCATGAAATCCGGCAGAAGGTGTTCGAGCCCACGAAATCCGGCAGAGGGATTAATTCCCTAATAAAGACAAGTGGTTATTTTTGTGAAATGTTTGAAAATGAGGTTCTTTGTGAAAGATGAGATATTTTTGAGAAAAATTGGACACACGACACCTTTGAAAACGGTTTGGAAGGAGATATTGGACACTTGGTTTCTCTTGGGACTTTTGAGTACATGATTGGACACTTAGGTATATCTTGGGCACTCGGTAATTGGTCTAGTCATAAATAGCATCATTTTGACTTCTCATTCCTAAACATTGAGTATGTATGCACATTTCATTCTCTATACCCTTAGCATTTGTAGATAGGATTCCTACTGGGCTAGTGAGCTCAACCTATCATTTTCAGGTACTCGGCAAGGCACGTGATTGGAATGCTTGGTGTGTGGATGCATAGCATGAAGCTTATTTGACATGGAGTTATTCTATCCTCTCCATAGTTTATGTATTTTTGGGAGATGATCTTGTAACTTCTATCTTCTTAAATTTTTGACAAAACTTGGTTTATGTAATAACTCTAAACTCTTGATTACTTATGCATGGGTACGGGTACCTCGAGTAGAAACTTATTGTACTTTGACTTGACTTTTCTATGGGAAGTGGTTTGACTTTTATTGATCCTACGTGGATTTTATTATATTTGGTTTATTAAATTTGAGGGCGTGACATTTGGTACTGTTATGTTTGATTTGTAGGAAACGGGCCGGAGGAGCACGTAAAGTGGACACAGGACATCGGGCATATTGGGAACCGGTGGGACCCAAGTAATGACGAGCGAGCAAGCTGAAAAGTCAATTTGATGACCGAGGTGCTCATGGATGAATAGTTGTATCGATACCGAGGCGTTAGTGGGCGAACAGAAGGTGTCTGTATCGATACAGGTATTCCCTGTATCGATACCGAGTGGCTTAAATTCAGCCGGTTGACTTGCCACGTGTCTGACTTCGGGGTGGAACATAAATACTTCGTTTTTGGGATGAATTAGGGTTCCGAACTTTGTTTTCTTTTACCAGATAGCAGCTTTTGTTTTTGGGGATATTCTACTTTCCGGAGATCTTTTCATGGGAGTTTTGAAGTTTCGAATATTGTTCCCGGTAACTCTTTCTAGTTTACGTTAATCTCAGTTTACGGGAGTTTGTCCGTGATTTGTTCTCAAATTTTTAGTTTTAATCCTTATTCAAGTATAGAAACATGTTTTGTTTCAGAATCTTGTTATTTGTTCAAGCTAATATGAGTGAGTAGTCGCATAGGTATGGTCGCGGGGTGATTAACACACCGTGGCCAGGGCTGGGTATGTTCTCGCTCCCATTTTTCACATTACAACCGGAAAAAGCAATTTTAGGTTATTAAAGAACTTTCGTTGGACGAATCCGGGCTTTGTCGGAGCCCATGTAACGCGGGGAACGGGGGACCAAAACTCGTTCTTCACTGTACATGGGTAATGGCGACCGCGAGGATTCGCATCTTTCGGAGTATCTTTTTCTCTCTAAAATCAAATGTTTTCTTTGGAACACTGAAGGGAGTGGGAATGTCCGGGCCTGGTCACTGGTGTTATGAACCCTACGACCGTACCTTCTTTTAAGTAATTTAAGAAAAACCAAATTTTCTTTAGTTTAGTTAATTCTCCCATCAAATTACGAGGGGTGGCTACCTAAGAGCCGTGTTAAATCTCACAACCCGAGTTTTTGGTTAAGCATTCTCCACCGTCCCTGTGGATTCGATTCCGGTCTTACCGGGTATTGTGCTACACCGGTCTCAGCCCTACGCTTGGGGCAACCCATTAATTTAGGTCTAGGATTTGGTCAAGCACCCGTGTTGCGGATAAGGCCTCTCACGCACATCTCTGTTTACTCCAACCCTCAACTCGTTGTCATCCTGTTTCTTCTTGAAGAATTCTTTGAGGGTCCAACAATCACTCGTGGGGTGTTGTACTCTCCTGTGGTAAATACAATATCTGGGGTTGGAGCGGTCCTGCTGAGTGGGCTGGACCTCCACCTCTGGGAGTCTCAAGCATCCGTCTGCGACCCAAGCGTTAACAAGGTCTTTGACCTCTTCGATGATGCAGCGGTATGGAGGGGCATCTCTTGCTCGCTCTTTGTAGTCTCTGAAAGGCTTATTTCGCCTTTTGGGGTTGCCATCACCCCCCTGTGGCTTACGCGAGGCTTGCGCGGAGGCTGCAGAAGCAACCCCTCCACTTTTAGGTTTCCAGGTGTTCTTTGGTAGCATCACGTCTACAGTTCCGCGAAGATTAAACGTGGCCTCCATTAAGGCAGAGAAGGTTTGATATTTGTCGTTGATAAGGTGTTTTCTGTATTCCTTGATAAGGCCAAGCAGGCAAATTTCCACTAGTCTTCTCTCTTGTACTGGTTCGTGACATTGAACTGCTTTGTCTTGGAATCGTTTGATAAAATCAACGATATCCTCAGTGAGTTTTTGCTTCTCGTTCATGAGGTTCAAGGAGGTTATCTTCTCTGTTACTTGGAAGAATTTGGTGTAGAAGAGATTCACCATTTCCTCCCAAGTGTGTATAGAGTGAGGCTCCAAGTTGACGTACCATGTATAGGCTCGAGAAGTCAGAGATTTCGAAAATTCCCTCAATCGTAGATTGATGTCTTGGGAATGTACCCCCAACATTTCGATGACGCGATGGACATGTTCTTGAGCATTCCCATCTTTGCCATCAAACTTAACGAACTTCGGTGGGACGTACCCTTCTGGATATGGCATTGCCATTATCGCAGCGGGGTACGGTGGTTGTATTTCAGGGCTAGGCAACGTGGGCAGAGTTGCCCTAGCTTTTTCCTGTTGAAATAGAGCTTGTACATCAGCTAAAGTGAGAAACCCTTGTAGTTGAGGTCCAACAGCTCCACCACCACCAGCTGGCGCACCTGAAGCTGCATCCCTAGGCATTTCCAGCGCCTGTGGTGCGTGATTTCCCCGGTTTTGTTCCACAATATTTGGTGGGGGCATTGGAGGAGCTAGTTGAGCTCGCACAGCCACCACCATCTGGGTTAGTTGAGCAATGGCTAAAAGCAATTGTTTCTGATTCTGTTGCATTTGTTGCTGCCCATCACGGATAGCTTGCAGGGCTTCCGTGTTTGCAGCAAGCAATTGCACAGTATCGACCTCATGTACTTCCTCCATCAGTGGTGGGTTATTTTCCATTTCTCTCTGACGAAGAGTATCAATTGCACTTAATAAATTGCGAGAAGATGAACTTTGTATTCCGCTTCTCGTCACAACCATCAGCTATGAAAACCTCCCTAGCAGAGTCGCCAAATGTAGGATAGGTTCTTTGTATACTTCAAATAATCTTTAATTTGGAGAGGCAAACATTAACTAACGATCGAACGAGAATAAGAGAGTGTGTGTAGGGGTGAAAGATTAAGCCAAATATACAGAAAGAGAAGGCAGCAATGTTCGGTCCATTGCCCTTTTGATCATAATCATCCTTGTAACACAATCCTAGGAGAAAAGCAGGCTCGCGAGGACTAGCAAGAACAATGTTCTTGATTCCAGAGCTCTGAGACCCTTCCTTTCTCTAATATTTCTGTGCCCTTAGGATGAATCAATCTCTCGGAACTTGTGAAGGAGTGCCCCATATTTATAGGGATCTGCACCCAATCATGGTGCTGCAGACATTTCCCCAATAATATAATGACACGTGCTCTCTCCGTATACCTGGGCGACGTGGGTGATGTCACTGGCCGTTAGGAAGCTTCCTTTAGGTCATTCCAGTGCATCATTTTCCCTAGCAACGATCCTTAATCCTTTAAAGCCACCAAGCCACTTGTATCTCCCCTATTCCCGCGGTACAGGGCATGATCGCGAGCCCTTTGGCTCGCGCCAAAACCTAGTTCGAGACTTGTATCGACTCCCCTACCCCTGCCTTTTGGTCAGGTGCAGTCGCAAGCTCATTTCGCGACGTGTTCGCATAAGTATTCACTTCTTCCCGTCGCGCCAATCCTCTTTGATGAGGCCGTCGCGAGGGGTGAACTTCCACTAGATGGTATTTGTAATTCTGTCATGTTCTTCCGCGAGGTTATCACCTTCGTGGTGGGGCTTTACCTTAGCCATCATTTTCTGTTGGCTTATGACGTGTCTGTTGAGACTTTACGAACCACGTGGCTAGTTATTATATGCTGGTCAACTGCCCCGTCACCCGACGCGCTGACCTTTCCTACAATTTCTTTATCTCAGAAATGAAAATCAAACAAAAATATTTTTGAGGTCTTGACCATAACTCTTTCTTGCCGAACGTTAGTTTTTCTCCTTTTTCTTCTGATAAAAAGTATTTTTTTCTTGGCAAATTCAAATTCCGAAAGAATATGTAAATGAGATCAATTTTTTATTTGGTTCAGCTACCGAGCTCCTACCTAAATGTTAATTATTCATTGCTTCTGGAGCACGGCCACATGATGTTTCTTGACACTACACATTCTTGTGGACTTCACGATTAAGTGTATGGGCTACACATAAATGTGGTGCTGAAAAGGTCTGGAGCACCACGTTCGGCCTGTCAGTAGATCGAATTGAATTAGAGTCTGATCCGCATCCAAAATAGCACATATTGGGTCCGAAACCAAACCCAGAAAATTAGATATCCCATCCAAAAATCCGAATCGGATTGGAATTTCTCCACTCATAACAATTAGAGCATTTAGACCAAAAAAAAAGGGGAAAAAATACAAAATTTCCCAAGAGCGTCCGCAAGGTTCGACGCATCCGCAAGGTAGTAGTATTGCGTCCGCAAGGTTAACCTTGCGTCCGCAATGTCAAACAGCACAGTGTGGATACCCATACTCTTGCGTTCGTGTGTCGGTGGTTGCGTCCGTAGGATGATGTTTTGGTCCAGAAATGGGCGTTTGTTGGGCTATGAATTGGTTTTTCTTGATTGGGCTTTATGGTTGGGCCAAATAAATGGGTTATGGGTGAGTTTATTGGACTTATAAAGGTTGAATGGGCTTTTTCTTGTATTGGAGGATTTTTGGAACGGTAAATCCAAATTAGTCGAAGCATTAGTTAAATAAAATAAATTTCACGACATCGTCAGTAATTTTTCATCATTGGGGACACATCCGGACTCCTGCTTAGGATTCACGGATAATCAAATTGGGGTGTCTACAGTCACACATACTCAGAAAGTTTGTTGTGAAGTTTACGGGGTTACACATAGCTGGAATATTTGTTGAGACTTGAGAAATGTACGGGGTCACACATACCCGGAAAGTTTGTTGTGAAGTTTATGGGTACACAATCCACGGAATGTTGTCAGGGTTACTGACAGAAGAATTATAGAGAATCATTGAAGGACTTTGATATTCATAATGGGAACTTTAAGGTACGGCAGAGGAGGCTTTATGAGTGGTGTCGGACACAATGGGCTAAACTCGAGGAGGCTTAGAGATTTGAAAAGTTTAAACATGTTTATGATGAGTCATGCGATAAGAGGAAAACTCTGTAGTCGACGGTCTGAAGCTAATATCGTGTGATGAGTTGTTCAATTCTAGGGTTATGATAAAGTCATGTATCTTGAATCTTGTTTAAGTGTCTTTAAATACATTGTGCTACCTCCTCATTATTTGTCATTTCATGCATATATAGACTAGGTAAAAGGAACCTCTCCTGGGCGAAGTGAATCGTCACCCATTCCATTTTCAGGTACTAGCTAAGGAGCATGAGTTGGATTGATTGAAGTGCGTGACATTTTGAGAGCATAGCATGAAGAGTTATTTTATCATCTAGTAAAACTTTTTTTTTTGAAAGGCAAAAAGAAATTTCGTTAATCTTGAAATTGTTACAAGACTAGTAGGAGCAAGGAGAAAACAACAATTGTCTAATCCGAGACCCATACCAAAGATTGGTAAGAAGAAAATCGATGGAACCCCCGATGGTCAAAACCCAAATATACAATAAGCCCAAGGAAAACACCCAAAGGCCCACAGTGGTCAGAAAAGGGCCAGGCCCAAACGTTAAAACCCTAAGAAGCACACAACAACAACAACCAAAAATTGCATCCACCGCCGCCTTCAGAACCCGGGGAACGAGCCCCTGTGAGGTGCCCCGTCGTACAACCAATAACCGGAATCGTGTGCATCCGCCAATGAACGCCACCCAAACGGCTACAAGACATAATGCCCGCCGCCGTGCCAAACCACCATCAGGCCATCGTTGCCCAAACCCACCCCAGGGGTGTTTAAACACCCAGATCTAGCCATGAAAAAGCTCAGAAAACGCAGCCCAACTCCATCTCCACGAAGACTCTCCAAGCAACACCGCACACCACCGCCCAATTACACAACGGCCATCGCCAGATGAGTCTCCTCAGTGCCGTTAGGTATCGCGGAAACCACCCAAGAATGTTATCAGATGGGAGATAAACGAAAAACTCCACCCCAAGCCAAAACGAAACCAACCTCGCCGTTAAGCAGAACCGAAACCTCCAAGAGAGAGAGTCGGCGATTGGCCGTAGAGCAGAGGGAGGCGGAACGAAGGGCAGCGGACAGAGGTGAAGGAGGGAGGAGAAAAGGAGGAGAGGAGGAGAGGAGGAGAAAAGGAGGCCCGGGGGGAGGAGGGAAGGATGACACCTCCCCTAACTTTATTTTTGAAAGATGAATTTGTAACTCTAATCATTCATTTCTTTTGACTTCAGTAAGATGTATAACTTCAATACTTTTACACTTTTGGCATGGGAAACAGGTATCCAATTTAGATGTGGATTGTTGGCTATGAACTTTGTTCATTGTGAGGAGAAGACCTTTTGGGAGCATACAATTGATAATTGTGGACGCCCCTTCGGAGGATTTCACATCGATCGTCGATTCGGAGTCGCCACCTGGGTTTTAGCGGATTGTCCCCGAGGAACCGAACTCAATTGACTCGTGCCTCATTCAATGGATAAGGATTACTGGCCCGTCATCACCATACTACCTTAGGTTCGGGAGCTTAGTTACGAGAGGGGAAGGGTTTTACGGCACCCCCCTTGCCCGGTTCGAAGACCGATCTCTACTTGACTTTTGTAGGATTACGTGAAATGAATGCAATTCAACCATTAACAAATACGGGGGATGAGGGATGGGAAGCCAAATAATGATGATAAACATAGCAACAAACTACAGTTGCATATGAGATGTGATCTACACGAGTGATAATGGAATGCAAGTACGAACTAACAAAGTCACAAAATAACAAACATCAATGTTAGAACATGATTAACAGAGACTAAAAACTGGAAATAGCATTAACAGTACGTAAAACAAGCTAAACCAATCTGATCCACTTCCAGTGGTTTGAGCGCTCAAACTCATACTCACTCACACATGCTTGTGATGTTTCTGATGATTCTAGTTTTGATGAAAACATGTTTGATGCACTTTAAGCTGCTTGAAAAGGATACTTTGATGACTAAGTAGAAAGGTATGACCATGTTAACATAAACTTGAAGCTTGATGATGAACCAAACAACGCAATAAAGACATAAGAAGTGAGAATAAAATACTGTGAGACATTCTAGAATGCCCAAAACCCTGTTAGACAGCTCAGATGATGAAAACATTTGATCAGTATGAAGACAGTTTGAACGCTCAAAGCATGGAATTTGAGCGCTCAAACCATCTTCATGGTTTAGGCCTTCTGGACCCTCTTGCCTCTGTTTGACTCATCAATAACATCAAAACAATACACAATGATACAAATGACAATGATATTTCAGAAACATCAATAAATAAGCTTGAAAGACTTGCATGTGTAAGAAATGAGTATTGGGCCATGCGTAAGCATGATTAGAGTGAGAGAGAGAGAGAGGATCAGGTTGGCTTAGCCACAACAACACACACACACACAACAATGAACTTAGAACATGATATGGAGTCGGAATAAGCAACAAACAAAGACAAATCAGGAGAGTGTTTGAGCGCTCAATGCATAAGGTTTGAGCACTCAAACCCTTTCCATGGGATGAGAGTTTTTGTGGTTTTCTGACTTTCCTTGATATTTTAGTGAACTTGAACCTTCTAATCTTTGTCACAAAGAGTGAGATAGGCTTACTAATCCCATAAACAAGACTTATTCATGATTTGATGATGATAAACACCATTTCTATGGCTTTTGGATCCATCAATCAATGGTCAAAAGAGTAACAAACTAATTTTATGAAGTATCAACCTTCCATAAGCCACAAAAAAGTGTTTCCATCACAAGAGAAGACCAGAAACCACAAAAAAATAGAAAAGGGGCCAAAACAGTTTGAGAGCTCAAACTGTGAGCTCAGCACAGTTTGAGCGCTCAAACTGTGAGCTCAGCATAGTTTGAGCGCTCGAACCATTTCAAGCTTAGATTTTTGAAATCAGTTTTTCTTGATATCTAAGACCTTGTGACCTCATAGAAGGTATGTGGAACCTCCATGAACTCACTGGTCTCCCTCAGGATGACCAAAACGTGATTTTTCACAGGCTTTTCTACCTTTTCGGGTATGATCATGGCTTGAACTTGGGGTTTGATGAATGAATGGGTAGTGGCTGTGTTTATGGGCTATATGAGTGACGTTTTAGACGAAGAGAGAAGAATGTAAGGCTGGTTGAATGATTAATTGAGTGGATGATGGAGTATTTGAGCTTAGATGATGATGATCAAGTGGGTTTTGTGGGTGTAGGATGATTGAGCTTCAATAGATGGATGATAATAGAGGAGAGGGATTGGAAATGAAGTTTTAGAGTGAAAGAGTGAGGTTAATCAGTTGGTTCTTTACAGACCCATGTGTATTTGGGCTTAGAGATGACGTTTTAAGGTGTTTTTGAGCTTGAAGATGATGGAGGATGGTGGCTATGGAGGAGAGAGAGGCTAAAACGTGATTGAAGTGATGAGAGAGAGTGGAGAGGGCTGTAGAAGTGTGAGAGAGAGAGAGAGATAATCAGCCAAAGAGTCCTTAAACAATGGGTGGAGGGTGGCTTATATAGAGAAAAAATGAGAGGAAAATGTAATTTTTGAAGTTTAAGGGTCAATTAGGCTCATTAGGGATCATTTTAGGGGCTACTACACGTATACGAGTAGCAATATGGCAGCTAGACGCTCCCATGTCAGAAGAATCTCATGATTAGATGCTCTGCCAAAAACAAACTGGACAGAGCTTGAGCGCTCAATGTGTGATGTCATCAGGGTTTGAGTGCTCAATGTGTGACGTCATGGTTTGAGCGCTCAAACTAAGGGTTTGAGTGCTCAAAGTGTTTTGAGCACAGAGGTTTGGCTTGGCTTATTGGAGTAGTTTGAGGGGTATTTGGGTTATTTTGGCTGGCTTAGGTTGTTTGGAAAGGGTTTAGGGTGGTTTAGGGTGTCTAGGTGAGTTCAAGCCTCGTTCTTAGCCTCGAGGTTTGCACGGTTGGTCTATTTCATCATCGGAAATGCTTGATAAGTTTCTCGGGTCAAAATCGGGGTGTCTACAATAATTTCAGATTTTCTTGGTTAAAGTTAATTTATTTATATGTTAAAAATTGAGGGCGTGACAACTTTTAAGATATACTAGAAGATACGGCTGAATTTTCTTGTGGTAATTGCTGAAGTTTCCTTGAACCAAATTGATGCTTCATCTTTGATCTTGGATATTTGGTATTTTCTTGTCGGATTGACGTTATCGAATTCGGATTTGATTTTTCGGAGCAGATTCGGATCAAATTTGGCCCATGGATATGCCTACACCGCGTGGCTGTGTGCCCCAGAACTATTGAATAAGGCTAAGTTTCCACTAATATTTTCGGTATTTTTGGTATTCTCGCACTCACATTTTGACTAGCAAAAATATCAAAAATACCGAAAACATTACGTTGGAAACTCACCCTCAACTTAATTAAATAGTCTGCATACAAGACACCCAATCATGCAGGCATGTTTATTGAAACCAGACACAACACGCTGTCCCTTTTTTTAGCAACTTATTATTTCTCTCTCTCCCTTTTTTCTTTTGCTAATATTTATTTCTCTCTTTTCACCCTCCTTTTTCTCTCTTTAAAACCGTTTTTGGACAAGGAGCGAGTAGAATAATGACCCTTCTTGGACGTTACCATAGGTTCCTAATCGCTGTGAAATATTCCAATGGAAATATATTTGGATCTACATTTGAATCTCTATGCGTGCAATTTTCGAAAGACTAAATTAAGCTGTTCCTGCGATGTAGTCATTGTCTTGACAGAACCAACACGTTTCTCAATAACTTCACTTAGATACGAATTAAAGAATGATATCGGCACGCACAACACCTAATTCCTAAGAACTACTGTTGCAATTGAGTTTGAACATGTGACCGCGCAAAGAATGAGAGATTTCACCCTCATAATTTTGTCAGCTCGCTTACACCCAGGTGGTTGTGGCTCTCCTTTCATTTTCTATCTATACATCGGTCTATCTTTGTGTACCAGTGTACATATATATGTGGACTATCAGACAAGAAGTTGGGTAAGAAAAAACAAATTTTGATCCCAGAGCCGTGTAAATCACTCAACACTTGTCAACAAAATACAGATCAACCATCCTAATCAATGTTATTGGAGAAAAAAATAGGCTGTGAATACAAATGTACTCATCAAAATGCTGATTCTACCGCAACCAATAAGGAAAAGTAACCAAGTTCGCAATGGGTTACTCCCATTGGCTTCACCTCTCACGTGGTCACGGGTTCGAAGCGTGCCAACAACCCCGATCCAGTTTGAGTCTCATGATCCGCCTATTACCTTTTTTAAGTCTCAGGTGGGGAGATGCGCACCTATGGATTTCGGGTCTCCTTAAGAGGCTTTCATCACGGGTCTAGAGTCCATTGGTCACACAAGGAAAAGGTTGTTAGGTCCCTCCTCCTCCACCCTTTTATTAACCTTATTTCTTCAAACAAAAGCAACCAACTAACCTCTCTCTCTCCCTCTCCCTTCCAATCCGCAATCTGCTGTTATTAGAAAAAGTCAATCACTATCTCACTCTCCTTCTCAAAAAAAAGAAAAAGAAAAAGAGAAAACCCATCTAGAAAATCAGGAAAATTTCAACAATCAAAAGTTGCAAGTAAAAACCAACAAACCAGAATCGACTTAATTCAAAATCAGGACAAAGTCAAGACGAAACTACAATTCAGATCCAAATTATCTATTGATCGGAATAATCTAGTCTGATATCGGCCCAAATCTAAAGAACAAGTAATTAAGGTTTCATATAATCTACGCGGATGCAACCGCTGTTCTGAAATTAAAAATTGCAAATATAGTAATTATTGCTTTGATCTAAAATGAAATTATCACAGAAACCCAGATCAAAGAATTTGGTATATAGAATTCTGTTTCTATACATATGAGTATATTTATTTGGAGGGATATAGTTGGTTCTGAATTCCGGATAATTTGGGTTGATCCAGGAGTCAGGTACAGCGGCGGCACCTTCTCTTCTTCAACACAAAACGCGAATTCACGGACACGAAAAACAACTCAACCTCTTCTCTAGCCACGGTCTCGAAGAAGACGAGCTCGCACAGCTTTCTCTTGCAATAAATTGGTGCACGTCTCGGCTTCTTCGGTGCAGGCGGGCAGCTTAAGACCGCCGGAATTTTGTGTTCCGCCGATGTCGGTGTGTGGCATCCGTCGTCGTCACTAGCAGAAATTGGTGTCTCAATTGCAGGATTGGTGATGATTCTGATTGTGGGCATTTGGAGTTGGGGAAATTCTTCCCGCAATTCTAGATCTGTTGTTGACATTGTTGGGGAGAGAGAGAGAGAGAGAGAATATGGAGAAGAAATGGAGGGGTATGGAATGGAATGATTCGTGTCTGTATATATATAGAGAGTTGAAAAAAAATGTGGGAGAGGCGTGCAATAGAAGGTAATTAGCTAGCTAGAGTGAGAAAGGTCGTTGGTATTCTTTATTGGACTTGGATTATCTGCGGTTCCAACTTGGTACTACAATGTGCAACCACAAATATATCTACTAATAATTGTACAAGTTTTCTCATATGGAACTCGGAGGATCCATACATGGCTTGTGGGACCCACAAACTTCGTATGAGAGAGTGTATACAATCGTTTATAAGTGTTGGTGATGTCTCACATGGGCCCACATCACTGCATATTTTCACGAAATGAACTGCAGAGGACCCTATCCTTTTTTTATTCAAGATCCTTAAATAATTTCGTATGAATACGGTTGGTATTGGTATATGACCTTTCAGCACTCTCACGCATGATCCATATATGTACTATATCATAGACTTTTTTTCCCATTTATTTGTTTCATATTTCACAGGCATTTATCATTCTGTACATGGTAAGATGAGTTAAATTGGTAAGATTATCAAAATATGTAACTGTGTCGTAACGGACTTATATAATACGACTCAATCATAATTTCATGTAATTAAACTTGTTCATATTAACATACTTCAAATGGTTCAAAAGAGATATACTCCGTACTTATGGTAAGGGGTCCTCTTATACTCTGACCTCATATTTTCTATCACTTTGACATGGTGTGTTTTAAGTTTACCCTAGAAGGTAATTAACTAGCTTGAGTGAGAAATGTCATTGTATTATTTATTGGAGTTCGATTATCTAGGGTTCCGAATTGGGATTACAATGTGAAACAACAAATACTTATACTAATAATTGTACAAACTATGTCACATCAAGCTTGGGGGTGTTTACCGATTTAATTCAGTTCTTATCGATAAGAACTTTTAGTGAATGGATGGATGTTGGAATGTTGTGTATGTAAGTGGAATTTGCTTCCTTGCCGTAGTTAAGGACTTTTCTGGAAGCAAAGGAAGGAATTGAAAACTAATAAAGTGAAACTTTATTAAACTTCAAAAAGGGGTACAAATTGAAAGAACTCGGGTTACAATCGATAAGTGTTCTATGTTACATCTACTCCTAGAAAATTGATGGAGAACAATCTGCTCAATTCTATTATTAGTTGGACCGGTCGAAACCCCAAAAGGCCCAAACAACTTTTATTTGAAAATTGCCAAATTCGACAATTTATTGACGAGCCAAAAATCGGCCCAAACTTTGTGGGCTAAAACAGAATCGCAACGTGTTCAGGACTCACCACCCTAAGTTCGTGGCTGATGATGGATTTCGGCCAAATTCCTTCATGTAGGCCTTCAGTTTAGTTATTCTACTATTTTATGAAATATTTAGATTACGAATTACTCTTAGCGTGTAAGTCCGTTTTCATTGATTCTAGTTGGGAAAGTCTTAGAATTGTTTCTTGGTTTTTAGGGTTTGCTAGGGTTTCCCTATAAAAGGACCTGTAATCTCTATTATTCAGCAGCTTTTAATCAAATACAATTCCATAGTTAATATCTTTCTTCTTGTGGATTCAAGAACTCTCGTGGATTCGAGACCTATCTTCATTTAGAATAGTACACTAACTATTTTCTTGAGAATTTCGTTGCGTCAAAAATATTGCTGTAAAGTACAGGAAATTAAAAACTGATAAAAAAAAGCCTTTAGGCGATTGATCAATGCTTCAAATTATTGTAGATGACTAGTATTTGTAGGCTTCTTCTTCTTCCTTTTGAATTTGAACTTTAAGTAGTTTCCCTGTTGATTTCGAATCAAGCGATTATCCCTTTGAAACAAGGAACTGAATGTCTGAACAACCTTTCATCCGAACCGTAACTGCCCTTGTCTTGATCCAAACAAATAACTGTCTTTGTCTTAATCCAAATATTCTAACCATTTTGTTCATTGGCTACAACATTTTAAACAAAAATATTTTCTACCACATATTTAACCTTATCGATAAATAGAGGTGAAATCAAGAATATGTATCAAACAGGCGCCTTTTAATCACTGGCTGCCACGTGTTAACCTTATCGATAAAAGGCTAAATTAATTTTATAGTATAAATAGGGGGATCCACGCATGACTTGTGGGACCCATAAGTGTTAGTGTCTGTATCTTTTCTAAATCTAAAGTGGACCCACATCGCTACATACTTTTACGGTCTGAACCTAGAGAACCCTCTCCCTTTATTATTCAATGTCTACATAATTTTGTATGCATATGGTTGGTATTGGTAAATGACTTTTGGGCGCACTCTCACGTGTACGTGATCCATATATGTATATCATTGACTTTTTTTTTCATATCTTTGTCACATAGTTCATAGGCAGTTTTCATTCTGTACATGGTAAGATTAACTAAATTGGTAACGATTATCAAAATATGTAATTGTGCCATAACAGACTTATATAATACGACTCAATCATAACTTCATGCAATTAAACTTGTTCATATTAACGTATTTCAAATGGTTCAAAAGACATAATCCGTATTTATGGTAAGGGGTCATCTTATACTCTGACCTTATCTTTTCTATCACTTTGGCATGGTGTGTTTTAAGTTTACCCTAGAAGGTAATAAGCTAGCTTGAGTGAGAAAGGTCGTTGTATTATTTATTGGACTTTGATTATCTGCGGTTCCAAATTGGGATTACAATGTGCAATAACAAATACTTATACTAATAATTGTACAAACTCTCTCACATGAAGCTCGGGGGTGTTTTCCAATTTAATTCAGTTCTTATCAATAAGAACTTTTAGTGAATGGATGGATGCTAGAATGTGTTGTATGTAAGTGGAATTTGGTTCCTTGCCGTATTTCAGGACTTTTCTGGAAGCAAACGAAGGAATTGAAAACTAACAAAGTGAAACTTTATTAAACTTCAACAAGGGGTGCAAATCGAAAGAACTCGAGGTTACAATCGATAAGTGTTCTACGTTACTCCCACTCCTAGAAAATTGATGTAGAACAAGTAGCAGCTCAATTCCATGATTAGTTGGACCGGTCGAAACCCCGAAGGCCCAAACAACTTTTAAGTGAAAATTGCCAAATTCAGCAATTTACTGACGAGCCCGGAATCGGCCCAAACTTGGCGGGCTGAAGCAGAATTGTGACGCATTCATGACTAACCACCCTAAGCTCGTGGCTGATGATGGATTCAGACAGATTCCTTCATTTAGGCCTTCAATTTTGTTAGTCTACTATTTTATGAAATATTTAGATTACAAATTACTCTAAGTCCATTTTCATTTAATCTAGTTGGGAAAGTCTTAGAATTGTTTTTAGTTTTCAATTTTGGGAGTTTCCCTAATTTTTGAGATATTTTATTATTTTAGTAGTTTTTTATGGTTTGCTAGGGTTTTTTTTTTTGGGTAAATGGGTTTGCTAGGGTTTCCCTATAAAAGGACCTGTAATCTCTATTATTCAACAGTTTTTAATCAAATACAATTTCAGAGTTAATCTCTTTCTTCTTGTGGATTCAAGAACTCTCGTGGATTCGAGATCTATCTTCATTTAGAATAGTACACTAACTATTTTCTCGAGAATTTCACTGGGTCAAAAATGTTGTAAAGTACAGGAAAGTAAAAACTGATAAAAAAAAAAGGCCTTTCGCGATTGATCAGTGCTTCAAATTATTGTAGAAGATTGGATTTGTAGGTTTCTTCTTCTTCCTTTTGAATTTGAACTTTAAGTAGTTTCCCTGTTGATTTCGAATCAGGCGGTTATCCCCTTGAGACAAGGAACTGGATGTTTGAACAACCTTTCATCCTAACCGTAATTGCCCTTGTCTTGATCCAAACAAATAACATGTCTTTGTCTTAATCCATATATTCTAACCATTTTGTTCATTGGCTGCCACATTTTAAACAAAACTTCTATTGGCTGCCACATATTTAACCTTATTGATAAACAGAGGTTAAATCAAGAATATGTATGAAACAGGCGCCTTTTGATGACAGGCTGCCACATGTTAACCTTATTGATAAAAGCCTAAATTAATTTTATGGTGTAAACAGGGGGATCCACGCATGGCTTGTGGGACCAACAAGTGTTAGTGTCTGTATCTTTTCTAAATCTTAAGTGGACCCACATCACTGCATATTTTCACGGTCTGAACCTAGAGAACCCTCTCCCTGTATTATTCAAGGTCTACATAATTTCGTGTGTATATGGTTGCTATTTGTCTATGACTTTTGGGCGCACTCTCACGCGTGATCCATATATGTATGTCATTGACTCTTTTTTTTCATTTCTTTGTCACATAGTTCATAGGTAGTTATCATTCTGTACATGCTAAGATGAATTAAATTGGTAACGACTATCAAAATATGTAATTGTGTTGTAACGAACTGTATAATAATACGAATCATAACGTCATGGAATTAAACTTGTTCATATTAACGTACTTCTGATGGTTCAAAAGAGATATATTTATGGTAAGGGATCATCTTATACTTTGACCTTATCTTTTCTATTGTTTGCTTTTCAATTTACCTTATGATATGGTGTGAATCGAAAGTACATAAATAATGTTCCAGATTTAGATTATTTTCCTCTCTATTTCTTGGCAAATATGATTCAATATCTTGAAGTTTGTCATACTTAATTTCTTCCAATGTGACAAAGTTAACATGCACATAACTCCATTATAAAAAGTCATATGATCCAATGTACAATACATTGAACATACATATTAACGTATTTATTTTACCCACATTGTCACCCCATGCATGCATGTGTTCACTCATGCATACGCTATGTGTTGATTTAAAGTTAAACGCTTGACTATTTGCCAGTGTTGGTACTGTTGTAATATAGTTAAGCACTTTGCTTTTCCGATCAAAAAACTTAATCATTTTCCATAAACGTTGAAATCGACGGTATCCACCATGCCAAGTATGGGGTGTTTAGAAGCCTATTTTTCAGCTTTTAATTTTTAATTTTTTTTGCTTTTTACCCTTTTAGATTATTGTCAGAATATGTTTTGAATCTAACAAGAGTGATTGAGAAAAATGTGTAGAATATATTTTGGAAGTAGAAGGAAAAGTTGAAAAGTTCCTCTAGAGCTATTTTTCACTTCTGACCTCTAATGTCAAAAATTAGAAACACATTCTATCATAACATGTTTTGGGGACAAGCTCCAAAACACCCAAAAACAAAAACACCAAGTAGAAAATGCAAAAAACACATATGCCAAACACCCCCTAAGTATTCCATGTAACATGATACTTTGATTTTATTTTTTTTTCCTTTTGCAACTCTTATTGTTCATGTCCTTCTCCATAGCTCTTACATTCCAGAAATTGATAATACGTACTACCCTTTATCTAATGTCTTAGACAATGATTTTTGCACGCTAATTTGTTTTTTGAAGGCCACTCCAAATTTTATATAATATTATGCTTCGAAAATTAGATTATGTGTAATTTTAAGCATTAAAAAATAAATTCTTAAATACATATATAATAACTATTTCAAGAAATAATTTATCATGTTTTTGTGTTCATTGTCATAAAAAAAAATTATCATGTTTTTGTGTTCAATAATTTATCATGTTTTTGGGTTCATTGTCATAAAAAAAATTCATGTCACGAGAAAACTTTTTTATTTTTTATTTTGTTTTAAGACTTTAGGTGAGAGTAGGAGAGAGAAGATTAGGGAAGAGAAAGATTTAAAAAGATAGGAGATATATAGTGATTGAGATAAATTAGGAAAAGATTAAGAGAGAGAAATAGTAGGAAAATTAGGAGAGAGAAAGGGTAGTTTGGAATTTATTTGAATTTCAGGATGGAATTATAAATATTCAAATCTCATAGGATGGAATCATAATGATTTTTTTTGTACGGGATGTCTAATTAACTCCCCCTATTATTAACGGGTTGCAAAAACTATCCTCTATATCTTGGGGGATGTATAGGCCGGTCCAATTTCTAGGGCTTGTTTACTTCTGACTCCAGTGCTAATAAAAAAACTGCCGATAAGGATTTTTGAAATTTTCTCCCAAAATTGGCCCCCTCTCTAAAACTCGACTTTCTTTTTCGCCATCACACCCCATCCACTTTCTTCCAGCGCATTTGTAGAATTCGCAGATGTTAGTATTATTGGCATTTTCCGGATTCCGACAAACCATTGGATTATGTACTTTTATCTTTTTCCATTTGGGTTTGGGAGGTTACTTAGTTGATTGAGTCTAGATGCTCCACCCGGTGGTTGAAAGATTGGAGAAATGGAGTTGCGCTTTCCTTGGCTCGTATTCGATTCATGAGAGGTATAATGTTGCATTATCATGTTCTTCATATAGTTTAGGGATTTAATCATTTTTATGTTGCATGATATTGCATTTTAGCCTTATAATGTGAGCATCAAGTATTTTTCTAAGGCATGTACCTATTTTAAAAGGGATTCTGAGCGCAGCGCTTGTTTAGCGCTACTGGCGCTTATCTAGCGCTTCAATTTGGTTCATTAAAAACAGATTCAGCAAGATGCGCTCGATGAGCGCTACCCGTTGCGCTCGTTGAACCTATTAGCGCTTTTCCTTTCTGCACATCTCCGTTGCGCCTGCTGAGCGCTTGTTGCTTGTCTCCGTGCACAACTTCAAGCACAGCGCGTTTTTACTGGTGTATGTGGCGTGTTCCTATTGGCTTATGCTAGGGTTGTGTCCTTGACACTATATAAACTTAGTTTTCACTCTTCTAGGTCAGATTTTGAGAGCATTAGCCCACCTTAGAGAGAGAAATACTTCTCCTTCATTTGTTCATGGGGTTCTATGCTTTAGAGGTGATTTCTATTTTGATTTGATCATCTTTTATTCATTCTAGTGCTATATTCTAATATCTATGTATTTGCTCTAGTTTGATTCTTCTCAAATCTTCATTGCATCATCAAGAAACAATCTTTTCTAAGATTCATGTGTTTAGATGCTTTTAGTATGATTTAAACTTAGTGTTTGATCATCTTTTGTGTCAATCTAGTGCAATACTTTTGTTCTCCATGTATTTGCTCTAGATTGATTTTCTTCATTCAAAAGCCCTCATTAAAAATCAAGTCTTTTATCTTTTATGGGTTCTTGATGCATTATATGATTTAAACCTTGTGTTTGATCATTTTCCTTGTCAATCTAGTGCAATACTTTTGTTCACCATGTATTTGCTCTAGATTGATTTTCTTTATTAAAAATCTTCATTTATCATCATGTCATTCATATCGTGGTTGATTGTCTTGGTTCCTACGTGAGCCGGTTGGACCGGTGCCGAGTTGACTCGGAGATCAAGACGGGCGTGCTTGTGGAGTCCATGGAATCAAAGAGGGGTACGGGGTACTATCAAGAATTGGAGCTAGGTGTCACAAGGGGCTTGTTGGGTAATTCCTAGTCTTGTTAATTCTTGTAAACCTTTTGATTTATGGAATGCATACGTACGTAGGACTAGGCCGTGGTTTTATGCTTAGGGTGTTTAGACCCTAAGTAGTTTCCACGTATATCTTGGGTCTTGTCTCTTTACTTTAATTGCCTTTATCTCTTGCAAATTTAATTGTGGCAATTTGAATGGAGTATGAATGATTATATATCTCTTAATTAGAATTAATTTTTAAATTGTTTTAAATTGTCGTCCTATTCACCCCCCTCTAGGACTCGTTAGTGCATTATATTTGTTTTCAGCAGATTGATTCCTCTCTATGTGCAAATTGAGTCCATGCGCATAATTACAGTCTTGGGATCATCTCTATCTTCATCTCTTCCTATGGTCGTCTGATTCCACAAAATTATATGCATGAGTGTATGGGTATCTTTGCACACGGAATTCCAGATTTTCAACAAACCAAAATCAAGAGCCCAACCAACATGGCGGAGAAAAACAAAGCACAAAACCCAAATTGTATAACATTTTCATTGCCTAGGTTGTTCTACATAGGTGTTTACGTATAAAATCAACACATCCAGTAATTAATTGACACCTAATTGAGAATGCCAAACGTTGACGGCTTGACATTAGTGAAAAGCACTGGATTATTAGTTTATAAAAGGATCAATACGATGTCGTATTAATCTCCAATTTGAAAGGTAGTTATTGGCAGTTATGAGCCAAAGAATTTGGCTTCGAAGCCATATTTTTAACTGTTAAAAGGCATGAGTTACACGTGTAAATATATATAATTGGCAGTTAGCAGTTGAAACACGTGGAACAGATCATGCAAGGCAGTTATTCTTTAAACTAACCATATAATTTGAATGACTAACCGTGCAAATTCAAAATTCAAACGTTTCTGAAAGGAGTTCGAAGCAAGTCAAGTTCAAATGCTTTGGGAGGGAAGAAACAATTTCAATGATGAAGTTCGAAGTTAAGAAATCAAGCGGGAAGTTCAACCTGCAAGCAAGGCCTATAAATAGAAGAAGTTGAAGAGTGAAAAACCCCCCGGACAAATCTTCAACAAACAGCAAAATTGATGCTTGGTTTGTTCTTTGGCAGTTAGAATTGTAGATTTAGGAATTCGACTCAGTTCGAAGTCAATTAGGAAGTAGTTTAAGAAGTAGTTTTAGGAAGTAGACGTTAGTACTTCTTGTTCCAATCAAGTGTTCGAAGTTCCTGTTGTCTTTCTATTTGAAATTGAAGACGATTTCGAAGTAAGTTTACCTTTGATTTGTTAATCAAAGTACCTTGTTTCTTTATTGTTCTTTGATTTCCTAAGAGAATTGGTTTATATTTCTTCACTTTGAAAGAAAAATCCTCTTAGTTGAGGTAATTGAACCAGTAAAACACAATCGTCTTATTAGATTTGGTTTTTCAAAGTTAATCTGAGAGAGAAGACTTAAAGGCTCTCTCTGGCACGCTCGCACATAATCATTTTCCATTGTAAAGAAGTAAAAGAACCAAATAGTAGGCCAACCAAAATGGTTGTTCCTGGGTCCAATTTCTAAGCTAGTGAAAATCACGAGCTCAAAACTCGTGAATTTCACTAGGTTATTCTATGTGGTTCAAATACAGGTGGTGCCTTCTAGACCAGTGAAATTCACGAGTGCGTTCGTTGTTTTTTGAAACTTAAAAATTCAAAAGCTCAAAGCAAGTGAATTTCGCTAGTTTGTGCTTAGTTGTTTAGATTAGTTATGTTGTCGGATGGAATCTCGAACTCGTGAAAATCACGAGTTCAAACCCAGTAAAATTCAAGAGCTTAATGCCAGTGAAGTTCACGAGCTCAAAGCCAGTGAAATTTATGAGCTCAGACTTGGTGAAGTTTACTGACACAGCAGAATTCACGAGAGAATAGTTAACATACTATTCTAAACAAAGGTAGGTCTCGAATCCACGAGAGTTCTTGAATTCACAAGAAGAAAGAGATTAACTCTGAATTTGTATTTGATTAAAAGTTGTTGAATAATAGAGATTACATACCCTTTTATAGGGAAGCCCTAGCAAATACTACTAGAAAATAAAATATCTCTGAAATAGAGAAACCCCCAAAATTGAAAACTAGAAACAAATCTAAGACTTTCCCAACTTGAATCAATGAAAATGAAATTACATACTAATAGTAATTCATAATCTCAATATTTCCTAAACTAGCAATTCCCACTTAGGGGCCTGCGTGACGTAGACCTTTAAGCCGTGCTAAAAGAACAAGAAAGACAAGGTCAGGGAGAAGGAGCTCGTTCTCTCCACTTTTTTTTGAAGCTCGCTCTTGTAGCTCGCTAAGCAATCAACCGCAACAAATGGCTATTAACCCTTTCCTCAACTCAATCTTTAGGCACAAGAAAGACTAATAAGGAATAAGGCATTGAAAAGAGAAAGAGGCGGTCTGATAGCTTTCTTTGTTGTTAATAATCAAGTAATCCAATATCCCGCTTTTCGAGTTTAGGCTTCCTTTAAATAAAAGAGATTTTATTGAGCAGGATAAACATTAGTTTCTTGGCACCAGGGATTGCCATTGAACTCTTTTGGGTAAGACAACGCAATTTACTAAATTCAAGGCCTAAATGAATGAATTGGAGGCCGAAATCCACCATCAGTCATGAACTTAGTGTGGTGAGTCATGACCGCAACGCGATTCTGCTTCAACCCAACAAGTTTGGGTTAATTCCGGGCTTTTCAATAAATTGCCGAATTTGACAATTTTCAATTAAAAGTTGTTTGGGCCTCCGAGGCTTCGACCGGTCCAACTGATCATAGAATTGGGCCACTACTCGTTCTACATCATTCACGAGCTCGAAGCTCATGAAGTTTCATAGGCTAGAAGTGGATGTTCGGTGAAGGTGGTAAGTGAGAGGTGAGTGGAGAGTAAAGTGTAAATTTGTATTTGCAGATTAAAAGGGTATCTTCATCATGAAGTTGTACTTATAGGTAATTAAAAACTGTGTGCATCTTTAGTGGGAATTAAGTTCACTTTTCTATCCTTATAGGTAATTTGTGTGACTGATGCTTTACATAGGTCAGAGAACAAACATACGTAACATATTATTGCATTAGGAAGAGATTCAATTACAATGAAAAGAAGAAGGCTTAAATAGAAAAATACCTACTAAACCCTAATTAACATAAATAAACCCTAATTAATCATAAAGATTAAACCACCCTTAATAATTATATAAAATAACAAAACGGCACTGGCTGCCATATATATTCCCCCCCCTTCAAACTCATGATGCTAGTCCGGAGAGCATCGAGAGTTTGCCAAGGAGAAAACAAAAACGAGCGGTGGTGTGCATCTTGGTGAAGAAATCGGCCAACTGAAGGGAAAATGAGACAAACGGGAGAATGATAGTGCGGGACTGAAGATGATGACAAACAAAGTGACAATCAATTTCTATATGCTTCGTGCGCTCATGGAAAACCGAGTTATGGGCAATCTGAAGAGTGCTTTTATTGTCACAATGAAGAGGCGTAGGAGAAGAGATAGAGACACTCATATTAGATAGAAGCCAGCGTAGCAAAACAACTTCAGAAGTAGCATGGGCCATGGCACGATACTCAGGTTCTACAGTAGAACGAGTAATGACGGATTGCTTTTTACTTTTCCAAGAGATAAGAGAATCACCCAAAAACACACAATAGCCAGAAGTAGACTTGCGGTCACACAGATCACCTGCCCAATCTGCATCAGGATAAGCCCAAAGGGTCAGGTCCGAAGAAGAAGAGAGATGTAAACACTGAAATGTGGTGCCACGAACATAACGAATGATACGTAGCAAGGCAGCCCAATGCGTAGACCGATGAGCACATACAAACTGACTGATGACGTGCACAACGTAGGAAATATCTAGTCGAGTAACAGTAAGATAAACTAAACAACCAGCAAGCTCACGATACTCGGTAGGATCGGCAAGAAGTTCCTCATCAAAAGCAAAGAACTTAGCATGTAACTCAATAGGAGTATCAACAATTTTGTCATCAGTGAGTTGAGTACGATGAAGAATATCAGTGGCATACTTAGTCTAGGTTAAAAGATAACCGTCAGGAGAAGATGCAACCTCAATGCCGAGAAAATACCGAAGAGGACCCAAGTCTTTCAATTCAAATTCGTGAAATAAATGTTGTTTGACCTCATCAATAGCAGTACAATCAGAGCCAGTAATTAATCATGTAATCAACATAGAGCAAAATAAGAACCAAACCCTGAGAAGTGCGGCGAATAAAAAGAGCAGACTCATGAGTGTTGGGCTGAAAACCAATCTGTAAAATCACATCATGACAGCGGGCATACCAAGCACGAGGAGACTGTTTAAGACCATACAGGGCACGGCGGAGATGGCAAACAAGACCAGGAGCATGAGAGAATCCTTGAGGGGGACGCATATAAACTTCCTCAGAAAAATAACCATTGAGGAACACATTTTTAACATCCAATTGAAAGAGAGGCCATTGATGCATAGCTGCAACGGAAATCAACATGCGAACAGAGGTCATTTTGGAAACAAGAGCAAAAGTCTCCTCATAATCAATACCATATTCCTGTGAAAACCCATTGGCAACTAAGCGAGCTTTGTATCGTTCCAAAAAACCATCAGAATGAGTCTTGACTTTGAAAACCCATTTGTAGCCAATAAGGTTCTTACCATCCGGAAAGGGAACTAGATCCCAAGTCTGAGTATTAGAAAGGGCAGTAAGCTCATCATTCATCGCGGTTAGCTTATCTGTTGTTTTGGTCCCTGAAGTATGCCACAAATTTCAAAATCGTCCTTTTAAGAATTCTGGTTTCAATTTCATCCTTGTAAAACTTTGACAATTTCAATGTTATCCTTCCGTCCAATGGAAAATGGAAAAGGCTTACGCGGACTAACAGAAGCCCAGTCATCCTATGACATGTACCATTCCACAAACAAAACCAATGGTGGGTCCCTGTCATCCTTCTCTCTCTCCCCCTTTAGTTTCCAAACCAATTAACCAAACACTCCCTATAGTTAAAAATAAAAATAGTTAACTATTTTAAAAAGGATTGAGCTCCTGTGATCGTTTTATTTTATTTTATTTTATTTTATTTTAAACGTTCTTCCCCAGTACAGTTGTTGCAAATTGTAAAATGAGAATTTTCTTCATTTTGTCATTACATGAGAAGTTCTTTTTTTTTTTTTCAACAAATAAAGGAAGAGAATTGGCATGGTGTTCTAGTTAAAAACAAAACTATTGTAATTAAGATTTAACTCATACGTATTTAGTCCATACAAATTATGATACAAAAGAGGGTTTTCCATGTAAATGCCCCGGTACGTTTCTCTCTTTACATTTGATTTTTTGTAATTTTATTTTATTTTTTGGATCAATTTGATTGTTTGTATTTGGGCCAAGAAAAAGGAAAAAGGGAAAAGTCTCTACATTTGATTTTTGAATTTACTGGATTGTGCAAGAAAGGTGTTTATTGTATGGTCTCTAAAAATAAGAAAGAAGATGGTAATGGAAAAATGGGAACCGGGTCCCTCTAGTGCCATATGCACCTATTGTATGGTCTATATTGTTCCACCTCATGGTAATCGTGACATTTTTAGTGTCTCGTAAATTTTATATTAAAAAACTCGAAGTAACTTTTAGGGAAATATTACAATACACATTATCCGGTCTTACAATACCATTTTAGAGACCAACTTTCCGCACCCAAGTTTATATATCTTCTTTACTTTCAAAATTCTATAAAAAAAATTAAAATAACGAATATGTATAAGTAAAATATTATACAGTCTTAACATATTTTATCTACTTTAAATAGAAAAAATATATAGAGAACATTAAAAAGGTAATATAAAGATATAAAGAAAAATAGATAAATAAATTACTTAAATTAATAATATAAAAGAATTAAGAAATTAAATTAAAAAAAGTAATTTAGTTAAATAAAGAATATTAAATAAATGAAAGAGAAAAAAGATATAGAGAATATTGAAAAAATATAAGAGAAAAAAGATATAAGGAAAAAGAGATAAAGAAATAATTAAATAAAAGAAATAAATTAAATAAAGGAATGAATTAATATAAAGAAATAATATAAACAAATGAATTAATACAATTAATTGGGGGAGGGGGGTAATCCGATAAAAGAGAAAGGTACAGCTGACTGGGATTCTGTTAATCCACGTAAGTTTTTTCCGTCACTCAATGGACGGAAAGGACGTCATTGAAATCGTCAAAGTTTTACAAGGATGAAATTGAAACCAGAATTCTTAAAAGGACGGTTTTGAAGTTTGTGGCATACTTCAGGGACCAAAACAACAGATAAGCCTACAAGCTTCTTTGTAGGACCAAGGTTCAAAATAGGTGTGTATGCTAGATAAGAAAGAGCAATAGGAAGATGAAAAACAAGTATTAGTAAAACCAAGTCTTACTGGCGGGCGACAATCGCGAGAAGGATATCCGCATGTAGGCGGATCAGAGTCTTTCGAAGTTGATGGAGGGCGGGTAGTTGGAGGAGCACGACAAACATAGTGTTGGGGAAAAGGAGGAATGAGGGTGGAAGGAGTAGGAGGGACACTTGAAACATCAGACAGTTCTAGAGTACGAACATACTCCTCTAGAGGGACTTCCAATGGGAATGGATCAATATGCACAAGATCCTCTTTGGCGACAGTGGCTTGGGTGGGTGGAAGAGAGAAGAAGGGCAAACGCTCGAAAAAATTAACATGCCAAGACACATACAATTTTTGAGTCACGGGACAGCGGTAGCCCTTTTCCTGGATGCCATACCTAAGAAGACGCATAAGACACAATGAGCACTGAGCTTAGTCCAGTCCTTTTTAGGGAGAAGAACAAAACAAGTAGAGTCAAACACACAAAGAAGAGAGTAGTTGGGAACCTTGCCATAAAGCCGTTCATAAAGGGTTGAACTAGACAAAAGGCCGATTGAGGAGATAAGCTGCAGTGAGCACAGCCTCTCCCCAAAAAACAGCAGGCACAGAGGAGGACAAAAGAAGAGACCGTGCAGTGTTGAGAAGATGACGATGCGTGTGTTCACCAAGAGAGTTCTGAGACAGAGTGTCAGTACATGAAGATTGGTGAATAGTGCCCTGAGTTGCTAGAAAGTCTGTGAATTCACCAAGAGAGTATTCTCCCCCTAAATCAGAGCGAAGAATTTTAATTTCAGTAGAAAACTGAGTTTGAACCATGGAGTGAAAAGTGCGATAAGCTTAGTAAAAATCGATTTATGTGTTAACAAATAAAACCAAGTGAACCTAGTAAAGTCATCAACAAATGAGACATAATATCGTGAACCTCCTTTGGTTGCAACTGGGGAAGGTCCCCACAAATCTGTATGACCAAGCTGAAATGGAGAAGTAGAAACAGATGTACTTTTATTAAAAGGCAAAGCAGATATTTTTGCAAAATTGCTACCACTGCATTTAGAAATATCAATAACAGAAGTGTTTCCCAAACAACCAGATTTTACTAAAACTTTCAAACGTTCACTAGATAAATTCCCTAATCTAGAATGCCAAGGATAAAAAGGAGAAGACTGCTGATCTAAACTAAAGGATGACATGACAGTGGTAGTAGGATCAATAGGAACATGTAAATACTCCAAAACATAGAGATCACCAACTCTACGCCCGGTCTCAATCTACTTCTTGGACATCCGATCCTGCACAACACAACCAGAAGAGGAAAATAGAACATCAAAACCAGAATCAGACAATTGACTAATGGAAAGAAGATTAAGGGATAAATGAGGAACATAAAAGACATTAGGCATAGAAAGGAAAGAAGACAGGGTCGGGAGAATAGAACCAATAGACACAACATGCATAGGAGATTCATTTGCAGTGGAAATACTAATAGGGAAGTGGGGGAGACACAATGACTTAGTAATGACAAAACAGGGGTCATATGGTGGGAGCAACCAGAATAAAAAATCCATGTGGTAGGTAGAATACCTGTGGTAGAGGAACCAAGCAAACCTGACTGGGTGGTGGTCATAGCAAAAGCCTGTGAATGATTTGGGTGGGTAGCCAAAGATGCCTGATACTGTTGATACTGGTCAAACAAAGGAGAATGAGGGACCCCATCAGAGTTAGAAAAAGCTGCTGGAGAACGAGAACTTGTTGATGCTGCTGTGATGGCCGAGAAGATTGCTAAGACTGTTGTGGTAGTCGAGAGGAAGAGGATGGCTTGGAACGAGAATTTTGTCCCGTCATCTGTAATAGCTTGGGGCAAGACTTCTTCCAGTGTCCCTTCTGACGACAGAAACTATACTCATCCATAGCAACATGAGGCTTAGGCTTGCCTGTAACCTAAATTAGGTGAGAAGCTGGAGTAGGCAAAAGAGGTGCCATATACGAAGCAAGCAAGGCAGCAAACACTATTTGAGAAGGAGGTGCAATAGAGGCCACCTTGAGCCTAGTTTCTTTGGCAATAAGTGCATGAATTACACCATCAATGGTAGGGCAGGGAGAACGATGAAGCATAGCCCCACGAAGAGGCTCAAATTGGTCACGAAGTGCCATAAGAAATTGTACAAGGCGACGCCTCTCTCGGTACTCTATAAAGAAGTCAAGAGACTGCAAGCCTTCAGGTTCCATTAAAGTCAATTGATCCCAATACTGTGTCATCTCATTGTAAAAATCTTGAATCGATTTACCATGCTACCTAGCATCCCGAATAGAGCTCTCAAGCTGATATTCTTTTGCAAAATTTGACTGAAGATACATAGCCTGCAAATAATCCCAAACTTCCTTCGTCGTATCATACTTTGAAAATTTCATACCAATGCTCGGTTCAACAGAATTTTGAAACCACGTAAGAACTCTTGCATTTTCCAATTCCCATTTTGCAAAGGCATATTCCTCATGTTTGGGATCATCGGATTTCACAGGTGTAGGTTTGATAATGGACCCAGTTACATGGCCCCACATGCCTTTACCAACAAACGAAGTTTTTATTACTCTAGCCCAATACGAATAATTAACACCATTCAAGCGCACACTAATAGCATTAAAAGCTTTATCATCCGACATATTGATAAAATTGGCAAAATTGACCAAAACTAATGGAAACAAACAAATCTTCCAAACAGATCTGATAACGAAGAACAACAGAGATGTGCAAAACTCCTCGAACAATGCTATAAACGAGAGATTGGATCTAAAATACCTTAGAAACTGTAGAACCAAGAGAACCCGGTATGTTTCGAGTGGAAACAGAGAGAACCCAGTAGGTTTCGAGTGGAAACATAAGTAAAACCCTCACTGTGGTGGTCGTACAGTGCAGTTGCTGGCCTGAGATGGCTTTCCGGTTGTCAGTAAGAGCAGAGAATGATCGTCAGATCCAAAAAACTTCAAATACTAACAGAGTGAAGCAGTAGCAGCGTCGTGGGTGGCCTGAAAATGGTTGGAAAATGCCTATTGGTGGTCGTCGGTGGCTGGATCTTGCTCGTAGATGGTTGTCGGTGTGAGGAAAGTACTTGTCTGTGTTCGTCAATGGTTGTCAGTGCTTGTCTGTGGTTGTCGATGTAAGGAGAAGAAGAAGAAAGAATAACTGGAGAAAGATAAAGAAGAAGAAGAAGAAGAAGAAGAAGAAGAAGAAGAAGAAGAAGAAGAAGAAGAGAGAGGGAAGAAGAAGAATTGTTGTCAGCCCTAATTAGGAGAGGGCTCTGACACCATGTGACTGATGCTTTATACAGGTCAGAGAACAAACATACGTAACATATTATTGCATTGGGAAGAGATTCAATTACAATGAAAAGAAGAAGGCTTAAATAGAAAAAGCCGTACTAAACCCTAATTAATCATAAAGACTAAACTACCCTTAATAATTATATAAAATAACAAATAATTGCATAAAATAACAAAACGGCGCTGGCTGCCATATATATTCACAATTTGCTAGTATATCTTTAAACCGAGGTGAAATATGGATTAACGGATTACAATGGGAGCATTGTTGGTGGAGATATCAACCTTAGAACAAAAGGCAAAAAGCTTTTTCAAAAACACACTCTTTCTCTCACACACACAGGGCCAGCCCAGGCCCAAGGCCCACAAGGCCTGGGCCTAGGGCACTCACAAAATCCCCAAAATTAGCGGCACCCCAAGAATTTTTAGTAGTAGGGTTGACTAGGGGTCTTTTCTTGCCTAAAGAGAAATATAAAAAGGCCAAATGTCATCCAAAATAAAAAGGCCCAAACGAAAAAAAAGAAGCCTGATCGAAAAAACAAAAAAAAATACTTTAAACCCTCGCAGAGTCGGCACACGAGCAGCCAAGGCAAAAGGGAAAAATAGAAAACTACACCATCCTTCTGGACCTTCTCGCATCTCTCTCTCTCTTTCCCGGTCCCACCCCTGACCCGAAAACAGAAAACCCTCCAATGTCACAGTCCACCATTTGTCAATTTCCTGGTGAATTTTTTCATTCTTGTTGATTCTATTACCATTAAGTATTTAAGTTATTATTTAACTTTAGAGGAATGAACCGATTAGGGTTTTGATTTATCATTTATGTTGTATTAGTTGGATATCTTGGATGTATGAGACTCACCCCTCACTAATTCGACTTTCTTGCTGATGCTGCTGTGGTGGCCGAGAAGATTGCTAAGACTGTTGTGGTGGTCGAGAGGAAGAGGATGGCTTCGAACGAGAACTTTGTCTCGTCATCTGTAATAGCTTGGGGCAAGACTTCTTCCAGTGTCCCTTCTGACGACAGAAACTATACTCATCCATAGCAACACGAGGCTTAGGCTTGCCTGTAACCTGAATCAAGTGAGAAGCTGGAGTAGGCAAAAGAGGTGCCATATACGAAGCAAGCAAGGCAGCAAACACTATTTGAGAAGGAGGTGCAATAGAGGCGACCTTGAGCCTAGTTTTTTCGGCAATAAGTGCATGAATTGCACCATCAATGGTAGGGCAGGGAGAACGATGAAGCATAGCCCCACGAAGAGGCTCAAATTGGTCACGAAGTGCCATAAGAAACTGTACAAGGCGACGCCTCTCTCGGTACTCTATAAAGAAGTCAAGAGACTGCAAGCCTTCAGGTTCCATTAAAGTCAATTGATCCCAATACTGTGTCATCTCATTGTAAAAATCTTGAATCGATTTACCATGCTGCCTAGCATCCCGAATAGAGCTCACAAGCTCATATTCTTTTGCAAAATTTGACTGAAGATACATAGCCTGCAAATAATCCCAAACTTCCTTCGCCGTATCATACTTTGAAAATTTCATACCAATGCTCGGTTCAACTGAATTTTGAAACCACATAAGAACTCTTGCATTTTCCAATTCCCATTTTGCAAAGGCAGTGACATACTCCTCATGTTTGGGATCATCGGATTTCACAAGTGTAGGTTTGACAATGGACCCAGTTACATGGCCCCACATGCCTTTACCAACAACGAAGTTTTTATGACTCTAGCCCAATATGAATAATTAACACCATTCAAGCGCACACTGATAGCATTAAAAGCTTTATCATCCGACGTACTGATAAAATTGGCAGAATTGACCAAAACTAATGGAAACAAACAAATCTTCCAAACAGATCTGATAACGAAGAACAACAGAGATGTGCAAAACTCCTCGAACAATGCTACAAACGAGAGATTGGATCTAAAATACCTTAGAAACTGTAGAACCCAGTATGTTTCAAGTGGAAACAGAGAGAACCCAGTAGGTTTCGAGTGGAAACATAAGTAAAACCCTCACTGTGGTGGTCGTACAGTGCAGTTGCTGGCCTGAGATGGCTTTCCGGTTGTCGGTAAGAGCAGAGAATGATCGTCAGATCCAAAAAACTTCAAATACTAACAGAGTGAAGCAGTAGCAGCGTCGTGGGTGGCCTGAAAATGGTTGGAAAATGCCTATTGCTGGTCGTCGGTGACTGGATCTTGCTCGTAGATGGTTTTCGGTGTGAGGAAAGTACTTGTCTGTGTTCGTCAATGGTTGTCAGTGCTTGTCTGTGGTTGTCGATGTAAGGAGAAGAAGAAGAAAGAATAACTGGAGAAAGATAAAGAAGAAGAAGAAAAGAAGAAGTCAACTGAGAGGAGAGAAAGAAGAAGAAGAATTGTTGTCAGCCCTAATTAGGAGAGGGCTCTGACACCATGTGACTGATGCTTTACACAGGTCAGAGAACAAACATACATAACATATTATTGCATTGGGAAGAGATTCAATTACAATGAAAAGAAGAAGGCTTAAATAGAAAAAGCCGTACTAAACCCTAATTAATCATAAAGACTAAACATCCCTTAATAATTATATAAAATGACAAATAATTACATAAAATAACAAAATGGCGCTGGCTGCCATATATATTCACAATTTGCTAGTATATCTTTAAACCAAGGTGAAATATGGATTAACGGATTACAATGGGAGCATTGTTGGTGGAGATATCAACCTTAGAACAAAAGGCAAAAAGCTTTTTCAAAAACACACTCTTTCTCTCACACACACAGGGCCGGCCCAGGCCCAAGGCCTAGGCCTAGGGCACTCACAAAATCCCCAAAATTAGGGGCACCCCAAGAATTTTTAGTAGTAGGCTTGACTAGGGGTCTTTTCTTGCCGAAAAAGAAATTTAAAAAGGCCCAATGTCATCCAAAGTAAAAAGGCCCAAACGAAAAAAAAGAAGCCTGATCGAAAAAACAAAAAAAAATACTTTAAACCCTGGCAGAGTCGGCACACGAGCAGCAAAGGCAAAAGGGAAAAATAGAAAACCTACACCATCCTTCTGGACCTTCTCGCATCTCTCTCTCTCTCTCCCCCGGTCCCACCCCTGACCCGAAAACAGAAAACCCTCCAATGTCACAGTCCACCATTTGTCAATTTCCTGGTGAATTTTTTCATTCTTGTTGATTCTATTACCATTAAGTATTTAAGTTATTATTTAACTTTGGAGGAATTTTTTCCATCCTTGTTGATTCCATTACCATTAAGTATTTAAGTTATTATTTAACTTTAGAGGAATGACCGAACGGGGTTTTGATTTATCATTTATGTTGTATTAGTTGGATATCTTGGATGTATGAGACTCACCCCTCACTAATTCGACTTTCAATGGTGTTGAAAACTTAAATTACGGGAAATTATTTTCGACAGGGTTTTGTTTAATAGGGTTTAGCGTAGTTTAGATTATATATTAACAATCATTTTGGGTCCCCGAAAGCATCAATTTTTTGCGCTAAAGATTGATTATTCTTCACATGTCCTCACTTAACATTGTTCTATATTATTTTACGTTACATATATACAGGGGAAAAACCAATTATTACAGACAGTGAGTGAGCGTTATACGGCGTGGTACAATTTTCCCGAAACCAATTTTTTCGGAGTGATACAACGTCTATATGTGATTGTACTCTTAGGGCACATTTTTTAGACTAGGCCTAGAGTACTTCAAACCCTTGGGCCGGCCCTGCACACACAGACACACACATTGCATAGGATGCCATGGTGGAGCCGTGAAAACGCCCATCTACCAGATCAAAGCTGGTCCTCTAAAAAATTGGGTACCAAATGCGTACCTACTACTTAATGATCTGTAAGTAAATCTTCACATGTGAAGTGTCTGGCCCTCCATTTTGCTTTGTTCTCACGTTTATAAAACTTCTAAGGCTGTACTAATTTGTTCAATAATAGAGGTAAAAGAAACTGTAAGAGAATATATGAAAAGCATGCCCAAATCCTTACATTCGAGTTTCCCAACACAAATTTAATTTCCGAAATATGGCCTAAAGGAACTTAGGGTTAAAGAAAGAAAATCACAAACTGATCAATTGAGCAGTACTGCTCAGATCCAAAAATAACTATAAAAAAAAAAAAAAAAGGTTATCTACGGCTCCGAAAGATGTACGGAGAAATTATTGCGTGATTTAAATTTGTTTAGGTGCAAATCCAAGCTTGCAAGTAATCTCAAAAACATAAATTGTCATTATGGGACCACTGAAATTTTAGTAAATCTTAAACCTTAGGATATTAAGATTAGTCATGTGCGTGTAAGCTGGCAAGGACGGAGCCAGGAATTCCACTATGCAGGAGAGAATTTTTTTTTAAGATACTTTGCAGGGGCGAACTTATATAATTCATAGGAAAAATTATTTTTTTTCTATATAAAACTAGAGGTTTCTTTCTTTCTTTGCAGGAGCGACTACCCCTACTGGCTCCTCCCTAGCTCCATCCCTGTAAGCTGGTCTGGACATCCGATTTTAAAAGTAATAATAATATTACCACTATCATAAGTTTGGTTTAATGCTATGAACACATTTCACAATAGAATTTACCTCCACGTCATCTCCCATGATTATTTGTTCTCTTTTATATGAATGCATATTTTTTTCTTCGGACTAAAAAATGTGTAGTGACATTATCATCTACTCCTCGTGCTCCTCAATAATCAGTAATGAGTTAAAGTAGAATTTTCCTTTTTACCTTCTCTTAAAAAATAAATATAAAAAGACAATGTTTTTGAGATTACTAGCAAGCTTGGTCATGTGTACTTCTTAATACTAACTATTGCGATAATGTCATCATTGGGCCATGATTAAAATTGTAGAGAAATTCCAATTCCAATTCTAACCATAAACCCCACAAAAAGATGCGGGCTAAGCAGACAAAACACTTTCTAAAAATCTAACTTTCCTTCGCGTCGGTAATTGCATTCACCTCAGGTAAGTCTATAAGCTAATTTTGTAAAGGTGTGTATCATATGCATCTTATGTGGTGTGTCTCGAATTTTTCACTAAAAATCATAACATATTAGTACGTGTCGTAATTTTTATACTAAAAGCTTGTAATGTTTTGGAGATGCATATGGTAAACACCCAAATAGAGGTGTATTATATTACAGCCTTTCCCCTCATCATTATAGCTTTCGCATCAACTTTTACCTACACTTTTTAAAATGAAAAATGCTACAAACAACTCACTGGGTTGTTTCAAATGTTCAAAAAGTGTATTGGAATATATGAAAAGTACGTAGAAATATGTGAAAGTGAAAGTGTAACACAAAGTGCATTGATGTGTGTGATGTTTTGTCATCTTCTGAGCTTTTTGACAGCCAACGGGGCGATCAATAGAATGATCTTTCAAAATCATCTTTCACTTTTGCCCATTAACTTTTCAAAAGGACAAAATAATACCCTTTCGTCTCAAATTTCTTGTCCGCTTTTGGCATCTGTGGCATTTTTATTACTTATATCTTTCAAGCTATAATATTTTTTATGATTTTGAAAAAAAAATTCAAAAGATTTAATCATGATCTATCAAATAAGATTCATATTGCATATTTAAAATATTATAGATTTGAAAATATAAAATAATACTTTGAGATGTCCAGCCAGAATGGTAAAAATGGACAAGAAATTTGGGACGGAGGGAGTAATTGTACAAATTTTTATCCATTAACTTTTCAAAATAGAAACTCATAAAGGGACAGCCAAAAATAGACTATTGGACTATTATTTATGGACGGATGGAGTATATCTATATGACAAAATAAGAAGTCCTGAATATTGCATAACCCAACCAAATCAAAATAGAAGTCGACGTTTTTTCAAGTCGTGAGTATTTTGAAAGCCCGTATTCTAGATTCTTTCCTTCAATGATTGTTTCTACTTCTGTCGAAACTATTTTTGCTAATATCAAAATTCAAGTCCATAAAAAACTTGTACCATGTAAAGGGTACAAAACTCTTATGCGTTAGAGCATCTGTAGCGCTAACTCTTTTTTTTCCTCAAATTTGATCAAAAAAGAGACTGAAAGCTTGATTCAATATAGTGCAATCCAATCACAAACCTATTTTTTACTCAGATTTGCTTTAAAAAAATTCATATACATTTTTGTACCCTTCCTAGAGCCTCTTCAACCAGACGCCGCCAACGTAGCGTGAACCGCCAACGTAGCGTGAACCGCCACCCAACCAGCTCTCTCTCTCTCTCTCTCTCTCTCTCTCTCTCTCTCTCTCTCTCTCTCTCTCTCTCTCTCTCTCTCTCCTGCGACTCTCTTCCTCCACAACACCACAAAGACGTAGATCGACCAACGCAAAGCACCACCACAAACCGTCATCAATTCTTCGTGTTCATCGATCGTCATAGCACGATCTATTTTCTACTACCACCACCAGACAACCACAAACACCATCCGTCCCCGGCGAGCTCACGATCTGGGTTCTGTTGCCCTTGCCAGAGTTGACGGCGGCAGCGGCGGAGGAGTTTCGGCGATGAACACCACCACTAAGTTACCGTTGGAAATTTGGGTAAAGGGTTGTGTATGCCTTGATTTGGGTAAAATTTTGAGTAAAACTCAAATGGGTATGGGTTTGGTTCAAAGATTGGAGTAAGTTTTGGAGCTTTTGACTTAGATTTTGAATTTGGTTTTAGTTCTGAGTTAGGGATGGAGGTGCTTTTACAGATTTGGCATTAACAAAAATATTTTTGGCATTATCATTTTTCTATTTTGGAAACCAATTTTTTTTTTAAATTACGCTTTTTTAAGAAAATTTAAGAGTTCATTTTAGTGTTTTTATAAAAGTAGAACAGAACAAAAGCCCAACTTATTGGGTTAGGCCCCAAAGAATAACCAATAACATATTTTGTTCAATGATGAAATTTAAAATAGAGTTTAGGCATTGTGTTCAATGACATAAATTTAGAATAGCCTGATCTCTCTCAACACGGTCAACAATAAATTCTCTCTCAAATTATTATTATCATTTTTCTATTTATCTTTATTCACTCATTACCCCTAAAATGTAAATCAATCAGAGTCTTAAACTTTAGGCTCAGTGGATAACTTTAATCTTTTAGGCTGTGTTTGGATGGCAGTAATCTCAAGGGGGAATGGGAATGTGATGCCTTCTACCCATGATTCCAACATTTGGAACAGACAGGAACAAGAATGTGATGCTAGGCTTTTATGATTCCAACGTTTGGCAGAGACATGAATAGGAATGTGATTCCTGATGACATATTCAACCAAGAATCACATTCTTTGACTGAGTGGGAATCTGATCCCTCCCTTACCCCATGGGAATCTCAGATTCCTGGATCATTCATTAAGAAAAGGAAATGTTGATTTTAATAAATTTCCAAAATAATTATTTCCCGCGTAAGATTACTTAAACACCGAAATGCAATTCTTCCTGGTATCAAATTCCTAGGAATTCGATTCCCAGTAATCATATTCCTATTCATACTTAAGATTTTGGTCATCCAATAGAAATAGGAATCCGATTACCAGGAATCTGATTACCAATAATTCGATACCCAGAGTAATTCTATTCCGACGTTTGGATTAATCCGTAATATTCTTCAGGAATCATTTATTTTGGAAATTGACTATAGTCAAACATTTCATTTTTATATGGATCGAGCCACGAATCCAAGATTCCCATGGAAGTGGGAGGGATTAGATTCCTCCTCTATTCAAGAATGTGATTTCTCTTGAATTGGGAGGTCAATAATCGCATTCTCATTTCCACTCTTTCCAAATAGAAATGATAGAGTTCCGAAAACACGTTCTCATTTCTCATTCTCCTCTTAGGTACCTATCGTCAAAACAGAGTGTATATATGTAATAGATCCATGTGGTAGATAGCAAACCAGGCACCCTGACCCCACCCTTAACTGTAATTCCGCCACTGAACAATAATATTTAGGGGTTAATCCAGAAACTGACTTAAGTTAGAAACTGGATTAAGTCAGTTTTCTGGGTTGATGTATTTTGAAAGAGTGACATGTCTCATAAAGTACAATAAGACAGTTTTGAGTTTAAATCAGTTTTGTGGAACAATTGAAGATGATTTGGGTACACCACTAAGTGTATCCCAAATGTACACCACCACATCCCGATCGCCCATCTTAGAAATCAATTTTCCTGATTTTGAAATGCACTCTTATCGGTCAAAGAGCTATTTGACCAGTAAGAGTGCATTTTAAATCCGGAACGTCGAAAAAAGCATTTGGATAGTCAGGATATTGTGGTGTACATATGGGGTACCCATATGTGGTCTTTGACCGGTAAGAGTGCATTTCAAATCCACAACATCGAAAAAAGCATCTGGACGATCAGAATGTGGTGGTGTACATATGGGGGTACTCAAATGTGGTGTACCCATGGCATTGTTGGTGGAACAATTATGAAGATTCAAGTGTGTATTACAAGACTTGCACAAACGAGAAAAGAATATGTGGGGAGAGAGAGGGAGTGTGTGTGTGGGTGGGTCACTTTGTCTAGGCTACATGTTTTGGGTGATTCTTGGCTTCCTTCTTTGAAAAGTATGTTTATTCACTTTCCACTTATAATAATGTGAAAGTGAAAATGTAACACAAAGTGCATTATGTGTGTGATGTTTTGTCATCTTCTGAGCTTTTTGGCAGCCCACGGGGCGATCAATAGAATGACCTTTCAAAATCATCCTTCACTTTTGCCCATTAACTTTTCAAAGGACAAAATAATACCCTTTTGTCTCAAATTTCTTGTCCGCTTTTGGCATCTGTGGCATTTTTATTACTTATATCTTTCAAGCTATAATATTTTTTATGATTTTGAAAATTTTGTTCAAAAGATTTAATCATGATCTATCAAATAAGATTCATATTGCATATTTTAAATATTATAGATTTGAAAATATAAAATAATGCTTTGACATGTCCAGCCAGAATGGTAAAAATGGACAAGAAATTTGGGACGGAGGGAGTAATTGTACAAACTTTTACCCATTAACTTTTCAAAATAGAAACTCATAAAGGGACAGCCAAAAATAGACTAGTGGACTATTATTTATGGACAGATGGAGTATATCCATATGACAAAATAAGAAGTTCCGAATATTGCACAACCCAACCAAATCAAAATAGAAGTCGACGTTTTTTCAAGTCGTGAGTATTTTAAAAGCCCGTATTCGAGATTCTTTCCTTCAATGACTGTTTCTACTTTTGTCAAAACTATTTTTGCTAATATCAAATTTCAAGTCCATAAAAAACTTGTACCATGTAAAGGGTACAAAACTCTTATGCGTTAGAGCATCTCCAGCGCTGACTCTTTTTTTCCTCAAATTTGATCCAAAAATAGCTTGATTCGATATAGTGCACTCCAATCACAAACCTATTTTTTACTCAGATTTGCTTTAAAAAAATTCATATACATTTTTGTAACCTTCCTAGAGCCTCTTCAACCAGACGCTGCCAACGTAGTGTGAACTGCCACCCAACCAGATCTCTCTCTCTCTCTCTCTCTCTCTCTCTCTCTCTCTCTCTCTCTTGTGACTCTCTTCCTCCACGACACCACAAAGACCTAGATCAACCACCGCAAAGCACCACCACAAACCGTCATCAATTCTTCGTGGTCATCGATCGTCATAGCACGATCTGTTTTCTACTACCACCACCAGACAACCACAAACACCATCCGTCCCCGGCGAGCTCACGATCTGTGTTCTGTTGCCCTTGCCGGAGTTGACGACGGCGGCGGCGGAGGAGTTTCGGCGATGAACACCATCACTAAGTTACCGTTGGAAATTTGGGTAAAGGGTTGAGTATGCCTTGATTTGGGTAAAATTTTGAGTAAAACTCAAATGGGTATGGGTTTGGTTCAAAGATTGGAGTAAGTTTTGGAGCTTTTGACTTAGATTTTGAATTTGGTTTTGGTTCTGAGTTAGGGCTGGAGGTGCTTTTACAGATTTGGCATTAACACAAATATTTTTGGCATTATCATTTTTCTATTTTGGAAACCAATTTTTTTTTTAAATTACGCTTTTTTAAGAAAATTTAAGTGTTCATTTTAGTGTTTTTAATAAAAGTAGAAGAGAACAAAAGCCCAACTTATTGGGTTAGGCCCCAAAGAATAGCCAATAACATATTTTGTTCAATGATGAAATTTAAAATAGAGTTTAGGCATTGTGTTCAATGACAGAAATTTAGAATAGCCTCTCTCTCAACACGGTCAGCAATAAATTCTTTCTCAAATTATTACTCTCATTTTTCTATTTATCTTTATTCACTCATTACCCCTAAAATGTAAATCAATCAGAGTCTTAAACTTTAGGCTCAGTGGATACCTTTAATCTTTTAGGCTGTGTTTGGATGGCAGTAATCTCAAGGGGGAATAGGAATGTGATGCCTTCTACCCATGATTCCAACGTTTGAAACAAACAGGAACAAGAATGTGATGTCAGGCTTTTATGATTCCAACGTTTGGCAGAGACATGAATAGGAATGTGATTCCTAATGACATATTCAACCAGGAATCACATTCTTTGACTAAGTGGGAATCTGATCCCTCCCTTACCCCATGGGAATCTCAGATTCCTGGATCATTCATTAAGAAAAGGAAATGTTGATTTTAATAAATTTCCAAAATAATTATTTCCAGCGTAAGATTACTTAAACACCGAAATGCAATTCCTCTAGGTATCAAATTCCTAGGAATTCGATTCCCAGTAATCATATTCCTATTCCTACTTAAGATTCCGGTCATCCAATAGAAATAGGAACATATTGCCGTCAAAACATAGTGTATATATGTAATAGATCTATGTGGTTGAAAGAGTGACATGTCTCAAAAAGTACAATAAGACAGTTTTGAATTTAAATCAATTTTGTGGAACAATTGAAGATGATTTGGATACACCACTAAGTGTATCCCAAATGTACACCACCACATCCCGATCGCCCATCTTAGAAATTAATTTTCCAGATTTTGAAATGCACTCTTACCGGTCAAAGAGCTCTTTGACCAGTACGAGTGCATTTCAAATCTGGAACGTCGAAAAAAACATTTGGATAGTCAAGATGTTGTGGTGTACATATGGGGTACCCATATGTGGCCTTTGACCGGTAAGAGTGCATTTCAAATCCTTAACATTGAAAAAAGCAGTTGTTGATCTATTTCTATGGTGGAAGGATCTGAATCTGAATAATGACAAAAAGATGATATGGGAAGTAGTTCCCATGGCAAAGTTATGGTCAATTTGGAACCTGAGAAACAGTTTCATTTTTTAGGAGAAAGTCCCTGATTGGAATGAATCCTCCACCCTCATCAAGACTAGAATTGCTCTTTGGGTAAAACCAAAGTTTGGAAGAAATGATCTCTCCATGGATGACTTCCTTTTCAGGCTTAAAAGCATTGTGGAATCTTTGTAGACATGCATCTGTTTTTAATCATAATTTCACTGCTGTAGTAGACATGCATATCTGTTTTTACTAAAATATAAAACCTAGAATCTGTAGCAGAATCTTAAATAGAATCTAAAATCCGTATGCACTACTATCACACACACACGCCCTAGCATCAATGGGGCAGTAAAATTGGGTGAGATGGTTGCGTTTGGCAAATGTCCTATCCCCCAACAGATCAGATCATCCAGTGCCCCTGCACCGCCACACTGTCCCAGGTTCCTTTTCCGTCACATATTGGGATGTGCCTACACATTTGTCTTAACAGTCCACTGGCCTAATAATAAGGCAAGAACAAGACAAAAAAGGCACTCCAGTGTATTTTTTTCACTTTTTTATACACTTTCACGTATTCCTATACATTTTTCACACATTTCAATACACTTTTTAAACCTTAACATCAGCCCAATTGGACTGATTTTAGAATTTTCCTTTACAAACCCCTTCCCAACTCTCTTTGGTCAGAAGAGCTGTATATAGATGTCACATAGGAGTATATTAAGAGACCTGGCTAACTGTCGCCTAACATTGCACTCCTACTTTCGAGCTCGTTTACTTGATACACCCCATGAGGTGGATCCTTTTCCTGATGAATCCACTCTATTCCTCTGCCGAGGTTTGATACAAAACATGAAAACTTTCTCCGGAATCTTCTTCGAAAACTGAATGTGTGGGCGTGATTACTATGCACACGGTACACTAAGTTAATCACACCCACACATTCAGTTTTCGGAGGAGATTCCGGGGAAGAATTTCATGTTCCATGCAGTTTTCCATTCCTCTGAATATGATGATCGTGATACTTTTCCATACAAAATTCAAACCTTTGAAGCCTCAAACATTTTCCTTGCTCAACCCCTTGCAAAGGTCCAAATCCTACTTGGAAATTTTTTTTTTTTTTTTTTTTTGCCATTCGATATACATCAGTAGAGTTAGCTGTTAGCTTTTAGTAAACCATACGGGTCGACCTCTCCATATGAGTCGAACCCATAACCTCACCCCTATAGAATGGACTACACGACCAACTAGGCCAAGTGCCCTGATCTACTACTTGGCAAATATGAACGACAATAATAGACTTTTTTGACACTGGTGCACCAGCCTCCATTATAAACCCAGCCATTCTACCCAGTATATTATATGAGTTATTAGCAATCCTGTTTCCGAATTTTCACGTCCAATCAGCGATCAACAGTCCAGATCATATTACACTTTAAAAAAAATATTTTTACATTTACTTTAATACCAATTTATCTAGACCTTTGATCGCCGATCAGACGGTCGAGGGAGCTCAGTACACTACAGGGCCTCCGGATTCCAGATGGAGAAAGCTTTATCACACCACGGGCTTCGTCTCAACTACAAATAAATAAATTCATGTTCTTATTCGTAAATCACGACCTTTTATAGATCTGACATGGCTTTACCAAATTATTCCAGATAATTGCACATTCTCAAAGAAGCAATCAACGGTAAACAATATATCTGATCAAATAACCTCACTACATTTTTGGCACAAAATCTCACTCTATTCTCACGAAAATGGGAAGACTAAGCTACTTTAAGTACCGAGGTTCCATCAGAACATGGGAAGAGAAACATCAGGATCCCAATGGACCAACAACCTTTTCTGGTACAGAATTACAGAACTTTACTCGGACCAAAATTTCACAAACGCGGCAACGAATGACTTAATAAATACCAAAAGCGGATTAGTGTCCGGCTTAGCAGGTTTCTTCAATGTTGTTTCCCACGATTCGCTGCCAGAAGACAAACCAAAGCAAATTATTGATCACCAAACAACTACATATAGTGACGTTGAGTATGTATCTGCACATTCTGAAGTTGGGGTTAATACTTACAGATTCATCCTGTCTAAAGTTGGATTGCTTCCCTTTGCGGAGATGCTACCATTTTTCACGTTCGGGTCAGGGTTGCTTTTACTCACTATCTCCTTTTCCAAAGTTGCCTGCTTAGAGGACTTGCTAGTAATATTGCCATTGAGACTCCGGGCATCGATGCCAACTGCGGAATCTATTAAAACCTGCAAAAGTACAACCACGTGCTCACAAGGTACACAATAAGAATAAGACCAATAGAGACTCCGTGTCGAAAATGACAAAGAAGCAAAGTTCCGAAACAAATCATAACTTCTACCATTAAAGAAAACAAGTAATAATGTGCAATGGGTACTCTAACCAGAGGCGTGATCAATGATTTTTAGAAGAATTTGCAGTGGGAAAGTAAAACGACGACACGAAACCGAACAAATGAACTTCTTTATTTCATTTTCTTCTCATCTTTCCCTTTTTCTACACAAATATCGCCTTCAGATATATGAGCCAAACACAGTATAGAAGTCATATTTTAATTGTTATTTAAAAGAGTTACGTCAACTGTCACCCGCATTTGCTAGATTTAACCAACCATTCAGGAGATAAAAACTAACAATATTAATATAAAAAGGATGGAAGTTATAATGGGAGAGCAGGACAACTATATCACGATACAATAATACCGGCTAAACTACATCCAAGCCAGAAAAACTACGAAACATGTTGACCTACAGGCTGACCTTATATGCTGTGGTTTATGCATTTAATCAACATACTTGTTCCCAAATTCAATCAAACACTCATTTCATCGAGAAAGTGTGCGCGATAAAAGCATCAAAATTTGAAAACAAGCCAACCACCTTAAAGCGAACCATGGAATTGGAAAATCAAAACTAATAGCCTCTTGTTTATTAAGGCAATTTTGCAATTAAATAACCAAAGCACTCATATTTTCATCTTGTTGGTAAAGAAATGTCTATTGTCACACTATGATGCACGGACACGGAAACGGGAATTCTAAAAAAATGGGGATACGGACACGGCAGGGGACACGCCACGTGTATATTTATTTATATATAATATAATAAATAAAAAAATTTAAAGAAAATATAAGCAAAACAAGCGGAGAAAACTTCTATACATATGATAGAAATTATATGAAGAAATTACACTTTTTTTACTCCAAGTATTGATTAATTATAAATTTACCCCAAAAAGTTTCAGTTTGACCCCTGCCGTGTCCCCAGCCGTGTCCGTGTCCCCATCCATGTGGCGTGTCGGGACACGTGTCCTGTCGTGTCCCCGTGTCAGGACATTGCGATACGGGACCCCTAGAGGTGTCGGTGCTTCGTAGGTGTCACACATGCATAAAGCATAAGACAACCCTTAACCTTAAGACATAAGCCATGCATCTACCAGAAACACCAAGGACCAAATAAAGGGAGGAACATTAGGAAATTGTGCCTCGAACTAGATAGCCTAACTTCAGAAATACATTGTTCCATTTACTTTGACTGAAGCTTTTTTCATTCTTCTGAAATAACATTGCAATTCCATGAGCCTATTTCAATTTCACAATTATCATGCCATTGATACAATGAACAAGAATTGTGTTTCTAAAGGCAACCTTTCCAATCACACCTTACATGCAGAAAATGGTTTCAGGGTTCTGAATCGCGGGATCAGGATGCATATTGGCAATCGTGATGGCCATGGATTGGGAAAAGATCCAACAGCATCAGCACTGGTGATACAGCCATATATCGTTCAAAATATGAAACGTAAAACTACACCCAGTTATTTTGTATTTCTTTTATATGTTAACCATATTATTCTCCAAGGCATGTACAAACCCATTAATGGGTGTATGGTTGGGGTAGACTTAGTAAAGACCTAACCTTTTGAACCGTCTTATATGGTCGTTTCAACATGCATATCTACTTGTAAAAAAAAAACATGCATATCGTATTTCTACTGCTTGTGGTTGTACTTTTTCCTATACTGTTTGAGACTACTCCTAAGGGCGTACCCAGTGCATGATGCTCCCACATATAATGGATCTGGGAAAGGGATGATGTACGCAGCCTTCCCCTGGATGTAGGCTACTGCTATACCAAAATCATACTGCAGATAATGAGCCAAGCGGGAATACATGGGAGAAAATATATTCCTCAAGCACCTCAGTTCAAAAAAGCACCTCAGTCCATAATAGCATCACTGGAATATTTGCAGAATGGAGGGGAAAAATAGCAGTACCACTTATGCAGGCCAATATTTTACATATTATAGGAAAATATGAATTGTAGTTTTTTATTTTGAAATTAGTATTTTATTAGGAATCTTTATGTTTTAGCATAAATTGCCTACAATATTAGGTCTACTTAGTCAGGTTGATTCTATTTCCTTTTTATTATTTTCTTGTTCTCCAAGACTTAAATTTAGTTTTTCATTGTTTTATTTCCTTTTTCGTATTTCAATGTTAAACTGCTATCATTATAAATAAAGATGTCATCCTTAGGGCTGTGAGTAGTTGATTTGATTAATTGAAAAACGAGTTTACCTCATATAGTTTGGTCGTGGAGAGAGTATCTCTAGTTCAAATTTGTTTGTGTTTTCTTCTTGCAAAAAGTTTTAGTCATACACGACCCTGCATTAGGTGGTATCACAGCTCTAGTTTCAATACTGATTATGGCCGAAGGACGTGCTAGAGGTCGAGATAGACGAGGAGGTCGGATAGCCGCTATTGAGGAAATCTACGAGTGGGATGAGGTTGCTCGAGAAGCCCGAATGGAGTCAGCATCTAGAAGCAATATTTGGGGGGTCGCACAACGCCTCGAGGCTTTAGAAGTTGAAAACTCGCCTCACCGTCGTCTGTTTAAACCTAACCCCCTCCTCAAGGGGGGTTTTCAAATGATGAGGATGCCAACCCTTTTGCTTGTCACTATCAGCGACGGGTGGGGTCAAGAGGTCTTGGTTCACAACTGCGATTCTCATTACTGGGAGTCCATTATGATGATTGAACTGCCCCAAGTTTCAGGGAGATCCGACACCAAAGGAGTCCCTGGACTAGACTAATGCCACCAACGAAATCCTAGATTTCAAAGAGGTTCCTGAGGATAAAATGGTCTCTCTTGTGGCTAACAGATTCAGTGGGAGGGCCTCTACTTGGTGGCAGCAATTCAAACACAGCAGGCAGAATCAAGGAAAGGAGAAGTTTCGTTCGTGAGAAAAATTAAAAAGCCATATACGTTCTTTCTTTTTATGCTTTATACCTTGGTCTTGAACCAGAGAAAATCTGGGGTTAAACAACCTCGTAAAAGTCAGTTGGCTTTTCAATCTATTTGCCGCTATAAAGTCCTATCTATCACCCAATTTTTCAAGCAAAATATCTTCGAGTTTGGGCCATAAAAGTTGCTTAAGAAATAAATTAACGCCCAAGGTAAGAGTTTGTAAAAACTGTTCATGGGAATCATGAAAAGTAGTATATAGAGTTTGAACTATTTGAAAAAGAATCTAGTGGAATTTTTTTGAATACATGTACATCTTTGACATCACAAGATAGCTGGGATTCACTTCCAGTATATGATACATATCCGAAGGAGTATGACCAAGTAGTCACTACAAAGGAAGATTATAATGAGAGAGGCAAGATTGATGCGGCTGAAGAAAAAAGCATTGCAATTGATATGGACAGTGGTGCACACACTGCACAGAAAGAAGAACTTGTGAATCTGTGATGGATAAGCGGCCACTTAGAGTTGTGGGCATGAAAAGCATTGATGGGTCCATGTATCTTGACACAAGTCCAACTATGAGCAAGATTTTTTCTACACCGAAACCTTCTGATTTGAATGACGCACACCATACTTGAAAGCTTGGTTATGAATGTCGTGCACAGTATTCAGAAATTGGATGTGGTTGAAGCTGATCACAATGATTAATTTGAGGGTCCTTTTTTGGAAATTTTCAACAACTTTGAAAAGAAGACTATTGATTTCATTTCTCCAATAGAAGTTTATCCTTTTAAATTTTGAAGACTCTTCTTTGAAATTTATGTTCAGAAAAATCAATTTGACGTACAAGATTGATGCGGACAAGATTGGCATTTTAAAACTACTAGAAGCCATGGAAACTAGAGGACAAGTTTTCTCAAGTGGGGAGAATGATGCAGGCCAATATTTTACATATTCTGGAAAAATACGAGTTTTCGTTTTTTATTTCAAAATTAGAATTTAAATTTTATTAGGAATCTTCATGTTTTAGCATAAATTGCCAAGAATATGAGGTTTTCTTATTTAGGTTGATTTTATATCCTTTATATTATTTTCTTGTTCTCCAAGACTTAGATTTAGCTTTTCATTATTTTTTTCCTTTTTTAGTATTTATAGGGTAAACTGCTATCATTATAAATAAGGATGTAAGCCTTAGGGCTATGAGTATCTCTAATTCAGACTCGTTCGTGTTTTCTTCTTGCAAATAGTTCCGTAGTCATATGCTTACTCTTCCCTGCATCAACCACGCATGCAGTTCAACAAAAACCTTTACCTTAGTTCCAGCAGGAGAGGCATCTTCAGCTTCAGCTTCTCTGCCATTATGAGTTTGAAGAATAGTGCCTTGATTGGTTACAGAGTCATTTAGATTTTCCAATACGAGAGCTTCAAGGTTATCCACTGGTTTCTCATCAACCAAACCACAGCTTTTTTCAAATGGACCTGCAATGTCTGCTACCACTTTTTCATTCCCCAAATCAGAAGCGCTTTCCGTCATGTTCATGTCATCTACTACAGAACTGTTGTTGACTTCCTCGGTTTCCACCCGGTTGATTTCTTCTCCAACCAAAGTTCGACTCAAAACACTGTGTTCACTATATTTTTCATCCAAGCCATACGTTTTCTTGGAACCAGATCTTAATGGAAATGTCTCCACAATTATGTCTGTGGCTACATGCGTTACTTTAGCAGATGCTTCTGGCTCTGCTACATTTCCATTCAGTTCCAGAGTTTCCATAGGTCGAGACTCGGTATATATTGCTTTATCGAATTCTTCAGTCTTTACAACTACTTGAGAATACCCATTTATATTCTTTTGACCTGCATCAACCCCCTGATGTTCAGATTCAGGACACTGCACCCTAGAATCTAAAACCAGCTCTTCACTTGTATCTTGTTGCGTTACTTCCACACTAGATGCTTCTACTTCTGCCACATTTTCAGCCAGTTCCATAGGTCGAGAGTCAATATCTATTGCTTTAACATATTCTTCAGTCTCTTCAACTACCTGACTAGACCCAATGATATTTTTTCCTTCATCAAAGCCCTGATGTTCAGAATCACGAAACTGCCCACTAGAATCTAGAACTAGTTCTTTACTTGTATCTTGATAAGGCTTGTGTACAAAATGAGTCGCCATATGAGATCCATTTGATGACGATAAACCAGCTTCTGGTTCAATGGAAATTGATCCTAATGGAGATTGTTCCAAGAACCCATCAAGGCTTGAATCTTCTGAAGTTATCTTTGCCGGACCCAATACCCTATTTTCTTGGATTACTTCTCGGACAAGTTCCCGCACAGTGTAGAAAGACCCACCAACTTCCTTGTGCGTGAGACTAATCGATGGGAAAGTACCGTTGTTTAATTTCTGATATCTACACGCAAAAAACAAAAGGTTTAATATCAAGCCTGCACACCAACTAGAACTACGCAACTAGAACTACGCAAATACTTGACAGACCAACAGCCATGACTAAAATGAACCCAAGATATTTTTTAATATGAGCATAACAATTCAAATAAGAGTAATCAGAGCCTGTTCAATTTCAGTAAATCCCAGGAATAAGCAATTAACAATGGTTCCACAATTCCCAGGAGCTAAGAGCTATATGTTGGGTAGTGTGATGCCAAAATAAGTTGCATGTAGTGCACCCAGTGACATTAAATTGCATTCCCACACTTGGCATCACCGATTTTGCACCAGGATGTAAATCCCAAACAGAACCGAATAAAGAATGGTGAAAGATAAACCAGAAAGGAGGACATCCATACAACTGCTTTTCAACCCATAGAATACCCAACACAAGGTAATGTCCTAATTTCCTGGTGAACTAACCATAAAGTAATAGAGCAGACGAGCAGGTAATTGACTTTTTTATTGGTGACCAGAATCAACCACCACTTTTTAATTCTGTCATTGCGTCTTTGAAACGAAAGAAAGAGAGTCATTCAATCAGTCATTACAGGTATTGCGCTTCAGCTGCAATAGACCGGGTTGACTCTTCTATTCATTACTCGCCGCTTTAGCTACCTTGAGTGACTGGTTACTTGCTATAGAGCTTGGGCAGCCAACTTAAGCGGCTTCAGAAAAGGGTAGGCAACAACTTCAGGGCCAGCTTCCAGTGAGACTATTCAAGGAAATACCTTCCTTATAGGATTGGAAACAGAGACTCACAAAGAAGAGGAGGCGAAGAAGGAAGCACCTTCAGAGGCATTGCTGCATACACTAACCTCCTTGAACTCAAAGGAGCCAGAAATAAACGAGTAAAAACTGAACTGCTTCTAATAAATTTTAATGGTTTTTAGGGTAAAACCCATTGGGAAAAAGAAAAAAAAGAGGCGACGGAGGCAACCACGCACATGCAGAACAGAACATAGAAAACTTGCATCAGCAAAACAAGAAATGAAATTCTTTTTACGCGTAAGCAATTGATAAATCAAAATATGCCTCATATAGAGATGCTTTCGCTTAAAATATTCAGCTAAAGAATCATTCTATGAGCTGGCTTGCATGTTGAAGCATCCTGGAAGAGTTCAAAAGGACAAATTACCTACCTAGTCATGTACTGCAATCGTAAAATATCCAATAACACAGAACAATGGTTTATTCTGGAATTAGCTCTGAGACTTCAGTCAGCAATTTGGCAGACAGGATGCGTATAAAAATATAAGAGCGAACATATGCATGGGATGGTTAATGCTGCAGCTTATGCAATGTATTTTAGCTAATTGTCCTTGAACCACGAACAATGTGGAAAATATATGAACGTAAAGGCAAGAGATACTATACGCAATTACTTGTTTATAAAAGATTCGACCAGTGCCTTCCTCTCTTCTTTTGAACGCCGGATCCGTGATTTCTTCCCTCCAGATTCATTGTGCTTAGCTAGGGCAAATGTCTGCCCAATCCAACCACCCTTGATTGCATGCATGGAGTTTAAAAGGCCACCAGCCCTGAGTACTAACTACAAACCTTCATATGGACAATTAAAAGTAGAAGCTTTCATGTCAGAATCTTTTCAATATGAAATTTTTGTTGCTTTCATAGCTAAGCTAGTAAGCTACTAATCATGAAATGACAACACATTAATCCACCTAAACAAAGCAATGTCACTTTCATGTCAGAATCTTATCAATACGAAATTTTTGTTCCATGTTCATTTATTTTTCTCTAAACTTGTTGCCCCACCGGATGTTACCTCAAAAACAGATCGTTCCGGTACGAGGAATGGGTACGGGAACGTGGTTCGCCACATGTTGTAAATTGCAGTAAGGCAGAAGCATGCTTCTTTAGATTATAATACAAGAACATATTTATTTAAAGTCACTTTTCAGATAAAAAGAAGTGTTAGTTTGTCCAATTGTTTAGGTAAAAAACAATTCCGGAAGCATTATGACCCATTTTTCTTATGATTTGCCTCGCTAGAGCTCCAATCTCTCTAATTTCTAAAGGACGAATTTCGGGATCACTAAATTCACAGTTTAAAAAAACACGAGTGTTCCATATTTTACAAATGAAAGTCCCAAAATGCAATTCTTAGGGTGCTAGCGTTTTCTGGTTACATAGACACCGCTGCCCCCCACCAATACACAAATTTTTCAACTACGACGATATATCACATTGCCTTACTACACATCTACCATAACATCCTTATTTTAGCAGCACACTGTTTTTGCTGATATGTTTTTCTAGTAGTTACCCAACATAGGAAAATTGTCTTCAAAGAACTAAATTAACATTTCTGTTCTAAAACTTCTCCAGATAGAAAGAGAGATTAATGGCCAATTGAGCTTAACCCGAACTATTAGGCGTAGTTGTTTTTCCCCTTTTTTGATAATGCAGGGGTGTCTCTGGCCAACTTGCCTGCAAGAATTGCAGGCAAGTAGAATCGAACCCAAGACCTTAGGAGGAGGGAGCAAACCCTAAGTCCCATCCAAGACCACTATACCAACCGCTCAGGGTTAAGTAGGCGTAGTTAGAGTTAGATTAAAGCCAAAGTAGCATTTCGAGAAGGAAAAACGAGAAAACAGAATGTACAAGACAAAGCAAATCAACAAGGAATGGTTATCTCATAAGTCGGAGTAGAAGAATCAACAAAAGCACTACAGATACATGGAAATTACTGAAACATAAACCTACTGCATTTAAGATTTAAGTTCCACAAGGGAGAAGAAAAAACTACCGATTGTTGCAAGATATAGCAGGGGAAACAAGAGAGAGAGAGAGAGAGAGAGAGAGAGCAGAAATCGAACCTACAACTATAAGCAGCTAAGTCGGGGGAGAGGGGGATGGGTGAGGAGGAGAGTGTTACCTTGATGAGAGAATAGAGGGGGAGAAATGGGTGGGAAAACCCTATTTCACAAAAAACAAAGAATCTGAAACATTCACCAATGCATCGGTGACGTCACTAGGGCTAGGCGCACAAGTCAAATGTACTATGGAGTAGTAATTGTTTTTCTTTTCTTTTACCGTCACTTGTGCCTCCTATCTATTTTTCACTGCAAATTGCTCTGCGCAGGCACTGATGGTGCGTCCCGCCCTGGGCCCCATGGGCCTGACACGGTAAAATTACCGTTTACCCCTCGTCTTGTCATTTAATTACCATATACTATATTATTTATATTAATTCATTTATATTACTTTTAATTACTTTAATTACTTTACTTATATTAATTCATTTCTTTATATAAATTAATTTAATTATTTAATTCATTTAATTATTTATTTAATTCAGTTCTTTAATTTAATTTACTTTTTATTTAATTATTTATTTATCGCTTTTATTAATATTTTTTTTCTCTTTTATCTTTTTAAAATGCTCTAATATGTTGTTTCACTTTTGTAATTATTTAATTATTTAATATCTTGTTTCTCTAATATCTTTTAATTCTCTTTCTTTTATTTATTTAATATTGTTTATGTTAGAAATAATTGATTTTGATTATTTTTTATGACAAAATTGATTTCCTAAAAATAATGTTTATCCAATAAAGCTTCTCAATTACAAGACAATAAAGCTTCTGACATTTTGCTTCTCAATTAAAAATAATGATTTCCTTCATCTTAGTCAATAAAGCTTCTGACATTTTGCTTCTCAATTAAAAATAATAATTTCCTTCATCTTAGTCAATAAAGCTTCTGACATTTTGACTATGGAGCTTTGCATTTAAAGCTTCTGAACGTTGCAGATAATTTACTATTCCAAATTTAATATTGTGCATCCTTTGTTGTCTCTCAATTACAAGACATGTGAATCTACTGAAGAAGATTGCACGTCATGTGAATGTCTTTGTCAAAAAAAAACATGTGAATCTACTGAAGAAGATTGCACGTCATGTCAATGTCTTTGTAAAAAAAAACATGTGAATCTACTGAAGAAGATTGCACGTCATGTCAATGTCAGAGCAATATATTAGAGCACTTCATTTTCACGCATTCTCTTCTTAATTCACCCACTACTTCATACATACATTCACAAAACATCTCCCAATATTTTTCTTTCGTTTTTCGTAATTCATCGAAGAACATTATGGATGGCTACTACGATCCAGTTGGTTGGTCATTTGAGAATGATGTTCCAAGTGAGGAGAGCGTCTCCTACAGCAGTCGCGATTATACACCCGAATTTAGCACTGACCAGGTTAGTTATTTTCGTTGTTCTTATGCATATTCGTCATTTATTTTGAACGTAGATAAAATATGGTACGACTGAATAATGTTTTACTTATACATATTCGTTATTTTATTTTTTTTATAGATTTTTGAAAGTAGAGAAGATATGTTAGCTCTGGCGAAGAGAGTTGGTCTCCAAAACGGTATCGCGGTAGTTATTAAAAAATCTGCTAATTTAAAAGGCGGCAAGCTGCCGAGGTGCATTCTTGGTTGTGAGAGAGGAGGAAAGTACAGACCGCACCGTGGGGTTGAAGGGAAAATCTTGCATAGGAATACTGGGACTAAAAAATGTGATTGTCCATTTGAGTTGCGAGGTATACCAATACCTCCAGACGGTGCCAATTGGGATTTAGGGGTTTCTTGTGGTCTCCATAACCATGAACCAGCAGAAAATATTGAGGGTCACGAGTACCCATCAAGGCTAAAACCAATAGAGAAACAATTTGTGGTCGAGATGGCCAACAGCACCGCACCTCGTGAAATTCTTAGTATTTTGAAGAAAAAAGACCCGTCAAACACTACGGGAATTAAAAGCATTTACAACGCTATCTTCACAAACAAGGAAGCCAAACGGGGCGGTCTAACTGAAACTCAGTATGTCTTAGACCAACTAATTGAGAAAGGATACCTCCATGACTTTAGGACAAATCAAGAGACCAATGAAATCATAGATATTGTTTGGGTTCATCCTACAAGTCTAGAGCTATCTGTCAACTTTTCATCCGTGTTGGTAATTGATGCCACGTACAAAACGAATGAGTATCGGAAACCACTATTGGAGGTTGTGGGTATGACATCCATAAATCTAACTTACTCGCTTATGTTCGCATATCTTAATAATGAGAGGGAAGATACATGTACCTAGGCCTTGAATACCTTAAAGAAGTGGATGGTTGAAAAGGGGGCATCGTTGCCATTGGTGTTTATTACAGATCGGGAGGTGGCACTTATTAACGCCATTGAAACATGTTTCCCCATGGCACGTCACATCCTTTGCATTTGGCACATAAATCAGTGCGTAATGAAGAACTGCAGCGCTGTGCTTGGTCTAGAGTATCAAGACTTTTACAAATTATGGCAAGCCCTTATTCATTCATCGAGCACTTCGACTTACCAACAAAAGTGGGTTGCCATGTGCGAGAAGTATAGCCAATATCTGTGTGTCATACCTTATCTTGCGGATACATGGTTAAGGTCGTACAAAGAGCGATTTATTACAGCATGGACAGATACATGTATGCACCTCGGAAGCAATTCAAGTCAAAGGTATAGTGACTTTATAACTTTACTACGGGAATTTTCTGCATTATATTGTACTACACTAGTTAAACTTTCCTATTTTAAACAAAGTGTATTATTCTATTACAGGGCTGAGTCTGCACATCCAAGGCTAAAGAAGTATTTGGGGGGTACCACCATGTCATCGCTCCAAACATCTTTTGAGGGCATAGAGAATATGTTGGTAAATCAATTTGGGAAAATTAAGAAGTCCTTCGAGAAATCTCTCAACATTCCACGCCACATACATTTACGTGACGCCATTTTTGATGAAATAAGGTGTCGCATTTCATTGTATGCAATGGAGTTGATCGATTTGTAGCTAGAATCCGCCGCAGACGCCTACCCCCTCCCAAGCGGCAGTTGCGGTTGTTCGATCAAAACATCACACGGATTGCCATGCATGCACGATCTGAGGGATTACCGTACCATGGGCATTCCGATTCCGCTATCCAGTATCCACTTTCATTGGAGTAGGCTCTCTATGCACGCAGACGGGTTTAATGCCGAGGGAGAACAACCCGATGAGACATCTCGTGTGGTTGACATATTACAGGGGATGGATCCATGTATGCGAAAGGATATGATAAAACAGGTTTTTTGATATGGCAGATCCATCTAACATCAGTGTTCGAGGGTCATCGTATAATACAGAACATAAAGGTCGACCTGCTGGAAAAGCTGAGCAGAGTGGACGACGCATACCCTCTTGTACAGAAAAATCTACTCCATCATCTAGGGTTGCATCCACATTGAGAGGGAAAGAGATAAATGCAGGAAGGGAGAGGGTAGAGAGGGAGAGGGAGGAGGATCACTACATTCAGCATTTACCTTGGCAATTTCAGCAGTATATGTCTCACACCAAAGATGTCAAAGCTGATGGTCATTGTGGATTCAGGGCAATAGCTGCGCAAATCTATGACACTGAGGAGGAATGGGCTCAAGTGCGATATGATCTTATCCAAGAAATTAATCAGAATAGAGTTCTCTACAATGCGGTTTATCCAATACAAAATATGGCAGATGATGTACTACAGTCACTGAGCTGTTGGACGCCTACGGCTCAATATACAAATTGGATGGACTGTATGAGTTTGGGAGTAGTCATCGCATCACGGTACAACATTGTACTACACACATTTGACGCGAATGTTGGAGGTTGTTTTACTCACTTTCCCTTGAGATCCCGTCCAGTTCCAGTCCGACAGCGCCAAGAAATAGCTATTGCCCGTATTAACAATCACTTTGTACAACTTTTTTTGCGCCTCAATCACCCTGTACCACCCATCCCAATGTGGTGGTGGCAAAATGCATCAGTTGAAGCTATAGGATGGGCTTTAAGTTATGACACAAGTCTTGATTTGTGGTTTCGCGTACTGGGTGTCGTGCCGGGACTACAATTTGGAGGGAATATTGATTAGGGCTGAACATTGTCAATGTGATTGTAATATTTATTCACTTTAAAACGTGATTGTAATATTATTCACTTTTAGAAGTCTTTTTATTTATTATTCATTGTTAAGACAAATTAATTAACTAATTAAAATAATATAGTTTCTAAATATAAAGTCAAATTTTAATGTCAATTTAAAATAATAATTTACTTGCAAATGTAATTTGAATAAACCAAATTAAATGACTAATTAAATAAATAAAGTTAGTAAATGAAATTAATAAAATTAGAACAAAAAAAAAAAGGAATTTGGGTTGAAAGAGAGGGGGCAATTTGGGGAGAGGGTGGGGTGGGGTGGGGTGGGCAATGTCGGGGGGGTGCAAAGCACCTCTCTTTTTCACTGTATTAGAATGGGATCAACACTTTAGAGCATCCTCATCAGGTATGCTAAAACACTGTTTCAGACAAAGTAGCGAGTAAAACTCTGAAATCCTCCAAAAAACCAGCCTCTCTACATCGACGTCATGGTTTGCCGCTGCTATAGTAACTCGGTACTCCACGAGAGCCACTGTTCACCGGCTACGATTAATATAATCGTCTCTCACTGCTGCAATTTTTGCCGCTCCCGCGATTTCACCATTCGCGCCTTTTCTTCTCTAGATTTAAGCTCCAGGGTTTCTCACATCAGCCATATCTATCTTCATCCGTTGGTTGTTTGTTGTAGAGTGACCTCTCCAACGCCAATCTTCCAGGTATATTCTCCTTCTTTAATTTCATCCATCCCAATCTGTGCCCTAATTACTCCCTCTATTTTCCTCAATTTTGATATGGGCCCTAATCAATTTGGGTTAAAGATGTCAACTGAAATAGATCAAGGTCAAGAAGAACACCATGGTTCAGGTCAAGAAGGTCATCATGATTCAGTAGTTAGTTTTATAACAGATTGTACTATAGATTAGTTGAGATGTAATGTACTATAGATTAGTTGAGATGTAATGTACACCATGGTTCAGTTTCTAAACTTTGCATTTTTTTTTTCTGCAGTTAAAGGTTGCATTGTTATTTATAAAAACTAAATGATCTGTTTGTTTCAAGTTCTGTGATACTTTTTTTCCTTTCAGTTTATGCCTCACTTTATATCGCGATGGCAAAATGTAACCTTGTTGTAGGAATGGATCCACGAGAAGACCCCTTCTTCACCACTCTATTACAAGAAGGATCCACTCTTGGTAGCCAATACTTCGAATCTCCATATTCAAGTCAAATTTGTCTAGAGTTGCAATCTTCACTGCTTTGACAAATTTTCTCAGGCTTTGCATTGCAGTGCTTTCTGCAATCCTTAAGTATTCATCTATAAAATCAAATGCTATTCCATAACCGAGAATTCTAATTGCCACAGTCGTCTTCTGAAGGGAAGACAAACCAAGCACTCCAGCATTATTCCTCTTGTGGACAAAATAAGGATCGTGAGCTTCCACTTCTGAGTGAATACGAAGAAAAAGAGATCGTCTCATTCGAAATCTCCTCCGGAACACATTGGGAGGAAATACTGGTTGATCAGCAAAATAGTCAAGAAAGAGCCTTTGTTGTCCTGCCAAATGACCGCGTTGAATAACAGTGCGGCGTTGCTTAGATCGCCTTGAACTCTCAGCTTCCAATCGTATTGCTTCCATAGCAGCTATTGCAATAAACTCCAAGTCATTGTCGGAATCAGAGTCATTGAGAATCATATTGTCTAGAGACTCAAGATCCATATTTGAAAATGAACGATAGAATGAAAGAAAATGTAGGTGTATTTTTTGTTTGAAGAGCAAAAAATGTAGGTGTAGATGAAAGTTAAATGACAAATGGTCGAATTTATAGTTAAGAGATTATGACCGTTAGAATATAGCCGTTGGGAATATAGCCGTTGGAATATAGCCGTTGGGAAAGTATTAATTTTTTATTTTTTTTTGGTTTGTTTGAAAGTAATAAAATGTAAAAATAAAAAAATTAGAAAGATATTTGAATAGAAAAATAGAAGTGGAAAGAAAGAATAGTTTAATGCAGTAAAGTTTGAAAAAGTGACTTGCTAAAGTATAAAAGGTGTTTTTGAGGTTAAATTTGGTCCAAAATTTGCTGAGGCTGATAAGGATGCTTTAGTTTGAATAAATTGAAGCATGGACACCTGGGGCAATGGCAGTGCCCCACGAGTATCGTACTACTAACATTTACGACGTATATTGATCACGGACATCTGACAGCCGAAGTAAATTTTTGCTGGGTAAATATTCTTTATTTGTTTTGGTTTCTGTTTTATGTTCTTCTCGTTTGTACGTTATTATTTGTTGTCTTTGTATCCGGCAGTTTGTAATAACATTTTGTGAAATGAAATTCTATAAAATTCTATCTTTCGGGGAAAAAAAATCTATATATAAAATGATAATACTAAATCAACTTCCGTGTAGATTGCTCCCTGATCATGTCCACGGACTGTACTAGGTGCTCGTCAGATTGAGTTGATTTTCGTGTGGGCTCCCTCAGAATTTAATTTTGAGATGGATGAACATCTCGGATTGACCGTGTGAGAACCCACAAGAAAGTCCCTGGAGCCGGTCGGTACACCATCGGTGCATCCCCATCTATACGAATAGCACGGTTGCTAAAGATTATAAAGGCAAGCAAGCGATGAAAATGCATAACTCTGCAAGTAATTGCACCAAACATGGAGGCACAAATAGAAGGATTCATGCGCAAAACACCCGCGGTTGAGCTAGCAGAGGCCACACGCAAGGTTCTTATTCCCAACAGTCTTTAAGAAGAAAGTATCCGGTCATAATGGGACGTGATTTTCTTCTAATTGATCAAAAAAATTTGCCCACCCTTACAACTACAAAGTCCTTTCGTTTTTTCCATTGACTGAGTATCTCACCCGTCGAGCTTCGTGGCAAAAGCTAGCCTCCAGGACCCTATGGCTTGTGACTCTCAAGCTTTTGTTCCAGGCGCCTCCACCATTGATTAGTTAGCAAATGCTTCGGTTGGTGAGCCGGTTCTGATGTCAGTTGGATTACAAATACTGCCTCAATCTTCCAATATTGAAAAGCCTCCAATCAATATAGAAGCCAATCTTGCACATCAAGGTTCAAATGTGAGGAACCTCAGATCTAAGAGCATAATAGCTTTTAAGGAAGATATTTTCGAGGATGTCATTTCCCAGGATTCTGTGTTGAACACCTCCACTGCTATTGAGAGTTGGATCACTGATTCTATGGATGGAGGTCATCATATGGCGCGTTCATTCAATCATATGTTGAGGTATCTTAGGTCTGTGTGAATCAATGCATTTAGGGATAGCAGTGCCAAGAAAAAAAGGGCGTCATTTGGCTAGTACATTCAAATGCAGGGGTTTTAGCCGTAACACAAGGCTGAAGGATGATGGTCAAACTGTCAAGGCTTTCCAAAATTTCACAAGGCACAAGCGCATACAATCACATACCATTGAGGATAGCTACTTCGATCCTCATATCTTTCATGCGCAGCATCACGCGTTGCACTAGTATCCTTTATCTGCTCGTTTCCTCCAATGCTGGTTTTTTTTCTTTTTTTCAGGTGCTAGTTTTTTTTTCTTATGCAGGTGTTAATGTGCGCTCGTTAGTTGCCTTTGCATAGGCTTAATCATCCCCAAAGTATGTGCACGGTGTCATTTTGGTCCCCAATTTTTCAATTGCGCGATTTTAGTCCCCAACGTTTGAAATTTGTGTCATTTTAGTCCCTACTCCTAATGCCGTTCCTTTTCTCTCCGTCAAATTGAGGGGGACAAAGTTTATTTCACAGGGGTATTTTTCAGAACTCTTCATCTTCCCATGGCGTATAGAAATACACGCCGAACACAAATGCTATCAATCCGCCTGCGACAACCAGTTGGTGCAAGACTGCCAAATCCCCCGGCCATCTCATGAAAGTAAATTCGTTTTACTTTTATGTGCTTTGAAACTGCAAATTAGACAAAGAAACCTCTTTATGTGCTTTCATTAATTGATTTGGTCAATTTCAGATAAAGTCAAGAAACCTTTTTTTTCCTTTAACCTTTATTCAAGTCACAGCAGACATGGAACAGAAATTGCAATACAGCGCACTCACCGCCAGATCCGCGATCGGCGATTATACCCTCCATCTATTCGTCCAAGTCGAACTCGCCGCCAAATCCGCCACTGCCGATGAAATCGAAGAACCTAAAAGCGGCGGCGGCGAGACTGCTGGTGGTGGTAGTCGAAGGTGGGGAAATGAAACCCGGCTGGGTCACCAGAATCTGCTGCTCCATCGTGAAATAGGTCGTGCAACCGTACAACAAGGTAGAAGGGTTAGCGGTGGCGGCAGTCCATGAATTGGTGGTGGTGCTGCTTTTGTTTGCTATCGGTGCACATGTATGCCATTCTCCAGCCAAATCTCGCTGGTGGAACTCTAATTGCATCACCGGTGTTGGTTGAGTGAGTGAGCTAAACTCATGGCTATTTTTAGACAGAGGAGAGAGAGAGAAGGGGGAAAGTCTGTGAAGTAAGAAGGGTGGGATTAGGTGCGGGGATGCTGCAGGGCAAGGGGTGCACATCAACTGTTGTGCAAGGCCAAAATGACGTAGTTTTAAGGCCCAAAACGCAGGAAAAAAAAAAAGAAAGAGCCAAAACGACGTCGTTTTGGGCTCAAATCTCTCAAATCCCTCAAAACTCATTTTGTCACTTAAATTGGGAGAAAAGGGACGGAGAAGAAGGGTTTTACCCATGGGAGCCGTTTCGATGTTCTTGCGATGAAGAAGACTCCTTTGCTTTGTTACCTTTGAGCGATGATTTCGCACTCCGTTGATTTGTTACCTCCTTCGCATCTGTTTTACCAACTTCAGGATCTGGAACTTCAACATTTAGTCTGCCCCTAAACCCAGAAGAAGACACGGGAAGAGATTTTGATCTCAGAAGATTCCGAGGAGAGTTATCCACATTTTCATGCTTATTCAAATCACTAGCTGATCTTGACTTTGATCCACTTGGTTCCTGTTCTTTATTCGTATCCTTTTCCTCAGATCTAACAGGATTCTTAGGATCGAAAAGGACAAGCATCTCACCCCAAAGTACTAGAGCTTCTCCGGGCATGTGCCGCATGTCTTTGTTCTTGAAACCCCTTCTTCTCCGTCCCTTTTCTCCCGAACTGAGTGACAAATGAGTTTTGGGGGTTTGAGAGATTTGAGCCCAAAACGACGTCGTTTTGGCTCTTTCTTTTTTTCTTGCATTTTGGGCCTCGAAACTACGTCGTTTTGGCCGTGCACAGCAGCTGGCACCCCTTGCACAGCAGCATCCCCGCATCCGAAAAAAAAACCGTCGGGACCCGAACCGAACCGAAAACCGAAATTCGGGCCGGTTTTTGGTCGGTCCATGCTTAAAAAAACCGAAAAAAATCGAAATATATTTATCGGTTCGGTCTCGGTTTAGGGGAATTAAGGCCGAATCGAACCGAACCGAACCGAAACTAATCAATACCGTCCATTTACTTTGATCTACACCGTCCATCTATGAAGTATAAAAGCAAAACCCTAAACTTACTTCTCTCCCATCAGTCCAGTCTTGAACGCCCCACTCTCCTATCTTCTTCTCCCTCTCTTCGTCTCTTCTCCCTCTCCCACCATGAATCTCTGATTTCTCTACTCCCACCATAGATCTCGACATCTACTCTACTCTACTCGACATCCACTCCCACCATAGATCTCGGCACCACCTACTCCTGCGTCGGAGTTTGGCAGCGACCAGGGTAACCGAACGACGCCCTCCCATGTTGCTTCGGTATTACTCTCTGATCTCTTGTCTCTTTGATTTACACATCTGCTGCAGTCTGTAAAAAAGAATGGCCACTTCTGAATGATGTTACACGATGATTGTGGAAATCAGAATCTGGATCTATATGAAAACCTCATATGTTTAAGCTTCTGAAATTCGATTTTTCTTTGTGAAACTGCCCTTTTTGTAGCTATATAAACTGAAGACTTATTGTGTTCATGAGCTTGAACCGATTTCCCCGAAAACCCCGATCGAACCGAAACACCCCGAACCGAATCTGTCCCTCAGGCAAATCGGTCGGGATCGGTTCAAACAAATCCTACCCTGAACCGAATCGGTCCGTGCAACTATCACCCCGAACCAACCAAAACCAAACCGATTTCACCCCTAGGTGGGATGGAGGAGTGGGATGGGGAAGATGAAAGGTTCTGAAAAATACCCTGTGAAATACCCCTCGTGCCCCTCAATTTGATGTGAGGAGGAATGGCGTAAGGAATAGGGACCAAAATGACACAAATTTCAAACGTTGGGGACTAAAATCGCACAATTGAAAAATTGGGGACCATAATGACACCGCGTGCATACTTTGGGTGTTATTTCTTTGTTGTTTGTTTTAGTCTTTTGGTCTCATCGTCTCCCAATAAAGCATATCCCTATACTTAGAGGTGGCAATTTTGAACCCAACCCATGAACCCACCCAAATCCACCCACCTAAAACCCAACCCAACCTACCCATATTATAATATGGGTTGTAAATGGGTGAACCCATATTTGCCCATATTTAGATGGGTTTGCCTAGGTTCAAAATGGGTCCAAAATGGGTTGGTCCCAAAAATTTAAACTAGTTTCCCACACTCCCACTCACGTTACTCACTCTCTCTCGTCTCTACAATAGACTATTACCCGTTAATTCTTCATCAAAAAAACGTAATAAGACTTCCTCTTTACCAGCAATAAGTCTTGAGTTTGATTCTCATCATGGGTTCATTTCTTCATTCTCAAAATGAGATTAGATTACAATTTTTGTACTAGAAAACGTTCAATTGAATTTTAAAAAATGGACTATTAAAAATATAAAATAGATTTGTAATCACACCGACAAATGCATCTACACGATTACAGCAAAAACCAAAAAATAAAAATCTTGTTTTTATTCCTAATTTTGACTCGCATTTATTTTAGCCTAACATTTCGATATTATCCACACGATTTTCTTTTTGAAATACTGCTTGATTTTATTGAGTTTCCATTTTACAATTGAATTCAGATTTAAAAAAAAAGACTATCAACGTGGGGACTAGTGCTTCACTAGAAATTCGTGTTGGGAATGCTATAGCACAGGTTTGATTTGGTGAACTGTTCTGATGAAAATCAAAATCGGCACTAATACAAACATTTATGTTTAGAGTAAATTTGTTTATGTGAAGTTGGTGTTTTATATGCTTCATTTGGTTAGGACTGGTCCTTTTTTTTTTTTTTTTGACTAATCATTTATCTCAATGAGTTGAATCAGAAAAGTATAAATAATACGGACTAAAAAAAAAAAATGCAAGTGAGACAATAATAAAGATAAACGTTCTTTGCTAATATACGACTCCTAATATGTATGCACGGCTACTGAAACACGATATGTTGTAATGTAATTATCGTAGTTGGGTAAGTTTTTTTTTTTTTTAGCAAAGGAAGATCTTAAACAATGCATATTCTTAAAAAAAAAAAAAAAAAAATTGGGTTGGGTTGGGTTGGATTGGATTTGGCTTGACCCATATTCAACCCACCCATATTCAACCCATTCGCTTTCAACCCACTCATATTCAACCCATAACCCATACCAACCCATAGAAACCCAACCCAACCCACCCATTTGCCACCTCTACTTATACTATTCCCTTTTCCAACAATACATTTCTTTTTGGGCCACTTAGCCAAAAATTAAAAACATTTGGCATATTTAAAGGGAAGGACAAGGTACTTTTGCAATCGAACATAAAGACAAAAAATATTTGACATTTTTAAAGGGAAGGACAAGGAACTTTTGCAATTGAACATAAAGACAAAAAAATTAGTGAAATGTCACTAATTTTTCAATATATTATTTTTTAAGAAAATTCAAAAAAATCAATTCCAACCTTCTAGCCGACCACCACCCCATCTCCGGCAACCACTTCCGGCGACCCAAAAAATTAGTGACATCTTACTAATTTTTAAAAGTTCTAATTTCGTACAGAAAATTTTAAAAAAATCAACTCTTGCCTCCCTTCTGACTACCACCCAATCTCCGGCGACCACTTCCGGCGACCCAAAAAAGTAGTGACATCTTACTAATTTTTAAAGCTCTGATTTCGTACAGAAAATTAAATAAAAATCAACTCCTGCCTCCCGTCCGACTACCACCTCATCTACGGCGGCCACTTCCGGCGACCCAAAAACATAGTGACATCTTACTAATTTTTAAAAGTTCTAATTTTGTATAGAAAATTAAAAAAAATCAACTCCTACGACCCAAAAAATTAGTGACATCTTACTAATTTTTAAAAGTTCTAATTTCATACAGAAAATTTAAAAAAATCAACTACTGCCTCTCAGTCGGCCACTTCCGGTGACCCAAAAAATTAGTGACATCTCACTAATTTTTAAAATTGAATAGAGAATTAAAATATGTGTAGCGTGTTGTACAATATCTACTCCTTGAAAAAGTGGATACAATGACTTCCAGTTTTCACCCTGGGCTCCTTCCCCAAAAACTTTAGGGTCATAAAGTAAAAACTTTTCTCAGTGCAGGAAAAGCTTTTTCGTCGGTAAGAGGAGTCTTCTGTTCATCTTCTTCATTTAAGATAGGGTCGATCGGTCATCATCTTTGTTTGCGGTGGTGAGGCTCAAATCGCCCTCTTTGTTTTTCGTCGGAAAAGAGACTTAACTTGCTCCGCTTCAATGTCTTCTTCGTTACTTGCGGGTAAGGCTTCATTGTGGTCTTCATTTTCATTAAATGTGTTGACCCTTTCCTTCTAATCAGTTGCAAATAGTGCGTGTCCTTGGCTTAAAAACGGAAAAAATGTTGTATTTTTCACTAATTTTTCCTTTATAAAGATAGTTTTTTGGGCATAATCCACCATTAATAAATTTACCATTAAATTACTTGCAAAATTTTTGGAATAAGAAACTTACTAATAACCACGACGGCATGATTTCTTGATCGTCTAGGTTTTGATTTATGGGTTTCTTAACTCCATCCCCGAGAAAAGAAAAAAAAAAACTCCATCCAAAAATCAAGCTGTTGCCCTCTTTGATTATGGATTTGTATACGAAACGTCAAATGTTAGATTACGACTAAAAGAACGTAATCTAATTCTTTTGATCGTATTTTGCAATTTATAATGGCATAATTAATAGGGCCACTTTTTGTGTCTTTGTGTTTGATTACAAATGTTCCTTGTCTTTATGTTTGATTGCAAATGTTCCTTGTCCTTCCCTTTAAATAGGCAAAATATTCACTTTGTTCACTTCACATTTCCAAAAAAAAAATTCAAAAAGATTCTTTTCCCATCTCTCATCTCTCCAATCATTAATCGCATTTTGTAACACACAAAAGTGTCCTGTAATAAAGACAAGAAAAAGATGCACAAAATATATTTTATATTGATATTTGAATTGAATGCGAGTACAATTAATCTCTATTAAATTCTTTACAATAAAAAACAATTCCTCTGATTCGATCTCCGAAGTTGATGGTGCAACCTAACGGCTATAGAAGCTTGCTGTAGGATTGAACCGGTTTGTAGTTCTTTCAGATCTTCGAGTTGAGAAGCTTGAAGAACGAAGCTTGATCGAGGGCTTGAACAGCTTTATCTCGAACAAACGGTGAACTTGAGGACGATCTTCGCTAGCTGACGCGTAGACCGTTGTTGTTATGGATGAATCGGCACGTAGCTTGGGTGCTTGTTGATCCTCCACACGAACTTTGAGGGATTTGAGAAGAACTTGCAGAGAAGGCTTGAGAACTGCTTGAGAGTGCTCTGGAATTTCCCTGGCTGCCGATGTTTTTTTCTCTTCTTAATGAGAGCCTCTATTTATAGGCTCAAGGAGAGGGACCTCTAATTTGGAAAGTTTCTTTTGATTGATTGTATTTCCAAAGAAGAGTAAATCAGCCTTCCATTTAAGAAATAAATCAAGTCAAATATATATATGTACAAAAATGATAGATACACTCCCTCCCCAACCACTCCCTACCACTCCCCCTCTCACATGTGGTGGGACCCACCGTGGGACCCACATGTGATGGGTCCCACCACATGTGAGAGGGGGAGTGGTAGGGAGTGGTTGGGAGGGAGTGTATGTATCATTGTTCATATATGTATGTATATATTGTCCTTGATTGGTTTTATTTCCATAAGAGCAAATTGACTTCTCATTATGGAAATCAGGTCAAATATATACATGTGTATTGTCTTTGATTTATTCTTTCCATAGGAGTAAATTGGCATCTCTTTATGGAAATAAATTGTGTCAGGATATATATTTATATATATGTATATAAAAACACATATTTATAAATATTTTTCTGGCCCCAGGATAATTTGGTTGGGCCTGCGTTCATGGGTTGGCCCAATTTGATGGTTCGTCTGGCCAATTGAGTGGGCCCACCTTCTTTTGGTCTAGCCCACATCTTTTGAACCCACACTTTGCCGAGCCCAATAATTATTTGTAGGCTTTTGACCAATTTTGACTTTGATTAACTAAGATTATTTATTTCATCTCAATTAATCGGACAGCGGTTAAGCCATGACGAAATTTTAGTGTCTACACATTTCTCTCTACTCATACTCTTCTTTCCAATCATTATCATTTCTCTCTCTATCTCTCTCCAATTATTACAGCTCTCTCTAATTATTATTTTTTTCAAAAACTCATCCAAACACTATCTCAAAAATATTTCTCAAAATATTCTTCTCAAAATTATCAACCAAACACCGCCAATGTGTCTTTAGGTTTGATTGCAAATGTTCCTTGTCTTGTCTTTATGTTTGATTGCAAATGTTCCTTGTCCTTCCCTTTAAATAGGCAAAATATTGTGTATTTATGACTAATTATTCCTTTCTTTTTCTTCCTAAAAAAAAAAAACCTTCCGTGTAGGAGAATGTCAGGTTATGACAATTTGTTTTCTAGTTATAAACAAGAGAGAGATGTAAAAATTTAGCAGCACTTGTACGATTATTGCAATGTAAAGATACAAGGATAACTTTTTAGGAAGATTATAAAAAAAAAATGTAACAATATCATTCACTTTTGGATGTTAGCCAAGTTATTTATTTATTTATTTATTCAAAAATAGGTTTTTCTCCAAAAAGAATCTCTGAAAACTTGTTTCAAAAATTGGCAGCGAAACAAGTTTTCTGTGTTTTTTCTCTCAAACTCAATCCAGAAAAGTCTGAAAGCTTCTACCGAAGTGAATGTTAATTCCCATGATTAGTATTTGCTATTAACCGGTCTTTATCGTCCTTGATCTCAAACCAACTTTTTCACAAGTAAAAACAGAGGCCAAATTTACAAGAAGAAGAGAGCAGTTCCCCAAACTTCACTGTACTTATGCATCTTACTACATTGATGCAGAAAATGAGGATATTATTGTGTCGTGTCATAAAGTTTGTATAGCAAGGCCTTCTAATACCAGTCGTTTTATTTTTCCTAAGACTGGTACAAGTGGTTATTCAAAGTTCACGAACTATGCAAATCCCCAGATTTTACGAAGGGAACTCTCCAGAAGAAATACAGAGCTCTGCTTCTGGCGAGAACAATACCTTTCTTTCCCGTCACTAAGACATATTTTGGCAGTCACAGATTTCACATGTAACATCGTATGAGTTTGAATTCACGCCTCTTCGGGATAAGCTTCAAGAAACGGTCTTATTTGGAGTCGTTCGTTTGTTGTAAGATCAGGATCATTGCTCATCAATCTCTCCCGCTGCGCTGCTGCCACACTATCTGGATCATCGTCAGTGACCTGCACAAAAAAAAAAAAGGAGTGAACCATAGGGAGTAGAAATATAATTGACAACGGGTTATGACCAAAAAAATATTGCGTGAAGCAATGCCACCATGAAGACACAGCTTAGTTGATGCACTTCGCGTAGGTAGACTTCGCATAGCTGCCAAGGCTATGTTTGGATCTTGGATTTGTCGAGGGCAAGAAAAATGAAAGGAAACAGAAAAACTTATACAGGCTTGATAATTCAACAAAAACAATTGATGCTTTGGAAAATGTATATTGGGTCTTGTCTCATTTTCCCAAGCCAAACAAAAAAGATAAGGAAAAAACAAAACTAAATGTTTTTCCATTTTATTCCCCTATACCCTCTCCAGTACACTTTATTTGTTTCCACAAATTCAAGATCCAAACAAAGCCTAAATAACGAAGACCATAAGCCAGCAAAGGCCCTTTTTGGGGGGCCTCAAAATGGAAATATGGTAATTCACATTAAGAAGATTTCAAGGAACACATATGCAGTCAAAATACAGTACTAAGGGCTACAGGAAAAATGTTTTCCTTCTGAAAGACATAAAAGAACTCCCATTTCATCCTTCAAGAACTCACTATCAAAACTCCTTGTGAACGACAAAAAAAGAAAAAATATATATATACGTCTTAAGATGGACAAATATAGCTCTGACAGATCTGTAAAATATTGCATTGGTATCAGTTGGCACTGTAACCTATGTGGGAAGCTGAACGTTACCTGGACATAGTTGTTGACATGGCCGTCTTTGTTAGCAGGAGTTACAAGCTCATAATAATTGCAGGTCCATTCACCATCAACAACATACTTGTATTCAAAACATCCTTCCTACGAAAAACAAGCCCGTGATTTGATCTCTTCTAAATCAAGCAAGAGGATGGCATGTTGCAAATTCCATTTGCGTATGAAATGTATCTTAATTCCTAGATAATAAGTTAATGGTGGAAGTAATGAGAGAGGGGTGTGAATACACCTAGGTACTCTTGAATGAAAGTAACACTAGTTTGGTGACACCATCCATACCCAATTTTAGAATCCATTGATTAACAATGAGAGTGGGGAGTATTCTTTTCTTCTCGTTTTCTAGGGGTGGTTGGTTAGTAATTTGACTGCAGATGGAAGCTATAAATTGTAGAAAGCCTTCCAAATAATACAACAACAGTAGAAAATTAAAATACTAGAAGGAAAAAGAAACTACATACGCACTAATGACCAAATGTATAAGCTATAAAGGGAAAATAAGGGGGAAGAGATTTCTAGATTGATCATTTATGGATGCTTTCCTTTCACCTAAACTTTGAGAAATTTGGTTATTACCAAGTACCCGTAAAATTCGATCATGACCTGTGATTCTTGTGGCATGGAAAGAGGGTTGCCAAGACTTGGAAATGATTAACAACAAAGTTGTAAGCAGTAAAAAAATTGAATAAATTCACCTTCTTAGGACCACAATTTTAGGAGCTTACCGGCAATTCCCTCTGGAGAATCCACAAACCTCGTTCCTTATCTAACTTCATTGGTATCCTCTGAGAAGTTCATGAGAAAATTGTCAGATGAGTCCAGTTTGGGTCATGAAATGCTATTTCTGAAAGGTTCATGAAAATAACACAAGTGGAGCAAAAGAGTTGTTATCCAGTTGTGTGTGAAACTCTAAGACCAAAACTTTAACTTCGATGTAGGAATTGTCAGATACAGAGAGGTTGAGCTTGATATGTGTTACTTGCAGGCATCAATTTCTTCAACACTCTACCTCGAGTCCCTCACATGCAACCCCATATTGTGCAACCCCATCTTGCGCGGAAAGACACAAAAATCCAAACATAGACAAGTAGCATGCAAGGAAAAACCAACAAACACAACCCGAGAGAATTATCCTAAAAGCTTAAGCAGTTAGGAAAGGGCACAAAATGCATATGAAAAACTCCAACACATTTCCTGATAACTATAAGAGTTAACGAAAAAAGTCAATTTAAACAAAATAAAAGGAAACAAAAAGTCCTAAATCAGTGAATTATGGCTCCAATACAGATCTAAGAACCGAAGAATAGAACATACAATGTTAACATTTCAGTTACTCCCTCCTTTCCAATTGGTTGTCCCTTATACTATTTTGGGGTGTTCCAAATTGTTAGTCCTCTTTGAAAGTCAAAACAAAATATATGCAATCTTCCAAAATAACCCATTTACCAACAACCATCATTTCATACAAAAGTTGAAAATATAAGGGCGTTGTTGAAAATTAATGCACCTGTTTAATGTGAATGCATTTATTGAATGCAGTTATTGCATGTCAGCTTAAAAAGTTGGAATTCCCAAAAGTGACCAGCAATTTAGAACCAACCAATGCAAACGTCTTTGGTCATAATTGACAGGTTCATTCATAATTCAAAAGTCAAAATCATGGGTATAACTTCAGCAATTAACAGGCAACAAAAGCAATGAGGACAAAATTTCATTATCTGAGAAAGACATCCAAAAGAAATAGAGGCTCAAAAACTTGAACATTACCTGACCCCACCCAATATCAAGTCCCGAGACTTCCACATTTGAACAAGTGCTGCATTCCCATGTCAAAGTGACAAGCTTCTTTCTGAGGCCTGTGAGCTTTAAACAAGAAGATACATCAGATACAAAGATATGCATGACTCAGTTAATTGTTTATGCCCATATAATAATGAGTTCTTTTAACCAAAAGAAAAAATGATAATCCAATGGAAGAGCAAACTCACAATATCAGCGGTGGCATTTTTTATGGCATCCAGCTTTGGGAAACATGAGCGCTTGCTCTACAAGGAAAAAGAAAAACATTGAGTTACTTCGTGGAAGGATGAATACATGCCCTTCTTTCTTGTAATTCATAGTAATAATGACTAGTTCAGAAACAATTGCCCCCACAAAAGTGGCATTAGAACAAACGCTGATATAGATTTAACAACTTTGAACATGCAAACAAACTATGGAATTTGCATGAAGGTCTTGTTTCCTTGTCACGCAATGATCTGTCAGTAGTCCAATGCTCCACGTTATGGAATTCGCCAAAAAATTAATAAACTTGATCAAATTCAAGAGTTTGTTTTTAGGATGACCCATGCATAACTTTCAACAACCGTTTCTAATAGACCATGTCTGATCTTTAAATAAACAAAGGTCAAATCCCAACACATAGAAGGATTATATAAGCATGAAGTAAAATTATTCAAGAGACCAATGAGGGGTTGGTTCAGAGGTTGGAACTGAGGACCTGGTTGGACAAGGCCCAGGATTGAGTCCCATAGCCCCTTGTTGAAGCTAAACATATTCCTAACACCACCCACACGTGGTGGGACTTCAGCTTCGACACCGACATACGTATTGTGTAGTCCCCTACAGATAGTGGTGTGGTATGACGAGGCAATACTCCCTGGCAGACGTAACAGGGTACCATATCTGCACTTCCATTTTTTGTACCCAAAACAGAATTCAAGAGGATGACACAAAAAGTAAAATTACCAGTAGCAAATTGTTGGCTTTGCTGAGCTTGTACCCTTGAACCCAAAACATGTATGCCAACTGCAATTCGTAACAAAGCTTCAGAAATATCTTTTACAAGAGGAAGCAATAAAACCACAAACAATGTCAATATCTAGCTAACCACCATTTGGGCCTCCTTTGTGCATTAAGGATGACAGTTTCAACAGAGTTCTTGAAGTAAATTAATTGTCTCACCGCAACGACAAAAATTATAAAGCTTGACAATCTATAGTACCGAGTCTATTCAATCAATGACACTACTACACTTCACAAGAATAACTATTAGATTATGCATGTGACTATAATGACGGGTACAAGCAAAGAAAGATGAAAGATCTAGCATTGTCATTGACCTCTATAATTTGTGTTTCCTGTTATTCCTCTTATTTATATCTCGAGGGAACAATTGTCATGGTGCTGTGATTTGATAATCTGGGAGGTCAAGGGGACTAACTGTGTTTCCTAACTTATTCTCCAATCTCTTTTTCCTATCATTCTTCCTCTCTAACAGTAAGTTCTCAAACTTTTTGCACTTCAATTATAGACATAGCTAAGGAAGATCGTGCACTTTGTCATGACGAGTAGGATCTGAGCATATAAGGAAAAAGGATAAAATGGTTAGACAGGTACACATACTGCAACTGCAGGAGCTCTCCCTAATCCAGCTGTACAATGTATATAAGTTACACCTCCATTCCGGTTAATGGCCTTGTGTAGTTTGCTCACCACAGCTGGAAGCCGCATCCGCAAATCAAATGAATCAAAGTCCCTGCAACGCTGAACATTACTTTGCAATATAGACAGTAGAACTGCACTATGAGAGTGGCATATGCAGGTATGATAGCCAAGTCAATGATATGATATAGTGAAGAAAGTTCCACAATTTTTTCTACTTGAAGCTCACGTCTGCTTTAGGATTCTTCAATCTGTTACCCATATAAAACAGCTAGATAGAATTATCACTTTATCACACATCAACAAAAAGTGCAACGAGTACTGTACACCTATGTTGCAATTTTACAAGCAAAAGCTTAAAGAAATCCCATTTTCAGTTCTCAAGTATCTCAAGTAATAAATGAATTTGCAAACGCATACCCATTCCTATTACTAACAATATAATTTCTCATGTACATAAATAGGCCAGTTGTTGGGAAACAACAAGTTTAGCTTTACAAAGGATTAGGAAAGTAACCACATTCCACAATAGAAAACAGCAAAATGGTAGTACTTCATCTAGAACAATCACCATTTCTATTGACTAACCTTATTTCCGCACGTAAGTGCTCAATGTCATCATGTGTGCTGGCATATTCACGAATGGCACTGATATCAACCCCAAAGTATCTACAAATATCAGTAAAGGATATCAAGAGAACATTATCCCCAAGTCAATCTGGTCAAAATTCGCATCATGCTCTAGACTGCTATACATAACATGTGACATGACTACAATGATCATGAAAGAACAAGAAGCAGATGTAATTCTTTCGGATACTCAAGATCTGGATCTTGTTGCAAGCAGAATACAGTTTTCACTCCCACGCTACGAAGCTTGTCAACATCCTCAGGAGTCTGCCATTAAAAAAAGTAATAAAAAAAATCAGAAGTTAAAAAAATTACTTGAGGATAGAACTGAGATTATTAATAACATTTTTTTTATTCAAAGCGTAGAATTGAGGATTACCTGTAGGCATGAGCCAACAATCAGGTCAGGACGGATGAAGTTGTAGTTCATTCCTAGTTCATGCCTATAGGTCAATACTGTATAAACAAACAAGGAAAGGTTACCCACGCATCAGGCAAAAGTAATATACATGAGGAAACCCTAAAGTAGGATATGCCGAGTAAATTTACCTACCCCTCCTGCATACACACACCTCTCATGTTTGGGGGGCCTATAAGAGCTTCACAAAAAGTGTGTTCGGTGCAAGTGGTTAGTGCTAGATGACAAGAGGTGGCCTTGGTGAGGCTCAACCTCAATCAGAGGAGATGTTTGCCAAAGGCCTTATCATCGGCTCCGTGTCCTCTTTGAATATGACTTGAGGGCCTGCCCATTAAACTAGACAGATCCAATTTCTTTTCTGCAGGTACATAGCTTCGAGGTTGGAGAGCAATGAGAAGAATGTCTCAACCAAAAATGAAGGAGACTAACCTAGGTGGAGTCCACTATGTAAACTGCCTAACGTTTGGGTACTATCCAAAGCATTGTTCTAATATTTGACTAACGAATTGATAGTCTGGGGTCACAATCAATCTTTATACCTCTAGCATGTAAAGTAAGCATACAGCTTCCTATGATTCCTCCTAAGCCATGCGCAAAGTCGAAAAATAAAGTCATGGAGTGAATCAACTTACCAGCACCCATAGCTTCAGTCATAGTGTTACTATATGTTTCAGATATTTCTTCCTTGACATTAGAATTAGCATTGCTCATCTTGGTGCTGGATGTAGAACCAGAAACTGCCTAAAAATGACATTATACATATAAACCAGAAATGATCACATAAACTACCATCTGAGGTACTACACACACACGATAACAGTATAGGAAGAATATTTTCCAGATGCAGCTCTAAATATAACCAATAGAATAGCTAACACAAGTGAAACGTTCATGAGCCAGTTTTTTTTTTTTTTAAACAACACAGAACCGACCCCACCAATTGCATTAACATGTTCTTTGTCCTTTGTTTATCTGATAAGGGGAAACATATTTTGTACATTGACGTCTTATTGTCTCAAAAATGGGAAACTACTCATCCACATGTTTTCACTTCATAATATCAAGTGAAAACAAGCTATGTTGTGCTTTCATTCTCGAGTCTCATTTTGAAATTAGATTCAACATCTTAAAAATAATGCACCGAACATGCTTTTTGTCTTAAGGATTGAAAATGTTTGAAAAATGAACACATGAATCAAGTGAACCGAAAATTTCCCTGCCTACTCTGACTTGTTTTACAATTGCATTCGGAAGAAAGGGATAAGGGAAGCGAAAGTTGCAATTCACAGCCATGACACAAACCTAGGCGTCACCCCTGAGACTGAAGCTCCTCAACGACTATGTCAAGCCCTTGGTCTTGGTCCATAATCTGACCAATCTTATTAAATTGGACAAAATGCTCTATTGATGAGGCTTTCAGGTTGCCAGTAACAAGCAATAGAAGGACCATAGTAGTCAATGGGGACAAAACTCTGGGAGGAGTGCCAGTGTACACACTGTTTTTGCTAACATGACCCCATATTTAGTATGGATACCTAGAAGTTCACCAAGTGTTTATCAACATTGGCACCTCGTACAAGGCCAAAATCTAGTTTAAACTCTTAATATAAAACGTGTTACCAATAAACTGAACTAAGATATCATGTTTAATCGTAGATAATATCCATGACTTGAAAGAACAAGAAGTTTTATTTTTATAGGGGGTTGGGGTGTATGTATTAAAAGTATTTGCTTTATCATCGACATGGGTTTTTATGAAGATTGAAGTGAAACTGTTCAAAAAAAATTCATGAAATTTCGGTATAATTCTCATACTTGAACTTCCAAAACTTGGCACCCCAACGGGGAATATTTTGGTTTCAACATTGATAGTATATCTTAATGCCAGCTGTATTAGTTTATTCCCATTGGACTCAAACTTGAATAAATGAATTGAATGTGCTTAACCACTGGAGCAACAAAGAGAGAAAAGCAAGAAGAAAAAGAAGATAACAACAGATGAACAGAACATCACATGAGGGAAAACAATAGTACAGGACAAACTAAAGAATATTCCACAAGAAACAACTGACTAAGACACTTGCACAAATATCTCAAAAACTTCTAACCTGCATCCCAATCTCAACGTTTAGAATCAAATTCACCAGTCAAATCCATAAAAATACAAATAGTCGGAAGAAAAAAAAAAGAGGAAATAACTACAGTTGAAATGAAGCTAATAATTAGCAACAAAATTAGCAGAATAACTCTACAGAATCACGAGGTACCTTTACGATAACAACACGTGGACGATCAAGGACATTCATCATTCCCTGCAAAACAAACTTGATCATACATAGACACAGAATAAAATTCATATACACACACTTATATTTATATGTATGTTTATGTACATTTAGAGATAGAAAGATATATGTATGTATGTATGTACTACTATCTCCGTTCCAAAAAGGATTCGCAAAACAAGAACTTAAAAATAATGTATGTAAGTGTACATACATAGTATGTAAGTGTACATACATAGTATGTGTGTGGAAATTTTTTTTTTTTTTCAACAGAGGGAGTTGTATGTAAGTGTACATACATAGTATGTGTGTGGAAATTTCAATAACTGAATGAAGTTGAAGCGAGAGTGTACACTACCACTGTGCCGACAGTACATGGAGGCTTTTTTGCATAGGATTTGAAGGTTTGAACGGGTAAAGCACAGGATCTGGAAATTGAAAAACAATACAGTATGTGATCTACAGATAAAGAAGCGTTAAACAGCGAGTTATAGAATTCAACATCACACGGAAATTTACCGCTTACCTGGGGAGAGAGTGAAGACAATTCATCTGAAAACCAAACAAAATAACAAATCTGCAGGAGAGAGAGAGAGAGAGACTAACGAACAAATCTGAGAGTAAGAGCTTGTGTGATGGATTATAGATACTAGTACTTCGTAGTAGTTGATATTGGCCGATATTTTTATCTGAATTTATAGGCATTGGCTTTTGTACGAAAGAGCCTGACCTTTCCGCAGATTCTCGAAAATGCCATTACAGTACTTTGCCTTTACGGGTGCAAACGAGCCTAGCCGAGCCATAGCAGCTTTTAACTTTTGATGATTGATATGTTTGGGACAATCTTTTTTTGTTTTCTCTTAATAAAAACAATAAAATTGGGTCAAACTTTTAAAATATTCATCCAGATTTTGAATATCACGTATGTTTTCATCCTCCTATTTTTATGAGGTTATGTTTTCATCCTCATATAATTTACCTTTTTAGGACCACGAAATGGGACGACGGAGGTGGACGATGTTGGGATGGTGGAATGACGATCGTGGGACGGAGAAGAGTGAGAGGACAACTGTTGATTTGGGAAGAAAACTACGATAATAATGAGAAAGCATCGTACAAGCTTGATTAAAAATTGGAGATTTTGAAAGAGCATAATATCTGAGATTGATTTCTATCCCCAAATCCCTTAATTGCAAGGGAGGACCTTCAAATATTGGAATTGGTCAATTTTTCCCACCTCCTATATGCAACATTCGTTTTAGTCTTCATTCTCCTAATATATATAATAAATGGCAATATTGGGTTTTTTTGAATCTCAGGATAGAATCATAACTTTAAAAAAAACACAGGATGAAACTCTAATTTGAATATGGTTGGAGGATGATTATTTAAGTGCCCCTTAACACCACTTGCTAAATTAGTGGAAAATGATTACCAATAATTATGGGTAACTAGTAACTGATTACCTTTTTGAAATGAAGAGGGAATCCAAAACATCTCCTAAATTAGTGGTAACTAATTACTGTTTCCTAAATTAGTGGAAAATAATACTACCATTTCAAATTAATTACTGATAACATATCTAAATTAATAACAAATGTTGACATATATTTTACAATGATCAGTGGACAATGTTGACATATTTTTACCATGATCATTGGACAATGTCAACATATTTGTCGAGGTTAATATTTTTACCATGATTTTTGATAACCAATTTTTTTTACCATGATCATTCGACAAATGTTGAAATATATATTTTTTTACCATGATTCGTGTTCTGAGAGGATATTATATTGTTTTCAAATCATAAACAAAATGATTAAAAATCATGGTAAAAAGATCAAAACAGCCGCTGCGCGGGCCTATATAAATAAGGAGTATGTACACTCTCCTTCTACCTATAAACATGGTAATAATTATTGAATTAACATCTTGAATCATGGTAAAAGAAAATATCAAAAATCATAGACATGATTGTTAGATTGATTTTAACCATGATCGCTTCCCTTTATGAATTTGACCTGCGAATGCGGCCCCCTAAAAAATTTTAACCATGATTACTGGATCAAGGATTTTTGGATGAAAATATTAAAAACAGTGGCAAAAAATAATTTATATTTTCATCCAAAAAATCTTTACCCTATAGGCCAAGAATTTTTGGATGAAAACATAAATATTTTTGGATGAAATAAAAATCTTTATCCTATAGGCCAATAATTTTTGGATGGAAACATAATTAATTGTGGATGAATTTCATCCAAAATTATTTATGTTTTCATCCAACAAGATTTTTTGGACGAAAACATAATTAATTTTAGATGAAAACATTCATTTCAGTCCTTAATCTCATAGTATATATATATATTTATAGATATAATCAAGGGCGAAAATGGGTTTATTTGAATCTCGGGATGAAAACAGAACTCCTAAAAAGGCTCAGGATGATTTTCTAATTTCAAGTGCGTAAAAGGATGATTATTTAAGTGCCCCAACTTTTAATTACTACATCATTTGTCTCGATGTGAAGAATAAAAAAGGAGTAAACTATAAAACAAAGTTGAAAAAAATACACATAAAATAACGAAAAAAGATCACAAAGACCTAATTTCGTGAAAAAGACTAAAACTAATTACGATTCTTTTTCTTTCCGTCACTATTTTAACTCAAACCGACAAAAAATAAGTAATAAAGGTAATTGATTTTTGCGCACCGTCTCCTTATAAATATACTCTGAAGTTTATTTTGTCCTACTTTGAGAACTATGTTGTTTGTAATTTGAAGCATTAAAAAATAATTTTTATAGAAAATTTATACGAACGTGATTTGCTAATATATTTCCAAACAATAACACGAAATGCTTTTAGATTTATATAGAGATACGGTATTTGCTAGATTAGAATCTTTCTTTGCACTTGTTTCTCATTTCATGTTGTCTTCTTTACCATTCATCTTCACTTCTTTACCTTAATCTTTTTCACTGTTTGTTTATTTCGTCTTCATCATTCGTCTGTTCATTTTCACTTCTTTACTATTATTCGTCTTTCGCTCCAACCAAACGTAGCGTAGATGATATTGCAGACAAGTACAAGTTCATTTGTTGTTCAGAATTGCAACAACTCGTAGCAACTCTGTTAATTTGTTATCCGTCTGTTCATTTGTTGAATTTACCAGATTAAAACCAACTCTTTATTAGTACCACTTTTTTGCCATACACTACTAGCCGAATCTGTCTCGTGTACAATGAATAAGCAGGAAAAGCAAATTGTAACCCTATTTGAAAATCCCATTTTCAACTCATTTATGCAACTGGTTTACCAAATTAAAACCTACCATTTGAGCCACCCTCTCTGCTACTTCACTTCTTTGATGCCTATATCTCATACTCTATATTTGGATTATGAATTTGTGAAGGTTTTTATCAAGAAACAAAACTCGTAAGGAAATCAAATGAGTATTTCTAGCTTCTTCACTTAATACGCGATCCAAAACAGCATATAAGCAGCAAATTATGTCATATTTCCTTAATACATAAGCATACACATGACCAGAAACAGAAGTAACAACATAATCTTTCAGTTTTCTTTTACCTCAACGGAAAATGTTTTTCCGCAATAGCTAGGTTAGTACACCATTCAATGACAAAAATTACATACCCTCGGCTTGAAGGACGAGAAAAAGAAAGCAATCTACATGTAGATACAAGTTTCTTCCTGACATTTAAAAGCAACATGTTGAAGGCCAACAATGGCCTTATCTGAGTTACAAAAAGATAAAGGCCAAGCAAAAAGTGTGACCTTAGTTCGTACCCACCGTGGTCAATTCCCCTGTCCGACAACTTTTCAACTGCTTACATACCCACTCCAAATGCACCCCAAATATTTTGATCATCAGATTGTGGATCTCCTAAACTAGCTTCAATCTTTGGTCTAGCAGGTTGATTCCTACCGAGAGGGAAGTTCCAGAACGAATCAGATTTCTCAAAGAATATATAGAATAGAACAGCTGATCCCAAAAACAATCCCAAAAGAAGCAAATAAAGCTGCCACTCTGCGCAAAAAAAAAAAAAAAAAAAAACATCAGCTTCAAAAGCAAACATGCATATCTATATATGTGTATACATGTGTGTGTGTGTGTGTGTGAGAGAGAGAGAGACCTTTCCAATCAGCCGGAACAGTAAGCTTAGTCACCATGGCTCCCCATTCCTTGGAAGTAGTAAGCACAACTCTGCAGAATACACCCCACCCAAAAATGTTTAACGTTGAGTCCAAAGTTTAAAAGGGAAATAAACAGTCCTACAATAGCTGTCTAGCTGATAAATATAAGCCACAACCAAAGCCCAACCATTCTCACCCCCTCTCCTCCATTTTCCCACAAACCAAAACAGAACACAAAAAGATAAAAAGAGTGAGATTAGGAGCTGTAGGCTTATAGATCAATGCAGAGTTTTAAACATTACTTTTGTAATCAGCGATAAATTAGTGAATAACTCGTCAAGCAAAATATAAGAAATCTCTACAGGATAACGGCTGGAACCTAGTACCTTCCATGTAACCTTCATAGGCTATGTTTCAACCAAGGATTTCAAAGCAATTTATATTGGGATAGAAATAACAGTAAACCAAAGAATAGATTTAGCTTTTTGAAGTCATATTTCCAGTCTTTTCCGTCAAATTATAAATATCTCCACAACTTCTCCATCAAAAAGTACCCTTAACAACTCAATTTAGTCTTTCTACTTAAAAATGCATATCAGAGCCAGGTGCATCATGGATGCACCTTCGAACTAGCAGCAAAAACACCCAGGCATCCAATGAGACAAGAGCAACTGACTTGTAACCAATATTAACTCTTTTTTCTTCTTCTTTTTCTTGCGATAAGTTTGTAACTGATATTAACTCGAAAGACATGTCAGCGGTGTTCAACGAAACAGTACTCTCATTAATGCTTGGATAAGTCTTTTCTTTTTTGTGTGCCATATGATGATTTATATACTATAAAGACAAATAAATGAGGAACCGCTTTTTTTCGAATAGTCTTGTGAATGATGTGATGATAAATAAGATTTAAGGTATATATGGTGTTACATATCTATAGTTAGAGCCTTTTTTCACTCATATAATGCATACATAAATGTTTTTAACAACCACAACAACAACAATAATAATAATAATAATAATAATAATAACAACAACAAAAACAACTAAATAATTAAATCCCCAGACAACAGATGATGTTCAATTTTAATAGCTATCCTATATCTCATCCACCAATTCAATATACAAGTCCAATAGCGTAATGCCGTAATCATATTTATCAATCTTTACCCCAGTTATTATTAACTACAATCATTGCCTAAGAAGTTCGTACAAACGTTCAGGCAAGAAATAAACTTTCTATATAAGTATATATTGCAAGTGCGATATTTCACATTTGAAGATATTGCAAGAAAATATGAACATGATTTTACTGAAAACAATATCCACCAAATATATTTTTCACAAACATCAGGATTAGGTGAGATCAGTTGAATTTTACCTTTCACTAGGACAGAACTCGAGTGACGCAATGCATGAACCCAAATGAAGTCTCTTGCTCCAGTGGCTGATCTCCATTTTTTTCACCTCCACTACGCATACGTCCCCATCTTTGCTTCCTCTTAAATGATGAAAAAATTGAATAAGATTCAAACAGAAATCACAAACCAAGGAGCAAACTAGCACAAGGGTGTGATGAGTTAGAAAAATACTATAAGAAGTGACAACCAGTGCCATCAAATTCCATTTATCTAAACATGGCTCACCAAGCTATGGATTTTTTACCTTTTCCAGCAGGTCATGTACAGCATAATGGAAAAACTCTAACTTGAAAAGTTCTAAAAGCCATTTGCAAACAGCAGGAAGAACTTTCCCTGTGAGAAAAACTTTGACTACTTTTCTGCAAATGCAGGAGCATGCTGACCTTTTGGCTTGGTACAGAGCAGGCAGCATGTGACGGTCTGTAAAAAATATAACGCCCTATGCAGAGCAAACAACTCTGACAGCATAATGGAACTAAGAAATATTTGACAATCATAATAAGATTGAGGCTCATCCCATTCCAATACCAATCCAAAAGAAAGGGAATAAGTAAGTCCATTAGAATTAATATATGCTAGTTTTGCAGTTCAGCATGAGAGGACAAAAAATAAAGTTAGCAAGTGGAAAAAGGAAAAAATGCCAGATCAATCTCCAGAAAACATCTCATTTAAATGCCCACGGAATGAGTGGAGAGTATCTGCAAATTTCATCCATATCTACCAATTTAAAAGTTTAGAAATTAAAAAATAGGTGAATAAACATTTTTTCCCAAACTACATTTAAGAATCTAATCCAAATTAAGATGATAAACTTTAGAAAGACATAACATAAGGAAACATTATCTCTCTCCCATTCTTGGCCACCTATCAATTAACGTATTCGCTACAGAAACCAGAGAGAACAATAACCTTCTTAACAAATTACTTAATCATGAGTCAATTAACCAATTTCAATGACCAAGTTGCATAAAGACAAACCTACCGGTAAAAAAGCATATAAAGGAAATCACATTTTCATGTTCAAAGTTTAAGATATGATAACAATACTACAACAATAACTTTGCTCCATATCTACAAGTGTCTTTGCAAATACAACAAAGTTTCAGCTATCTCAAATGACTAAGGACTTGGTAGTCTGCATTTTTTTCCCATCATGTTCAAAAAAGCAAACTTGGTCAACAGAAGTGCAAAAGATCCAAAGAGAACTTACAAAGCAAGATATTTCCCGTCCAGACTGACAGACATTATAGAAGCAGGCTTTCGAAGTAGTCTCTTGTGCCCGATTCTTTTCCACGTACTGATATCCCAAACGGCAGTGAGTGCTTTATTACCTGCTTCATACATAAAAGAATATTCGAATGTTAAATCTTCGCACAGAACAAGGCAAAGGGAGAGGATGGATGCTGTAGAAGTGAAGCTGAAATGAGGATTTTGTAATGGATGGTGCGATAGGAAGTAAATAAATGAAATATTGGATGTTAGAAGTGGAAACTATTACCAATAAATAGGAAAAAATAAATTTATCATAAACCAACTAACAATCGTTAGAATAAGTGATTTGATCCCAGTAGATCAAGTGCCAAAAAGCCAAGAAGAGAAAAACATGAGGCAGTGAAAGGACATGGTAGCATTGGATTTGACTAAAGATATGCCTTCGAAAAGAGGTACCAGGAAAAATGCACTCTTGTAGCCAAACCACACTAACTTGGGTTAGGCTTGGTTAAGCTAATTTATACAAGCACCATAGGAAGTGATGCTATACTGAATCTTATGCGTCGGAAGTTACAGATCATTCAGATGAATACCTTTTTGAACAGTGCAAAATAAAAATGGTTTTGTCCCATCCTTTGAAAACCGACACAGTTCTATATTTTCATCCTGGGGCAGAGAAAAGAGAGCATATGAATCAAGTCAGGAACTGACAAAGAAGCATACTAATATTGTTGCACAGCTAAATGTTGCAAGATTAAATGAACTATACCGAGTTGCGAGTCAAAGAAGTCACGGGAACACCATCATTTGCCTTCCATATTCTAGCCAAACCATCGCTAGATGTTGTAGCCAAGAACTCTGAGTCTAGGCTGAAAGTACGATGGGTAGAAGCTAATTATATAAGCACAAAGTTTTACGTCGTCTCAATGCATGAATAAGAATCACGTCCAAATAGAGATTTATAAAATGCGTCTAAATGTGGATCTCCCCTTCTAAACGTGTCTTTGAGCCATTCTTACAAGCTAATGTGACTACAATAACCAGCTAGGGGCTCATGTTTTGACTGCTTTGTTCATAAAATTCTACCATGTACAACAACGTGGAATCGATTCAGACTATGGTTGTGCTCCATACTCAAGGGGTCTGTCCGAGATACATTATTTTCCGTAATAAGCACAAGACTACTTAATCAAGGCGTATTTTGGTGGAGTCCTACTCTTAGTAACCTTTTATGGGTGTAGCAAGAGGACTGTGACAATGAAGTGTGATGCATAGGTAAAGTGCACCAATTTAGCTTCAACATACATATTTGTTTCATATAAAAAGGTACATTAAACTGCCATCATGATCAGCATGAAAATTTTGTAGTGGACAGACTTAGATGGCAAAATCTGATTGCAGGGACAGTCTAAATATACTTGTCCAAGAACGGTTTCAGAACCTCTCACTTTTCTCTCTCAACATATCTTATGGAGTTTTTAACCACAACATGACACCTCACTCATTAGCTTTTAAGCACATATCTTCATCAGCGCATACAACAGATACAAAAGAACTAGGAAACCATTGTCAACTCAACGAAACAAATATACATATTATTACCACTTTCTATTCAAATAAACTCCGAATGGAAATCCTAGAACATGAAAATACTGCTGGTACCAAAAGGAGATGAGAGAGGGAGGACATGTCATGCAGGAGGCAGAAGAAGGGGACAAAAGGAACAAAACTACCCCGCAGGTATTGTAAAGCACAAGATGAGGTATCGCAATGCAAAACCTTCTGAAAGTGAGCAAGAGAAAGTTAAGCTTATGATGTTTTTCATCAGCGAAAACCAATAACATAGGATTAAAACATGGTTAAACACATTTACATTGCTTAAATCCTCCGCATACAACGATGTATCATATAGTTATGCATCAAATGTCACAGGATAGGCAACAAGAAAGATGAATTTCCACCTGAAATCCATATCTTGGAAGGACTTGTGAGCTCTACGTTCGTCTAAAACGATGTTCAGGCTTGGCCACTCAAATATTCTGAGATTCCCATCCTAAAGTTAATCAAGGAATTTAGTCAAAATACAGAAGCCCATTCATGAGCAATAATGTGTGCATCCCTGAATCAAAAGTAGCAACTGCTCATTAGGTGGATTACTGCTTACCACCCCACCACTAGCAAATCTAGATCCATCAACACTAAAGGCAAGGCATTTCTGCAGGCCAGCACCTTGTAGCGGAACCAAGTCTTTGGCCAACAGTTTAATATCATCTCCATGACCATGCAACTCAAACCATCTGCAAATCACAACACAAATAAAACCGTATCAATATTTATGGTCTCAATAATCATGAGTAAAGGATCAATACGCAAAAAACCAAGCGAACAGGTTCAATGAACTCTTGGAAATGTAAAACATATGCCACATTTATCTCCTCCAATATCTCCTCTGACATAGGAAAAGGAAACATTACAAAACTGAATTGACTTCATGTATATATATCAGCTCAAAGGCAGAGCATAAGTACCCAACTTAAATAAGTGAATCACTAATTAATTATGTTAATTATCTTAAACTAAGTGTTTTACATCACTTGGGGCTGTTGGCAACAGAAAACTCCCCTCCCAAACAATATTACTGATGTGCATAATTGAGGCGTATGCTCTTTTGAGATTCCAAGCCCTCTAAACATATTAGCATTTCCTAAATGGGGTTTCACAATTTTCACATACTAATTCGTCTTGATGGTCAAATAAACAGACAGATGGGCAAAAGATATAGCAAGTTATAAGGCAAGTATTTGGTTGACTAGAATGAAGCTGGATCTGAATAGTGATCCTCTTGAATGATCTATGCTGTCTGGTTCTATCCTGTTGGATTTTAGCTGGAAGGTAGACGATAAGTATGAAAACCCACCAATTACGCATTTTGAGATCCTATGTAAGTATTACCACAAGGAAAAACATGAGTGACACGAGATTTATGTGAACCAGCCTCAATCCCCAGAAGAGATCCGTTCTTTACTATATAAGAGTGACATATTCTTTACTATATGAGGATAATCAGTACAAGAAAATGCCTGGGCTGAATTACATAGCCCAAGCCCCTTGTACATCCACCACCACTCAAAAAGAACCCCTTACAACAGGATTGTACCCACCCTATTATCTCTCACAAGAATAGAATTCTAGATTTCCTTTCTCTTTTTTTCCCTTTTCTTCACTCTTTCCATCTCTCAGCTCTCTACTCTCACATTACTCATTGGCAACCAATATAAAGAGATGCTGAAACATTCAAGTTTGGGCGATCTTCAGAATACCCAAAGTACTCATTCCACCTTCCAACCCCACTTTTCAATATCACCCAACAAGCCACTAGTGCAAATTAACCTTTCTTTGACAAATTGAGACAATAAATCAATATACTTTCAGTTTCAAACCCACCACCAATAACGCTTTCCAAGTATTAATTACGAGCCTAGAAATTCTAGATATCCATAATAAGTGGAATCATCATTCACTAATTCACATGAATGGCCAATTCGTTGTAGGCTCATTCCATTCTTCTTAAAATCCTTCCAATGAACTATACTAAAACAAAATAAATGAAAATAAGCTTTGTATTCCAAACTGAACGAATCCTTTTCTATATTTCCTCTATTCTATTTTGTCAAGAGCAACGTACTTGATAAATTCATCATCCGTTAATTATCACAGCATCCCATGTCAAATTAGGCGTTTCCCTTCTGTTAGAACTTCAGTATTATTGCTTTAATTTATTGCTGCATTTACTGGTGTCTGTGGTATCCTTAGCCTATTTCCCTGCATTTTATTTCAATTGGTGCTACCCTTGGATCCATCTGGGGGTGCTGCTTTCGGCCATGCTTGGCACCCTGCTTTTTCGCCCAAAACGAAGTCGATTTACTCATTTTCTTCGTACACCTTCAAAGCTTCCAAGGGCCCTGTTTGGAGAGTTAATTTCACAAAGTGCCTAAACCCTAAACCCAATTCCTAAACCCTAAACCTAAAGTGCCTAAATTCTAAGTGCCTAAACCAACTATAACCTACCCCAAAGAGTATAGATCTCCTAAAATTGAACCCCAAAATTAACTCTCCAAACAGGGCCCTTGGAAGCTTTGGGGGTGTACCAAGAAAATGAGCAAACTGACGTCGCTTTGGGCGAAAAGCAGGGTGTCAAGCAGGGCCGAAAGCAGCACCCCAGGATTCGCTACTCTTTCTATTCCCGAATGTTTTCATTTCTAATCGTCGCACTCCCAGTTTTACCGCACATCCATCTTAACAATCTCATTTCGACAAACCTACACTACCTAAAACGTTAGAAACCATTTCCAATTCCAAAGCACAAACAATACTAGAATCAGGTTTTAAAAAGAAAGTGCACAAGCTTATTGAGGCCAGCATTGAAAGTCATCTTCACATTTAGTTAATTCCAACTTCGAATAGACTTTTTTTGGAGGGACATCTCCAATCCAAACCCTAATTTTCATATACACCTTCCACAAAGCACCTAATGTATAGAATATTAAAGACACTTTGTAAATACAAAAACCTTACCATTTGGTGATCAAAACCATCACTATATATTAATCCCTATGTACTAATTTGTTTCACCCTTTTGTTACTTCTTGTAATCCCAAAAATTTGTCCCAGTTCAAAAGTAATGGGAAAAAGTCAATAATTTGACTCTTTTACCCTTTGTTTAGAAAATTGATAGCAACAAGAAAAGGTAATAATAAAGAGAAGAAATGGAAAATCCCAAAGGACCAACAAATGGGGACGCAGGGAGTAAAAAGTAACTTGACAAAGCATAATAAAAAGGCTGAGGAGAGTTCGGATTTCACCCAAAAAAACAAAAAATACTTAGCAAGAAACAAATTAGTCCGAATTGGGCGAAAAGGAAATCATATAGGAGTAAATTTTAGAGAGAGAGAGAGACGTACTTGCAGCCACCAACAGTGGTAGAGCAAACGAAGTCGTCGCCGCTCGGGTGCACCGCGATGCTCACAGGCTCGCCTTCTTCAATCACGTACATAGCCTATTGTAGCAGAAGAATACGTATTAAATACAAATTTACATACAGGAACGAGTTTAGAGAGAGAGAGAGAGAGAGAGAGAGAGAGAGAGAGAGAGAGAGAGAGAGAGAGAGAGAGAGAGAGAGAGAGAGAGAGAGAGAGAGAGAGACCGAGGGAAAGGGGAAGAGGGAGGCAGTCTTGGCATCGAAGGAGAAGATCTCCAGCATCGACGGCTGATCTCCGTGCCTCGCCTTCCCCACCACCGCCAGATGCGCGTTTTCCGGCCGTCGGATCCACGTTGCGCAGGTGACTGTGCCTTGACTCGACGGATTCCCCTCCATCTTTGCCTTCTCGTGGAAGAAATTCCTGTATAACCCTACTACTAAAACAGAGAGAGAGAGAGAGAGAGAGAGAGAGAGAGAGAGGTTTGGGAGATGAAAGAGGCGAGAGTTGCTAACTTGCTGTTGGTTTTTGAACTGAAGGGGAAACGAAAAGAAAAAAGAAGGGGGAGACGGGCCGCGGCAAGAACGATGATGAAGGGAGAGAATAAGAGAAGAATGTCAACGACTTTTAGTTACATCCAACGGAGGATATTCGCTTCTGGATATGCCCAAGGGAACTGGCCGTTACTACTTTCTTTGGAACCAGCTAAGAAGTTTCAACTTTCAACTGATTTTACAAACCCAAAAATTGTATTCCTACGTGAATTGGTTTTCATACTGCTTTTATTATTTATATATATATATATATATAGTACTTTCTTTCTGTTTTTATATATGTAGATTTGCACAAAAAACAAATTACATATAGAATTGACAATCTGTTTTGGCATGGACGATGTCCTCAATGAGCTCCAAAACGTGAACTGTTTGGATCATCAAAACTGACCCGAGAAGTGTATGAAAATGTGCCCATGGGACCGCCCGATCCATTTTCATGGACTGGAGATGGGTTTTAAAAGGACTTTCACTTGGACATCGGCACGGGCGGATTTAACAAGGGTCCGAGGTGGGCACGTGACTCCCCTGAACTTTTGGTAATTACTATTGAACCCCCAAATATTCGTATTAATTCTTACTATTTGGCATTTTCAATAATTCTAGTGTCCCTTATATACTCTAAAAATTATGTTAACACCATTATAAATATGAAAGAAAGCCTACCAGTACCGGTTTATCTTACAAGCGGGAGTTTTTTATTCTTAAAACTCATGGTGGTATGCTTTTAATTTCACCAACAAACAATTAAAAAAAAAATCACCAGCTAATACCGAACAAAATTGAACATTGGGAGAACCTACAAAATTAAACATTGGGAGAACCTGCTTATTATGAATGAAAAACTTTAGGAATATATATAATTTGTTGGCTTCTATTTTTGTTGGCTTCTATTATAACTTCAGGAATATATATAATTGAAGGTCATTTGTGCCCCCTCTGTACCAACTTCATGGATCCGCCACTAACAACAAGGAGACACTAATTTTTTTATTTTTTTTTTGTGAAAGAGAGATAATTGCATTGTATAATAAGGCTATTACAACCTACCGTATTTAATAAACAACAGAAGAAAAGACATAATACAGACGAGAAGAACATTAGACAAAACCAAAATAAATGAAGGATACATCTAGCTAGAGATTGCTTTGGCATGTCCAATATCCGCGATCAATGTATGGTGTTGATTCGCTGCTGTGTCACGGTAGATTCACGAATGACGATTCTCCCAACACACAGTTAAGACAAATAAACGACTGAAGTAATTTAAGGGTGCACTGCATCTGCATCTGACTGTCAACTATCGAGAAACCGCATGCTTGATATTGATATCAAACAAGATCTGACCGATACAAACCAAGTGACTGTAGCACCTATAGTCGAAAGCGTTGCGGCATGGTTAGACGTCGTGCAACTAGATGGCCGAGGCCAACTACAAAGCTCTAAATTCGGTAGAGAAATTGCCAAAAAGAGTTGCAATCGTAGATAAAGGAATGAAAATGCTGTGGAGAATCCTTTTTGCATTTGTGGTGATCTCATTGAGCTTATTCATAGCTATTTGCAACTAAATAAACAATCTTGTTCCAAACTACCGCTGCTCAAGAAGCCAACCATTGCCTAAGAAGCCAATCCTCTTAAACAACCCTAATGTCAAAAAAGCCGAATGAATCAGACCATCAAAGCAACGCCCAATTAGCCAAACCATAACTCCAACCGAATGACTCAACGGTCCCACCCAATGTAGCCCTTAAACAGTCCCTCACAAACAAATTAAGAATTGCCCAAAGAACTCACCAATAATTAAGCAATAACTAATCCGCCATACTCCCAACTATAAACCACCACCCTGCTGAACCCAACTGATAAGTGAAAACCAAACCAACCATGCTCCTTCGAGAAAAAGTAAAACTAGAAGACAAGACCACTGAACGGATTGACACAAAACAAGTGTGATGTAATGAGCATGCAATGAAAACACTTGATATTTATTTTTTTAAAAGATGTGTGGCATGCATGCACAGAGGATTTTTATAAAATCTTTTTGACAATAAAAGTACTACGAAAGGGCATACTAAAGCATAACCAAGCTTTACCTCAACCACAATCGTGAAACAATCAAAATGGAAGGGGGTTTGTTCCAATTGAGGAAAGTTGCTCGACGGGGAAGGGGGAAAAGGGAGGTTGAACAACTACATGCACGCACAGGAGACATGCAACGAAAACATATGAATAAATATTATTTAAGAGACCAGTGACATGCATGCATGCACAAAGGAGTTTGATAAAACTATATGACATTAAAAGTACTGCGAAAGGTCATACGGAGAATGCATAACCAAGCATTACCTCAACCACAATCATGAAACGATCGGAATGGACGGGGCCCGTTCCAATCGGGGAAAGTTACTTGACGAGGAAGGGGAAAAAAGAAAGGTCGAACAACTACATGCAGGCACTCACAAGCCAAAGCACAACAATCACACATGAGCACAAACAAACACACGCAACAGAAACCAAGCGATCCGATCACAGTCTGAATAGAGCAGAGGGTATAAACTCAAAAATGGGTGAAAGGATCTTATGAACAAGACTCAATAGTGGGTATAAACCGTAAAAGACCCATAAACCCCAAAAGACAAGTAAATAAATTGGGTTAAGTGGGTTTAGCTTCTCATTGTATTATGTTGTGTGATATCACTATGGCTAATGCATTCTATTGGTACCAACATTTTTCTAGGTTAAGCTGTGAATGTAAAACCGCCAACGGAAAGCACCAAAGAAGAAACAGACCAGAGTGGTCCAAAGTTAAAGAACCACACATGCATCAAAGGGAGAGGCAATACAACAATGGGAGATGATCGGACAGAACCACAATGGAACAAATCAACAACGATGGAGCAACTAGAGGCAACTAGCGACAACGTCATTGAAATCCTGAGATTACAATAAACTGATAGGACAACGGTAGCATTTGCTGACTGTATGACGGCCATGGCCTCGATCTGCATAGTGAGTAGCAGCAGCGAAACGACGACAATGGGTATAAACGGACCCGATATCCACCTGATCCCCCCAAAAGGCAATACATGCGTCATTGACAGTGCGATGGGTTGCTAATCGGCAATGGTGCGGCGACGGGTGGATAGGAAGTGGGATTATTCAATTCCTAAGAGAAAAGCTAAAAGTTAGAGGAGAGGACGGGAGGCCGGCATAAAAATATCGGGCGAGAGGCACTCAGCCTCCCCTCGGAGAGGCGACAACTAGGGTTTAGTCTTATCGGTGTGGGAGCGAAGATAGAATTTTGGAGAGAGAGAGAGAGAGAGAGAGAGAGAGCGCTATCCTAGGAGACACTAATTGTACTTAGTACTTACCCTTTTTGCCTTTGATTTTTAATTAAAAAAGAAGAAGTCAGAGTGCCACTAGCTGCTACAGTATTTAAAAGGAAGGAAACAATCCTCCTTTGGGTAATAATCCAAAGGAGGCCAAGAAGTTGCTTAATTAATCAGAAGCAGTTTCTTGACTTACACAAATCTTGGACTTCACTCTGTTTTGCAGAGATCTTATTGCTAAGCATATTTCCTAGAGGGTGGGAGATGGCAAATCTACTTCCCTGCTTCATGATATATGGATCCCAAATATGGGCCAAATTTGCTAAAGGTTTCTTTTATTATGTGTTCGACCTTGTCTAGGCCAAGCTAGGACATGAACAAAATTATTGACTTGCTCCCTGAAGTTTTTATCCCTAAGGTTTTGGCCATCAACTTACTTATGGGCACTTGCCCGAACCGATATGTTTGGCCTTTTCACAAGCTCGGGTCAGTACAACACAAAATCGGGTTACAAATCATTGTATGATGAATGCAAAAATTATTCCACCTCTTCGGTCTGGATTTACAAAAACCAAAATGATTGGGACATGATATGGAATCTCGATATTTCAGAGCGCTTATTTGGAAGTGTCATAAAGGTATCCTGCAAGTGAAAAAGGATCTGGCTATTCAAGTGAACAATCCCCGCTACTTGTCCTTTATGCAACTCTGAGGAAGAAACCATTGCACATTTATTCTGCTTATGCCATCATACGGTTTTCGATATGGAATGCTGTCGATTTTTCACAGTCGAATCTAAGAATTTCTAATGATATGAATTTCAAGGAATGGCTCTTGGATCGGATTCTCCAGCATCACACGAATAAGCAGAACCTATTCAGCTTTATTGCGCTTCTTTAGGCTATTTGGAAAAATAGAAATCTTATGGTCTTCTTCAATGTCCCTATTCGCAAAGACGCTATGCTAGCAATGGCTATGGATAAGCCTCTCTGGTTTTGGAGAGTTGCTCGATGGCTCAGGAAGGAAAAGCACCTTCCAAGTTCTAACTGCAAATTTCCTTCCCTTGTCTTAAAACCATTTTCAGATTCTTGGACCAAGCAAAAAAACTTTCATTCTCCACGTGGACGCGCGGTGCTTGGAAAAAAGGGAATGCTTAGAGTGGTCTAGGATTCACAGCTAGTGGTATGTCGTTTTTTGTACCAAAAATATAATTTATAAAACAGGGAATTAACTATTATTCCGAAGAACAGTGGTTAAGTCCGAGATCGTCCACGGAGAGTAAAAAGCTAAGTTACGGTAATTTCAACTAATTTCTAATTTAATTCGAAAATAAAATTGATGATTGGATTTGATTTGATTAAACTAATGATTAAGCTAAAACTTAAATAAAAATAGATTGCGATTTGAAAACAAGTAAGAGAAGGGACTAGGGTTACTGATTCAACCTCCCCTTATAATATAATTATGCGAAGTCTAGAGTTTCATTCAACTAATAACCAGACCACCGCAGGGTAGCAAATCCTATCGATAATCCCCAAAAATATTATCAAGATTCGTACTCCGTATAGGCTATCTCAACACGGCAAAGACCGTCTCACCAGACTTGTCACGCCCTCAAATTTAATAAACCAAATACCAATAAAATCCACGTAGGATAAACCAAAAGTCATACATTCCACCGTTGAATGGTCAAAGTCAAAGTACACCGAGTTTCTACAAGAGGTAATCGTACCCATGCATAAGTAATTAATAGTTAAGATTTATTACATAACCAAGTTTTGTCAAAAGATTTAAGGAATTAAAGTTACAAGATCATCTCCCAAAATATATTAACGATAGAGAGGATAAAATAACTTCATGTCAAATGAGCTCCATGATATGCATCCACACTCCAAGCATTCCAATCACGGGCCTTGCCGAGTACCTGAAAATGATAGGTTGAGCTCACTAGCCCAGTAGGAAACTTTTCTACCAACGCTAAGGGTATAGAAGATGAAACATGCACATGAAGATGTGATACACATGAGTGAATAAGCTAAAATAGACCAAAATAGATCGACATGATGATAGAGTATCCAATAGAAGCCCCAAAGATCGAATCAAACCCAAGTGTTCATAGGATTCCTAATAATCGTTACATTTCACGTCGTAGGTTCAATCCTTTCAAAACATTGCCATTTTCATAAAACATTTCATTTTTTCACATCTTCACAAATAACCTCTTATTTAAATAGGGAATGAATCCCTCTGCCGGATTTCGTGGGCTCCGAACACCCCTGCCGGATTTCGTGGGCTCCGCACACCCCTGCCGAATTTCGTGGGCTCCGAACACCCCTGCCGGATTTCGTGGGCTCCGAACACCCATGGCTAGGGACGCACCAAATGGTGGCCCTAGAACAAGCAAATTATCCTTTTCAAAGTTTATCAAACAATCAGTTGTCAAAAAACGTCCATGTAAATCCTTTAGTTCAAAAGCTCGTAGTGTGTCGGTTGTGACAAAATTAATATGTGTCCAAGAACGTGAGAGATCATGATAAAATATCATTCATACCACAATAGGCTACCAAAGCTTAGAAGTCAATTTGGGAAGCTTAGGAAAGACCAATTAAGGCCCGGTGCAAAGAAACATGAAAATGGAGTTATGAACCTCGAGAAAAACCCGACACCTTGATAGGAAAAAGTACATTTCTTTCAAAATACAAAGGCTATGAATATGAGACCAATTGGGTTTGAAAGTAGACTCATAGAGCTTTCTAACGGTTCAAGAATCGCCTCAATCGGAGTTCGGACGAAGCCGGGGCGTGCCCGCGAAGTTGGGTAAAAATCTGCCGCATCGGGTATCGATACTAAGGAAAGGCTGTATCGATACCGGGTAACTAAAATCTAGACAGAAACGCTGGGTATCGATACCGATGAAAGGGGTATCGATACAAAGGCCATCTCGAGCAAAATTTTCAGATTTCCAGATTTTTCCAAAATGGAGGGGGTTTCAACCCAAGCCAAAAATTGAGGTTCCAAACAACATCTACTCATAGGAGAGGGATATATCAACAACCAATTCAAGGATTTATCAACCAAATACACAAAACCCAAGCTCATACATGATCCAAAGTCAATTCCATGGAGATAATCAAGTTTAACAAGAAGTTGGGAACAAGAACACAACCAATGCAATGATTCAACAAATATACACTTAGAGGAGGTAGAAGATTGTTTCCTACCTCAAGGATTTGCTCCAAGTCAACCCAAAACGAATTTGTAGATCCCCAATTTGAGCAATCCCGTTTTTGGTCCTCCCGGTGCGAAAAGATGGTACTCCGAGCTCCCAAACACGCGTAGATGATGACTCTATGGTCAATTTGTGAAGAAGTTTGATGAGGAGGGAGTAATTTGAGCTCAAAGGAGCAAAAATGGAGGAGAGAGGAGGAGGGGCTGATTTTTGGGAGAAGAAGAGAATGGTTTTAGGCTAAAAATTCAGCCACCCACATATATATACACACCACTAATTGCACTAGCACCCCTAACATTCCAATGTGTTCCAAAGACACCCCAAATGCAATCACCAACTCGTATTGACCCCATATCACACTATTTTCATTTCCTCACATTTCCCCAACGTTATTTCCGGAAAATTATTTAAAAACACGAGTCCTTACAAGACTTAACGGGCGGCACGATCCATCTCACGTCATATAGTCTATCTCATAAACTATCGTGAAGCATTAATAACCATTATATGACTGTATTTAATAACACGCATATAAATATGGTACGAAAATTGGAAGAATAAAAACTTCATAAAAATTATGAATCATCCGAGCCATACAAAAAGTTGAATGTAAAACCCTCGAAATCTAAACAATTATATTACTCGGAGAGGCATCCTCGTTACCCTAGTCAAATAATTTAGCCGCTCATGGAGTTAGAATAAATAATCGTGAAACCATTAAACTCCATTGAAACAACTTGAAGCTTGAAGCTTACGGAAAGTATAAAGAATTAACACCCAAAGCCTGCTCGTGTCGCTGCCGCTTTGTCTTGTTCCGCACGACCCAATCGGTTCTGTCCTCTATGTGTGGCTTCTGATCCTGTTATGCGTGGAAACAAAGGTCCGCAACTTCGTGATTACTGCTATGTGCGTCAAAAGTATGATCCGGAACTAAACCCTCGCAGCCCTACTATATGCTATCCCTCACGTGCTTTCCAAGTGCATCCAATTCCCCTTTGTACCCTAAACAATGATAGGTGGGTCCCTTTTCTTTAGTACTGCCGAATGTTGTTCAAAGAAAGGCCCATCATATTACTGTATAATGCAAGTCATGGGCTGGGGTTGGTTCATATTAATATTAAAACCAATTCTTCAATTCTATTTTTCATCCCATAGCAACGATCAAAATCTAATTTCGCGCTTTAGCTCTAAATATCATTCACGTGTTCCGCAAGTCCTGAAACATATAAAACGAGTATCAAGCTCCAAATAATATACTAAACGGGTGTAACAATAATAAATTAGGGGACGTCAATGGGCACATTTGCGCCCCTATCAGCTAGTCTCCCAAATGGAAGGCTCATTGCGCAACATTTCATATCTACATATAGCATGCAATAACCCTCTTCGAATAGAACTTAAAACAATTTAACAAGCAGTTAAATGTGTAAGGACCCGTGTTTTAAAATAATTTTCCAGAAATGATGTTGGGGAAGTGTGGGAAATGTTTTAAAATGCAAAATTGGGTCAATGTGAGTTGGTGATTGCATATGGGGTGTCTTTGCAACACATTAGAACCACTAAGGGGTGAGGGTGTAATTTGGGGGTGTATTAAGAGGCCCAACATCAGATTTTTGAGAAAAACTCACACCCTCTCTTCCTCTAACCTACCGACTCTCTCTCTCTACTCCTCTCCTACATCTCTCTCATTTCTCCACAAAATCTATACTCCCACACCTCTTTTCCTCAAGATTAAACCTCAAATTCGTCATCTACGCGTGATTTGGAGTCCGGGCATCCTTGGAATCATCTTGGAGGAGCTTGTTTCGGTTGGGTTTTGCTAGAACAAGCTTGGGTTTTCTCAACTCTCTTCATTGGAGCTCAATCCTCGAGGTAGGGAACTTATTTCTACCTTCACTAAGTGTATATGGTTTGAATGATTGCATTGTGTTCATCTCTCCTCTTGATTTCTCACCAAGCTCTTAAACCTCCATGGAAGTTGAGTTTGAACTTGATTGATGCTTGATTCTCGACATTTTTGTTCGATTGATCTTGAATTAGTGCTTAGACATGTTTATTTGATGTTTTATGGTGATTTGGAACCTCCCATTTGAGTTGGATTGAAGCCCCCATCAAGCTTGAAAAGCTGTCAAAAATATGTGCGAAGCCCGCTGGTATCGATACCCCTGCAACCTCGTATCCATACCAACACGTTCTGTTTTTTTCTGGTCGACTGGTATTGATACCCCATTCTGGGGTATTGATACCAGACAACTCTGAACCTATTTTCTTGTTCAGGCCTTTCCTTGACTCTTGGACATCTTGGGACATCTTCAAATGTTATGTTCACTTAAAATAATACTTATTACCAACTACTTTGTTGATCGGATTGTTTGTTGGCTTTCCTTTGACCTTCGGTCGGGTAGTTTGACCATGTACTTGCCTTATTCATCAATTCCACTTTGAAACCTATTGGAAAACACCTCCCTAACCTATTGTGGCACGGATTAGGTTTTGTCTTGATTTCTCACGTCATTGGACACGTGTTATCTTCACCACAATCGATACACTACGAGTTTTCGAACTAAACACATTGTATGGATTTTGGACACTTGATGGTTTAACAAACTTTTGAGAATGATGGTTACTTATTCTAGGAACACCGTTTGGTGTGTCCTTAGCCATGGGTGTGCGGAGCCCACGAAATCCGGCAGGGGTGCACGAAGCCCACGAAATCCGGCAGAGGGATTCATTCCCTATTAAAAATAAGTGGTTATTTGTGGTGAGTTGAAAAATGGATTGTTTTATGAAAAATATGATGTTTTGAAGAAATCGAACACACGACTTGAATTGTAACGGTTCTGAGGAAATTGACGGACACTTGGGGAATCTTGTGGACACTTCTTCATCGAGTCGATAATCCGTAGCTCATTCTAGCCTAATCATTCATGTGTATCATATTATCACGTGCATCTTTCATTATCTATACCCTTAGTGATAGTAGAAAAGTTTCCTACGAGCTAGTGAGCTCACCCTATCATTTTCAGGTACTCGACAAGACACATAATTGGGATGCTTGACGTGTGGATGCATATCATGAAACACATTTGACATGGAGTTATTTTACCTTCTCCATAGTTTATGTACTTTTGGGAGATGATCTTGTAACTTCTATTTTCTTCAATTTTTGACAAAACTTGGTTTATGTAATAACTCTTAACTCTTGATTACTTATGCATGGGTACGGGTACCTCAAGTAGAAACTCATTGTACTTTGACTTGACTTTTCTATGGGAAGTTGTTTGACTTTGATTGATCCTACATGGATTTTATTTGTATTTGGTTTATTAATTTTGAGGGTGTGACAAAATGGGTCTTTATAATAATGCTTATATATTTACTGATTGTTTTAATGCCATCATGCGGATAGGGAGGAAGATTGAGTGTTATCACCATGACACCTTTTTGATTCACAACTTGAGAGTAGAGATAGACAAGTTGACTTTTTGTATAATCTCGAAGGCTCGATGCAAGGATGTCCAGAACCTCGCCCGGACACTGGTGATGGACGCCCTTCTGAGATTGATACATTTCCTAGATGTTGGTTCTTGTAATTGTTTTGTGGATGTAGCTGTTCTTCTTTGTCTCTCTTTTGAACTTTTGTATCAGGTTGTTGGTTTATAAAATTTCTCTCTCTTGATCCAAAAAAAAAAAAGGACTTTACTGAGTTTTGGCAAGAAGTTGCTTTATCAGAAGAAATTTCGCCACTTGCACAAATTTTGGATTTCACTATCTCTTAATATATCATATGTTAACCATCAATTCAACGTTAGGAGTCTTGACTTAAGCAGAGTTAGGAGTCTTGACTTAAGCAGAGTTTTCGCTAAAGTTTTCCGGTATTTTTGATATTTTCAATGGTATTTTTGATATTTTTTTACAAGTCGGTCTTCTCACATACATCACAAAAATATCATTTAGTAGAAATAACCTACTTTTGATTACTTTTGATTACAGTGGGAAGTTGATATTTTTAGTGTAAAAATATCATCAATTTAACTGGCATAGTTGTAAAAAGACATTGAATCTAATACGTGGTATTTCTCATGGCACTGCACAATTATTTCTCTCACATTTACAAACAAACGGATTGGTGTGATATTTTATCAGGTTTCAACTTGCACACGTATCGCGAGTGTCCAGCCTCTAAGTAAGAATAAAAGGAGTGTTATCAAAAGTAAAGTGCTTTTTTGTGCGAAGTTCAAAAATGTACTTATACCAGTTAGAGAAAGTAAATGAAAAGAGACCAATAAAGCAGAGCTGCAGAAGAGATAAATGGGAAGAGGATAAATGGGCTGAAAATATGTAAACCAATTGGGTACAGCTTCGGGCTGTATACTACAAAAGCCCCGGCCCATTTTGTTCATCAGACACGTGTTTATGTGTATTTCGGGGCCATAAACCTTTGGATTGGGCTTTAAGATTTTTTTGGGGGGTAAATAATTGGGCTTTAAGATTCTAAACAAACAGTAACAAAATGGGTCTAGTACTAGTAAATGCTCTTAGGTCCCAATCCAAATAGCCCCAAAAAAAAAATCCTACCATTCTCGTGAAGGATACCGTATTTCCGTTGATTTTTACCATAAAAATGTCTAACAATCACAAATGGTGTAACAAATCTTATATGAAATAGCAGTATATTTATTAGAATGAGACACAACATTTTTTAAGCCAAGGGTTTGGTGGAGTGACATAAGACAATAACCAAACGGCTTGTCGCCAACAGGTCACAAGATCGAATCTCTCAAAGGCCAAATGTTCCAATCTCTAAGGCCACTGGAGATCTTCCTGATGCTTAACTTCAGGGTTTGGGATTCGTCAACATGCTCACAAGCTGGCACAGACTCCAAGTTATAAAAAAGAAGAAGAGAAGACCTAGCATTTTTCTCCAAGTGATGCCCAAAATTTTTAAAATCACTAATTTTACAACAACATCCGCCACAAAAGAATAATAATATTCCACTGCAAATTTGCCCAATTGATAAGGTCTCGGGAATAATCAAAGTGCGCGCAAGCTAATCCGGACACCGAGTTATCAAATAAAGAATACATACCATTTTTCTCCATATGATGCATATATAACATTTTTTAAATCAATAATTTTATAGTGTCTGCCGTCACAATATTCACCACAAAAGAGTAACAACATTAACCATAAAATACATTACATTTTACGGTATCCCCAGAGTATAAACTCAAAGAATAGAATCATGCAATTTAATTACATATATATATTAGGAACTATTCTACAGCTTCAAAAAAAGGTATGAACCAAAAAACAATTACTTTCTTTATTAGATGTAACTTTGCTATTGACAATATTTACATGTTTAGACAAATCAAGAAAATATTAAAATCTGGTTCCTTTCGATGACGCCATCAAATATGTCACCAGAGATAGCATTTTAAAGTTGAATAATCCAACCCATGAATAGAATGACTTCAAATTAATTTTTAATTAAGCAAGGCATTAAAGTTATATGGAAAAAAATTTGTGCAACAATCATTAGTGTAACGCCCCCAAATTTTGGGCACGTTAAATATATTACAGACCAAAATAAAGTTTAATCCCAAACTTTAATACAAATAATAATGTCTGCCAACACTATATAAATAATAACCGGGGTGGTTCTAGGTCTTCGTCTATCCCTGCGCCGGGTCATTCCCCACTCCGGCAGCACCTCCAGTTCCATAGGACTGGTCTCCACAGTACTGTTCCTGTCCATTCAGATAATCTGACATAATACGTCCGAGTCGCACAAGCAACATCATGGTATTATGCCAGGGTTACACGAAATGCAACACCGTGAGCGAAGCCCAGTAGTTCACTACGCTACACGTCTAAGTAGCAATTCTAGAACAATAAGCTCATAAACAGCATAAACAGCTTGTGAGCAGTAAATCATGCAATAAATCATGCGTGTCAATGCGGATCAGAGTAAACATGCGCAGATACAATATCTCGTAACAGTGTCTCGAACTGTGTCACGTGTCGTTTTCTCAAAACAATGCCTCGCTCGGTTTTTCAAACTTAACTCATTATCAATCCGTTTTCTCAAAAATCAACCATTTTCTCAATAAATCAACCATAAATCTCAAATCGGTGCCTCTCGCGGCAATTTAATCAAATTTCAATATCTGCCAATGCTCCCATCACTCCGAAAGTTATTGGTCCGTTTCCGCCTCCTTTCAGCTGACGGATACCAATCTTTCCGCTCGAGGTTTCGGTTATCGTGCATCACCGAACTTAACAGCCTGTTTGCACGGTCCGAATACCCCGCGACTCACACGACACAGTCCCGGCCGTCTTGCATCACCGAACTTAACAGCCTGTTTGCAAGTCCGTTCACCGTGTGTTGTACAAGCTTAGCCCAACGTCCTAGTTCTCTCCGCGAACTGGAGGTGGCGCTTTCGCTGCACTACCGCAATCAATACCATTCCTCCAAATTCTCTCCGCGAATTTGAGGTGGCAACCAAACAACACATCTCATCTCATTTCACGAAAATCTCATTTCATTTCACAAAAATTTCATTTCTCATTTCAAAACTTATTTTCAAACACATCTCTATTTTCTCATTAACCGATATTCGATTTCGCGTCCGGTGACAAAACGTATCGCGTACGTGCTCGGTGTCACATGCTCAAAATAATGCTCATGCAATAATCCATGATTTTCTCCAAAAATCATATTTTTCCAAACATACATTTCTCACATAAAATCATGCAATGAAATATTTCATCTCTCTAAAATAAATTGTTTCCTCTAGAAACTTTTCCCACATAAAATCATACACCTCAATATACCAACTTCCCCAAAAATACTATTTTCCAATTCACCCAAATAAAATTATATTTCTCATCCAAAAATCCCACTTCTTTCTTGTCCTCTTTCAAAACCATTTTATTTCTCTCAAAGAAATAAAACTAAACAACTTGCTCTTTCTAAAAATAATTAAATACCAACTCTTTTCCCAAAAATTCATTGTCATAAATTAACTCACTAATTTATGAATCCACCAAAAACATTTAATCTCTCTAAAAATAAACTCTTTATATTTCTAGAAAACTCTCTCTTTTAATAAACTCCAAATAAAACATATTTTCCTCTATCTAGGAAAAATCACAATTTTCTTTCTAGAAAAACCAATCAAGTAAACTCACAATTATTTTGGTAAAATCTTTCTAGATAACAACCAAGGAAAAATCCTCTCCTCATATTTTCTAAATAAAACTCCATACCTTCTCACCAAAAATAACCAATAGCCTTTCTCTCAACAAAAACAATTTCATAAAATAAATTACTCCACTTATTTAAGAACAACACTACAACAATCAATTAGTGAGCTAATCAACCAAGATTAACTAATTTTCCCAAGAAATAATCATACTAGAACTTGTCTAAGAAAATACATCTTCCAATTAACTTCTAATCACCTTTAATCTCACTAATCCACTTCTAATTTCATGAAGAACTAAATTAATTAGAACCTCAAAAACATTCTTGTTCATCTTTGTACAAGAAAAACCACTTTCTAAATTACTAAGAAAACATGCTTAGTAATTAACACATGCATAAATTAACTTAATCAACTCTAAAATCATGCTTAGAAAAGTAGTAAGAACAACTTATTATAGCTAGAATTTACTAATTAGATGAGTAGTTTAGTAAACTACCTTAGTTTCCGGGTGTAAACCGGAAGCCGAAAAGCTTAGCCTTGGTGAAGAAAACCCTTAAGCTAACAAGATTACACACTAATTAGCCAAGTAAGTGGCTAATTAGAACTAATTCAGGGTGGCTAGAAAGGTGGTAGAATATTTGGTTTGTGGGGAATATGGGAGACAAACAAAGAAGGAAAGTTTAAGGTGGCCAAATGAACACAAAAGTGAGCTATAAATAGACAAATGGACCTCTCTCTTTCTCTTCAAAATTTTCGGTGGCCTCTCTCCTCTCTCTACCGAAAATTCAAGGGGTGGGGGAGGTGAATGTGCATTAAGTTGGCACATGGGAGGTACAAAGGTGGCATGTCTAGGTGTAGATAGGTATCTAGGTAGGAATCTAGGTGGAATCTAGGTACTTTAGGCTAGATTCTTGCTAGGATGAACCAAAATAGGGTAAATGCAATGTAGCCACGGTGGGGGAAAAAATAACGCGTTCCGCTGTGTAGGTTTTTGCACGGTCACCTTTGTTACGGGGTGTTTTTAGGAACCAAATTCACCCAATATGCATGTGAATGCATTAATAGGCTAAGGGTAGCCCTAACTAGCTAGGAATAGGTGGAATATTCCTTCCTTAATTTAGGGAAGCTTGTCCCTAGATTACTTGGAAGCCAAGGTCTAGTTTGGTTAGGCTTAGGTGGTGTAGTTTGTGCTCAAATGCATGTATTGTGTGGGTATGTGTAGGTTACTCCAAAAATAGCAAGGCTAATTCTAACTAGTGTTGTGTACAAAACCTTAGGCTTAGTTGGCAACCTTAACCTTCCATTGCTTGCACAATTGTACAAGACAATAACTCATGCATGTGCATGTATACCATTTTATGCACACACACACTCTCACTCTCTCTCTACCGATCTCTCTCTCTCTCTCTCTCTCGGCATCTCACTCTCTCTCTCTCCCCGAGGCTCTCTCTCTCTCTCTCTCTCTCTCTCTCTCTAACTTGGTCAATATACCAAGTTCCAATGGTGAGGGAAAAGACTATACAATGACGTACTTTGGTAGGTTGTGTGAAGTAAAGGTGGTAGCTGGGAAGGTTTCGGGTATTAAGCTCGGTCCCCGGGTGCTACGGTAGTGTAACGGATGTGTTACTCGGTCTCGTACTCGCGTAAACATGGCTAGAATTTCCTTTATTCGATTTAAAAGAATAAAATAATAATTTAATAGAAAAATATTCCGATAAACCGAAAATTAAAATAAATAATTAATTTATTAAACAAAATTTTTATTTACGAAAAACCGGGTCGTTACAATTAGGCTATCTTTTCATTTTTCAATCATTTTCAGTATTTTTTGGGGGTTTTCAAACGTTGATTAATTTGCATCTCATTGCAAAATAAAAAAGAGTTGAATCACCAAATTTTGCAATTTTAAATAGATTTTATCAAAGAATAAGAAGGTTGATTTGGTTGTACATTAATCAACACAAAAGTAAGTGTTTTTAAAAACAGAGAGAAAAAGAAACTACAGCAGACTTGAATATTGATCAAGTAACGCTTTGCTTAAAAATTAAGTTGAAGTCATTCTATTTAGGTGTTAAAATTATCCAATTTCAAAATATTATCGCTGATGACACATTTGATAGTTTTATTCAAAAGGAATTGGATTCTAATAAGTTGTTGATTTGTCTCAATATCTCAATATCGATTTTTAGCATATGTGTAATTAATAGAAACCATGTAAAGGTGGTAAATTTAGACAAATGTGATATTTCGCTGCTGTCCGACAACTTAAGGATGTGTTCCACTAACCCTGTTTTTTTGAAAAAACTGATTTTTCATGGTTTTTTATGTGATATATTGTGAGAGAATGACCTGTCTCGGTGTTTGGAAAAAACAGTTTTTTGTTAGTGGAACACCCCCTTACTTTTCGCAATCGCAAGAGGTAAATCTACTCTGCTTGTCATGAAACAACTGTGTATCCGTTGGGGACCACTCTCATGGTAGGAAAAAGGTAAAAGATTTTTCCCGGGACCATTATTTAAATTTTTTTTTTTTGCGTTTATTAGTTTTGCATCGATTTTTTGAGTATTATTGGTTCGTCTCGGTGAGAGGAATCCAAAAAGGTAAAAGATTACGAGTAGAACTCTCAATTTTTTGAATAGATCGAAAAAAGTGTAAAAAGCTGGTTTTTTGACTTATTTTTGTTTTTATTAAAAAAAAATTATGCTTCGATCATAATTTTTTACTTTTTTGATTCCTCTCGCCGAGACAAACCAATAATAAAAAAAAAGTTGATACAAAACTAAAGAACACGAAAAAAATCAAATAAAGACGAAAAAATAAGCCAACTAACTTTTTAGGCCAAATTTATTTCGAGCCCTGCCACCAAGCAGGGACGGATCTAGAAATTCTCCACAGCGGGGGCACCAATGCTAAAGTCAAGAGCGAATTCTCCACAGCGGGGGCACCAATGCTAAAGTCAAGAGCAAGTAAACTAAATGATACTCCAAAATTTAGGAAGCTGATTTTGGGACTCCCTTTTTCAAAGAGCCGACGTCTATCTTCGTCGTCTTCCAATATCTTGGGGAATCATAATCGATTCCTTCATCATCATCTCTCATCCGAGACTCGAATGGTATCGGTTGTGTCACCATCGGGTCGCCTCTTGATCGAGGCACCCCTGTCTGTCACTCGAAAATCTGGTTAAGTATGGAAAAATATCTTTTTTCGGAAAGTTTCAATTTGGCAGATAAAAAGTCCCGGTATTTGTTCCTTGGATTTTTCTAAGCATAATGGTATAATCGGATGATCTTTTCAAGTACGGGAAGGTTGTCTTTTGCCTCTTTTCTTCGGAGAAAAACGTGTCGTTTTTCGCCTTTGTACTAAAAGTGGGGGATGAGATTTTGATAAGATTAGAATATCAAAATTCTAGAAATGCCATTGTTTCCGAATGGGGGGTACTTCCTTATTTTCATAAATAAATTAAAGTAAAGAAAACTCAAAATTATGATCTTTACTTCTGAAGGGGATACTTCCTTATTTGTTTTCCCTTATTTGTATAAAAAAAAAAAAAAATTCCCTGAAATTGAGGGGGGCACGTGACCCCCCAGGCCCCCCTTGTATCCGCCCCTGCCACCAAGGATAGGCTCAATAACTCGGGTATGACTGTTGATGGTTGTTGTACTCTCTGTCAACTTAGGGTGCAAATAGGATAAGATCGACGTGATGTCCGAACACATATTTCGATCGTCCAAAAGTATTTTGGACCGCCCGGATTTCAGAGAGGGAAAAAAAGAAGAGAGAAAGAGGAAACAGTTATGAGAGGGAGAAATTCGAACCATTTAGCCGAGATGCACGCTGAGTGCGCTTGATACCACGTACCCAGCTGGTACCCAAGTTTTTCTCCTACATGAGTACCTCTTTGGAGCCATTAAAACGTCTCATGTATACTACTCATTGTGTATTGGCAAAATAACTTGTTGGATGTCAACAACATTGATCTGAGCTACTCGTAGTGACTTAAGTCACTATACCTCTGCGGTGACCTCAATTGTCAGTCCTTTATAATTTCTATTTGGGGTCAAAAGATTCAGAACCGTACAATTTGTCGGGAACGTTTAGTAGATCATTGATGTAAAAAATTAAATTAACTAGATATTAGTAGTCATATGGTCAGATAGCATTCATATGCATAACAAATATCATTTTGAGAATACACTTTGTCTCAATTGTGTGTCTTCCAATTTTCGATAATCATAATTTTTCATAGCCATAATGTGCTTAACATTCTTGAAAAAATGAATGGTTCTTATCCCAAATAAAAATTTCAGAGGGCTCACAATTGAGGTCACTACGAGAATGCAGTGATTTGGATCACTACGGGAACCCCAAGGCCAGAAAGGACCCTTTAAAGCCAAAGTTACTAAACAGTTTGTATGTTCTCTTTCTTTCTTATATACTCAAGATCACCAGATCACCGTGCAGACTTCCGATGTTTTACAAGGTGTTATAGTCTGAAAGTAATTTCTTTGTTTGGCCCAATAGATTCATTTTGAAAGTTAAGTGGTTTTACTTTATTATCCTATTTCTGAATTTTAATCCTAAGGCTGAGTTCTCCAATGAATTTTATCAAAAATCTGTGGATTTTTGCATTCAAAAATCTCAAAAATTTACAGATTTTATCAAATGTCTTCGCTAATGGATAAAATCAAGGTGTTGATTTTATCAAAATCTTGATAAAATCTATTGGAGAACTCACCCTAAAACAATGCATTTGTTAATTTTTACCTGTCAAGGATAATTTTGGAACACAAAAGTCCAGCTGGCCTCACTAAATTTGACCATATCAAAATGGGAGTTTCGTAGTCATCTTAGGTGGTGTTCCTCTTATCGAGATTTTTGGACTTTTTTTTTTGTCTTTATATCAGTCTTTTGTTCAAAAAATTCCCAAAATCTCTCCACATAAAAAGCCCAAAAGGCTGAAATAAGAGAAACACCTTAATTTTTGTCTGCAGCTTAAAGACCAAAAAAAAATAAAAAAAATTAAGAGAAGCAGCGCTATATTAAAGCTAAGATAAGCTTTACAATTCTTCAAAAAAGTCCTCCAATTGCTAAATCCTACAAACCCATATTAAAATTGAGAGGTTCCCTATTTGACCTCTTTCCTTTGATGTATTGTGACAACTTGTTGATCAAGATTTCAACTATCATCATGGATAAAAAAAAAAAAACAATAACAAATTGGCTTTTCATATAGATACCTCATCAAACTCCATGTTCAAATTGAGAGAAGTTGCCAGGCCACTTTCCCTCTTATCAGGGACGGAGCCAGGAATCTCACTACGCAGGGGCGAATTTTTTTTCCAAAATACTTTGCAGGGGCGAGTCTATATAATTCATGGAAAAAAATTTATTTTTCTATATACTGGAGGTTTTTCTTTTTTTTTTTCAGTTATCGATTCGCCCTACCTACTTCTCCTCCCCATCCCTGCCTCTTATTAAAGAGAGAACTCATTAAACATCTTTTTTTTTTTTTTTTTGAAAAATCAAAATAATAAAGTCAAAGTCGTTTGATCGGAAGTACTTTAGCCCGTACATCCCAACACCTCACCACCAAATGAGCTTGTTTATATATCACCACCAAATTAATGACTTTTTAATTGCATATGCAACGGTTGTCATTTTTAATAAATTTGCTACTGACGATATTTACCTTTCTAGATAAATAAAAAAAAAAATTAAAATATGGTTCCTTTTGACGCCATCAAATATGTCACCGAAGATAGTATTCTGATGTTGAATAATCCAATGAATAGAATGACTTCAAATTAATTTTTAAATAAGCAAGGCATTAAAGTTATATGGCCAAAAAAATTATGCAACAATTATTTGGGTTCCTCCATTATTAAACTTCAGAAGTTAAATTAATCCCAAAACTCATCTTTTTAGTTTTCAATCATTTTCGGTAGTTTTTGGGGTTTTCATACCTTGATTCATTTTTATCTCATTGCAAAATGACAAAGAGTTGAATCACCAAATTTTGCCATTTTAAATATATTTTTTTTCAAAGAATAAGAAGGTTGATTTGGTTGTACATATATTAATCAACACAAAAGTAAGTGTTTTAAAAACAGTGAGAAAAAGAAACGAAAGCAGACTTGAATATTGATCAAGTAACGCTTTACTTAAAAATTAAGTTGAAGTCATTCTATTAGTGTTTAATTGTCCAATTTTCAAAATATTATCGCCGATGACAAATTTAATAGATCATCCAAAAGGAATTGGATTCTAATAAGTTGTTGATTCGTAACTTTTCGTGTGTTTCGTAACTTTTCGTGAGTTTCGTAACTTTGAGATAAAAAATTATAACTTTTCTCAAATATAATTCGTAACATTTTTGTATGATTCGTAACTTTTGTACTAACCATTCGTAACTTTTAGACAACATGATTCGTAACATTTTCTTTTGTTTCGTAACTTTTCGTGTGTTTCGTAACTAATCGTGGGTCTTGTAACTTTGAGAAATTTTTTTATAACTTTTCTCAAATATGATTCGTAACATTTTTGTAACTTTTCGTAACTAATCGTGTGTTTCGTAACTTTTCGTGGGTTTCGTAACTTTAATTTGTTAGGTCACCTGTTGCTCAGGTTAACAAGTTACCGATTCGTAACTTTTTGTTATTGATTCGTAACTTTTAACGATCCAACGGTAAATAGCTTGAGTGCATATGATACACAACCAAAAAGGGGTGTGCATTGTAGCCTCTTCCTTAGCATTATACGCAAGTAATAGAGACCATGTAGGGTAGTAATTTAGTCAAAAATTTGCTAATGTCAGACAACCAAAAAGACGATGCATAAGAAAACTTACACCGAATCATACACAGAATGTGAGTGTTTTTTTTTAAAACGTGTTTGCAAAATACGACCTCATATCTTCACATTATGTGTATGGTACTTCAGTGTAAACTTCACTATGCATAGCAATTTTTGGTCGGCCAACTTTACTTTTCACAATTGTAAGAGGTTGTAATCTACTCTGCATGTCATGAAACAATTGTGAATCCGTTGGGGGGTCACTTTCATGGGACGAAACAGGTACTGGAGTAGTTAAGTCGAGCCCTGCCACAAAGGACAGACTCATTAACTGGGATATATGACTGTTGGTGGTGGTTGTACTCTCTGTCGAACACGAGTTGCATCTACGTGAGTAACCTTTTTGGGGCCTTAAAACGTCTCCTTTGGTAGATGTTTTGGAGTAGATTTGTTTAAGAAAAACCATACAAGCTGTTACTATTAGTAATTTCGACTTCAAAGTCATGTTTGAGTCATAGTACTAATCAAGGTTCTAAAAGACGCTAGTCGGTTCCAGGTTGGTCGGTTGCCGACTAGTGACCTTTGGCTGACAAATCCCTGACTTTTGCCCAGCCAGTCAGGTTTCGATCAAGTCGGGGGACCTCCGACTAGTGACTTCAAAGTCATGTTGTTAACATCCAACAAGTTATTGTGCCAGACTTGTGATGTGTTATACTCCTTAAGCAATTGCTTTGATTGGCCTAATGGATTTGCTATTTTTCAAGTGGTTTTCCTTGATTATCCTATTTCTGAATTCTAATCACCAAACAAAGTAGTTGTTAATTTTAGTACCTGTCAAGGATAATTTCGGAACACGGATGACAATTTCTCCCAAAACCAATGAATATCAGTCCTGCCTATTTGGAAACGGATATTATTCGATTTTAATTTTCATCTCATAAGAGCGGGTGGAACTTAAAGAATCCTCGGTTAAACATGGGACGGGTATGATTTTGATACCCACCTTCGAATACCTGTACCCTCCCCGTTCCAAATTGTATATGTTTTTTCTATGAATGTATGTATATATGTGTGGATCTAGTATATAAATGTATATGTATGTGTTTATATATAAATGTGCATATATGTTTAATTTGTGCATATTATTTCGAATTAAAACTATATATATATATAAGTGTTAAAAAAAGTTTCATGAGGGTACTTATTAAAATTTTATATAATCTTGGTGGACTATATTCTTTGTAACTTTCTATTTTATTTTGTTTTAAATGGTTGTTTTTGTTATTGTAGGACACATAATGTAACGACCCGAAAATTAGGATTAATTTAATAAAAAGAGTTTCCATCAGAGTACACGTTGGAAAACGTGAAGTGCAACCCATTACAAAATACTTAGTACGGTTGGAGAAATTAATAATACAGACCCAACATTAAAATAAAGGGGTGAGTCCTACAGATTAAGGTTCAACTCTGGATTCCACGGCTCCTCCTGAGCCTGGTCTGCCAGAAAATCCTCGGTTCCGAAATAACCATCTCCTTCGACACCAACAGTACCTGCTTGATCACAATCTGGCATAATACGTCCGAGTCGCGAAGCAACATCATAGTATTATACCAGGGTCACACGAAGTGTAACACCGTGAGCGATAAATCACTCAATAGCTAACTCTTACCCACCAACCCTTGCTTAACATACAAGTACAACATATATGATTGAAAAGCAGTAATTAAAGGAACAAGTAGGTAATTAATCATAAAGCACAAAATAAACACATAACTGATTTCATTACTAGCCATTAACTTACATATTCATCTAAGTTCTCAACCTAGAGAACTTTCCTCCCAAATAACCACTAAGGACTATGACCAAATCCGTGATATACTCCCCCCTTGCTTGCCCTGACTGGGAGCCCCGACGGAAGGTATAAGTTACTTACTTAATCCAACCGTCGCCCGCCTCGCAAGGATGAATTTCCCAGGGGAGTTTGTACCATCACTACAGTGACAACCGGCTCACTGTAGGTATATAACCGTGACTCGGTCTATAATACATCCACCCTTTTAACACCTCGAATTCAAATGAAGTAATCACAGATTGTCATATCCTAGGGTTTCGAAATCCTGGCAGGCTGCCAAATATTCCTCCAAAACGAAATCACTTGGCTGACTGCCATTCAATAAATCTCGGGGTGACTCCCCATAATCAATTCATCACTTGGCTGACTGCCATTCAACAAATCTCGGGGTGACTCCCCATAATCAATTCATCACTTGGTCGATCGCCATTCAACAAATCTCGGGGTGACTCCCAAATAATCGATTCCAATTCACTCTTCCATTAACCTTATCGTCTATGTGATATCCGCGCACGATCACCCAACCCGGAAACCTAGTTGTCCATTCTAACAATCCAACAATTTGATGATAATGTAATACCACAAGCGAAGCCAAAACAATAACAATATCTTAACAAGAAAAGTAAGGCAATAATGACATCTCAAGGGTTTACATAACCACATAATAAATCCATGGCGAAATACACGACTTATGGTGTTCCCGCGTCACTACGCATATCGAAGGTAATACACAAGTTTGAGTAAAAAGAGTTTAAGGGTCATAAATGTGATTCATAAAAATATAGGGTCGATGTCGTATTTCATTCAAGTGTAGAGACGAAATCTAGTAGCTTCATTAGGCTCGGGACTTTTTGTAAGGTAAAACTATGCACGATGGCAAATTGGTAATTCGTCAATGGAGGACATTTTAGTAATATACCAAAGCTAACGTATCAATAATAGATGATATATATTTACTAGTATCATAAATATAAACATGCCATAATAGATTATGATCAAGTTTATTAACAAAGATTCACTTTACTAATCTAAATGAATTACATAACATTCTACAATTTAATCGACGGAGTACATCGAAACAAACATAATATTATAGATTTTAATTATGACAACAAAACAAATCATAATAGACATGAATAATCAGCCAAACAGCATAACCATACACAACATCACTTGTTAAATCAACTTTAACCATCTTTAGGCCTTAATTTACGGCCATAATCGGTTTGGTGGGTTTCTCGACCCATTTCACATTTTGATTTCATTTCGTTCGGGCTCATTGCAAGCCCCAATATCAAGTCTAAGGCTACTAAATATACTTAGGGTTAATGGATAAGAGGTTTCTACCTTAGGTCTGGACGAAAAGCTCGACGGTAAAGTCCGGTGGTATTTCGAGTGGCAATGAAGAACTCCATTGCGAACAGAATCTTTGGGCTGTGATATCGGGTTCAAAACTCGTCCGTTTCCAGCGATTCTTGTGTCTAAAACGAAGCTCTCGAAGTGCTCTACAACGTTGATGAAGAAGTCTAAGCCTAAAACGCACTCCAACAATGAGAAAAATGAAGATTTGTAAATGTTTAGTGAGCTGTCCGGAAAATGTAGCCGAAAGAATTTTACTGAACTTTGGATGGCTATAACTCACTCAAAACTCAACCGATTTGGGTGATTCTTATACCGAAATCGAAGTACTCAACGCCCTCTACAACTTTTGTGAAGAAACCTAATCCTAAAAACGATTGTAACTATGAGTAAAGTTGCTGTAAAAAGGGGTACGTGGTATGAACGAAAATGAAAATGGGAATGTCTTCTTCCTTTTTCTATTCTTCCTTCTATCCTTTCACCTATTATGACTATATAACTAGCAAAGGAGGCAGAAGTCTGCCATGGCTTTAATAGCATGGGATGTCCATTACATCTACACCACCATTCCTTATCACAATGCACCATTACTCCCACTTGTATCATCACATGCACCTATGGAAGTGATGGGTGGAGTGTGGGAGTAATTTGGGGGGTGGGGGCAGCATGGGATGCGGCACTCGATGCGGTACAATGCAGTACAATTTAATCCGAGCAGTGTTCGAACTGTCCGAGTTTCGGTCTCAGAAAATTACCAAAATATTCGTGCGAACTTGGAAAATCGTGGGCAACGTCACCGTGTGCTCAGAATCGTTTGGAAAAATCTTGAAAGTAGAACACGCATTACGATGCGCTCGCCAGGTGAGCTTATCTGGTTGACTCGGGTCCCACAACTGTAGTAGTCGTGCTAGTGTCATCTATGTAGCTCAAAATCATCCTCCGCATTACGCACATTATTCTGGCCGTTCGTCCGGGCCCACTGGTGACAATTTGGTTGAAATCATTCTGTGCACCTCGAGCACTAACTCGTCTAAAGGGAGAAATAAATAAATAAATAAGAGACCCGCAAATGGTCAACTAAAGTCAAAATTTGGTAAAATTAAATTAGGAAAATTAGTATTTACAAATATCACAAATTTTATTTTATTTTTTTGAAAATTTGGGATATTACACATAAATTATTATTTTTTTAGTCTTATTGTTATTTTTTGTTCAATTAGTTTGGATACGGATTTATCCGAATATATCTGATCCCCGATGGGAGGCAGGGATGGTTGATTCTCCATTATCCCTTTTTGGTATAGATGTGGGGATAGGGAGTAAAATAAGGTCCACCGATTTATACCCTACCTGTTGACACCCTAACACGAAAGTCTAGCTGGCTTACTAAATTGGACCACGTCAAAATGGGAGTTTCCTTGTCATCTTAGGTGGCATTCCTTTTATTGATTTTTTTGGACTTTTTTGTCTTTTCTGATCTTTTGTCCAAAATGTCCCAAAAAATCTCTCCCCAAGAGAAATGCCTTAATTTTAGTCTACAACTTAAACTTAAAGACAAAAAGCTAAGAGAAACAGTACTTATATTAAAGTTTACAGACAAAAAAGCTCAGAGAAGCATCGCCTATATATATATATATATAGAGTCCGGTTCTAGTCCGGGAGTCCCGGATCCGGGACTCCACTTCCCGATATTTTTTTGACGATCCGATCCGTCCAATGTGTTCAGAAGGTGTTTTCCAAGGTCCACGCGGAAAATCTTCAAAAAAAAATACCGGGAAGGGCTTGATCCAAGCAGTTTTCGCAAAAACTTTATATTTACAGTTTTTGCGAAAAACTACTTGGATCAAGCCCTTCCCGGTATTTTTTTTTGAAGATTTCCCGCGTGGACCTTGGAAAACACCTTTTGAAGACATTGGACGGCTCGGATTTCCCAAAAACAATTTTTAAAAGCATCAAAACACCAAAAAACCTTCAATCCGGGAAATCCGGGATCCTTGACAGGATCGCCGGTGTATATATATATATACGGAAATCTTCTAGTTAGGGATTCTCGACTTTGCTTAAAGTCAGGATCTCACCTTTCCCGATTGAATTTTGATGATCCAAACCGTCCAATGTGTTTAGAATGTGTTTTCATGGGTCCCCGCGAGGAATCATAAAAAAAAAATGGCCGGGAAGGGTTTGGTCCGAGTAGTTTTTGATAAAACTGTAACACATTGGACGTTTCAGATCATCAAAATTCAATCGGGAAAGGTGAGGTCTTGACTTTAAGCAAAGTCAGGGATCCCTGACTAGAAGGCTATATATATATATATATAGGGAGGGCTTCTAATCCGGACCTCCCGTTTCCGGACCTCCATGATCCAAAATTGTTTTTGACGATCCGAACCGTCCAATGTGTTCAGAAGGTGTTTTCAAGGGTTCGTCGCGGAAAATCTTCAAAAAAAAATACTGGGAAGGGCTTGATCCAAGCAGTTTTCGCAAACAATATATATACAGTTTTTGCGCGAAAATTGCTTGGATCAAGCCCTTCCCGGTATTTCATTTTGAAGATTTTCCGCGTGGACCCTTGAAAACACCTTCCAAACACATTGGACGGCTCGGATTTTCCAAAAATAATTTGCAACACAAAAAAAACCATTTTTTTCTTATTAACGGGAGGTGTGGACTAGAAGTTTTACCTATATATATATATAGAGAGAGAGAGAGACTCTCGATCTAATCCGGGAATCCCGGATCCGGGACTCCACCTTCCCGATATTTTTTTGAAAATCCGAACCGTCCAATGTGTTCAAAAGGTGTTTTCAAAGGTCCATGCGGGAAATCTTCAAAAAAAAATACCGGGAAGGGATTGATCCGAGCAGTTTTTTGCAAAATTGTAAATATATAGTTTTTGCGAAAAACTTCTTGGATCAAGCCCTTCCCGGTATTTTTTTTTGAAGATTTCCCGCGTGAACCTTGAAAATACCTTTTGAACACATTGGACGACTCGGATTTCCCAAAAACAATTTTTAAAAGCATCAAAACACCGAAAAACCTCCCATCCGGGATTTTTTTAACCAAAACTGATCAGATGAAGCCCTTCCGGGTATTTTTTTTGGACGAATCCTTGCGGAGGCCCTTAAAAATGCATTTTAAAAACATTGAACGGTTCGGATCGTCAAAATTTGGCTCGGAAAGGTGAGGTCTGCATTTTAACTTCAATAAGGGACCCTTATTGGAAGTTTATCCTATATATATTATAGAGGAACTCTCTAGTCCGGGACCCTTGGGTCCGGATCTCATAGTTCCGGATCAAATTTTGACGATCCGAGCCGTCCAATGTGTTCAAAAGGTGTTTTCCAAGAACCACGCGGGAAATCTTCAAAAAAAAATACCGGGAAGGGCTTGATCCACGCAATTTTGTAAATATGCAGTTTTTGCGAAAAACTGCGTGGATCAAGTCCTTCCCGGTATATTTTTTTGAAGATTTCCCGCGTGGGCCTTGGAAAACACCTTTTGAACACATTGGACGGCTCGGATTTCCCAAAAACAATTGGGAAAAGCATCAAAACGCTTCGGTCCGGGAAATCCGGGATCCTTGATAGGATCTCCGGCGATATATTATATATATATCAGCAAAAAATTTATTGACGAAACTCAATAAGGACATCGATAAGAGGAGGAAATGGGCATCCAATTGAAGGTTGAAACAAAAAGAGGAAGAAAAAAAAAGAACAACCAACAAAAATAGAGACCAAGCACTGAGGACACCATTAATATCCAATCCCCACCATCACCCAACCCCCGGCAGCGCCTATATTAAAAGCTAAGAGAAGCGGTCCAATCTTCAAAAAAGTCCTCCAACCCCTTGGCAAAAAAGTAAAAACTGTTTTTTTGATTTTTTCGTTTTTTTTTTTACATTTATTAATTTTTTGTCAAATTTTCGTGGTTTATTGATTTGTATCGACGAGACGAATCCAAAAAGAATAAAATTATAATCGAAACTAAATTTTTTGAATAAAGCCAAAATTAATCCAATAAACTGGTTTATTTTAGTTTATTTTTGGCATTATTCAAAAAAATATTAGTTTTGACCACAATTTTATACTTCTTGGATTCGCCTCGTCGAGATAACTTAATAAAAAAAAGTACAACCAACAAAAATAGAGACCAAGCACTGAAGACACCATTAATATCCAATCCCCACCATCACCCAACCCCCGGCAGCGCCTATATTAAAAGCTAAGAGAAGCGGTCCAATCTTCAAAAAAGTCCTCCAATTGCTAAAAAAATTCCCCTTGGCAAAAAAGTAAAAACTGTTTTTTTGATTTTTTCGTTTGGTCTTTATTCAATTTTTTTTACATTTATTAATTTTTTGTCAAATTCTCGTGGTTTATTGATTTGTATCGACGAGACGAATCCAAAAAGTATAAAATTATAGTCGAAACTAAATTTTTTGAATAAAGCCAAAATTAATCCAATAAACTGGTTTATTTTAGTTTATTTTTGGCATTATTCAAAAAAATATTAGTTTTGACCACAATTTTATACTTCTTGGATTCGCCTCGTCGAGATAAATTAATAAACCACGAAAACTTGACGCAAAACTAACAAATGTAATTTTTTTTTTGAATAAAGACAAAACGAAAAAACCAAAAAACTAATTTTTAGATTTTTTTGCCAAAGCAGCAAAATTGAAATTGAGAGGTTCCCCCATTTGACCTCTTTCCTTCGATGTTTTGTGACAACTTATTTATCAAGATTCCAACTATCATCATGGATAACAAAAACAAGAACAAATTGGCTTTTCATAGTCTCGAGAGGCACATACCTCACTCATACAGCACGACACATCACTACCAAATGACTTGTTCATACAGCACCAAACATCACCACCGAATGACTTAATTGCATATGTAATGGTTGGTATTTTACGAAACAAAGAAAAAAGTTTGTTTTTGTTCTTGATTTTATTTTTGTTCCGTGTTTTGTTAATTGTATTGATTGATAGTAGGGCTGCAAATACACAGAGCTGCAAGAAAACTGCGGCGCTTAGATCTTTCTCTTGTTAAGACTCATTTAAGTCTTGAGCGGACGGCTTGAAATCGAGTTTTAGGCTCAGATATAGTGGTGAAAGCAGAAAGCTCGACTTTACTCGGATTGGCTGAAAAAACCTCAGCTTGTTTACATAGACTCGTTCAGGACAATAACTTGTGTTGTGACGGCCATGAAGTAAGAGAAAAAACAAACCAACAAGCGATAAATCAATGACCAAAAGATTTACGTGGTTCCGCTCAATTACAAAGCAAGAACGTACTCTACGGGCAAAGAGCGAGAGAGGATTCACAATAAACAAGGAAAGAATATATAAAGCCGGCTATACCCGTAACTCTCAATGAAGCAACCAACAAATATCTAAGGGGAAATCTCCGCTCGAACCCAATAGAGAGACACAAACAGATACAAGGTAGGACGCTTGAACAAAACATAGTACCACTCACATTCATATGTGACCAGGTGGGATACATTGTCAACAAACGTGAAATACATACAGATTTATATTTAGGAGGACTGCAACCATTTGTTTGGGAATCTAAATTTCATTCTTATGGCTCTTTGGATAATTTGGATATGAGTATCGAATTACATCATACATTTAAGGATATTTCATATTTGGTGTTTTGATTAAATTTTTTTGACCCAAGTTAAACACTCGTCAGATTTATAAGCTCGTAAAGTATAAACAAATCCGTTGAAGATATGTACTAATGATCTGATGAGATCATATATCCGTACACCACTAAATGCATCAAGAAAATTGATACGCGCCCCTCCCTGACACACATCCCCCCTGGACCCCACCACCTTACACCCCCCATTTTTACCGAATTACCCCTCTCCCACTCCTTTAATTACTTAATTCGTTTACTATATTATTTATATAATTCATTTATTTATATAATTCATTTATTTATTTAATTCATTTATTTTATTTAATTACTATATATTTATCAATTTTTTCCTTATATCTTTTTTCTCTTTTTTCTTTTACCACACTTCCAAGCAAAACTAGATTTTATCCCACAAAATCAATTGGAAAACTCAGTCTAGATAGATTTCAGTTAGACCGAAAAATTAGTTTTTCTTCTACAAAGTTAGATGCTTCAGTCATAAATAATAATAATAATAATAAAATGGTGGTGTTCACCTTGTTTTATGCTTCGGTCATAAATAATATTAGTATTGTTAGATTACTACAAGGGTCAACCTCTTCTCTATAGGAATTAGGGGTGTCCACGGATCGGATCCGGACGGATCGGATACGGATCCGATCCGCTCAGAGCGGATTAGGGTTTTTAAGATCCGGAACCGAAACGAACATTCACGGATCGGTTACGGATCGGATCGGGCGGATTTGACAGATTAAAGAAGGATTATTGAACGGATTGAGCGGATCGAGCGGATCCGATCTGGATCCGGAACCGCCAAATTAGAAATTCTCGATCCGGAACCGAACCGAACATTCACGGATGGATTAACGGATGGTTCAGATCGGTTCGGATTGGTCGGATTGGCGGATCGGATGATCCGCTGGACAGCCCTAATAGGAATTGAACCATATACCTACACTCCAATGTAAATGTAAAAAATAATTTACTTGCAAATGTAATTTGAGTAAACTAAATTAAATAAGTAATTAAATAAATAAAGTTAAAAGAGAAAAAAAGAAAAAAGAAAAGAAAAGTTAATTGGGCCAAAAGGGGAAGGTGGGGGGACGGTATTTGCGTTAATAATAACATATGGATTCACCTTTATTTGGATTTACTTCATTGAACAGAACAACTATAGTTGGATTTAAGAGACAACCACCTCACAGCTCAATTATCGATTCACCTTTAACATTGCAAGCAATTATCCATAACATATGGTATCAAAACTGAGACTTGAAATTACATTTCTTTGTGTAGTTTTCTTTTATCCTTCACATATATCTGCCAACATTTTCTTAGGGTCATCGTTCATTTGTCAAAAAATTATAGCAAAATTTAGGAAAAAAAATAAAATGTATTTTCCTTTATGCGTTCATTTGACAAAGGAAACTTAAAAGAAAGTTGGAAAGTAGTAATTTAATTAGGTAGAAATTACTGGAGGTGCAAAATTCTTACAAAATCTAGTATTTATTCAAATTATCAATGTAAAAAAATAATTTACTTTCAAATGTAATTTGAGTAAACCAAATTAAATAAAAATTAGATAAATAAAGTTAAAAGAGAAAAAGAAAGAAAAAAGTTAATTGCGGAAAATGGAGGGTAGTTAGGGGAAAGGGAGGTGGGGCCGAAATGTGGGATGTGTCAGAGGGGGATGCGTAACAGCTCCCTTTAAAAAGTCTACTTGAAAAGTCAAACAAGCCTTATGTCTTTGGCCGCCAAATAAATGCTACTTGAAAATAGGGTGCTCCAAATTAAAAAGACCAGCTCATTATAGAAGAGAGTTCAAACCCAACAATAACATAGAGGTGCCCAATTAAAAAGGAAGACCTGAAAATGACCAAATCGAAGAATTTTTTTTTTATTAAATCTTTGTTTGATGTGTTCAATACTAATAATTAAAAGTAAAATTATTTTGACTTTTCTTTCATCGTACGTAGGAAGTACAGAGATTAGAGACAGGATGGAGCCAACTAAAAAAAAATACTACCTCCGTCCCTTTTCATACAGCCCCAAACATCACCACCAAATGACTTATTAATTGCACATGTCATGGTTGGTATTTTACGAAACAAAGAAAAAAGTTTGTTTTTGTCCTTGATTTTATTTTTGTTCCGTGTTTTGTTAATTGTATTGATTGATAGTAGGACTGCAAATACACTGAGCTGCTTGCGACCAGTTAGATACTCTGCTTGTTAAGACTCATTTAGTACTAGAGGCGACCTTGAGCTCGAGTTTTAGGCTCATATAGTGAGCTCGAACACAATACTCTAAAGCTCGACTCGGCTCGGATTGGCTGAAAAAACCTCAGCTTGTTTACATAGACTCGTTTAGTACAATAACTTGTGTTGTGACGGCCATGAAGTAAGAGAAAAAACAAACCAACAAGCGATAAATCAATGACCGAAAGATTTACGTGGTTGCGCTCAAGTACAAAGCAAGAACGTACTCTGCGGGCAAAGAACGAGAGATGATTCACTATAAACAAGGAAAGAATATATAAAGCCGGCTATACCCGTAACTCTCAATGAAGCAACCAACATATATCTAGGGGTAAATCTCCGCTGGAACCCAATAGAGAGACACAAACAGATACAAGGTACAACGCTTGAACAGACTCACATTCATATCTGACCAGGTGGGATATATGGTCAACAAACGTGAAATACATACAGATTTATATTTAGGAGGACTGCAACCATTTGTTTGGGAATTTAAATTTCATTCTTATGGCTCTTTGCATAATTTGGATATGAGTATCGAATTACATCATACATTTAAGGATATTTCATATTCGGTGTTTGATTAAATTTTTTTGACCCAAGTTAAACACCCGTCAGATTTATAAGGGCATCCTTATCAGGAGCACCAAATTTAACTTCAAAAACACCTTTTACAAATTTAGCAAGCCACTTTCCAAAAATTCCCAAAATCAGACTCTCTATCCTAACTTTACTATATTAAACTATTTCCCTCAAACCTATAAAAAAAAAAAAAAGAGTTTCCCCCTAAAATATTAACTCCCGCCTGGGGAGGAGTTTTTGTGTCAGAGAAGTACCTCAAAAGCTATTCTCCTCCCTCTCTCCCTCTTCTGTTCCGCAAGGCAAAAATGAAAAAAAAGAGAAAGTGAGTGCAACAGTAGATTAACAAAATTGTGGCGCCACTGTAGCAAAGTTACAAATTTGACAAATTTGTAAAACATTTGTTAATCCTTATTTTGGGGGGGTTTTGTTGCATTTGACTCATCAAATTTAGCTTTCAGGGAATTTGATGCCTCTGATATTGATGCTCTAAGCTCGTAAAGTATAAACAAATCCGTTGAAAATATGTACTAATGATCCGATGAGATCATATATCCGTACACCACTAAATGCATCAACCAAACAGGCGCCAATAGTTTTTTTAATGGTGAACTATATGTACTGCCAGCACTACGTAATTTAAACGGACATCCGGAGGGCTGATGTTAGCATTCTCCTAATTTAAAAAGTTGAGTTCAGCGAGATGGAATAATAATCTCGTTGATACTGTATAAAATAATGGCCTCAGCGATGGCGATCAAACAAGCCTTAGGCCTCGATTGGATGAGGGATTATTTTCAGGGGGATAAGTTATGGAGGGGGGATAAGATAAGAGGGGGTATTATTTTTAGAGGGGGGCCCAGATTGATATGATGTTTATGGATGGGGGATAAAAAAGTAGATGGTTTGGATGAGGGATTAAACAGGGGGATAACTTTTGACTTGATTTGGATGTTTTAAAAATAAGAGGGGGTAGAAAATGGAAAAAGCTGTCAAATGACTATTTTGCCCTTGTGCAGTGTTAAACTTAATTATGTACTAAATTAAGTATATAAATGCAAAACTCAATATATTTAAATAATTTTGGATAATTTGAAATATTAATCAATCAATTAATTAAGAAATTCAATATTTTAATATATTTAATTAAAACCGTATTTGATCTCATCCATTGATTTCTTAATCAAATCTCCACCGTTGGAAAACTTTTAACCCTATACTTCACTTTACACCGAACCAGTCCAAATACCAAGATCTAAGACCATCTCTCTCTCTCTCTCTCTCTCTCTCTCTCTCTCTCTCTCTCTCCTCTGTAAGAAGCCATTGGAGCTCTAATTTCTTGGATGACCGTGAAAGAGAAGATCGGCTAGATGCATGGCTTGCCGATTTTGTTTTTTGTTTCATGGGTAGCTTATGAATTTAGTTTTTTAATCTGTAATGATGGGTTTTATGTGGTTTTGGTGCTCCAACAATTAATGGCCGTCCAGTGATGAAGTTTGAGAGTGGGTATGTTGAGAAAATGTTTGATGGAAGTAAGCATGGGACAGAGCCCTATTCCTTGGAGGTGTTGCTCTCAGGTTCCAGATTTTTTTTTTTTTTTTTTGATAACCTTTCTAGATCTTCATCTCTTGACTTTCTAAGATCGGAGCTAACTTTGTGGCCTTGGTGGCGAGTTGCTTGCGAGGTACCTTGTCACTGGTGAAATAGCAGAGGGATAAGGAGGGGCAAAATCGCCAAAAAGCCACCCCTCCACAGCCGGATAATTTTTGGGGAGGCCAAGGGGTGCCCAAAAATTATCCGGGACAAAGCCTCATAGCCGTGAAAAGGAAGAAGGGGTGAAGAATTATCAGGGGTGAAGAATTGGTTGCCAAACCAAGGTAAAGAGATGAGACCCACCCCTTATCAGGGGGATAATTTTTGAAGGGGAGCTTTAGCTCCATCCAAGCGAGTCCTTATGTCTTTGGCCGCCAAATAAATGCTACTTGAAAATAGGGTGCTCCAAATTAAAAAGACCAGCTCATTATATAAGAGAGTTCAAACCCAATAATAACATAGAGCCAGGGGCGGAGCCACATGGAGACAAGAGGGGTTAGTGACCCCCAAATTTCTATAGGAATTTTACTAGTATACCTCATAAAATTGCTAATTGACCCTACTTTGATTTTTTTTTTTGCCCCCCTGAACCAAAATCCTTGCACCCCCCTGAACGCGTCTAATTCTTGCCCCCCCTGAACCAAAATCCTGGCTCCGCCCCTATAGAGGTGCCCAATTAAAAAGAAAGACCTGAAGATGACCAAATCGAAGAATTTTTTTAATTGATCTTTGTTTTGAAGTGTTCAATACTAGGTTGTGTTTGGTTTGAGTTTTAAGTATTGGTTTTTGGTAATGATTGGAGGAAGAAATAGAGATAATAATTAAAAATAGGGGTTAATGATTAGAAAAAGATAAAGAGAAAAATGAGAATAATACTTAAAAAATAAGAGTAATAATTTGATAATAATTAAAAAAATCGAATCTTGAAATTCAAGACGAACAAGGCCTATTAAAGGAAAATTATTTTGACTTTTCTTTCATTTGTACGTAGGAAGGTACATGGATTAGAGACAAGGGATGGGCCACCCCTAACCTCGGGTCCAACTAAAAAAATAATGGGGCAAAGATTTCCGGAGTCATGACAAGGTTTTTGGGAATCATTACTTAATGGGTAGAGGAAAATAATTTACAGATTCATGGTACAACATTTTTTAGCAGACAAAAAAACCCCTGCCTTCGAAGTTCTTCACAAATCCATCACACTCCTCCAACCCCAAATCAAACGCAGATACCCCTTTCGCAAGTCGCCTACCCACCCAACTGCCTCTCACTTTGTGCTCTCTCTATTGCGTGGCGGCGGCGTACCAGTCGTCGTGATTGTTGAGTCGGTTCTCCGCCGCGATAAGGACGTCGGCAACAGAAAAGATCTGGTCGGGCCTTCAAGAAACGGGTCGGCTTCCTGGGCCAAGATCGCGAAGTCTCTAGATCCGTTGGAGTCTCGGCCTTGCAAGAGCTTTTCAGAGATTTTGAGTAGGTGTCCGGCTTCGGCTACGAATTTTCCTCCATTTTTGCCGGTGATGGGAAATGAGAAAAGCTTGGGAATGCTTGTCTTGTTTATCTGGACCAAATGAGGGATGTATTTTTTTTTTTTGGCCAAAGGCTTGTTTGATTGTCTGGATATGATATGAGGGGATACAAGAGCATTATTTTATACAAGGTGTTCAGATTCATGCATGAATGGTAACAATTTGGTCCTAGCATTGCACATTGAGTCCATTCTTATTGCACTTTGAATGTAATTGTATTGCACTCACAACAAAAAACAAACTTTCTGGAAATAGATTCTCCGCATTGCACCATGTGTCCATTTCTATTGCACCTTTAATGCAATTGTGTTGCACTCTCGAACCAAATCATTGCACTCGTGTTGGTCCATATGAGGGTGCTAGTGTGTTGTCAAACCAAAGTTTATGGAAATAAATTTCCAGCATTGCACCCTGGGTCCATTTCTATTGCACCTTTAATGCAATTGTGTTGTACTCTCGAACCAAATCCTTGCACTCATATTAGTCGAGCGAGGGGTAATTTTCAACCTGAGGGTAATTTTCAACCTGAGGGTAATTTCGTCAATCAATCTCCTGGTGCCACTTATGTGGAATTATTATTTTCCTTGTCATTCATGAAGTGATTCCCAATAAGTGTGTCATTCAAGTGGAATAATTTGCCCTTCTTACCTCTGAAACGTAATTCTCCCAAAAATAATCCCTCGGTCTCTCTCTCTCTCTCTTTTAAATACTCTCCCGGTCCTCTTTTTATGATAAAATACATGCATTTTCAAACCAGCAAAAGATATAATTCTCCATATAATTTTTTATATATTTTTTGCACCAATGAGCACTTTAATTTTGTGCAAATGTTTTTTAAAAAGATTCTATGGGAATACGTTTTTTTTAATGCCCAAGAAAATAGACATTTCCCAAAGGGGACACTTAAAAAGGGACTGATGGAATAATAATTTTTTTAGGTTCTCTTATTCCTATTTTACATAAAAAAAATGCTCTTCGTAGGTCGTCCAAAAAGCGAAAATCCCAGCGAGTGATTGAACTGCATGCGTACTAAGCAAGTCCGGCGGTCGGTCGGAGTTGATTAATATTCCACGGCCAAACATGTCTTTTGGTTTTCTTCTTTAAACAAATCTAAAAGGCAAATTCTAAAGTCAGCTTATTGGGCTGATATTAAGATTTAAAAAATGAAATGAAATATGTGAAAAATGTATAAAAAAGTGTGAAAGTGTATTGAAATATATGAAAAATATGTAGGAATGTGTGTATTTTTTTGTCTTTATGTGTGGACAATAGAAAAACCCAATCTAAAATTCTGAACCTTTGTGTATATAAAAAAATTATATTGACTATTGTTTAGTAGTAATTGATGACTAGATGTCTACGAATTTCCCAACCAAGCTATTCTTTCCCCTAGGCTTCAGGAAAAATGGGAGATGATTTCCCTTCGGACTCGCTTATTATATTGAAGACGAATTGAAGACAAATTGCTTTCAACTTTGGATTAGAATCACTCTTGGACGATTTTCTGTATTTGAAAAATGTGAGTCTTATTTTGATAGACTATTAAACTTGTTGTGCATTCCGGGTCACACACGCACTCAAACACACACAAGAAATCTGAGGAAAACTCCCTTGAATATATTCACACAATACACAAGTTGAAAAACCTCTCTGGGGAGCAATAACCGGCTCCCACTCCGGCGGGGGAGGCCACAATCGGCTCCCCCCTCACACACTCAGCCTATCCCGCTCACATTGTGATATCACACTTCAATAAGAGAGACAACAATAGTATTTATAGAGATAGGAAATCCTAAACCAAATAGGAAATCCTAAACGTAATAGAAATTCACTTCCATCCGGCCCACACGGGGTGGAATCCCAACGAATCACCCCCTCCACACCGAGTGGGTAAAGTTGTTTGCAATACCCCCATGTCGTCACCTCCAATCAGCTACCTCTAACAAGCCCATGTGTCACTAACCAGTTGAGCATCCATGCACCACTAAACAGAGTACAAAAACCCGAAAGAGTGTATCCTTGCAAAACCAGAATCCGCAGCTAATAAGAAAAACCAAGTATCGCACCTCCTCAACTGGAATGCCTCCACTCGCACACCTCCTGCCAAGATGTACGCACTCCATAACTGAGATCCTGCACCCTCTCACCGAGTGCCTGCAACTTCATCTAGCCGCGCTCCGCCACTCTAGCATCATGTCATGTCAAGAGAATACAGCTACCCTCTGCTCACACCAGAGGCTCGCTTCTCCAAATGATCTCACACACCATCTGCGAAGAGGATGACTCCTTCTCTGATACCGCATCCCCCATCGAGTTCCTCCGCACCCCCAAAATTGGATACACCTCTCGTGAATCATGGATGTGAACAAATCCTGCTAGATTTCCGTGGCACCAACTAATCTACCGCTCTGACAAGCGCCTATGTCAATCCCAAAACAAGCATCTCTGCACCCTAACTGGGTACACCACTCGAATGAATGTATCCCTGCAAATCAGATCTTTCGCGGTTGATCACAATCCTGCACCTCCTAACCAGAGTGCCCGCCCTGCGGCCGCATATCCCGAAGAGGATCCAGTCACAAAATCACAGAAGAAAGAGAATACCATGATGCATCATCTGATCTCCATCTCAGTCCCTCTGTCCGGGAGCTCCCGTGAATAATCCACAACAACCAATTGCATCACCATTGTTAGCCAGCATCCCGCACACTCCTGATCCGACTCTCGGCGCATCCAGTACCATCCCGGTTGCAACTCCTTAATACAATCCCAGGCCTATCCTATGTGCATCCGCAACTGTCGCCTCTCTTGCTCACGTCACAAAACACCCATACTGCCTAACCATGCTGTAGACACCCCGATTTTGAACCCAGGATGCGCTCGAGCATTCCCGATGATGAAATAGACCAATCTTGGATACCTCGAGGCTAAGAACAAGGCTTGAACTCACCGAACCACCCTAAACCATTCTAAACCCTCCTAGAACAACCTTAAACCAACCAAAATGACCAAAATACCCTTCAAACCATCCATAAACCATTTCAAAACAAACCCAAGCCTACACCATCTTCTAGTACATTCAAAACCCTATTTATTGATATATAATACGTCTCAATCCATTTTGAAATGAGGGAGATGTGTCCGTTTTACCAAAATGACTTGTTTTCCCGACCTTCTGAGGGTAAAATGGTCACATACTTGGATGTACAAATTATCTTGGGTTCAAACCACTTGGGTTAGAAATTACACTTGACAAGCTTTCCAACGCTTCAAACCACGCACGAAACGGAGTTCGGTAGCACCCGGGGCGGCCCCGCAAAGTTTTACCTTTTGAGCAACAGCCTTGAGCGCTCAAGCCCTGGACCTTGAGCGCTCAAACCCAAAAATCCCACCTTGAGCGCTCAAGCCCATGGCTTTGAGCGCTCAACTCTGATCCAGATCAGTTTTCTGCAGAGCATCTAATCATGATATTCTACTGCAAGAGGAGCGTCTACCTACGTTTTCTACTGCCTAAATACACTTCCTAGACCCTTGAACATCTCCTCAATCACCCCCCAAACCCAATTCAAAAATTAAACCCATTTTCCTCCCATTTCTCTCTCTATATAAACCTCCTCCACTCCCTCACTCACAAGGTTGGCTGCCCCTACTGCCATTTTCTCCCCCCATCAGATCAAACCCACTCTCTCTCATCACTTCAATCACGTTTTAGCCTCTCTCTCCTCCATAGCCACCATCCTCCATCATCTTCAACCTCCAAAACACCCAAAAACCTTCTTTAAAAGGCCTACAACACATGGGTCTTTGAAAAACCAACTACAACAGCCCCTCTCTCACTCTAATAAGCCATTTTACAGCCCATACATTCCATCAATTTCGTCCAAACCTAGCTCTTCCATCAAAACTCACCTCATCCAAGCCAAAATCACCATTTTAAGCTCAAATACTCCATCATCCACTCAATCAATCATTCAATTAGCCCTACACTCACACTCCTCTGTCCAAAATACTTCATCTATAGTTCATAAACACAGCCACTACCCATCCATTCATCAAACCACAAGTTCAAGCCTTGATCATAGCCGAAAAGGTAGAAAATCATGTGAAAATCACTGTTTTGGTCTTGCTGAGGGAGACCAGTGGGCTCATTCAAGTTCCTCATACTTGAAATGAGCCTACAAGGTCTGAAAAGTGTCAAGAAAAGCATTTTTAAAACTTGTTATTTTGGTATTCACTTTCCAAAATTCTTCAAAGTCCACGTTTCTGTCCAGTTTTGGGAAAATAAAGTATAATCATTGATTTGGGGTTGTTTGATCATCCAATGTCATATTATAGCAGAATTTGGCGACTGAAGTTTCTTGAGCGCTCAAGGCCTTACCCTTGAGCGCTCAATCCATTTTGAGCGTTCAAACCCCAACATAAAGTCATTTGATTCACAAGAGTTTCAGCCATAACGTTTTACTCCGAACTCCGTTTTCAACGTATTATATATCAAAACGTAGATAATTTGAAGGGCTACAACTTTTTAGTTTTATGTTCTTCTCATTTCTATATCAAAACCCTCCAAAACCTGTAAATAGTGTCGAAAAGACAAATAATTTTGTTCAAAATGGTGTTTTAAGTTCTATTTTTCTCCTTCATTGTCATTTTCCTTGTTTATACCATTCTGTCATCGCATTGTACACTTCACACAAGCATACACCATCACTTAGTTTGTGTTTTAATATTCATTTACGTGTTTGCCATTCCCGTATCCCCTATTTCGTGTTTAAAATCAAATTTCAAACATTTCCAAAATCCCACAAAATGTTGAGTAGAGACCGGTTCACGGACCGGGCGAGAGGGGTGCCGTAAAACCCTTCCCCTCTCGTAACCAAACCCCCGAATCCGAGAAATCTTTGGTTCCGCCATGATCAGTGAAATCTTTTTCAAATGGGCAAACGAGTCATGTTTTTATCGGTTTCTCGGGTTCGGACCTCAAATCCGGGTGGCGACTCTAACAATCTTCAATCTTTTCAAACGCCAAAACCGAACCGTTTTCCAGTGGGCCGTCCACAAGCTGGCGACTCTGCTGGGGAATATTGGTTAATATATATTTTATTTAATTACACTTGTGCAATTTTTATTACACTTGTGTAATTTTATTGAAATATGTGTTAATCAAAGTGGGTTTAATTCGAAAGATGTTTTGTGGGATTTTTCAAATGTTTGAAATTTAATTTTTGCATTGCATTTGCATCGTTCTTAGCCCCGCTGGCGTGTTTTGGCAATCCTGCCCGGCTTGCCGGTGACAGGGAATCCCGAAATGCCCAGCAGCCCTCGACCGTGATAAATCACATCGTCACTATCGTTTTTAACGGTAGGAGGCGGTTTTGATTTTGAGTCCGGGGTACCCTCGGTGACCAAAACCGGCCTTTGCATTTAGTTAACCATAGAACCCCACGCTAGATAACCAACCAATGTGTTAGGATTATGTGTTCCATCCTGTTACGTGCTATGTGTTACCGTCTTTCCAAGCATGCCATACTGCATACATGCATACACTTGCATCCGTACATATTCTCGTCTTGTTACATTGTCAGCATAGCATAAGTTAGGTTCCCGGCAGTTAGTAGGAGGTTGCCTTGGCCCGATGATGAGTCGTGCATCCCATATGCGCGTTATTCTTATGAGTTAGCCTTTAGGATGGTCGGACATGGAAAAATTTGGATCATCAAATTCCTAAACACTGATCTAAACGGGTTTAAGGGACATTGGCCCAAGGAGGGTCAATCGCCCTTAGGCATCTGATCTTAGATCATTGTCGGAATTAGTATGAATCAGAATTTCCCAAATCCGACCATCCGATATCAAGGACTTATCACTTTAAAGAAAACTTGAGGATTGGGGCAATCTTCCAAAGCCGTCGGATTCAGTCTAGGAGACTTTAAATCCATGGAGTTTGAGATACCTCCAGTGTCTGCCGTGCTCGAACGGCTCCCCGTGTTTCGAGCTAGCCTTAAGTGCATTTGCATCCGGATTTCAACAACCTTATTGCTCTGTCTCGGATGGTCTATAAGGAGATTGGCTCTGATTCCACGACGATTGGAATTTAACCTGCCTGTCACGACTTACCCGTGGTTGTTGTTTCGCACATCCGTGCAATGCTTTAAGTGAGATCGAAACCGTAGCAAAATCCTTAGGATAGGATTCAGATCTTAGGAGACGTTAAATCCATGGAGTTTGAGATACCTCCATTTTCTTCAATAACGGCTCCCGTATCTCGGGCTAGCCTTAAGTACATTTGCATCCGGATTTCAACAACCTTATTGCTCTGTCTCGGATGGTCTATAAGGAGATTGGCTCTCAATTCCACGACGATTGGAATTTAACCCGCAAGTACGACTTACCCGTGGTTGTTGTTTCAACATTCGTGCAATGTCTTAAGTGAGACCGAGACCGATAGTCTAGATCTTAGGACGACACGATGCAACGACACATGCACAACATTTCCTTCAATAAAACCAGGGGCACAATCTGAGCTTGACCTTTTTGCTTTACTTGTCGTCCCAAATCCCGCCATTGATCCAAGAAAGAAGCCTTACAACTTCCCGAATGAAGTTGACTCAACCCAAACCTCAAGACATGGATGTTCACTGAAATCGAAGGACTCAAGATGGTGTGAATAACCTGGGAAATCAAATCACCCACTCATAATCATGGTGCAAGACATCCGTGACACCGTCTTCCGGGGTCCAAGAGAACCTCCAACGACACGAAAAAGCCCGAAATGGTCGTACTTTGGCCAAGATCTCAATGGTAGAGGAGTCTATCATGGAAGGATTCAAACCCATATGCTTTGGAAATTCCATTGACACGAGAGATGTGGAGATGCACCACTGGGGCCGTCGAAAAGGACCACCTCACTCCGAGGCGAAAAGGTCTACCCCGAGAAAGCCAAAACACCATTTACCAACAACAATGCAAAAGCCACCCCTGACTCCACAAATATCAACCCCAACTTCTCAAACAAAGACCATCAAAGAAAAGCCAAACCAACCACCACCATAATCCAAATCAACCGCCCAAAGACCAATCAAGAAAATTCTCTCAATTCCCCCGCACCTCTGTCCTCGGTCTATGAAGAGCTTCTCATGGCCGGTCTTCTTAAACCACTCTCTCCAACTCCTTTACCTCAAACGCTCCCGACTTACCACAACCAAACGCCTTCATGCCTTCCATCAAGTGCCCGATCATGCTACCGATGATTGTCAACGCCTTCTTTGTCACAAGATTCAAGATCTCATTGATGATAAAACCATCTCTCTTTTGCCATCGAGTCCAACACCATATTAAACCCCAAAAAGAAAACAAAACCTCGGCATCAATCAAATCACCCCTCACTTCCACTAAAAATGCCTCTTCAAGCTTCACCAACAATTATCCCAACCAAACTGAACCAGTCAACGAAGTCACAACCCAAATCAACCGCCCTCAAAGCCGACGAAGAAAATTTTCCCAACTCTCTGCTCCTTTGCCCTTGGTTTATGAAGAGCTTCTCATGGCAGGTTTCCTCAAACCACTTCAACCAACTCCACCCCCACAAAATCCCCCACCTTCCTACAACCCAAATACCTTCTGCATCTATCACCAAACACCCGGTCACCCTACCAAGAGATGCCAACGCCTCCGCCACAAGATTCAAGATCTCATTGACAACGGATCCATCTCTGCACCACTGGCAAAACCAAATACCTCGCCAAATCAATGAACCATCGATGGCCATGCAGTAGTTCAACCTTCCACGAGTCTTGGAAGTCTTCAAGTGTCGAGTCAAATTTTCACTTCAAATTGAGTCAGTTTGTGTTCCGAGTCTGTTTATGTTTTTGTTTTCCTCGTCTATGTGTTTTCATGTTCGAGTCTGTAATGTCTTATTGTTATTGTCAAAAAAAAAAAAAATTCAAAAAGAGAGTCAATCTTTGTAGTCCTGAACTACGCGCGACCTGATTCCTTGCAAAGGGATACGTAGGCAACCCTTCGCGGTTCGGTCGTAACTATCAAAAATCAATGTTGTCCCCCGTTGTGTTAAAATTGTCAATCATAAACTTGGATTTTTGTAATAATACCTCAACTTGGAATTGTTTTCCACCATCATTTGAGAAACATGATAATCACTTCAAAACACGAGATGGATTTGGATTGAACTCTCGCCCCGTACAAGGAGGATTTTCAATGGACCATTCCCCAGTGCCATCAAGAAGCAATGCTTTGACACAGAAAAAGCCTGCTAGGTCGAAAACCCGTAAGGGCGGTCTAGGCAAAAGTTAAGGCAAAAAGCTCGCTAGATCAAACTTCAAAATGAGATCTAGGCAAAAGTTAGAGCAAGCATGAGTTCTCCACATCAAGTTGCACAATTCAAAATGAAGAAAGGCATTCTTTGTTTGATTCCCCACATAAATATCCATTGCAAAGCCCTTTTGAGCCTGAATCAATTTCCTTGAAAAAGAACCCAGCTAGGCAGCTATCCCCCACACCGGGTGAAACAAGAAATATGAAAGTGTCAAACACATGACAAAAATGAAAGATAATGAAAGTGCCAAGGATATAAGCGCTTGAAGATTCAAAGTATCACAAGAATGAAAGTGCCAAACTCATAGGCTTGTCAAATACATGGGTGCAACAAGATGAAGAACATCAAGAAGAAATTTGAAACGAATGAAAGGAAGTGCTCATTTAAAGCAAGAAGAAGCACATGAAAGCACCCATCAGAAGCAAAAATGGCACAAAAAGTCCAAGATAGCTGCTAGCTCAAATAACCCCGAGGAAAAATGAGATGTTTTGAGCCTATAATCCTTCCTTTGTTAAGCCCATAACCTTGGCCCCATCATAACCTAGATAAAAGTCCTTTCGAGTTGGAAAGTGCAACTTGATAGTGAGAATTCAAGTCAAAAGGGAACAGTCTAATCTCCCTTGAAAAAGTCAAAGCATTGTGCAAACAAGTCATGCAAAGCAAAAATCCAAACTGGGGATATCAACGAGTCTTCATCAGCAGCCCTCTAAACTTGGGCATTTTGAAGGAAAATCAATGAGGCATCATCAGCAATCTGGGGCATGGGTTCACGACAAGAAATCTTGTGTTTTATTGTAGATTTGAATGAACATCACTTGACGGAGTAAAACAATCACAAAATCAAAATCTAATTTTATCATGACAATTTCGACATCAATGGTGAAGCATGGTTGCCATCTTTCAGAAACTTTGGGTCAGCATAGTCTTCCATACCCTTCGAGTTGACATGTTCTTCCGTATCAACCTTTGCTCACTCGGGGCACCCCAATCAAGCCATTCACATAGTTGCTCATATCCGTCATGTCAACCTGGTCAATCAAATTCCCCAAGCCTTGTCTGTCACAATCCACCCCCTTGTCAAAAAGGTCGATCAAATTCCTTGGCCTTGTCTGTCTTATCAATGTCCATCCTTTTGTCAAAAAGGCCGATCAAATTCCTTGGCCTTGTCGGTCTCATCAATGCCCACCCTCTTGTCAAAAGGCCGATCAAATTCCTTAGCCTTGTAAAAATCCACCTTTTTTGTTAACCATGTCGCCTTAGTCTTGTCTATCCTTGACTCGTGAAAATGATTTCAATGCATCAAAGAACTCGTGTTTGGGTACATGGTCAATTGATCGCCAAAACCATCAGCAGAGCCGAGGAATAAAATCAGGATTGAGGTTCATCATCTGTGAAGGCACGTCAACCCGAAATTGGGGCATGTCAGCCTAATGCCATTTCTGGGGTAAGCATACACCCAAATCCAGGACTGGGGCATAGAAGCCTAAAAGCCTCAAACCAATCCAAAACCCAAGTTTTGCTAAGCTCCAACCCAAACCTTGGCCTCAAGGGAAAGACAGTAAAGCAAAAGAGCCACCCATTGAGCCTCCTACTTTTTAAAGAAGGAATGTTGTCATTGTTGTCGTCGAGTGTCGATGCATGAGTCGCATGCAATCGTCCTGCGGGACAGTTTTCAATTAATCGTCCTCAATCGTCCTGAGGGACAACTTTTAAATCAATGGTCCTAAGGGACAACTTTTAAGTCAATGATCCTGAGGGACAAGTTTTAAATCAATCAATCGTCCTGAGGGACAGTTTTCAACCAATCATCCTGAGGGACAAGTTTTAAATCAATCAATCGTCCTGAGGGACAGTTTTCAACCAATCATCCTGAGGGACAACTTTTTCAATCAATTTCAAGACCAGAAATGGTCACCTTTTCAAAATTAATTTCAAGACCAGAAATGGTCACCTTTTCAAAATTAATTTCAAGACCAGAAATGGTCACCTTTTTCAAAATTAATTTCAAAACCAGAAATGGTCACCTTTTCAAAATTAATTTCAAGACCAGAAATGGTCACCTTTTCAAAATTAATTTCAAGACCGGGTCACCTTTTTCAAAATTAATTTCAAAACCAAAGATGGTCAAGTCATTTGGGATAATCATTGAAAAGCCGCCTAGCTGGTGCATTCAATCAATCAATCATTTATTGTGTACATCAATCATGTCAAGTTGTTTGAGTATATTTGTTTAACCAGTTAGTGCATTTAATCAGTTGTTCTGAGAATTTGTTGTTGATGAACCATTGTGCCGCTAAGACCATCACATTTATGTGTTTGGTTCAATAGCGTATTGATTGCCTCTTTGCTCGATAAGCAATCACATTTCCTCGATTGTCTCGTTGCTCGAGACAATCATCTTATCATTGGTTATCTTGTTGCTCAAGGGATAGCCCCATTAAATTTAGCCTCCCGTTGTTCGGAGGGGTAGCTACTCACTCACAATCACAATCACAATCACAATCACAATCACAATCACAATCACAATCACAATCACAATCACAATCACAATCACAATCACAATCACAATCATAGTCACCATCATTTGCTTTTAGTGTTTCGACTCGGGAAGGCTTGACGATTCACGTAAAATCATAATTCATTTGTTTGGCGTTTCCACGACCCGGAAGGCTCGTTGATTCGCATAATTGTTTGGCATTTCACGACCCGGCCCCTAAGCTCGTTGATTTGCAAGGCTTTCGTTGATTTGCATAATTCATTTGTTTGGCGTTTCACGACCGGAAGGCTCGTTGATTCGCATAATTGTTTGTTTGGCATTTCACGACCGGGAAGGCTCGTTGATTTTTGCATAATTCCTTTGTTTGGCGTTTCATGACCCGGGAAGGCTCGTTGATTCGCATAATTGTTTGGCATTTCACGACCCGGGAAGGCTCGTTGATTTGCATAATTCATTTGTTTGGCGTTTCACGACCCGGGAAGGCTCGTTGATTCGAATGTTTGTTTGGCATTTCACGACCCGGGAAGGCTCGTTGATTTGCATAATTCGTTTGTTTGGCGTTTCACGACCCAGGAAGGCTCGTTGATTCGCATAATTGTTTGGCATTTCACGACCCGGAAGGCTCGTTGATTTGCATGTTTGTTTGGATGGATTTCACGACCCCGAAGGCTTTGCATAATTCGTTTGTTTGATTTGCATAATTCGTTTGTTTGGCGTTTCACGACCCGGGAAGGCTCGTTGATTCGCATAATTGTTTGGCATTTCACGACCCGGGAAGGCTCGTCGATTCGCATTATATCAATCGTCCTGAGGGACAAAACTTTTTATATCAATCGTCCTGAGGGACAAAACTTTTTAAATCAATCGTCCTGAGGGACAAAACTTTTAAATCAATCATCCCGAGGAGAAAACTTTTAAATCAATCATCCCGAAGAAAACTTTTAAATCAATCATCCCGAGGGACAAAACTTTTAAATCAATCGTCCTGAGGGACCAAACTTTTTAATCAATCGTCCTGAGGGACAGGAGAACCCGTTGCATTTGTTTGCATATGCCCCCAGGAACTACGCCGGTCTGATCCCTACAATGGGGTACGTAGGCAGCCTGAGTGGCATGACCGATTGATCTTTAAAGTTTTCCTTTGTGACTTGAGATGTATCGCGGGGAATGAGTCGGGTTGTCTATGTCTTGGACGTCACTCATACCAAATCAATGGCATCGAGTCCCGTCCAAGAGGGGCAACTGTAGACACCCCGATTTTGAACCCAGGATGCGCTCGAGCATTCCCGATGATGAAATAGACCAATCTTGGATACCTCGAGGCTAAGAACAAGGCTTGAACTCACCGAACCACCCTAAACCATTCTAAACCCTCCTAGAACAACCTTAAACCAACCAAAATGACCAAAATACCCTTCAAACCATCCATAAACCATTTCAAAACAAACCCAAGCCTACACCATCTTCTAGTACATTCAAAACCCTATTTATTGATATATAATACGTCTCAATCCATTTTGAAATGAGGGAGATGTGTCCGTTTTACCAAAATGACTTGTTTTCCCGACCTTCTGAGGGTAAAATGGTCACATACTTGGATGTACAAATTATCTTGGGTTCAAACCACTTGGGTTAGAAATTACACTTGACAAGCTTTCCAACGCTTCAAACCACGCACGAAACGGAGTTCGGTAGCACCCGGGGCGGCCCCGCAAAGTTTTACCTTTTGAGCAACAGCCTTGAGCGCTCAAGCCCTGGACCTTGAGCGCTCAAACCCAAAAATCCCACCTTGAGCGCTCAAGCCCATGGCTTTGAGCGCTCAACTCTGATCCAGATCAGTTTTCTGCAGAGCATCTAATCATGATATTCTACTGCAAGAGGAGCGTCTACCTACGTTTTCTACTGCCTAAATACACTTCCTAGACCCTTGAACATCTCCTCAATCACCCCCCAAACCCAATTCAAAAATTAAACCCATTTTCCTCCCATTTCTCTCTCTATATAAACCTCCTCCACTCCCTCACTCACAAGGTTGGCTGCCCCTACTGCCATTTTCTCCCCCCATCAGATCAAACCCACTCTCTCTCATCACTTCAATCACGTTTTAGCCTCTCTCTCCTCCATAGCCACCATCCTCCATCATCTTCAACCTCCAAAACACCCAAAAACCTTCTTTAAAAGGCCTACAACACATGGGTCTTTGAAAACCAACTACAACCCCTCTCTCACTCTAATAAGCCATTTTACAGCCCATACATTCCATCAATTTCGTCCAAACCTAGCTCTTCCATCAAAACCCACCTCATCCAAGCCAAAATCACCATTTTAAGCTCAAATACTCCATCATCCACTCAATCAATCATTCAATTAGCCCTACACTCACACTCCTCTGTCCAAAATACTTCATCTATAGTTCATAAACACAGCCACTACCCATCCATTCATCAAACCACAAGTTCAAGCCTTGATCATAGCCAAAAAGGTAGAAAATCATGTGAAAATCACTGTTTTGGTCTTGCTGAGGGAGACCAGTGGGCTCATTCAAGTTCCTCATACTTGAAATGAGCCTACAAGGTCTGAAAAGTGTCAAGAAAAGCATTTTTAAAACTTGTTATTTTGGTATTCACTTTCCAAAATTCTTCAAAGTCCACGTTTCTGTCCAGTTTTGGGAAAATAAAGTATAATCATTGATTTGGGGTTGTTTGATCATCCAATGTCATGTTATAGCAGAATTTGGCGACCTGGAAGTGGCTTGAGCGCTCAAGGCCTTACCCTTGAGCGCTCAATCCATTTTGAGCGTTCAAACCCCAACATAAAGTCAGTCACAGTGTTTCAGCCATAACTTTTTACTCCGAACTCCGTTTTCAACGTATTATATATCAAAACGTAGATAATTTGAAGGGCTACAACTTTTTAGTTTTATGTTCTTCTCATTTCTATATCAAAACCCTCCAAAACCTGTAAATAGTGTCGAAAAGACAAATAATTTTGTTCAAAATGGTGTTTTAAGTTCTATTTTTCTCCTTCATTGTCATTTTCCTTGTTTATACCATTCTGTCATCGCATTGTACACTTCACACAAGCATACACCATCACTTAGTTTGTGTTTTAATATTCATTTACGTGTTTGCCATTCCCGTATCCCCTATTTCGTGTTTAAAATCAAATTTCAAACATTTCCAAAATCCCACAAAATGTTGAGTAGAGACCGGTTCACGGACCGGGCGAGAGGGGTGCCGTAAAACCCTTCCCCTCTCGTAACCAAACCCCCGAATCCGAGAAATCTTTGGTTCCGCCATGATCAGTGAAATCTTTTTCGTATGGGCAAACGAGTCATGTTTTTATCGGTTTCTCGGGTTCGGACCTCAAATCCGGGTGGCGACTCTAACAATCTTCAATCTTTTCAAACGCCAAAACCGAACCGTTTTCCAGTGGGCCGTCCACACATGCCTGACATCAGCTCCATCTGTCACTGCACTCTCACAAGCCTGTATGGTGCCTCATCATCTAATCCAATGCAGCTCGAATCACGACTGCAAATCTTGATGATAGGTCTTCGAATCCAATTGAATCAGACTGCCTCCGATCACCACAGACCAACTCTGATCTGTCACTCTAGTAAGCGCCTGTGCCATTAACCAATCAAGTGTATCCGCACCCACCAAATAGAGATGCAACACTCGAAAGAATGTATCCTTGCTCACTAGCTTCTCCAACTGATCACCACGGCTCAACCGCCACGAATCTGCAATCACCCAATGCTCCGGTCAACCTTCGATCTCTGCAAAGTTTGTCCAATACTCCTGGTTGTGTAGCTCTTCCAACTCCGTGAGCAAAATCTCTGACTGACTTCATTTTATTTTATTTTATTTTATTTTAATTTTTTTCCCGTTCTTGAATTCGTGAGTTTCAAGCGCGAATCCGTTGACCTCTCGCTCCACCCGAGCTCTGATACCAGTTTGTTGTGCATTCCGGGTCACACACGCACTCAAACACACACAAGAAATCTGAGGAAAACTCTCTTGAATATATTCACAAATACATACACATGAAAAACCTATCCGGGGAGCAATAACCGGCTCCACTTTGGCGGGGGGAGGCCACAACCAGCTCCACTTTGGCGGGGGGAGGCCACAACCGGCTCCCCCCTCACACTCTCAGCTTGTCCCGCTCACATTGTGATACCACACACCAAAAAGAGAGACAACAAGAGTATTTATAGAGATACAAAATCCTAAATCCAATAGGAAATCCTAAACCCAATAGGAAATCCTAAACGTAATAGGAAATCACTCCCATCCGGGTCTAAGCCCATCCGGCCCACACGGGGTGGAATCCCAACAAAACTATTTCCATTTTGAATTCATGGATGATTAAACTTGGAAAAAGTGTTTTTATAATTATAGATAGTTAATACAACAATATTATATATATATAGGAATGCGATCTACTAAGGACTCCCTCAAACAAAAATTCCGTGCGGACCTCACCATTTTTCGACTTTCCGGATCAAATTTTGACGATCCGAACCGCTCAATGTTTTTAAAATGCATTTTCCAAGGTCCCCGCGTTTTTAACAAAAACTGATCCGATCAAGCCCTTCCGGGTATTTTTTTTTGAAGATTTTCCGCGTGGACCCTTAAAAATGCATTTTAAAAACATTGAACGGTTCGGATCGTCAAGATTTGATCCGGAATGGTGAGGTCCGCACGGAATTATCCTAAGGACTCCCTCAATAGATCATTATTCTATATATATAATGAAGCGTTTTGGAGCATTTAGAAAATGGTTTTGCATGATCCGAGCCGTCCAATGTGTTCAAAAGGTGTTTTCCAAGGCCCACGGAAATCTTCAAAAAAAAAATACCGGGAAGGGCTTGATCCACACGCTTTTTACTCAAAAACATTATTCATATTTAAAAAATTGCGTGGATCAAGCCCTTCCCCTCCGTGATCCGAGATTTTTTTTTGAAGATTTCAGCGTGGGCCTTGGAAAACACCTTTGAACACATTGACGGCTCGGATCAAGCCAAAATTTGATCCGAACTATGAGATCCGGACCCAAGGGTCCCGGACAGAGAGTTCCTCTATATATATAGGTTCCACTTCTAAAACGGGATTCCCGTTCCGTTTCGGACCCCATGATCCAAACATTTTTTTGACGATCCGATCCGTCCAATGTGTTCAAAAGGTGTTTTCAAGGGTCTACGCGAAAATCTTCAAAAAACAATACCGGGAAGGGCTTGATCCAGCGGTTTTATAAAAAATCAGTAAATATAAAGTTTTTGCGAAAACTCGCTGGATCAAGCCCTTCCCGATTTTTTTGAAGATTTCCCGCATGGACCTTAGAAAACACCTTCGAACACATTGACGGCTTGATTTTCCAAAAATAATTTTGCAACACAAAAATATCAATTTTTTTCTTCTTTAGGAGGAGTGGACTAGAAATTTTCCGTATATATATATATATATATAGTAAAACTTCTAGCCCAAACCTCCCAAAATAAGAAAAAAATTTTTTTGAAAAATTTTTTGTTTGTGTTATTTTTTTTGAAAATCAGGGTTCACGTCAATGTGTTCGGAAGGTGTTTCAAGGGTTCACGCGAAATCTTCAAAAAAATACCGAAGGGCTTAATCCAAAGATTTTTATGCAAAATCGTAAATAGAAAATTTGATCCAGCGTTTTCAAAAAAATCGTATATTTAGAGGTCCTGATTAGAAGCTAACCCTTTTGGGAAAACCCGCTTGACTCCCCTTCCCGGTTTTGGGATTTTTTTCAAAGATTTCCAAGGTCGCGTGAACCTTGAAAACACCTTTTGAACACATTGGATGGATCATTTTTGCGATCGTCAAAAATGTTTGGATCTTGAGGTCCGGAAACGGTAGGTCCCAAAAGAAGCTAACCTATATATATATTTTTTACCTAATTACGTTTCCTTTATATATGTCACCTCTAGATTTTAATCTGGTTTCGTCTCTAGATTTTAAGTTTCATCTTTGAGGTTCTCTTTGATACCAAAAAAAAAAAAAAAAAGGAAAGGCCAAGGATAAGAGTTCTCCACAAATGAGAGCAGTTTTATCAAATACTTTAAAAGCTAGTTTCAAAATGATACTTAGCAACAATACTATAAATTTTGAAGTACGAATTTTTGTGATGCATTGGTGCTAAAAAGCACCTCTTTTTTTTCCTGATAAAGAGGTAGAAATATCATTAATAATCACAGTCTGAAACAATAAGGAGCACTGCAAGCTGAATACAAACCAACTAAGCCAAGGATACAAACAAACATTAACAACAAAATAGACATCAAAACAACAAACTAGGAACGGTATCCATCACCGGTGTCCGGGTGCCCTAGCGCATGCTTGGCTAAAAGGTGAGCATCTTGGACTTCTTTACGGTCGACCTTTGAAATTCTACAAAGGTCAGCTTTGCAATCTCCTTCCTCAGGTTGCGAATCAAAAAAGTGTCCTTATAGTGACACTCACATCTACCCCTATCCGCGTAACAACATTGAAACAGTAAGATAGAATGTAGATAGAATTAAAACTCTTTTTTAGACCCCATTTAACCGCTTGATGAATTGCTAGAATTTCTGTTTGGATAGGGCTATAGCTGTATGTTGAAATAGAGTGCTGCGCAATAATATTTCCATTGGGGAGCCTGGCTGTGAACCCAATACCACTCCAAGAATTTTCTTTTTTCCATGTACCGTCCACTCGAAGAACACATGTTCTTTGCACTCTGATGCCTGGACATGATTTCTAGATTTTTTGAGCCAGTTGGCTGCTCTTTGGAACCATATCGCATTATCTTTGGCCATAGAGATAACAACATCCCTTCGGAAAGCATCATCAGCTTTTCTCTTTCATTGCTATTCTAAAAAGCACCCATTTAATCCTCCTAATTTATACTTGTGTCCATTTAACTTGTTACTCACTACGAATTAATGTTCTTAATGTGTGTGCAGGCTTTGTGGATCTCTAGACGTGAAACAAGACATTATATAATGCATTTGGAAGGTTGATATGTATGACGGAGATTTTGATCCAAAGTAATTCGAGTAAAGCCAAATGTCAAACAATGTGAAAATATGAAAGATTGGCAAAAAAGCGAATTATTTCAACGGATCAGGGTCCACTTCCAACTATGATTTCACAGCGAAGACTCTATGATTCTCCATATTAGTTTCCATTAGCTTTTAGTGCTTTGAAATACCTTTTCAACGACATAAAATAGGCCCAAGTTATAACGAAGGGGTTATGAGCATTTCTCGATGGTGTGCAAATCTGACACACTGAGGGTAAAAGGGTTATTTCTCTCAGAATAAAGAGGTTATGAATGTGAGATTAGTTGGGGTTGAAAGTAGACTCATATAGATTTTGAATGGTTCAAGAATCGCATCATTCCCAATTCGAACGAAGCAAGGGCAAGTCCGTAAAGTTGGGTGCTATAATCTGTAAATTCTATCCAGAAGGTTCTTAAATTCGTCTAGACGGTTGAGACAGTTTGTGATCAGAAAACACATGAGTTTTAATCCCCTTGTTCGGTTGGGAGCTTTGCTCCGGTTTTGGCCTATTTTGGTTTTGCTTACATCATCATTTCCCTCATTTCTCTCTCTATCTCTCTCCACTCATTACACCTGCTTGCATCATCAAAACTAAACTAAACTAAACTAAACTTACTAACCGAACAAGGCCAATGTAATTTCTACGGCTAGGGTATAGAAGGGGACTGTTATGTAGGCTTTCTGGAGACTTTATTCATTCTAAACTATTAAGAGTCAACCCTAGAAAGAGAGAAACGAAAGTCAAGGAGGAATAGAGATCGATTCCATGTCTTCTTCAACCTCAAACATGATCATTTCCATCTTCATGGCCAGCTAACACCATCTAGGGGGAAGATGAATTCTCGGTTCAAGTAACTCTGTCTATGTCTAGGATTTAGGTTTATTTTTTTGAATCGATTGGCTAACTAAGAACCCTTTTCATTACGATCGAAAGGAATGATTTTAACACTTTATTTGTGCGCTAGCTTTCAAATACCCCTACATAGTTATTTAATGATTTTCAATGCTTGTGCTTGGGTAGTTGAGATGGACTATGCTCGTAAGACGGATCGTGCCACTAGATAGTCAGTAATAGACACGGGTTGTACTATGCCTTTTAACAACTAAACTATCTTCTAAACGATATATTATTGAAAGGATTTGCAAACTCTAGCGGAATTCCTTCTTGATTCGAATGTTAACCCTAACCTATACATAGCTTAGTTAACGGTGGTTAGGATGGATTTTCAAAACCTTAGATTCTCTCTCCACCGGTTTTACTCAATTTAATTACTTGCTTTCTTAATTCTTTTAGCTTCTCAAAACAATCAAACCAACTCCTCTTTTCTCTGAATTCATAGTAATTTTGCCATTTGTCCCACAGATCGACACTTAGACTTGAGCACTTTCTTTGTGTGTACAAGGTAAAAAATCTACTCTGCTATGCTTTTAGGGAATGGAGATTGGGCGGGTTAGATTTCAACCTTCACCAAATGCCTAGAATACAAGATGCTGCCATTGTGCTACCACTCTACTTGCAAGATTTTATTACAAGTTGCATACTCCTAAATTGTCCTTCAGAACTTGATTATTTTACTTTTTGCATATTTACAAGTATGTTGATCTAAATATAACTTGATGCCCTTTTTTTTTTTGGATCGATAACAAATTTAAATTTATTGATACTCGATAAAGGGTACATCGAGAAGAACTAAATCCAACCACAAGTGCAAAGGTATGTCAAGACAATACACCACTAAGAATCTGAAAGTAAGCCAAAAAGAAAAGAAAAAGGAGGTAATTAAATAATCATCCTCTTTTGCCACCCCATGTAACTTTTCATTCCGGTCATTTTGAACAGTTATGTTTTCATCCTCTCAGAGTGTAAATTACCTATGTTGCCCTTTTAATAAGATATCCATATGTAAGTGTATATTGAGTTCCTAAATTAGTGGGAATGGATATATCATCAAAAATTTCAAACATTCAAAACAACCAAAATCCCATTGATTTGGTTTCCATTTTAAACAAATGAAAATTTTAAACTAAAAAAAAAATACAAAAAGCTATCCTAATTCAAAACGCCACAAAAAGTTTGTCCCTTAATTTCGTACGGTCATGGTAAAAAATATATGTTCAAACGTGGTAAAATAAACAGAACATGGTAAAAAAATATAGCATGCCTTTAAAGAAACATGGTAATTAATAATAATGGTAAATTTTACATAATTGAGACACTAGGAATCATGGTAAAAAATATGTATATAATAGATAATTAATCCGATTCATAATCATGGTAAAAAACATGTCCCTACTAGTAAACATGGTAAATTCGATTGAAGATAAATTGGTTGTATTGCACATTGAATATTGAATATATCGACGAAAATGGTAAAATCTCAAAATCTCATTGCATTCCTTAATGCACGCATCGTTAACATCAAATGTAACTAACTAAAAAAAATCAATGAAGAATTGGGATCGAACCATCCCAAAAAAAAAAAGAGGTAAAAACACCCGGGATTCAGGTATAGTCTAACATCAAGGAGCCCAGCAAATGTAATCATTGTCTCCAAAAAATCAAGTAGTTGTTCATGTGAAATATATGTATGAGATTTACCAAAAAAAAAAAAAACTTGTATAACTTTAATAATTTCTTTGATCATTTTCAAAATTGAATTATCTACACGAAAAAAGCAAAGGGCAAACTTAAAAGTGCATAAGCAAAATGCATGATGCAAACCCATATCGATCCATCACCTAATACTCTGATTTTTGGATCAATCTGCCCAAATATTTCTCATCTTCCCACCATGTAAAAAAAATGAGGAAATATCCATTTTGCGGAACTCCGACGAGAGGAGGCCGGCAAGGAGAGGCTGATGGAGGAGGTGTGATTGGGACAGCGAAGATGGATGTTTTGGGGCCGATTTGTGACTCCGGCTGGTGAAATTTTCGGATCACGGTTGGACAGCAATCGTGCGGGACCGATTTGGGACGCCGACAGCGAGGAGAGAGAGGACGATGGCAGGACGGTGAGCAGAGAGAGGACGGTGGGATGACGATGGCGAGACCGCGAGGAAAGAGAGGACGAGTAGCATCAGCTTGAAGAGGTGAAACACCTTGAACAGCAGTTGAGCACCAACGTTATTTTCTCCATGTTTCAATGGTAAAAGTCTTATCCCTTCTGTTGCAGTTGTAACTAATGAATATGGCAGTAGACCATTATCCATTCATTTTAGCCAATTTGAAGACACCAAGAAACGGATCAAACTTCCTGTAATCGTAAAATCAGGATTGATAATTATCCTAAAAATCCCTTAATTGCAGGAGAGGACCTCAAAATATTGAAATTGGTCCACTTTTCTCCCCTCCTATATGCAATATTCATTTTAGTCCTCAATTTTTTAATATATATACTGAAGGGCAATTTTGGGTTTATTTGAATGTCGGGATGAAAACATAACTCCAAAAAAGACACATGATTAAAACATAATTTCAAGGTGTCTAGAGGATAATTATTTAAGTGGCCCAAGAAAAAGAGGTACAATAGGTAGAATTGGACATGTGTGGTACCAGGTACAACACCCAAGATTAAAAGTTTTCAAAATCAGGGTTCCAAACAAATCACAGCTTCAATTTTGAAAAATAGAATCATCCAGCTGAATATCATCCAAACAAGCCAAATCCAAACTTAGGCATCAACCATGCATCAACCTGGCGTCTTTTACAAGCATTACGAAATCTTTTGGCCACTCTTCTCTGTTGTTTAATTACTTCAATTACCATATTAAACAAAAAATTCCAAATTCCAATTAGTAGTATCAGATTCATAAAAGAAATATACGAACGAATGTTATCTCGACTCAAATATATTTTAAACATTTCTCACCCACTTTTTAGAACAGTTCTCACCTACTTCAATCCATCATGGTTTTTACTCAGATCTACAACCCATTTACAAAGTAATATAAGAAAAACGAGCGAATGAAAGGAAGACAAGAGTAAGTTCAAATTATTTAGTGTTTGAGGAATCCCGAATCCACACGGGTATATGCCTTGAATTTTGTGGCATTTTGCTACTTGAGCATCGGGAAGAGATTACAAAATCCCTTTCCCTTCTTTCCATTCGTTAATCTAATCCAAACAAAGTTTTCTAGGTCGTAAGGTGTTGATTTTCTATTCTGTTTTGTGGTATCATCATGTGATTTTGATTGAATGCTTAAGGCTTTTCCTATTGTAATTGGTTGAAATCCACATAAGTTTCGTTTTGACTATGAACAAAATTCCTCACTTCCATTTTTTCTTTCTTTCCCTGGATGCATTTTTCGACAAAAAATGAATTATTAACAGGAAAGGAACACAAACTAATACTTAGTAGTAAAATAAAGTGAACCTCCTACCCCTACCCTTCCCCGTCCCCCTCCCCCTCCAGAAAATGAAGTAGAAAAATTCAAGAGCTATTTGTCAAAGTCATTTTGGATTTTTTAATGATCTATCTGAAAGATATCAAACATACCCCAAGGGGTTTTGGCCAAGTGGTTATAAGAAAACAATAATTGCGCTTCCATGAGGTTACATGATTCATTTTCGTGGAGGCTAGACATTCTAAATATTGGGGCTATTAGGTTTGTCCGATTGTTAACTTCAAGGGTCCAGAATTAGTCGAGGTGCGCACAAACTGACCCGGACATCAGTTTATAAAAAAAAAAAAAAAACTCGAATAGTATAAAGACATGGTCCAAACTAGGGCTGTCCAGCGGATCATCCGATCCGCAAATCCGACCAATCCGAACCGATCCGTTGATCCATCCGTGAATGTTCGGTTCGGTTCCGGATCGAGAATTTCTTATCTGGCGGTTCCGGATCCGGATCGGATCCGCTCGATCCGCTCGATCAATCCGCTCAATAATCCTTCTTTAATCTGTCAAATCCGCCCGATCCGTAACGATCCGTAACCGATCCGTGAATGTTCGGTTCGGTTCCGGATCTTAAAAACCATAATCCGCTCTGAGCGGATCGGATCGGATCGGATCCGTATCCGATCCGTCCGGATCCGATCCGTGGACACCCCTAGTCCAAACAAAGAATTGGGAAAAACATACAATCACATGCATGATCATGTGGGAGACAAGAAAATGTAAATCCTTTGTTTCGTGCATGCAACCGGCGCGGGAAGTCCGGAGCTGCCAGCGCCTGCCACCTCCTCAAGTTTCAAACATTATAAAGTATTGCAAAAAAATTATAATGCATATCTAGAATTAATAGTAGCACTTTGGTCCCTATAAGTTCTTGACAACATTGCAATATTATGTCCCTAAGTAGTGAATAATCTTATCTTATCTAGTTAAGCTTTTTTATGGAATTCCTTTCATAGGCATCCTTTGTCCACCACCGAGGGAAGCAGGGGCGGATCTAAGGGTGCAAGCGGGGGTTTGCGTCCCTGCACACTTCTCAATTATCTCAATTTTTTTTTACTATATTTGAGGTTTTGTTTGTAAAACTTATAGAGAAATGTTCTCTCAAAATTGTGTTATTAATTAATATATAAGGATAATATTTCATTGTTAAGTTGTGAATACATGTGATTTTATCCTCCGGTAATAAAAAACTTGCCTCCGCTGAAGGTAAGAATAACAAATTAAAGATGAATACCATTCTTGTCAAAGATTTCAGTTTGCAAATCAAAGCGATATCAGTTTAATATCCGCATTGGGGTGCAAACATTTATATTCCGAGGGTGCGAATCTTTATAGTTTCGCAATTTTCTTGCTACTTGTATAATAAGAAATTATTTATTTATATATATATATATATTTTATGATTCTAGTGTGCAGTCATCTTCTTACTTTGCCTCTAACTGAATAGAAGATTATCTTAATAATTTGATTCAACGGTATAAAAATTTGCCGGACTTACTTTTTTATGACCGAATGTCGGGGCAAGGTTGTGCAGGTCGACTAATTCTGGAGCCCTAGAGGTAATGACCGGACATAACTCCCAATAAGCTCAAGAGTTTGCTAGCAAAGAGAATCAAACCTGAGACCTAAGGTGAAAGAAAACCTCTAAGTCTGAAGGCAACACCAATTTTGCCTTTGCTTTGAATTAGATATTTTAAAACCTAAATTTATTATTATTATTTTTTGTCATCCGTAAAGAAGGCCAATAGATAGCCCAGAGGAGGAAAAAAAACTTTTTTTTTTAGTTTTCTAGATCCTACTTTTTCAGTGTCCCAAACATACAAAACCCGAAAGGCGATAGTTAAATCCATTACCGCAAGTGGTGGCTAGCTCATGAGGTAGAGCTCTTGAATGCCCCACACTGCATTCCGGGATTGAGTCCCACTCCCCCCTCCCCATGTAATAAATTAGGATTGACGAATGGCAAAAAAAAAAAAAAATTTCCATTACCAATTATTTTAACTATTTCGCTCAGATTTTTTAAACCAAAAATAAATAGAAAAATCATACTTTTTGATAAAATCCTATGCATCCCAAACGAAGACAAAAAACTACGTGGTCCTCACATGTATTTACAGCAAGTTCACCATTGCTTTTTAAACGGTAAAAGTCATAGTCTGATAGCAAAAAAAAATTGCAAAAGTTAAGGGGAATTGATATTGACACTCTCATTCTCTATTGATACCTTTTTTTTTTTTTTTACTTTATATATAAAGTGTAAGAGTAAGTATACCTAATAAAAACAAAAAAAAAAGTGCCAATTGAGAAAGGGGAGTGTCAATACCACTTTCCAATTTAAGTCCTCTCATTACTAGCTTTTGCCTTAAAAAAAAGGGAAATGATTTTCACACCCCCTATTTTTCAATTCACACTCCCTTTTTTTTGTCTTTATCCGCATGAATTTACAATATTGCCCTTCTTCAATACACCTTTTTCACACATGCAAAGGTAATATTGTAAATTCATGTACAACCCCCTTTTTTCTCCCTCTCCTTCCCTTCTTCTACCTTCTCTCTCTGTCCGCCTTCTCCCTCTCTCCACCATTCGTTCTGATCTTTTCTCTCCATTTATTCACAAAATGACCGGTAGCAAGTTGCAGATGGACGGCGACAGTGGTGAGGTTGTCAGCATCGGCGTCATGGCTCTCGACTTCCGGTTATCCATGGGTGGCTTTGCCAATTGATAAGCCGTTCTATACGGGATCTTCAGTCGGCGACGAGGGCGACTTTCGGTATGGTTTCTTCTTCATGTCTCTTTCTCTCTCCAGTCTTTTTTTTCCGACCCCCTGGTCCTTTTCCTCGGCGGATCTTCCATTGTTTTCGCCGCCATGATTGCTCGATATCTTCATCCATGTCCCTCTCCGGCTGGATTTCTGTTGGGTCCTCTAGCTTTTGCTTAACGGCGTGGGGTTGCGGCTATGGATTTGGAGTGCTTTCGTGGTCTCCCTCTACGGTTTCTGTTGGGTACCGTGGTTTTCGCTTAACGGCTCGGTGAGCTTCTGTAACAGTCTGGGTTTGTTGGTCTCGTTGGCTCCGTCTCCATTTTGGTGGACCGATGGTGGTTTTGGTGGTTTGTGTGGTGAAGGTGGCTGATGGTGGTGGGGTCGGCGGCTGTCAGTAGTCTGGTGGTTGGCGGCAATGGCGGATGTTTTGCACTTGGGTTAGGACTAGGTTTTGGGTTTTCTTTGTTGGGCTTGTGCTTCTTTGTAATATTTGGGCTTTGAGGCCTTCAGGAGTATTTTCAATGTTTTATTTGGGCTCTTTAGGCCCCTGGGTGTTCGGGCTTTGCCCTCAGGCTGTTCCAAATTTTGGTTGGATCTTTTCTCCCCCTCGATGTTCCCCTTAGCGAGAATCTTTAATAAATTTTTGTTGCCGATGAAAAAAAAAATAATTGTAAATTCATGTGGATAAAGACAAAAAAAGGAGTATGGATTGTAAAATGGGGAGTGTGAAAATCATTTCCCTAAAAAAAAAAGGATAAATCGTCCTTGATGCCAACGGATTTGAATAAAAAAATGATATGAGTATAATTCTATGGTCTGAATCTAAAATTGCACCAGAAGAGTGCAAAAATTGATGCAAGATCATTGCTCTTAGTTGATATTTTTGTTTGTTTTTGAATTGGGGAAGGTGCTGTCCCTTTAGGGACATCATCCATGTTGTCCCAATCTGGGCCGTCCGTGCTCGGCAATGGACGGCTCAGATTTGTTTGGTAGCGAACGGTTTGGATTTGTTTGGACAAGATGTGATCCGAGCCGTCTATCGCCGAACACGGATGACCCAGATTGAACAACATGCATTAGGGCTGTCCGGCGGATCATCCGATCCGCCAATCCGACCAATCCGAACCGATCCGAACCATCCGTTGATCCATCCGTGAATGTTCGGTTCGGTTCCGGATCTTAAAAACCATAATCCGCTCTGAGCGGATCGAATCGGATCCGTATCCGATCCATCCGGATCCGATCTGTGGACACCCCTAAATGCATATTGTCCCCAAAAGGAAGCTATATCAATAGACAAACTTGATGTTATACGGCAATTAATGTTTTTTTTTGTGACCAGCATTCTACATTCTACATTGACTGCCCTTTTGTTGTCCACCTTAATTCATTGAAACCCACAATAACTTGTACAGTATATTACACTTCGTAGTTGTGGTGCTCATTATTTATTTATTTTTTCAGCGGTCATCACGTGCGGGTCAACTTACACACGTGTTAGTCAATCCTTTCTACAGTCCAGTCATAGGTAGATAATTCACGTTGGGAGGGAACAATTTTCAAAAAATTACTTTATTGCAGCTTGATCCAAAAAATTAAATCATAATTAAGTGCATGGAAAACAATCCCACCACTCATTAAGCCTAAGGTATCAAGGCATAATTGTCTTTTCCGAGAACTTTCCCAAGTTCCCTACCATTGGCCGTTGAAAGATGTGATATCGTGCTTGCAAATATCACCAAGTCAACTTGTTTTCAACAGATTTAAAAATTAAAAAAAAAACGTTTTAAACATAGAAACATGCACCTACAAATTAACAAAATCTTTTGTTGCTCAATCGAGTTTTTAATTTGTTGAAGATAGGATATCAGTCAGTTTGTTTATTAAATATTCGTCAATAAGTTCAAACTTACCGGAAAAAAAAAAAAACTTCAAACCCCAAACGTCCCAATATATATGCAAACAATTTTTCCAGCCACATCCGAGCGGATTGATGGTTCTATCGTTGTTGTTGTACAATTTTGCAGCTTTCATATTTTTTTTCTTTGTTTTCTTGTATTTTCAGATCATTAGTGTCCTTTTTTTAGTCTATTAATACAAGTTTTTCGGTTAAAAAAAAAAAAAAAAATCCCAACTTTTCAAACTGACTCAACCTGCACTAAAAATTGTGGGTTGGAATCATAAGTGGATTGAGTTAGGTGTATGAAATCTTTCAATGACCAGATTCCAGGTTGCAATTCTTCTAGGGTTGGCCCCCAAAGGTAGTCCCAAATATCTGATTGGAAGTGATACAACACCACATTCCAGCATATATGCAAAGGATTGACTGGTTTGCTCTGGAACCCCAATTCCACATAGTTGGCTTTTTGCAAAGTTTATTTTCAATCCAGAGAGGAGTTCAAAGGTTCCCAAAATACCTTTAATAGACATGACTTACTGCGTCTCACTCTTGCAAATTATTATTGTGTCATCTGCAAATTGGAGATGAGAGATAACTGGACCATTAGTACCAATTGATACCCTTGAAATGATACCCTCAGCCTTGGCCCTCTCAAAAAGCACATTTAAACCATCAGCAACCACATTGAAGAGAATTGGGGAGATGGGATCGCCTTGTCTCAGGCCTCTTTCCATGAGGATTTGGTCAAAAGGTGAACCATTAATAAGTACAGACAAAGAAGCTGAGCTAAAACATGTTTCAATCCAGGATATCCACTTTTGACCACAACCCATGTTTCTAAGCATCTGGAACAGAAAAGACAAACTTACACTACCATAAGCCTTCTCAAAATCAAGTTTTAGAATCAATCCTTGCTGCCCTTTTGCCTTCCATTCGTCTATTACTTCATTTGCTATCAGAATTCCATCAAGTATTTGTCTGCCATTCAAAAATGCAGCTTGTGTCTCTCCAACAAAGAAAGGTAACACCTTTTTGAATCTATTAGCCAATACCTTTGTCAAAAGCTTGTATAGCCATCCCACCATGCTTATAGGTCTATATTGTTTGAGAGAATCTACCCCTTCCACTTTTGGTATGAGTGCCACAAATGTCTTATTGATGTCCTTGGCAAACTTGCCACTTGTATAGAACTCATTAAAGAATTCCATAACATCTGGTTTTATGATCTTCCAAGCCTTCTTAACAAAAGCAAAGTTGAAACCATCCGGACCTAGGGCTTTGAAAGAATCACATTCCTTGATTGCTTGAACTATCTCTTCAGAATTAAAAGGAATTTCTAGCTCTAGCTTGCTTGAACTATGGATTTTCTTTTCAAAAACCCCTCCAAAATCAGGTCTTCTCCACCCCTGTTTTTTAAAGATTTTTTGAAAGTATTGTATAGCTGCTTGTTTTATCTGAATAGGGTCATCAATAATCACCCCATCCCATTCTAGAACACCAATAAAATTCCTCTTGTATCTGTTATTTGCCATGATTTGAAAGATCTTGCTATTTCTATCTCCCAATTTAATCCACCTGTGTCTTGATTTTTGTCTCCATAGTGACTCCTTCAATTTCTCCTTCTCCTAGAATTCAAGCCTACATTTATTTCTGTGAACACCCCACGGGATTGTCCACGAAATTGATTATTTGGAAAATGATTTGATTGATTGGATGGAGTCGCCACCCGGGTTTGAGGACCGTACCCGAGAAACCAATTGAAAAATGACTCTTTTACCCTTTGGAAAAGAAAATATTTCACTGGTCTTTTAAAACGAGATTTCTCAGGTGTGGGAGCTAGCTAGGTTATGTGAGGGGAAGGAATTTAAAGCACCCCTCACACCCGGTGCGACCACCGGTCTCTACTAAATGTTTAAGGGATTCTGGAAACACCGTTTGAATAGACTTTAATCACCAACTCATGCAATAACAGATAAATACATAAAGAAAATTCATGAAATGAAGGTAGATGCTTGTGCTTATATCATGAGAGGATGTTTTAAATGCATAAGACACTGGAACTTGACCAAATCATCTTCAAATTGCCCTGAGATGCTCCAGAAATTGATCACAAACATCACATTTGCCACACCCGGATGGCAATTTGGGCACCTAGACTAAGCAAATCCAGGTGCCTGGAGTAGATGTGGGCGCTTGGAATAGGACACTCCAGGCGCCTGGAATGACTATGGGCGCCTGGAATCCCCCAATACAGGCGCCTGAAACATTGATCAGGCAGAATGACAAATATGAACTTTGATGCTTGTTTCCTCATGTACACAATGATGTTTTTAGATGCCTAAGACTAAATGAAACCTCAAGAGCCAAACAAAATGATGATTTGCTACTTAAAACACCATGACTTTAATATGCTTAAGGACAATGGGAAATGAACCAAACTAATCTCCTTTGTGACTTATACTCTTCAAACCCCACTGTTTCACTTAAGAAAGGTGGAAAGAGTTATCACTTTTAAAGAAATGGGAAAGAGTATATGATGAACTTATGGACGATTTATGGAAATATACACGACAAATGCTAGTGAAAAACTTCCATTTTTGTGAAATTTGAAACATTTCCAAACTCTTAACTAGTATGAAGAACTAGTAAGAGCTTGGATGGTGTCCCCTCAGGGCCTTTTGAGCACAATTGGTAGACAATCTACCTTGAAAAGCTTTGATTGATGAACTTGGGTTTGATTTTTGGACAATGTTTGGTAGTTGAATGGACTGGATTTTGGTTATTGGAAGTGTATCAAACTGATTATAGGTGGTTTGATTGGGGGTTTGATTGTGGATGATGAAAAATGGGTAGAATCAAGTGAGTATGTGGAGCTAGGATGGGGGAAAATTGGGTTTTGATGGTTGAAAATGGATGGAATTGAGAGGGATCAGTTGGCGATGGAGCTTCTGAAGGAATTTCAGCAGAGTAACAGTAAGGAAATGGTGAGAGTTTGAGCCCTTAAAATGAAGGAGAGGAGGGGGTATATATAGGCTTCAGGATGTCCAAAGAGGGCCATTAGAACCCTTAGAGGTTCACCTTAGGGGTCCACCAGGATACCCTATCTTCCCTCCATTATATTACTGCAAAAAATCTCTGCCAAGATCTCCAAGACGCTCCTCCCCACTCAGTTCACCTTGGGATGCAAGTGTCTGGAGAGAGTCCAGGCGCCCATATTGATCTAATCCAGGCTCCTGGATTTTATGTGGGCGCCTGGAATCATCCAATCCAAGCGCCTGGGCTTGGAGATACACAAAATTCCAAACTTCGCGGGGCCACTCCGGGTGCTACCGAACTCCGTTTTGTGCATGGTTTAAAGCGTTGGAAAGCTTGTCAAGCCTACTTTCTAACCCAAGTGGTTTGAACCCAAGATGATTTGTACATCAAAATATATGACCATTTACCCTCAGAAGGTCGGGAAAATAAGTTGTTTTGGTAAAACGGGCACATCTCCCTCATTTCAAGATGGATTGGGACATATTATATATCAATAAAGAGGGTTTTGAATGTACTAGAAGGTGGTGTAGGCTTGGGTTTATTTTGAAGAGGTTTAGGAGGGGTTTCCAAGTTTACAATCAAGCCTCGCGTGCTCCTATCAGACATTTTCATCATCGGGGTTGCTTGATAAGTTTCTCGGGTCAAAATCGGGATGCCTACAGTAAGGGGACCTCTTTTTCCTCTTTTTCCAGATCAGTAAGGGGACCTTCGTCAGCTTTGAAATCCATCTGGTGCAATTTTTCTTTGAGTTCTTCCACCCTTGAGTATAGGTTACCAAAATCAGACTGTTTCCAGCTTTTTAGGCTATCCTTCACCTTTTTTAACTTCTGCATAATCTTAAATCCTGCATAGTTGCTTCTCTAGTTACTTTCCCATCCAAAAGATTCTCCTGATTCCCAGCATTACTTCACAATTTGCAAGCATTTAGGTTGAGATAGCCAAGCATTAATGAACCTAAATGGTTTTGGACCCCAATTTTTCACTTCATCACTTATCATAATTGGACAATGATCTGAAATTACTCTTGGCAGACCCCATTGAAATATTTTAAGTTTCTCAAGCCAATCTTGTGACAACACAAATCTTTCCAGCCTTGACTGGATGTTGTTCTCCTGAAAATTAGACCATGTGAATCTTCTACCTAGCAATGGTATATCCCTGACTTCAACTTCAATTAGGAACTGTTGGAATTCTCTCATACCCCTGTCCATTCTGGTACATCCAAGTCTTTCGCTTATAGACCTGATTTCATTGAAATACCCACCTATACACCATGGTAACTGCCATCTTGTTTTCAGCACTACTAATTCCCTCCAGATTACTCTTCTTTCAACATAGTTATTCGGGGCATATATATTAACAAGGATACATGGAAAACTACCATCAAACACACCTCTTATAAAGATATAATTTCTTGATATAATTACTTCCTCTACTGACAGTACCTTTGAGTTCCACATTGATAGAATTCCACCAGAGAGACCCTCAACATTTGCAACAACATACTACACTTCAGCATCATACTTGGAGAGGGTAAAGTCTGATTACCCTACTACTAGGTATAGCACGTGCCTAGGACGGTCATCACGAGAGGGTGAATAGCTCGGCACCACATAGAGAGTCCTTAGACCCTGTGCCGATCAGGTTTGGCCATGAATAAGGCCGGACTAATAAACTACTAAATCAGGATGCACCAGTTCGGCGTAGGAGATAGGGAGTGTCCTTGGGATTGCCGAACTGGATATGCTGCGTGTATAGCTTACAAGGCATTCTGGAATACATAATTCAGCTCGGCATGATAAGCTGAGCTATGTACGAGTTATTCCGAGCTACGAGGAAGCACGGCACCGCCACTAGTAAGGCGGTGAGACATTCCAGAGCATTCTACAGCGGTTCGTTATGAGATAAGGAGCCATCCCGTATAGCAAGGGATTGATATGAGAAATCCTAACGTGATTAGGAGTATATCCCATATAGGAAAGAGTCCTATATGGAAAGAAGGACACCTGCTAGACGAGATCTAGCAGGATATGGAAGTTATCTCTCAATAGGAAGAGTCCTGTTAGGAGAAGGTTTCCTAAAGAAGATAGGAAACAGGGGGCACGAGATGCCTAAGATGATGAAGGTCTACACCTATAAATACAAGGCGACAACCATGACAAAAGGTACGCTGTAACACCCAGTTATACGCATTGTGTTCTTGGCTTGATTAGTAATCCAGTACTAACTTAAGCATCGGAGGGCCTTTGCCAATAGAGGCAAGGGTGCTCTAACCTATTCTTTGTCTTGCAGATTTAGGGTCGAGCCCAGCCCGCACGTGATACAGGCTTACGTGGAATTACACCCCCTACAATTGGCGCCGTCTGTGGGAAACGCTTACGAAAAGCTTTATTCCTTGAAAAAGGAACTCAACAATGGTGATTTCAGAACCTCTTCTGTGCACCCCAAGAAGGGAAGACGCGGAAGACAATGACGGAACCACCCTTGTGTACACTACGAGAAAGAATACAAGGGTGGACAAGGCTCCTGCAATTCTTAGGGCTCCGCAGAAGAAACCCGCTACCGGGAAAGTTCCTAGGACATTTGGTTACTAAGAGGGGGATTGAGGCCAACCCAGATCAGATCACGGCTTTGCGAGGTCTTCAAAGCCCAAAGACCACGAAGGAGGTCCAAAGGCTAACGGGGATGGCAGCAGCTCTCAACCGTTTCATCAGTAAGTCCTCAGACCGTTGTAGGCCATTCTTTCAACTTCTGAAAAAGAGAGAAGGATACGAGTGGGGAGCCAATCAGGAACAAGCATTCCAGGAGCTGAAAGCCTACTTGTCATCACCACCCTTACTCTCTACTCCAGAAGCTGGGGAGCGGTTGATACTATATCTAGCAGTGTCTGATCATGCTGTCAGCTCGGTCCTCCTACGAATAAAGGAGACAGAGCAATCTCCGGTCTACTTTGTGAGCAAAACGCTGTTAGATGCCGAGACACGTTACCTACCTCTGGAGAAGCTGGTGTACGCTCTCGTCATAGCTGCAAGAAAATTGCCACACTACTTTTTGCAGCATCCCATCACTGTGTTCACTGAATATCCACTAAGGGCCTTACTTAGGAAGGCAGACTTCTCTGGACGGATATCCAAGTGGTCCATCGAGCTCAGCCAATTCGAGCTTGATTATCAACCCAGAACAGCAATTAAAGGGCAAATCTTAGCTGATTTTATAGCTGAGTTCGCCCCAACGGTGGCTCCACCACCACCAACTCTCCACGAGAAGGAGCAGATCCGTCCCACCGAACAGCCAAATCTAGTGGCCGACCAGAAACCAGAAGAATGGAGGCTTTATGTGGACGGATCAGCCTGCAACAAAGGGTCAGGAGCAGGAGTGGTGTTATTCTCTCCGGAAGGACTGGTGCTGGAGCAAGCACTACGGCTGGGATTCAGTGCCACCAACAATGTGGCAGAATATGAAGCCTTGCTTGCAGGACTCAGGAGTGCCATGGAACTCAAGGTCAGAACGTTAAGAGTATTTTGTGACTCACAACTAGTTGTTAATCAGCTTTCAGGGGAGTACGCCGCAAGGAGCGAAAAGATGGCTGCATACTCAGAAGTAGCCAAAGACTTGCTCGACAAATTTGACAGCGTCTACATCCAGCAAATCAGCTCGGGACAGAATTCACATGCGGATTCACTGGCATGCTTGGGATCAGCAGTAAACACAGAATACCGACGAACAGTAGCTGTGGAATATCTGACCGAACCAAGCATTGGCCGAGCAGTTGAGATGGTAATGGAGACAGAGTTCGGACCAAGCTGGATGGACCCAATAATGGCATACCTACGAGATGGGACCTTGCCAGAGGACAAAAGGGAGGCTCACAAAATCAAAACCAAGTCAGCACGATTCTGGCTCTCCCCAGAAGGTAAGCTTTATAAAAAGTCTTTTCTTGGACCGTATTTATTATGTGTACATCCAGCTCTTGTTCAGAAATTCCTCCACGAGATCCATGCTGGAACTTGTGGAGGACACACTGGAGGAAGGTCCATAGCCCACCGAGCAATATCACAGGGATATTGGTGGCCTTATATGCAAGAAGATGCAAAAGCTTTCGTGAAAAAATGTGAGAAGTGTCAAAGGTATTCCCCTCTCATCCGAGCTCCGGCAGAGGATCTGCTACCTCTGACTAGCCCATGGCCATTTGCCCAGTGGGGGTTGGACATCGTGGGTCCTCTTCCCATGGCAACAGGGAAACGAAAATTCCTGCTCGTTGGCACTGACTACTTCACTAAGTGGATAGAGGGGGAAGCTTTGGCCAAGATCACAGAAGCCATGGTGGAGCGATTTGTCTGGAACAAAATCATCACACGATTTGGAGTACCATACTCCATCATCTCAGATAACGGGTCCCAGTTCGGCAAAAAGTTCAAAGCTTTCTGTGCCCAGTACGGCGTGAGGAACTACTACTCAACTCCGGCTTACCCACAAAGCAATGGGCAAGCAGAAGCCTCAAACAAAACTATCCTGAAAAGCCTCAAAAAAAGGTTGGAGAAGAAGAAAGGAAAATGGCCGGACGAACTACCAGCCGTGCTCTGGGCATACAGGACCACCCCACGGCGATCTACGGGAGAGACGCCGTACTCCCTCGCTTATGGGACAGAGGCAGTGATACCATTAGAGGTCGGCCTGCCGACACTCCGCACCACTCTTGTGGAGTCAGGCGGCAATGACAATGCCCTGGCCGAGCAGCTCGATCTCGCCGAAGAGAAAAGGGAACGTGCCCTTATTACACTGGCAGCATACCAGGAGCAGCTACGAAGAAGCTACAATAAGAAAGTGCAGCCAAGAGAATTCAAAATCGGGGATCTAGTCCTTAGGAAGGTTTTGGCCAACACCAAAGTATCCGCTGATGGGAAGCTCGGGCCGAACTGGGAGGGCCCATACAAGATCGTGGGGATCGCTGGAATTGGGGCTTATCGCTTGGCCGACCTGGACGGAGATCCGGTACCCCGGCCATGGAACGTCCAGAATCTGAGGAAGTTCTACCAGTAGTTCATGTGACTACGAATACAGTCACATCTGTTTTCCAGTAAATTCACGTTCTTTTTTAGAACCTTTTTGGGATTACGAATGAAATCACCAGCATAAGTTATTTAGATCCTTTATCTTTATTCCACACATGTATGGAAGTTCATGTTTTTCCTCTTATTATGATATCGCTTAAATACGAACCAAAATTGTCTCAAATTTAAATTCCTATTGGGGAGCAGAGCATATGAGTACTTCAATAACTCTAAGTTATCGGGTAAAAAATCCTGAGTACGAAAAGACTCGGATGAGCAACGAACACTGCTCAAATTTCTAAGTATGAGGAAACTTGGATGTGCAACGAACAAAGTGCACCCAAAAACTAAGTACGAATAAACTTAGACTTGCAACAAATAAAGCAAGAAATCTCTAAGTATGAACATGCTTAGGGATTTGCAACGAGTAATGCACCCAAAAACTAAGTACGAATAAACTTAGACTTGCAATGAATAATGCAAGAAATCTCTAAATATGAACACACTTAGGGATTTGCAACGAGTAATGCATCCAAAAACTAAGTACGAATAAACTTAGACTTGCAATGAATAATGCAAGAAATCTCTAAGTATGAACACACTTAGGGATTTGCAACGAGTAATGCAAACTTATCTCTAAGTATGAGGAAACTTAGATGTGCACCCAAAAACTAAGTACGAATAAACTTAGACTTGCAACGAATAATGCAAGAAATCTCTAAGTATGAACACACTTAGGGATTTGCAACGAGTAATGCAGACTTATCTCTAAGTATAAAGAGACTTGGATGTGCAACGGACGGTACACCCAAAATGTAAGTACGAATAAACTTAGACTTGCAACGAATAATGCAAGAAATCTCTAAGTATGTTCATGCTTAGGGATTTGCAACGAGTAATGCAAACTTATCTCTAAGTACGAAAGAACTTAGATAAGCAATGAAAATTGCCAAATTGACTCTAAGTATGAAGAAACTGGAGCATCTACAATAAATACTGCAAAGATGCCATGGCATTTGAAGAGCATGAATAAGTACGAGAGATTTAAAAGAGTATAAAAGGCCACACTCGGCCAAATAAGGTCACACAGGACCAGCTAAAAGAGTATGATCATCAAAACAAATATCAAAGTATCAGGACAGGCCACATACGGCCGAGCAGTACCGCGCAGGGTCAATCAAAAAAGCTTATAAAGAAGCAAAGGCACTAGGCCTCTTCACTGAGCCTCTGAGCGTCAGTGGCAAGGGTGGGGGATCTGGATTACCTCCAAGAACCGACCGCGCAGCTTTCGGCGATTGTGTTTTCTTCCATATGGGTTTGCTCCAAGGGGTTCAGGCCGAGCTCCAGTGCGGAGGGGTTTCATCAGCAAGCTGATCCTGAACGGCTGCCATCTCACTCGGCAACTCCATATTAACCCAATGGGGGGAGGACTCATCAACGCCGAGCTTAGTGAGACAACGCCGCCAGGCCGTCTCCCAGATGGTGTCCTGGACAGTTGGCATCTGCGCCTTGTAATCCTCTGTGACCTCCAGGACGGCCCGATCATACTCCGCCTCCGCCTTGGCCTCCGCCGCAGTCAGTTGCTCACTCAAGCCGTGCTCTACCTCCTCCGACCTTTTCCGCAGATCGGCATTCTCACCCCTCAACGCCTCCACCTCAGCTCGGGCCTCCTTTAAAGATTGGGCGAACTGAGCATTCTCCTCTTCCGCCTTATCTGCCCTCTCTTTCTCCTGCTCCAGCTCCTGTTGCACCACTTTGGCTCTCTCAAAGCCAGAAGAAGCTTTCTGCATGACCTGCAACTTACAAGGATATGGATCAGGGCGGCAGATACAGAAACCAACTTTTTCAAACAAAGACAATAACCAGACTACGTACCTTGATGCTTGATTGAAAGATCGTTTTCATTAGGACATCGTAGGAGCTGTTCTTCTCCCGCTCCATATCGATTGGGAGAAGGGCAGCCCTAGAGACGCCGTATGCCACCTCTGTGGAAGATATCTTGTCAATAACAGTAAGAGGGGCGCCACTTGGGCGAGCTAGAACAGGAGCCCAGCGTTGGATAAGAGGAGGGGACTCGGGCAGCTGCTGCGTAGAGTCCGACCCGTCAGTCCTCCTTCTCTGCGGGGAGGGCTGAGCATCTGGAGAACTTTCAGTTGGCCTCTTCTCCCTTTGCCGATCGGTAAGAGAGACCGTTGCTGGCACAGGCGGAGGAGGGACGGTACGAGGAGCTGGTGGAGCACGGGGGGCTCCGCCCAAGGTCAGAGTGTCGAGGAGGTTGATAGGCCGGCGAGACATACCTTCTCGGTCCGGAGAAGGAGAGTAGCCTGGAGAATCGTCTGAGTCTGCGAGACGGGTGCCCTGCTCGGTCAGAGACTGAACGACTGCACGGTGATCAAACGCCTCTTCTTCAAACTCCTCTTCTTCTTCTACTCTCGCCCTCCCGGATGTGCTGGCTTCTTGGATGGGGATGGCAGTTGGTATCTCGGGGATATAGGCAAAGGTAACTTGCCGCTGCAGGACCTCAGGGGCTTGGGACCTGGATGATCTACCCCTAGCTCGGCCTCGGCGGGCACGGGTCCTTTCTCGGTCGGTTGGGCGACCTGTGGCGATCACAGAATGAGGTGGCGGCCAGGCGCGTCTAGTTCTGTGCTCTCCCTCTCTTCTGATGTTGCCCCAGTAAAACGGGGTATACCCCAGCAGCCGGTGAGCCGAACGGCCTAGCCCCACAGGAGTCGGCTCGAAACCGTCGAACCAAAGAGCCTTGGCGATATCCTCGCGGTGAAGTCTGCCGTGTATAAGGCGGCCGCCGTGGTTGAGATTATCCGCTGCAAAACAACAGATCATAAAGATGGTCAGCTACAGTTTAAGGAAAGATAAAAAAAAAAAAAAAACCAGCTCGGGAACGAAAGTACTAACGTAATCCGCCTGTGGTAGTGGGGCAGGGAAGGCCAATGATCCTCCCCTCGGCGTCCCTAGCCTGCCAGTTGCCAGTGACTACGAGATAGTCATCTGCCTCTCCCTTCGAGGAATTTGGTAGATCGGTGATGAGCCTCTGCTTAGGGTCCCTGGCTTTGAAATAATAATTTTTATGCTCCGTAGGAACTACACTATAGAGGTAGTGTAGATCCCACCAGTCCAAGTGAAGGTCGAGCAGCCTGTTTAGGGCGAGAGTGCCCATGACTACCCTAACGAAATTGGGGCACAGCTGCACGGGGGTCAGCTGGCATCTATTGCAGACCTCGCTGAAAAAGGGGTGCAAGGGGAGCCTAAGGCCTCCCTCAACTATGAAAATCAGCGGGATATGGATCTTATTTTCAGTTTGACTGTGTTCTCTCAGATCGTTTCTGTTGTCTAGACGGAATTGAATATCGGCGGGGATACTATAGGTTTGACGGAATTCCGCTCTTTTCTCAGGGGTGCTTAATAGGGCCCTATGCCTACCCATTTCTATTCAAAGATTTAGGGTTTCACGGTTGAAACCCAGGGGAAGCAAGAAGATGAACAGACAATGGAAACGGCAAAGAAGACACGAAATACAAATGGAAATCTGGAAAGGTCACTTACGTGAGAAGCTGGACCTAAGGATGACTCACTCCGACGGTAATGACAGATGTTCTCCGACGAAGGATGAAGATAAAAGGACTGCTGTTGCAGAAAGCTTGGGAAACGTTGATGGCGAACGAAGTTCTCCTTTCTCTCTCTTACTCGTTCTCTCTTCTGATAAAATGGGAAATGGGAGAAGGGGAAGGGTTTTGGGGGAAGAGGAATCATTATCCCGCCCAAAACCCCATAAAGTAGGGTGTGACGTACGAGAAACGTCACCCCAAATCGTCCTTTGGGCTTATCTGATGACCAACGGGTCACTTCGCATTTAATGCGAAGATAGCCCTACGCCCCACGTGGAGGGGAGACGTGCAAGAGATGCATCAGAAACCGTTGAAGCTCTGCGCACTACTGATGATTGACAGTAGCAGCAGAGCTGGGGAGCAATTGGAGAGGGTAAAGTCTGATTACCCTACTACTAGGTATAGCACGTGCCTAGGACGGTCATCACGAGAGGGTGAATAGCTCGGCACCACATAGAGAGTCCTTAGACCCTGTGCCGATCAGGTTTGGCCATGAATAAGGCCGGACTAATAAACTACTAAATCAGGATGCACCAGTTCGGCGTAGGAGATAGGGAGTGTCCTTGGGATTGCCGAACTGGATATGCTGCGTGTATAGCTTACAAGGCATTCTGGAATACATAATTCAGCTCGGCATGATAAGCTGAGCTATGTACGAGTTATTCCGAGCTACGAGGAAGCACGGCACCGCCACTAGTAAGGCGGTGAGACATTCCAGAGCATTCTACAGCGGTTCCTTATGAGATAAGGAGCCATCCCGTATAGCAAGGGATTGATATGAGAAATCCTAACGTGATTAGGAGTATATCCCATATAGGAAAGAGTCCTATATGGAAAGAAGGACACCTGCTAGACGAGATCTAGCAGGATATGGAAGTTATCTCTCAATAGGAAGAGTCCTGTTAGGAGAAGGTTTCCTAAAGAAGATAGGAAACAGGGGGCACGAGATGCCTAAGATGATGAAGGTCTACACCTATAAATACAAGGCGACAACCATGACAAAAGGTACGCTGTAACACCCAGTTATACGCATTGTGTTCTTGGCTTGATTAGTAATCCAGTACTAACTTAAGCATCGGAGGGCCTTTGCCAATAGAGGCAAGGGTGCTCTAACCTATTCTTTGTCTTGCAGATTTAGGGTCGAGCCCAGCCCGCACGTGATACAGGCTTACGTGGAATTACACCCCCTACAATACTACAACTTCCTTATTTGAAAGTCATCCACTTGCTCCATATTTGTTTCCTGAATGAAAATTACATCTGGTTTTCTCTCCATAATTAGCTTATTCACAAACCTTTTCTTGACCAAACTTGAAAGACCCCTGACATTCCAAGAAATTATTTTCATTATTTACACAGAACCTAAAGCTATCCAAAAGAGATGAATAGCTTTAATCCAGTCTTTGGGCCAACTTTCTTACGACCACTTCATCTTTCTCATGGTATACCACCCCAAGCCTTTTACTGACATTCACTGCTTCTTCAAAACCTTTAATTATGATGCTATTTCTTCTTTGAATGTCTTTTGTATCGATGGAATCCGAGTGGCCTTCATTTACCTCTATAACTCCCTCTGCAGCTATGCCTTCATCGTTGGAGAACAAAATGTCCCTAATATCCTTCCTTAATTTGGCTCTTTTTTCTCTGGCTGTTAAATTCTTTGGTTGTTCCTTATCATTGATAGCTTTGCCATTATTAGGTACAACTACACCATTCACTTTGTTAATTACTGCCGGTTGTTCTCCCATTTGTTCACCCCCATTGATTAAATTAATTGCAGATTCAGGAGTAATTCGAACAACAGACTCTTCGACTTCTTTCTGCCTTGAACAAGTGTCTCCAACAAAAGACTCTTCACCTTCCATCTGACTAGAATTCACCAAAACTAGAGCTTGATTTGGAATTTGATTTGCACAAACATCAAAATTCCCTTCAGTTACCCCAGTATTTTCAAATAGGCCCTCCTTATTTTTATCCTTAATTGTAAAATCCCCCTCTTTAGCATTCTGCATATCCAACCTTTGTCCATCATTTTCTTCGCCCACATTCACTGGATCTTTAACCCTTTCCTCATCATTCTTTGAAAACAATTCGTCATTGGGATCTTTCTCCTCATCACAAATCTTATCATCATCTTGCCTCCTGTTGTTCATCACATCCTTATCGGCTGCTGAACCATTTTCAACTTCACTTGAGCCATTCTTTCTCTTCGCTAATTCAGAAGACACATCAAAGGAACTTTGCTTAATGATTCTGAAAGACTCTTCTTCGATCACATTGATTAAGTAATTCACTTTGTCAACAACCAAATCTAGGCAACCTTTTACTTCATGAAATTGGTTAGTTGCAATCAGAATTTTAGCACAAACATAAGAAGAACCAGCAATTGTAGATTCATCTACTTGAATAAACTGACCCCATTTGTTCCCGATTTCTTTGAATGTTGGAAATGCCCAACCGTTAAGCGGCACCGCACCCATAACATGAGAGCCATACAAATCTTTCTGCACTGGCTTGCTTACCTTCCCACGGTTTTACTTCTTCAAACCAACAATCTAGCCATTTCTCTTTTATGATTGAATCTCTAATAAGCTTATCAGGGAAAGTAATAATAACATATCTTCCACCTAGAGCTTTAATTTGTACCTTGTGTTCCCCTTCCTTGAAGAATATATATACTCCAGATCTTCAGTAGAGATTAGTTTTCTAATCTTTGCTACAACACTTCTCAACAACCATCCTTTCCCAACTGAAGAAATGTTGATGCTTCCCACATGTTCCTTTGACACAAAATCTTTAGCACACGCATTTCTCTGTTCCCCTTTCTTGCTCGTTTCCTCCACCCCTTTCCTTCTCCATACCTCTTTGCCTCTCTTAACATTTAAAGGTTTCTGTTGATTCTGATATGAATCCTTCCCATGCATAAACTGACTAGTTTGTCTTTGATTTCCTTGCAAATCCTCCTTTCTTAAAAATCTGGCAAAGTTTACCTCCAATCTATGATTCCAATACCACGAACCCATTACTTTTTCAATTGCTCTCTCAGCATCTTCCACCCTGTAGTATCTAACAAAACTGAAATTACGACCTGTAATTTTACTTTTTTTATTTGGGATGGATAGATCTCTGATTTTCCCAAATCTGGAGAATAGGTTATAGACCCATATTTTGCGAATTTGATCCGGCAGATTATCGACAAAGACCGTTGTGGATCGAAGCATGTAAGCCGCTTTTCTGGAACCCCAATTTTTCCTTGTCCCCTCTTCAAACATCTTCAAAAGCCCCAATAATTTCTCCGTCATTCTTATTCTTCAGTGGATAATCTAAAACTCAAACTCAAAACCCAAAAAGATCCTTTGAATCAGTATGCCCCTAGAGTGTTTGAAATCAAAATCTCACCAAGCGAATTAGGCGATGAGATGCCAGGACTACATACACCCCGATCCTTATACACAGGCTTTTACCGTTGCCGGCAATCCAGTACCCTTGATCTCCTAACAGCCCGTCGCCTGCGTGCTTCCCTTCGTGCTCCCATTCCCTATCCTTGTGCGATTTATTTTTCTGTTCATGTCACCCATTCATGTTAATAGGTTAATGAATTGGTTTATTTGTGAGATCTTTTAAAATGCTAAAATAATATTATGTCAAACGAGTACAGGCTAGCCTTTATGGCTAGGCGGAGAGGGGTACCTAACACCTTTCTCTCGCTGTACCCTTCCCCAAATCCTGAATCTCTATTTGTTTTCTTAGTTTTCCAAAGCCAAGTGGTGACTCTAAATCAAACGAGGTATGCTTCAACAAGTACCTCAACATAAATGAGAGTTCTGACAGAGTTGTGTTAAATTGGTCAGGATTGTGCTCCGACACTCTTGAAACAAACGGGGTATCCACAGAGTCCTAAATCTCATTGTGGAACCCATATGCCTCAATAATCTTTTTTATCTTTATCAGACATACCTCCACAGTCACACTCTATAGTCTATATTATACGGATTATTCACTTATCCATGACACCCAAAGTTTACCTCCACTTGTTTTCATGTGCATCGTAAACTCATACAATCATACTCTACTTTATCGAATGGAAGATGCTGGAGTGGGTAAAACGTGATTACCATAGTAAAGGGCATAGCACGTGCCTTTAGCAGTCACCACGAGAGGGTGGACAACTTGGCACCACGTAGGGAACCCTAAAGCCCTGTGCCGAGCTGGTTTGTTCATTTATAAGGCCAGAATAATAAAAGTAAATAAATAAATCAGGATGCACTAGCTCGGCGTGAGACATAAAGGGATGCCCTTGATATGGCCGAGCTAGGTGGGCTACGTATATAGCTTAAACAGCATTCTGGAATACATAATTTCGATCGGCGTGGTGAGCTGAGCTGAGCTGTGTACGGGTTATTTCGAGCTATGTGGAAGCACGACACCACCACGTATAGGGCGGTGAGACATTCCAGAATATTCTACAGCGACTCCTTATGAGATAAGGAGCAATCCCGTAAAATAAAGGATTGATATGGGAAGTTCTAATGTGATTAAGAGTATGCCCCATATAGGGAAGAATCCTATATGGAAAGAAGGACTGCTGCTAAACGTGATCTAGCAGTATTTGGAGATCGATGCCTAATAGGAAAGTCCTATTGGGAACAGGATTCCTAAAGTAAATAGGAAACAGAAGGCACGAGATGCCTAAACTTATAAGGCATCCACACCTATAAGTACAAGACAATAACCATGACAAAAGGTACGTTGTGAAACCCATTCATACGCATTGTTCTTGCTTAAATTAGTAATCCAGACTAACTTAAGCATCGGAGGGCCTTTGCCGAGGAGAGGCAAAGGTGCTCTAACCCTTGTCTGTCTTGCAGATCTAGGGTACGGACGAGACAGCACGTGATCAAGATCTTACGTGGATTTTATCCCCGTACAATTGGCGCCGTCTGTGGGAAGCGGTACGAGAAGCTTTTTTCCAGAACAAATCATTCAACAATGGTGGCCTCAGAACCTGTTCGACGCACTCCACGACAAGGAGAGGTGGAGGACGATGTGGAAAACACTCCTATGCACACTACGAGAAAGATTGCAAAGGCAGACAAAACTCTTGCAATTCCGGAAGCACCACAAAAGAAGTTCACTGCCAAAAAATTCAACATAGGACAAATCCCTGAGATTCCAAAGTTTCGGAAAACTCGCTTGGTGTTTCATGATTCCCCAAAATCCGGTGAGCGATGCAGACGCTCGAAGACACCACCAAGGGGAAGTAGGGGAACCTTTCCCCGCCATGAGAAGGGGAGGAGCCCCCCTAGGAGGGGAGATCATAGGCGGACTAGGAATCGAGATCGGGAGGATAGCCTTGACCGGAAAGAACAAAAAGCGAAAGAGCTGGCACCAGAAGTCACTCAACGAGAACGAGAGATTCAGGGCCAAAAGAAGGAGCTCCAAGAAACGGAGAAAGACCTATGCTCACGGACAAGATCCGTGCAGTATGAAAAAGAGAGAAGAGATCATCATCGTGACGATGTCTCTGCGGACCAAGCTGCCTATCCACGAAAAAAGAAAGAGAGAGGAGCATTTCCGTCGAAAAGAAAGAGAGAAGGAAGCATGACAGGGACAGGTACGAGAGATCTGGTTCCAATGAGCATACTCCTGAGCAATATGCAGGGATAAAAGGAATTGGTCGAGCGGATGAAGGTCCTAAAACTGCACGGGAAGCAGCTAAGGAAGCCCTAGGTTAGATCTCGAAGTCACCACTGGCCAACTGGATCCAAGTAGAGAAGACCCCGAGCAGGGTAAAACACTCGGCATTCATTCCTTATGAAACCAACACGGATCCAGTGGCCCACATTCAACACTACCAATAGACCATGTTCATGCATGAGCATGACGATGCCTTGCTGTGTAAGATGTTCCCGTCCAACTTAGGAAAAGTGGCCCTGAGTTGGTACCACAAACTCCCAGAGGGGTCAATCCTGTGCTGGACCCAACTAGCCGAGGAGTTCACTGCTCGATTCCTAACAAGCCGAGCAGCCCCAAAGACATTTGATACATTGACCTCTATGAGACAGAGGGACGATGAGACCCTGCGCCAGTACTCCAAACGTTATTGGGAGCCTTTCAATGAGATTGAAAGATACAGTGAAGAGTACGCCTTGACAACATTTAAAACTAGCATGCATGTGCGTAGTAAGCTTCGAGAATTGCTTACCATGCATCCAGTAAAAACTGTGGCCAAACTCATGGAAAACATCCAAGAGCATGCTCGGGTGGAAGACGACATCTTACAAGCTGGAGGAAAAATTATGGCCGGACAACCTCAGCTTCCTGAGAAGAAAGCAGCAGAATCCAAGGTGTACAAGGAGTACACAATGGGAAAAAAGGATTATACGCAGCCGAGGAAGGAAAGAAATGATCCAGATACCAAGTCCTACTTCAGCGTCATGGCCACTTTCAACATCCCGATCTACAAGATGTTGTACAGGATCAAGAATGAGCCATGGTTTAGAAGGCCCCCCAAGATGACTGGGAATCCAGAAAAAGGAGGGCTACGAAACAGCACTGTAGCTATCACAGGGATTGGGGCCATATGACCGAGGACTGTGTGGATTATAAGAAGTTCCTGGATGAAAAGGTAGCAGAAGGCCACATGAAGGAATTCCTGACGGGTGATCAGCAGGAAGCCGAGCAGGTGGAAGAAATGGACTACGAGAGAGCTCCCAAAGGTAGAATCCAAATGATACATGGATTAGTTGCCCCATACACTCATAACGAGATCAGGCACATCCAGAGGGTCAATGGACAGGTTAAACAAGTAATGGAGCTCGGCAAAAAGAGGCTGAGAACGAAGAGGGTAATGGAGGTTCTCATCGCTTTCTCTGATGATGATTTAGACGGGGTAATGATGCCCCACAATGACGCCTTGGTGATTACCCTACGAATAGGGGATTATGACGTGGAGAAGATCATTGTGGATCAAGGGGCAAGCACAGAGATAATGTATTATCACACCTACAAGAAGATGGAACTCCCGCCGAGATCATTACAGAAGTGTCTAGTCCCTTTGGTTGGCTTCAGCGCGCAGACAATATGGCCTATGGGAAAGGTCACACTGCCTGTCCGAGCAGGATCAGTTGTCCTAAAAACCGACTTATTGGTGGTAGACCTACCTTCCTCCTATAACGTGATTATAGGGAGAACCTGGATGCACAAAATGAAGGCTATCCCCTCAACTCTTCATCAGAAGATCAAATTCCCAGGCGGAGATGGCATTGAATGTATACGGGGAAACCAGAAAATTGTCGACCAATGTTTCAACATGATCCTAAAGAAATCCCATAGGGCCGAGCTAATTCAGACAGTGGAAGTACCTGATCAGCCAACCTTGGAAGACGTTGGAGGGGATCCCACCAAGAAGATGGTAGAAGGATTGAAAAGGATCCAAATCACTGGAGATGACCCGGAAAGGTATTTCCTGGTCGGCAAAACACTTGCCGGTCAAGAGGAAAACGAGTTAGTTGCTTTCCTAAAAAGCCACATCTACGTTTTTGCGTGGACACCCCAGGAGATGCCTGGAATTAACCCAGAGGTGATCTGCCATCACCTAAACGTGGATCCACAACACAAACCAGTCGTGCAGAAGGCTAGGAGGTCGGCACCACAACACGTAGATGCTATAATTGAAGAAGTAAATCGGATGCTCGAAGCGGATGCCATACGAGAGGTGAGCTATTCAGAGTGGCTGGCTAACATAGTTGTGGTGAAAAAGAAGAATGGGAAGTGGAGAGTCTGTGTAGACTTCACCAGCCTTAACAAAGCATGTCCTAAAGACAGCTTTCCACTCCCCCGAATTGATCAGTTAGTAGACGCCACTTCAGGATACGAAAGGATGAGTTTCCTTGACGCATATCAGGGATATCATCAGATAGCCATGTACGAGCCCGACCAGGAGAATACATCCTTTATTTCACCAAGAGGCCTTTATTGCTATAAGGTCATGCCGTTCGGACTAAGGAATGCTGGGGCAACGTACCAAAGATTGGCAACTAAGATGTTTAGAGATCAGATCGGCAAGACCATGGAGGTTTACATCGATTACATGGGAGTACAAATTAAAGGTAACTTTTGACATCTTAAGGGAGTACAAATTGAAGCTAAACACCTCAAAATGTGCATTTGGGGTCAGTTCGGGGAAGTTCCTGGGGCATTTGGTGACAAGAAGGGGGATTGAAGCCAATCCGGACTAGATCACGGCTCTGCAAAACCTTCAAAGCCCAACGACCACGAAAGAGGTCCAAAGGCTCACTGGGATGGCGGCTGCTCTAAATCGCTTCATCAGAAAATCCTCAGATAGGTGCAGGCCATTCCTTCAGCTTCTGAAGAAGAGAGAAGGGTACGAGTGGGGAGCCGAACAGGAGACGACCCTCCAAGATCTAAAAATCTACCTATCTTCCCCTTCCCTCCTCTCTACTCCAGAAAGTGGGGAGCGGTTGATATTATATCTGGCAGTGTCCGAGCATGCGGTCAGCTCGGTCCTCCTACGAGTAAAGGAAATAGAGCAGGCTTCGGTTTATTTTGTGAGCAAAACACTGTTAGATGCTGATACAAGTTACTTACCACTGGAAAAACTGGTATATGCTCTTGTCATAGCTTCAAGAAAGCTACCACACTACTTTTTACAGCATCCTGTGAACACCCCGCGGAGTTGTCCACGAAATTGATGTTTGGTTTGAAAACGGTTTCGATTGGTCGAATGGAGTCGCCACATGGGTTTAAGGACCGTACCCGAGAAACCATTTGAAAAATGAATTTTTTGCCCTTGGTATGGAAAATCTTTCACCGGTCTATTTTTATTGAGATTCCTCCGGTCCGGGAGCTAGGTTACGAGAGGGGAAGGAATTTAAAGCACCCCTCTCACCCGGTGCAATCACCGGTCTTTACTCAATGCTCAAGGGATTTGAAAATATCGTTTGAGTGGACTTTAATCACAAGCTCATGAGAGAACACATAAATGCATCAAGAAAATTAATGAAATGTATGTGGATGCTTATGCAAAATGTCATGGGTGAATGATTTATATGTGTAAGACACTGAAACTTGACTAAATCACACTTAAACTGCTCTGAGATGCTTCAGAAACTGATCACCAACATCTTACTTGCCACACCTGGATGGCAATCAGGGCACCTGGATTAGGCAGATCCAGGCGCCTGGATTGAATGCAGGCGCCTGGAATGGGCGAATCCAGACGCCTAGAAGGCTTACCAGACAGCAACTTCAAAACTTCTTTACTCATTCACATGCATTCTAGATGATATTAAATGACTCTATAGACGAAATACCTTAAGATAAACTTTATGACAAGATTAGAACTTGGAAAATCATGATTCTAGCATGCTTTGATGGATAGAATGGAAATGTCAAACTGATCTAAGGCATGTATCAAACTCTCTTATGCATACCAATGTTTCAAATGAATCAATGCATTATGGAAATAACAAAAAATCAAGACAAGAGAAAAGGGATCCAGGCGCCTGGAAAGGGATAATCCAGGCCCCTGGATTGTATACTGATACACAAAATGAATTTTTTTCTTAAAATTATCTAGACCTCTCCCAAGTCCTCCACTAGTATAGAAGACTAGTAAGAACTTGGTTGAGTCCCCCTCAGGGCCTAGTTGAGCATATTAGGTAGAAAAACTACCTTTAAGGCTTGATTAATGAACTTGAAATGGGTTTTTGAGTGGGCTTTATGAAAATGTAGCTGCTAATTTTGAATTTACAGAGCAACAAAGGGCAGTTTATGAGTGCTTTGATGGAGTTTGGTTGATTGGAGTGAATGGATGATGGGTTAATGGGGCAAGAATGTGGTTTTTTGGGTTGAAAATAAATGGGATTGAGAGGGATTGGTAGAGGATGGAACTTCTGATGGAATTTTAGTAGAGTAACAGTAAAGGAATGTGGGAGAGCTGATTTCCTTGAAATGGAGTGGGAGGGGGGTATATATAGAGAGAGAATGAAGGAGTTTTGGGTGAGTTTAGAGGGAAATGGCAATTTGAACTCAAATTTGTGGAGGGATAATCTGTTGGAGGCATTTTGGAATGAAGAAAATGTGGGACAATGTAGGGGGGAGTCCATGGTTTCAATCAAAACCAGCTGTAGATTGCCCACTGGAAGTAGTTCCGGGCGCTGGAATTGGGAATCCAGGCGCTTGGACTGGGAGACTGCACAACAATCCAAACTTCGCGGGGCCATTCCGTGTGCTACCGAACTCCGTTTTGTGCATGGTTTGAAGCGTTGGAAATCTTGTCAAGTCTACTTTCTAACCCAAGTGGTTTGAACCCAAGATGATTTGTACATCAAAATATGTGATCATTTTACCCTCAGAAGGTAAAAAAAAACAAGTCGTTTTGGTAAAACGGGCACATCTTCCTCATTTCAAAATGGATTGGGACATATTATATATCAATAAAGAGGGGTTTGAATGTACTAGAAGGTGGTGTAGGCTTGGGTTTATTTTGGAGAGATTTTGGAGGGGTTTCCAAGTTCACAATCAAGCCTTGCGTGCTCTTATCGGGCATTTTCATCCTTGGGGATGCTTGATAAGTTTCTCGGGTCAAAATCGGGGTGTCTACAGTTGCCCCTCTTGGATGGAACTCTGGATCATTGCTTGATGCGAGTTATATCTAAGATAGAGACATCCCGATTCGTTCCCTGAGCCTTTCTCAAGCTGCAAAGGAAAACATTAAAATCACGGTCGTGCCACTCAGGCTGCCTACGTACCCCATCGTAGGGATCAGACCGGCGTAGTTCTTCGGAGCGTATGCAAACAAGTTCAACGGATTTTCCTGACCCGTGAAACAAACAAAATCATGCGAATCAACGAGCCTTCCCTGGTCGTGAAACTCCAAACAACACAAACAAAATTATGCGAATCAACGAGCCTTCCCGGGTCGTGAAACGCCAAACAAACGAAACATCATCATGCAAGTCGACGAGCCTTCCCAGGTTGAAACGCGTGACATCATTAAATGGAGCTACCCCTCTGAACAATGGGGAGGCTAAATCTAACGGTGGCTATCCCTTGAGCAACAAGATGGCCAATGATAAGATGATTGTCTACTGAGCAACGAGACAATTGAAGAAATGTGATTGCTTACTGAGCAAAGAGGCAATCAATACGCTACTGAACCAAACACATTTTTGTGATGGACTTAGCGACATGATGGTTCATCAACAACAAATACTCAGATCAACTGATTAAAAGCACGAACTGAGTGATTAAGACAACTAACAACTTGATTCGATTGATGCACCAGCTAGGTGGCTAAAATGATTGGGGTGCGCCAGCTAGGCGGCTAAAATGATTGGGGTGCACCAGCTACGCGGCTAAAATGATTGGGGTGAGCCAGCTACGCGGCTAAAATGATTGGGGTGCGCTAGCTAAGCAGCTAAAATGATTGGGGTGCACCAGCTAGGCGGCTAAAATGATTGGGGTGCGCCATCTAGGCGGCTAAAATGATTGGGGTGCACCAGCTAGGCGGCTAAAATGATTAGGGTGCTGTAGACACCCCGATTTTGACCCGAGAAACTTATCAAGCATTCCCAATGATGAAATAGACCAATCGTGCATATCTTGAGGCTAAGAACAAGGCTTGAACTCACCAAACCACCCTAAACCATTCCAAACCCTCCTAGAACAACCTTAAACCAACCAAAATGACCAAAATACCTTTCAAACCATCCAAAATGCTCTTCAACATAAATCCAATCCTACACCATCTTCTAGTACATCCAAAACCCTCTTTATTGATATATAATACGTCTCAATCCATTTTGAAATGAGGGAGATGTGTCCGTTTTACCAAAATTACTTGTTTTCCCAACCTTTTGAGGGTAAAATGGTCACACACTTGGATGTACAAATTATCTTGGGTTCAAACTACTTGGGTTAGAAAGTACACTCAACAATCTTTCCAACGCTTCAAACCAAGCACGAAACGGAGTTTGGTAGCACCCGAACCAGCCCTTTGAAGTTTGGTCTGTTGTGTAGACCTTTGGGCGCTCAAAGCCCCCTTTGAGCGCTTAAACCATACGCGAACCAGAAATTTTCAAAGCATTTTTCAGCTGGTTTTCCACCTAAACTATGGGCTCCCCCTGGTTTCTACAGCTTCGTTTTTACGCCAAAATCCCTCTAATAACATTCCCTCCCCAACTTGAATTGCAAATTCCAAATTCCCCCCATTTCTCTCTATATAAACCACCCTCCACCCATTGTTTAAAGACTTTTTGCTGATCTCTTACACCCTCACACCCTTCATCAGATCAAACCCACTCTCTCTCATCCTTCAATCACGTTCTAGCCTCTCTCTCATCCATTTCCATAATCTTCAACCTCCAAAACACCCAAAAACCTTCTTTAAAAGGCCTAAACTCCATGGGTCTTTGAAGAAATCATCTCTCACCAAGCCTACAGCCCTCAAACCTTCCTCAAACCCATAAACCCACTTCAATCAGTCCTTGTTCTTCACTGATCATCTCACTTTAAGCACTCAAACACTCAAAAATCACCTTTTTAAGCCCAAATACAACCCATCCACTCAATCAATCATCCAATCATCCCTACACTCACACTCCTCTGTCCAAAATACCTCAATTCAAGCCTATATTCTAAGCCACTAATCAATCATCCATCAAAACCCCAAGTTCAAGCTTTGATCAAAGCCAAAAGGTAGAAAATCATGTGAAAAATCACGTTTTGGTCATCCTGAGGGAGACCGGTGAGTTCATGGAGGTTCCACATACCTTCTATGAGCTAACACGGTCTTAGATATCAAGAAAATCTGATTTCAAAAATCTCAGCTCAAACAGGGTTCGAGCGCTCAAACTGTGAGCTCGAGCGCTCATACTACAGTTTGAGCTCTCGAACTATTTCGGCCATTTTGTTATTTTTTTGTGGTTTCTGATACTTTCTCATGTTGATATCATTATTTGATGGCTTTTGGTTGGTTTAAATACTCTCAAATCAGCTTACTTCACTCTTGATCATTGATCAATGAAGCCAAAAGCCATGGAAATGATGTGTTAACATCATCAAACAATGAATAAGCTTTGTTTATAACCATGATCAGAAAGTTTCAAGTTCATATCAACATCAAAGAATGGTCAGAAATCACAGAAACTCACAACCCTTGAATGGGACTTGAGCGCTCAAGGCTAGCACTATGAGCGCTCAAACCTTGCTCAATTTCGAAGTTTGAATCTTGTCTACTTTAGTTCTGTGTTCTGTTTTCAGTTTATGAGGTGTGTGTGTGTGTGTGTTGATGTTTGGCTAAGCCAACCTAATCTCGAAGTGTGTGTGTGTGTGTGTTGATGTTTGGCTACGCCAGCCTGATCTCTTCTCCCATTCATTCCAATCATGCTTATGTGTGGTCCAATGCTTACTCTCCACTCATGTGGACACCTCAAGTTTATTTTATTCATGTTGGTGAGATTTCAATACATTATGCATCATCATATATCATGTTGAACTGGTTTATGGTCCAGATGAAGGTAGAATGGAGCAGAAACACTCAAATCCAGAAGATGGCTTGAGCGCTCAATGCATCCCTTTGAGCGCTCAAACTGTCTTCTGGTTCGATCAAATCATTCTCTTATTTCAGCTTGTTTTTGGCTTTTTGAGTGTTCTGCAAAGCTTCAAAGCATTGAGTCTTCATTCCTTCTCTACTGTTTGTCCCATTTTGGTCCATGGATGAGTTTAAACCCATGATTATGTGATTATGCCATTTTGTTTAGCGATTTAAATGTTGTTTTTGAGTGAACAATGGTGATTAAAACATGTTTTCATCAAATCAGAATCATTAGGAACATCAGAAGCATGAGTAAGTGAGGAGGCTCTGAGCGCTCAATCTCATCCATTGAGCGCTCAAAGTGCTGAGAGTGGATCAGATTGGTTTAGTCTGTTTTACGTATTATTCATAATATTCATAGTTTTCAGTCTTTGTTTAGCATGTACCAGTGTTGTTCTCCTGCTGTTTATTATCGCTTGTAGCTCATGATCATTCATCATCATCATCACTCACGTAGTTCACAATGCACATGCATACACCATAATCCATTGACATGTTTATCATTGTTATAAGGCTCCCATCCCCCATTTTCCCGTACTTGTTCAAAGTTGAGTTGCATACATTTCTCACATGATCCCACAAAAGCTAAGTAGAGACCGGTCTTCGAACCGGGCGAGGGGGGTGCTGTAAAACCCTTCCCCTCTCGTAACTGAACTACCGAACCTAAGATAGTATGGTGATTACGGGCCAGTATTCCTTATCCATTGAATGAGGCACGAGTCAATCGAGTTCGGTTCCTCGGGGACAATCCGCTAAAACCCGGGTGGCGACTCCGAATCGATCGAGATCCTTCCGGATGGGGCGTGCATAGGTGCGCCAGCTAGGCTGCTAAAATGATTGGGGTGCGCCAGCTAGGCGGCTATGATTAGGGTGCGTCAACTAGGCAGCTAAAATGATTGGGGTGCGCCAGCTAGGCGGCTATGATTAGGGTGCGCCAACTAGGCGGCTACAATAGGTGAGAAATCTATCTCCAAGCAACAGCAAGAAATCTATCCCCTGGCCAACATGGCGAAGGAACTTAAATCAACAGTAACTAATCTATCCTCTAGACAACGGGGTGAGGGATCTAACTCAAAACTAATTGAAATATTGTCCCATAGGACGGTTTGATTAAAAAGCTATCCCGCAGGACGATTGATTTAAAAGTTTGTCCCTTAGGATGATTGATTTAAAAGTTTGTCCCTCAGGACGATTGATTTAAAAGTTTGGCCCCTCATGACGATTGATTTAAAAAGTTTGGTCCCTCAGGACGATTGATTTAAAAAGTTTGGTCTCTCAGAACGATTGATTTAAAAAGTTTGGTCCCTCCGAACGATTGATTTAAAAAGTTTGGTCCCTCTGGACGATTGATTTAAAAGTTTTGTCCCTCGGGACGATTGATTTAAAAAGTTTGGTCCCTCAGGACGATTGATTTAAAAGCTTGGTCCCTCAGGACGATTTATTTAAAAAGTTTGGTCCCTCAGGACTATTGATTTAAAAAGTTTGTCCCTCAGGACGATTGATTTAAAAAGTTTGGTCCCTCAGGACGATCGATTGAAAAACTATCCCGCAAGACGATTGCATGTGACTCGTGCATCGACACTTGACGACAACAACGATAACATTCCTTCTTTAAAAAGTAGGAGGCTCAATGGGGTGGCTTTTTTGCTTTACTGTCTTTCCCTTTTGGCCAAGGTTTTGGGTTTGAGCTTGGCAAGACTTGGGTTTTGGATTGGTTTTAGACTTTTAGGCTCCTATGCCCCAGTCCTAGATTTGGGTGTATGCTTCCCCCCCCGGAAGTGGCATTAGGCTGACAAGCCCCAATTTTGGGTTGACGTGCCTCCACAGATGATGAAACCTCAATTCTGATTTTCTTCCTCGGCTCTACTGATGGTTTTGGCGATCAATTGACCAGGTACCCAAACATGGGTTCTTTGATGCATTGAAATCGTTTCCACGAGTCAAGGATAGACAAGACTAAGGCGACATGGTTAACCGAAAAGGTGGATTTTTACAAGGCTAAGGAATTTGATCGGGCTTTTGACAAGAGGGTGGACATCGATAAGACTGACAAGGCCAAGGAATTTGATTGGCCTTTTTGACAAGGGGATGGACTTCGATAAGACTGACAAGGCCAAGGAATTTGATTGACCATGTTGACCTGGCGGATAGGAGCAAACATGCCTCACCATTAATGTCGAAATTGTCATGATAAAATTGAATTTTTATTTTGTGATTGTTTCACTCCATCAAGTGATGTTCATTCAAACCAATTATTTTGTCCAAACACAAGATGAACCCATGCCTCGGATTGCTGATGATGCTCCATTGATTTTCCATTAAAATGCCCCAGTTTGGAGGGCTGCTGATGAAGACCCATTGATGTGCCCCAGTTTAGATTTTTGTTTTGCATGACGCCAGCGTTTGCACAATGCTTTGACTTTTTAAGGGAGATTAAACTGTTCCCTTTTGACTTGAATTCTCATTATCAAGTTACACTTTTCAATCTGAAAGGACTTTTATCTAGGTTATGACGGGGCCAAGGTTACGGGCTTAACAAAGGAAGGATAATAGGCTCAAAAATCTCATTTTTCCTCGGGGTTGTTTGAGCTGACAGCTATCTCGGACTTTATTTGTGCCATTTTTTCTTTTTGATGGACGCTTCTTCTTTTCTTCTTCTTTTGTGCTTGTTTTTGGTTGGCACTTTCTTTCCATTTGATTTTTCTGTTTCATTTCTTCGGTGCTCCTCATCTTGATGCCATTTGGCATTTTCAATTGCTAACGAGTTTAACACTTCCATTCTTATGATGGTTTGAACTTTCATGCGCCTACATCTTTGGCACTTTCTTTTTTATTCTTTCCTTTCACCCCAGTGTGGGGGATAGCTGCCTAGCTGGGTTCTTTTTCAAAGAATTGATTCAGGCTCAAAGGGGCTTTACAATGGATATTTATGTGGGGAATAAAACAAAGAATGCCTTTCTTCATCTTGAATTGTGTAACTTGATAGGGAGAACTCATGCTTGCTCTAACTTTTGCCTAGATCTTATTTTGAATTTTGATCTAACGAGTTTTTTGCCTTAACTTTTGCCTAGGCCGCCCTTGCGGGTTTTCGATCTAGCAGGCTTTTCCTGTGTCAAAGCATTGCTTCTTGATGGCACCGGGGAATGGTTCACTGGAAATCGTCCTTGTGTGGGGCAAGGGTTCAATCAAAATTCTTCTCGTGTTTCGAAGTGATTATCATGTTTCTCAAATGATGGTGGAAAACAATTCCAAGTTGTGGGATTATTGCAAAACCCCAAGTTTATGATGACAATTTCGACACAACAACATGACATTTATTTTTCATGGTTGCGAACAATTTCGACACAACAACATGACATTTATTTTTCATGGTTGCGAACAATTTCGACACAACAGCATGACATTTATTTTTGATGGTTGCGACCGAACCACTAAGGGTTGCCTACGTAACCCTTTGCAAGGAATCAGGTCGTGCGTAGTTCGGGACTACAAAGTTAACTCTATTTTTTGTCTTTTTTTTTACAACAACAACAAGACATTACAGACTCGAAGATGAAAACACATAGACGAGGAAAACATAAACAGACTCGAAATAGAAACTGACTCAATCAGAAGTAAAAACTTGACATGACACTTGAAGACTTCCAAGACTTGTGGAAGATTGAATTATTGCATGGCCATTGTTGGTTCATTGGTTCGACGAAGTGCTTGGTTTCGCCAGTGGAGTAGAGATGGATCCGTTGTCGATGAGATCTTGAATCTTGTGGCGGAGGCGGTGACACTCGTCGGTATCATGACCCAGAATTTGATGGAAGGTGCAGAAGGCATTTGGGTTGTGATAGGCTGGGAGCTTTCGCGGTGGAGGAGTTGGTTGAAGTGGTTTGAGAAGACCGGCTTTGTAGAGCTCCTTACACACCAAGGATAGGGGTGTGGAGAACTGTGAGAGGGTTCTTTGTGGTTTTTGAGAGCGGTGGGTTTGGACTGTGATTTTGTTGATGGGTGCTGATTGGTTGGAGTTGTGTAGACACCCCGATTTCGACCCGAGATACTTGCCAAGCACTCCCAATGATGAGAAAACCACCCGTGAATGCCTTAGGGTTGAGAGAAAGGCTTGGACTTGCCACAAACCACCACAAACCACCCCAAACCATTCCTAAATAACCTAGACCAACCCAAATGACCAAAATACCCCTCAAAATACCAAAATAAACCAGAACCGACCACTGTGCTCAAAGGGGTTTGAGCGCTCAAACCCCCTGTTTGAGCACTCAAGCTCTGACCAGTCTGTCGATGGCAGAGCATCTAATGATGAGATTCCAACTGAATGGCAACCCCACCATTTTTCTGTTGCTCGCAGCACTTGATAGACCTCAGGGTGAGTCTATATTACTTCATTAGACCCCCCCCACTTCAAATTAACCCACTTTCCCCTCCCCCCATTTCACTCTATAAAAACCACCTCACTACATCATTTACAGAGGGTAGACATTCTCTCATACTCTGAGCTATCATTCTCTCCCTCTCAAACTACATTTCCAGCAACCGTAAAACCACTTCATCCATAAATTAAAGCTCAATCTCTTTCCACCCATCAAACCCATTTGATCCTCAAGACCTTTCACTAGAATACACCATCATCCATTCAAAATCCGCCCAAGCCAACCCACACCCAACATAGTCTGTCCTAATCTACCCACATTGTGTTAACAAACCCATCCAACACTCATCCATCTAGCAAAACCACAAGTCCAAGCTCAAATCAAAACCAAAAGGTAGAAATCCATGTGAAAGTTACGGGTTGGTACTCCTGAGGGAGACCAGTGGGTTCATGGAGGTCCTCTATACCTTTAATGGACTCACAAGGTCTTAAACATCCAAGAAAACAATTTTTGAAAACCCCAGCTTCAGACAGCTTGAGCGCTCAAAGCTTGCACTATGAGCGCTCAAACTGTATGAGCACTCTTCATGTTTTGTGGTTTCTGATCATCTTTTATGTTGGTAAAATCATTATTATGGCTGTTTGTTGGTTCATCCTTCCCTAAACCGCTTTATTTTGCCTCTGATCACCGATCAATGAACCCCAAAAGCCATGAAAGTGATGTTTCCTTATTATCAAAACATGGATGATCCTATTCTATGAAACAAACAGTGTATTTTAATCCTTTTAACCATGATCAGAAAGTTTCAAGTTCATACCAACATCAAAGAATGATCAGAAATCACAGAAACTCTCAGTCCTGGAAGGGGGCTTGAGCGCTCAATGCCAGGACCATGAGCGCTCAAGCCTTGCTCGATTTTGGAATTTAAATCTTGTTTACTTTAGTTCTGTGTTCTGTTTTAAGTTTATGAGGTGTGTGTGTGTGTGTTGATGTCTGGCTAAGCCAACCTAATCACGAAGTGTGTGTGTGTTGATGTTTGGCTAAGCCAACCTAATCACGAAGTGTGTGTGTGTTGATGTTTGGCTAAGCCAACCTAATCACGAAGTGTGTGTGTGTTGATGTTTGGCTAGGCCAACCTGATCTCTTCCCCCCCCTTTCTCACTCTAATCATGCTTATGTGTGGTCCAATGCTTACTCTCCACTCATGTGGACACCTCAAGTTTATTTTATTAATGTTGGTGAAATTTTAATACATTATGCATCATCATATATCATGTTGAACAAGTTTGTGGTCCAGATGAGGGCAGAATGCTGTAGAAACACTCAAATCCAGAAGATGCCTTCAGCGCTCATTGCATCCCTTTGAGCGCTCGAACCGTCTTCTGTCCAATCAAATCATTCTCTTATTTCAGCTTGTTTTTGGCGTTTTGAGTGTTCTGCAAAGTTTAAAAGCATTGAGCCTTCATTTCTCCTATACTGTTTGCCTCATCTTGGTCCATGGATTAGTTTTAAACCCATGAATATGTGATTATGCCATTTTGTTTAGTAATTCAAATGCTGTTTTTGAGTGAACAATGGTGGTTGAGTCATGTTTTCATCAAATCAGAATCATTAGGAACATCAGAAGCATTTGTAAGTGAGGAGGCTTTGAGCGCTCAAGCTCATCTATTGAGCGCTCAAAGTGCTAAGAGTGGATCAGATTGGTTTAGTCTGTTTTATGTATTGTTCATGCTATTTATAGTTTTCAGTCTCTGTTTAACATGTACCAGCGTTGTTCTCCTGCTGTTTATTATCGCTTGTAGCTCATGATCATTCATCATCATCATCACTCACGTAGTTCACAATGCACATGCATACACCATAATCCATTGACATGTTTATCATCGTTATATGGCTTCCATCCTCCATTTCCCGTACTTGTTCAAAGTTGAGTTGCATACATTTCTTGTATAATCCCACAAAAGTCAAGTAGAGATCGGCCTTCGAACCAGGCGAGGGGGGTGCCGTAAAACCCTTCCCCTCTCGTAACTGAGCTCCCGAACCTAAGATAGTATGGTGATGACGGACCAGTATCTAATCCTTATCCGTTTAATGAGGCACGAGTCAATCGAGTTCGGTTCCTCGGGGACAATCCGCTAAACCCCGGGTGGCGACTCCGAATCGATCGAGATCCTCCAGAGGGGCGACCACAAGTTGTGTTTTGTAGAGCTGAATGAGGTATCTGCATATAGGATGTTGTCATCCCTGGAGTTGATGTTCTCGGTATTTGGAGTGGGGTTACCTTTTTCTAGAATGCCATCCCGTATTGCTTCTTCAATGGACAGACCAACTTCGAAATAAGTTTCAAAATCGTGAGCTTGGGCGGTGACCATGTATTGGGCTAAATCGGGCTACAGATTGCGAGTTATGATCCTCATCTGATTTTTGTCACTGGGACGATCGGTCATTTGTGCAGCCTTGGCCCTCCATCTCTTGACAAAGTCCGCAAAGGACTCACTTTCCTTCATTTTAGTGGCCTCAAGCTCGCGAGTGGTCATCTTCAACTGGACATTGTAGTCGTACTGCTTAATAAAAGCAGCTGCCATATCTTCCCATGTCCTCCTTTTAGAACTGTCAAGTGAGAGGAGCTACTGGAGCGCAGGCCCTGTGAGGGTTTGGTGAAACATCTGGGCCATGGTTGGCTCGTTAACATTTTGAAGTGAGAGGGAGCTTACATATGCTTGAATGTGTCCCTTGGGATTCCCAGTTCTGTCAAACTTTTCAAAATCCACCGGCTTGAATTTCTCGGGGAGTTTAGCATCCGGAAACAGACAGAGCTTATCCATATCAAATCTGGTGGTTGTCCGTTGCTCGTTCTTGGCTACTGACTCCTCAAGCTTAGCAATCTTGGCTAACATCTCGGCCAATTGAGTGTTTTCAACAGGTTGCTCTTGGCGGTCATCATTAGGAATTTCTTGGTTTTGGGGCCCACCTTCGGGCATTTGAGGTTGGGGTGGAGGTAGCCGGCTTTGGATGTTTACCATTATCGCCATGAGTTGGGCGATTTGAGTGTCGTTTCGGGCCCTCACATCCCTTATCTCCTTCCTTATTTGCTCCATCTCATTTGGGGGATCTTGTTCCTGATCTGCCGACATACTTGTTTCAGACACTGGCGATGAAGGTCGTGACAATCTTTGCTCGGGCGGTCGGATCCAAACAGGTAAGGTTTTCTTGATTCAGGACTGACAGTAAAGCAAAAAGTCAAACTCAGATTGTGTCCCTGGTTTTATTGAAGAAAATGTCGTGCATGTGTTGTCGTCGTGTCGTCCAAAGATCTAGACTACCGGTCTCGGTCTCACTTAAGACATTGCATAGATGTTCGAAACAACAACCACGGGTAAGTCGTTACAGGCAGGTTAAATTCCAATCGTCGTGGAATCAGAGCCAATCTCCATATAGACCATCCGAGACAGAGCAATAAGGTTGTTGAAATCCGGATACGAATGCACTTAAGGCTAGCCCAAAACACGGGGAGCCGTTCGGGCACGACAGACACCGGAGGTATCTCAAACTCCATGGATTTAAAGTCTCCTAGACTGGAATCAACAGTTTTGGAAGATTGCCCCGATCCTCAAGTTTTCTTTTAAGTATCAAATCCTTGAAATTGAACAAACGGATTTGGGAAAACCCGACTTATACAGATTTCTGGCAAGAATCTAAATTTGGATGTTTATGAGTGATTATCCCTATTCTCAGGCTAATTACTCCTAAATCTGTTTAGATTATTGTTAAGAATCTGATTGTTCAAATTTTCCCACGTCCGGTCGTCCTAAGGATTAGCTTGTAAGAACAACGTGCGTTTAGAATGCACGACTCATCATCAGGCCAAGGCAACCTTCTACTAACTATTGGAGACCTAGTCTATACTAAACTAATGGCGCACGGAGCACAAATGACCGCTATATGTACAGATGCTAATGCATGCGTGTATGCAATGTGGCATGTTGAGGAAAACAGTAACACATGGCACATAACAGGATGAAGCAAATAATCCTAACACGAGGGTTGGTCATCTAACGTGGGTTCTATGGTTATCTATATGCATAGGCCGGTTTTGGTTTGAAAGGGTCCCCCGGACTCAAAGCCAAAGCTGTCTCCCACCGCCAAGGATCCCGCAAGGCGATGGTAATAACAACAATTGTGACTTATCATAGTCGGGGGATGTTGAGCATTTCGGGATTCCCCGTCACCGGGAAGCCGGGCGGGATTGCCGAAACACGTCAGCGAGACTAGTAACCATGCACGTGCAATGCAAAAGTCCACAAAAATAACATTTTCAAAAATCCCTTGAACATCTTTCAAGCTTAGCTCTCGATGATTAATACACATTTTAATAAAATTACACATAAGTGTAATAATACCAAAATATATATTAACCAGAGTCGCCAGCTTGTGAACACCCCGCGGAGTTGTCCACGAAATTGATGTCTGGTTTGAAAAACGGTTTCGATTGGTTGAATGGAGTCGCCACCCGGGTTTAAGGACCGTACCCGAGAAACCATTTGAAAAATAACTCTTTTGCCCTTGGTATGGAAAATGTTTCACCGATCTATTTTTATTGAGATTCCTCGGGTCCGGGAGCTAGGTTACGAGAGGGGAAGGAATTTAAAGCACCCCTCTCGCCCGGTGCAATCACCGGTCTTTACTCAATGCTCAATGGATTTTGAAAATATCGTTTGAGTGGACTTTAATCACAAGCTCATGAGAGAACACATAAATGCATCAAGAAAATTAATGAAATGTATGTGGATGCTTATGCAAAATGTCATGGGTGAATGATCTATATGTGTAAGACACTGAAACTTGACTAAATCACACTTAAACTGCTCTGAGATGCTCCAGAAACCGATCACCAACATCGTACTTGCAACACCTGGATGGCAATCTGGGCACCTGGATTAGGCAGATCCAGGCGCCTAGATTGAATGCAGGCGCCTGGAATGGGTGAATCCAGGCGCTTGGAAGGCTTACCAGACAGCAACTTCAAAACTTCATTTTCCACAGTAAGTACCAAGTGTAATGCTCTTTACTCATTCACATGCATTCTAGATGATATTAAATGACTTTATAGACGAAATACCTTAAGATAAACTTTATGACAAGATTAGATATTGGAAAATCATGATTCTAGCATGCTTTGATGGATAGAATGGAAATGTCAAACTGATCTAAGACATGTATCAAACTCTCTTATGCATACCAGTGTTTCAAATGAATCAATGCATCATGGAAAGAACAAAAAATCAAGACAAGAGAAAAGGGATCCAGGCGCCTGTATTGAGTGAATCCAGGCGCCTGGACTCAATGCAGGCGCCTGGAAAGGGATAATCCATGCGCCTGGATTATATACTGATACACAAAATGATTTTTTTTCTTAAAATGATCCAGACCTCTCCCAAGTCCTCCACTAGTATAGAAGACTAGTAAGAACTTGGTTGAGTCCGCCTCAGGGCCTATTTGAGCATATTAGGTAGAAAACTACCTTTAAGGCTTGATTAATGAACTTGAAATGAATTTTTTAGTGGGTTTTATGAAAGTGTAGCTGCTGATTTTGAGTTTACAGAGCAACAAAGGGCAATTTATGAGTGCTTTGATGGAGTTTGGTTGATGGGAGTGAATGGATGATGGGTTAATGAGGCAAGAATGTGGTATTTGGGGTTGAAAATGAATGGGATTGAGAGGGATTGGTAGAGGATGGAACTTCTGATGGAATTTCAGCAGAGTAACAGTAAAGGAATGTGGGAGAGCTGATTTCGTTGAAATGGAGTGGGAGGGGGGTATATATAGAGAGAGAATGAAGGAGTTTTGGGTGAGTTTTAGAGGGAAATGGCAATTTGAACTCAAATTTGTGGAGGTATAATCTGTTGGAGGCATTTTGGAATGAAGAAAATGTGGGACAATGTAGGTGGGAGTCCATGGTTTCAATCAAAACCAGCTGTAGATTGCTCACTAGAAGTAGTTCCGGGCGCCTGGAATTGGGAATCCAGGCGCCTGGACTGGGAGACTGCACAACAATCCAAACTTCGCGGGGCCATTTCGGGTGCTACCGAACTCCGTTTTGTGCATGGTTTGAAGCGTTGGAAAGCTTGTCAAGTCTACTTTCTAACCCAAGTGGTTTAAACCCAAGATGATTTGTACATCAAAATATTTGATCATTTTACCCTCAGAAGGTCGAAAAAAACAAGTTGTTTTGGTAAAACGGGAACATCTTCCTCATTTCAAAATGGATTGGGACATATTATATATCAATAAAGAGGGTTTTGAATGTACTAGAAGGTGGTTTAGGATTGGGTTTATTTTGGAGAGGTTTTGGAGGGGTTTCCAAGTTCACAATCAAGCCTTGCGTGCTCTTATCGGGCATTTTAATCCTTGGGGATGCTTGATAAGTTTCTCGGGTCAAAATCGGGGTGTCTACACATCCCATCACTGTACTCACAGAAAATCCGTTGAGGGCTCTGCTACGAACATCAGATTTCTCTAGAAGGATCTCAAAGTGGTCAATAGAACTGAGCCAATTTGATTTGGACTATCAACCCAGGACGACAATTAAAGGGCAAATCTTGGCTGATTTTGTAGCTGAGTTCGCTCTAAGAGTAGCTCCACCACCGCCAACTCTCCACGAGAAGGAGCAAAGTGTTGTTCCTGAGCAGCCAACGAGAAGGCCGACCTAGATCCTGAAGAATGGAGCTTATACGTTGATGGGTCAGCTTTCAACAAAGGGTCAGGAGCAGGGGTGGTACTGTTCTCTCCAGAAGGGTTGGTGCTGCAACAAGCACTAAGGCTAGGGTTTAGTGCCACTAACAACGTGGCAGAATATGAAGCCTTGCTTGCTGGACTTAGGTGTGCCAGAGAAGTCAAAGTAAGTAAGTTAAGAGTATTTTGTGATTCACAGTTAGTTGTTAACCAACTTTCAAGGCAATATGCTACCAAAAGCGAAAAGATGGCTGCATCTTTAGAGGCGGCCAAAGACTTGCTTGACAAGTTTGATAAAGTCCATATCCAACAAATCAGCTCGGGGAAGAATGCACATGCGGACTCACTGGCATGCGCATGCTTGGGGTCAGCCGTCAAAACGGAGTTCCGCCGAACAGTGGTTGTGGATTACTTGAGCGAACCAAGCATTGGCCGAGCAGTAGAGATAGTTATGGAGACCGCGCTAGGACCAAGCTGGATGGATCCAATAGTGGCATACCTAAGTGATGGGACTTTGCCAGAAGACAAGAGGGATGCCCACAAAATTAGAACCAAATCTATAAGCTTTTGGCTATCCCCAGAATGTAAGCTTTATAGAAAGTATTTTCTTGGCCCATATTTATTGTGTGTGCACCCAGCTCTGGTCCAGAAATTCCTCCATGAGATCCATGCCGGAACATGTGGAGGACACATTGGTGGAAGGTCCATAGCCCACCGAGCAATATCCCAGGTGTATTGGCGGCCTTACATGCAAGAAGATGCAAAGGCCTTTGCCAAAACCTGTGAGAAGTGTAAGAGGTTTTCATCTCTAATTCGAGCACCAGCTGAGGATCTGTTACCTCTAACCAGCCAGTGGCCATTTGCCCAATGGGGATTGGACATTGTGGGACCTCTTCACATGGCAACGGGGAAACAAAAATTCCTACTTATTGGCACAGATTACTTTACCAAATGGATAGAGGGAGAAGCCCTGGCCAAAATGACAGAGGCTATGGTGGAAATATTTGTCTGGAATAAGATAATCACAAGATTTGGGGTACCTTACTCCATCATTTCAGATAATGGATCCCAGTTTGGCAAAAAGTTCAAAGCTTTCTGTGCTCAGTACGACATCAGAAACTACTATTCAACCCTAGCTTACCCACAGAGTAATGGGCAAGCAGAAGCTTCAAACAAGACCATCCTTAAAAGTCTCAAGAAGAGGCTGGAAAGTAAGAAGGGAAAATGGCCAGACGAGCTACAAGCCGTACTCTGGGCATATAGAACCACTCCTCGACGATCTACGAGAGAGATTCCATACTCCCTTGCTTATGGGACAGAGGCGGTGATCCCATTAGAGATTGGCTTGCCGACCAATCGCACTGCTCTCGTGGAGTCTGGAGGCAACGATAAAGCCCTGGCTGAGCAGCTCGACCTTGCCGACGAAAAAAGAGAGCGTGCACTTATTACCTTGGCAGCGTACAAGGAGCAGCTAAGGAGAAGTTACAACAAGAAAGTGCAGCCAAGAGAGTTCAGGGTTGAAGATTTAGTCCTAAGGAAAGTCTTGGCAAATACCAAGGTATCCTCAGATGGGAAACTTGGGCCGAAACTAGGAAGGACCGTATAAGATTGTGGGGATTGCTGGCATTGGGGCCTATCGTTTGGCCGACCTGGACGGAGACCCAGTACCACGGCCATGGAACGTCCAGAACTTAAGAAAATTTTACCAGTAACTAGCCTTTGCTTTTGTGACTTCGACTATAGTCATGACTTTATTTCTTAGTTGGGATTACGAATAAAATCGCCAACTTTAGCTTATTTAGATTATTGTTTTTTTTTTGGTGCTACCTCAATGATTAATAGAATTCCGTTTTACTTTTTTCTATTTATGGCTGTGTTTAATATGAACCGAAATCATATAAAATTTGTTTCCTATTGGGGAGCAGAGGGTGGGAACATACCCTAACATTTGTGGATTGTAGTTGAGTATGAAGACACTCAATCTTGCAGTAAATTTCTAAGTATGAAAAAACTTAGATTTGCAACGAATATTGCAATAAATTTCTAAGTACGAAAAAACTTAGTTTTGCAACGATTATTGCAAAAAGTCCAGTACGAAATACTTGGAAAAGTTTATCTAAGTACGAAAAAACTTAGTTTTGCAAACGATTATTGCAAAAAGACGTTTAAGTACGAAACACTTAGACAATTTAAAGCACGAGAAGCTTATTGGTGATCTCCAATACTGCTTGGTCGTACTCCGCTTCAGCTTTAGTCTGAGCAGCAGCCAGCTCCAGACGCAGATTTAGCTCAGACTCCTTGGATTGTCTTTTTTGTTCTGCCAGCTCAGCCCTCACCCTCTCGACCGCTTCCTTGGCTTCCTTCAGCAGTTGAGCCTATGTAGCACTCTTTTTTTCAGCCCTTTCACCTCTCTTCTGGATAGAAGAGATATCCCTCTTAAGCTCGTTCTCATTGTCCTTTGCCCTCTCGAGGCCTACTGAGGACTTCTGCATGATCTGCAGAAGGGAACAAAGCTAGCAGTAAGGAAAAGTAAACATCAAGAGATAAATACACAAGAGAGCAGTAATCAAACTTTGTACCTTAGCACTCGATTGAAAAATTGACTTCATGAGCGCATCGTAAGAACAACTTTTCTCTGGGAAGGAGAGCAGCTCTGGAGACTCCGAACGCCACATCAGCAGAAGCGATTTTATCAATCATGTTCAGAGGAGTACCATCAGGACGTGCAAGGACTGGGGACCAAGGCTGCACGAGCGGTGGAGAGTTAGTCATTGCTCGGGTTGAGCTCGAATCCCTAGTCCTTCTTCTTTGAAGGGGAGGCTGAATGTCCTGAGGACTCTCTACTGGCCTCTCATCCCTATGCTGCTCGGGGAGAGACGGGGTCGAAATTGGAGGGGGAATGATTGGGTTAACAGACGGAACGGCACGAGAAGCACGTCTGCCGAGGTTCAGATTGTCTAGTAAGCTGATCGGTTGCAGAGGCATGTCTCGGCCGGGAGAGGGGGAATAGCCAGAAGAGTCTGAAAACTGAGCAGATTGCTCAGCCAAAGAGCGAACGACTGCACAGAGATCGATTCATCCTTCTTCTTCTTCTTCAATTACCACCCTTCCCGATGTGCTCGGCTCCTGATCAGTTCTAACGAGGATCGGGATGGCAGTAAGGATCTCAGGAACGTGAGCAAATGTGATTTGCTGTTGGAGATCTCTTGGGGCCCGAGAATGCCTAGCCCTTCTTTCAGAACGACCTCTGCGAGATCGGGTACCTCTTTGTTCAGCCGGTGGACGTGGGGCGACTAGTGGAGCTGTAGTGGGCCACGAGTGTCTCGAGCGTGGCTCGCACACTCTCTGGATCCCTCCCAGTAGGAAGGAGTGTAGTCTAAGAGAGGGTGAGAAGCTCGGCCTAACCCCACAGGTGTAGGCTCAAATCCGTCAAAGTAAAGGGCTCGAGCAATATCCTCACGGTGAAGATTGCTGTGGATTATACGGCCGCCATGGTTGTGATTGCTCACTGCAAAACAACAGGAAATAGTACGGGAACGAATAAGTAGAAGATAAAGTAGGATATTTTCATAAGGCAGTATTAAAAAATAAACACAAAACAACAAGGGAGAGGGTACTAATGTGGTTGGCCCGGGGCTGGGGGACAGGCGAAGCCAGTGGTGTTCCCCTCAGCATCCCTGGGCTCCCAGTTACCAGTGACCACCAGATAATCATCCCCTTCACCCCTCGAGGAATTGCGGAGATCTGTGAAAACATCTGCTCGGGGTCTCTAGCCTTGAAGTAGTAATTGTTGTCGACAGTAGGAACTACACTATATAGATAGTGTAAATCCCACCAGTTAAGGTGCAGGCCGAGCAGCCTGTTTAGGGCGACGGTGCCCATAACTACCCTAACGAAATTAGGGCATAGCTGCATAGGATTGAGTCTGCACCTGTTACAGACTTCTCTGAAGAACGGGTGTAGGGGGAATCGAAGTCCTCCCTCAACTATGAATATTAAAAGGATGTGAATCATGTTTTGATCTTGACCTTCTTCACCCAGGTCGCTATTTTCTGTTTAAACGAAACTGAACGTCATTTGGGATCTCGTATTTCCTACGGAATGCTTCCATTTTCGCGGGAGTACTTAGGAGTGACCTATGTTTCCCCATTTTAGGGTTTCACAGTTGAAACCCAGGGAAAAAAGAAGAAGATGAACAGGAACGAGAAAAGAGTACGACGAAAATGGCGGTTTGAGTGAGAAGACTTACGTGACAAGAGTTTTTCGGTCCTAAAAGGGGATTTTTCCGACGATGGAAGTAGTTTCCGACGAAAGACGGAATCGTCGTCCTCAGAAATCGAGCTTTGACAACAACGGAGATAACTGACGAAATTTTGCTCTCTTGTTCTTTTGCTTCTGATAAAGGAAATGAAAGGAGGGGAATGGTTTTTTGAGGCCTAGAGGGTTTTTTGGGGGAAAAGAGTGATCATTATCCCGCCCGAAAACCCATAAAAGTGGGGCATGACGAGCGCAAAACGTCAGCAAAATCATCCTTTGGGCTTATCCGAGCCACCAACGGGTCACTTCGCATTAAATGCGAAAATAACCCTGCTCCCCCCACGTGAGGGGGAGGCGTGCAAGAGATGCATTAAGAACCGTTGAAGCTCTGCGCACTGTTGATGGATGACAACATTGGCGGAGCTGGGGAGCAATTGGAGTGGGTAAAACGTGATTACCCTAGTAAAGGGCATATCATGTGCCTTTAGCAGTCACCACGAGAGAGTGAATAGCTCGGCACCACGTAGGGAACCCTTAAGCCCTGTGCCGAGCTGGTTTGGCCATGAATAAGGCCAGAATAATAAAAGTAAATAATAAATCAGGATGCACTAGCTCGGCGTGAAACATAAATGGATGCCCTTGATATGGCCGAGCTAGGTGGGCTACGTATAAAGCTTAAACAACATTCTGAAATACATAATTCCGCTCGGCGTGGTGAGCTGAGTTGTATACGGGTTATTCCGAGCTATGTGGAAGCACGACACCGCCACGTATAGGGCGGTGAGACATTCCAGAATATTCTAAAGCGGCTCCTTATGAGATAAGGAGCAATCCCGTAAAATAAAGGATTGATATGGGAAGTTCTAATGTGATTAGGAGTATGCCCCATATAGAGAAGAATTCTATATGGAAAGAAGGACTGCTGGTAAATGTGATCTAGCAGTATTTGGAGATCGATGCCTAATAGGAAAGTCCTATTGGGAACAAGATTCCTAAAGTAAATAGGAAACAGAAGGCACGAGATGCCTAAACTAATAAGGCATCCACACCTATAAATACAAGACAATAACCGTGACAAAAGATACGTTGTGAAACCCATTCATACGCATTGTTCTTTGCTTAAATTAGTAATCCAGTACTAACTTAAGCATCGGAGGGCCTTTGCCGACGAGAGGCAAATGTGTTCTAACCCTTGTCTGTCTTGCAGATCTAGGGTACGGACGAGAAAGCACGTGATCAAGATCTTACGTGGATTTTATCCCCATACAGATGCTACGCGTACAGAAGGGTGGCACACAGAAAATGCACCAACCGGCTCGGAGACCCATTTTTTGAATTAAAGGGAGCGATTTTGGATCAAGTACTTACGCACATTCGATTGAGCTAATTTCTCGCGAGGTCCTTCGAAAAATCATTCTAACATGAATGAATGGGTCGGATCATTCGTGTGGGACCCATTTTCTTGTCCCTAAGCCGGTCGGTGCATTTTCTGTGTGCCACCCTTCTATACCCTTAGAATTATCCTTTATCTAATTATTCAGCGGCATTGGGACACTGCTTTGTAGTATCTCAACAATAGTCAATACCACAATTATTCTATAGAATTCATAAACTTAGTAGTGGACCCCACGAAAAATGCATGTAGTACGTGTTAATTAAAGAGTATCAAGATACCACATGATGGTACTCAGGAGCATCGAATAAATTTTCCTACCGGCAAGCTTCAACCTAGCTAATTTCACTAGGTTGGGGGCTCAAGTTGACGTGTATAGATACTTATAAATTTGTCTTTCCAAGAACTTCAAACTTTCGTTACAGAGTATAAAATTCCAGGCGTGGCCGCATGGGTTACGATGGAAGGAAAAGGGTGGTCAATGGTGACAGTCGAGCCATTGTTTAATTAAGGGGACGGTAGTTTTAATTAACTGCTTTGATTTTTTTTATTCATTATTGTATTAGCAAAAAGTAAAAGTATTTGCATTTCCTTACGTTAGTTAATTTGATTTTTCATTTCCTTACGTTAGTTAATTTGATTTGGTTTGTCATATTAGTTTTCATTCATAAGCTTGTTGTCAACGGAAGGAAAAGAGAGCATATAAAAGTATATTCTGTAGTTACGATGTGCTGGGATCCTGAAAAGATAGGGAAGAAATATAAAATAAGTTGAAAGAAGTTCATGTTTTTTTTTTTTTTTCCCGCAGATGTGTCTCGTTTGTGCTGTTGCCGAAGAAAATAAAATACTAAGAGAACCATGCAAATTGAATTCAATTTTTTTGGTAAGAAATTGGAAGAAACTCGTACAATACACGTCAGTAAATTAGTAGATGCCTCGAGACCTTGGTGAACTTGGAGTAAGTGTTCGGAAACTAATCCCAGAACCCAGTAATTATGCGTACAAATTAAACAATAAAAATAAACACAAACTCTACGAGGCGGAATTAGGGTTTACCTCTCATCCGTAGACACGAACGCTGGTTGACTTGTTTATTTTAGAACTTAACAGACCCGATTACTGTATGCAACAAACTCTGTTCGACTGTACCTCATGATCTTCTGCCATATTCCCTTATACGTGATCTCTTTGTTCTCTCTCACAGCCTCTATTCTAATTTTCTGAATGACTATTTTGAGACCTACAGAACATAACGATATATTTATAGGGTTAGAGCAGGGACTTGAGGAAAAATAAATCTGGGTTTCTTGTGTAAATAAGAAAACCTAATCTCACATGGATTCAATTCTTATCTCACAAATTATAATTCACACCACTAAAGAATTATAATTGTATTTCCGTCATTATCTCGATTATATTTCGAGCTCCACGTTATTAAATACTTATTAATCTCCCCACGTAAAGATTACAGATACCCCGTTGATTCCATTAAATTACTGATAGTAAGCACCCATTTAACTGGGCCAATTTTTTATTTTTTATTTTTTATTTTTTAAATAAATGGATGTCTGGGCCAGCTTGCTTGCGCCTCGATTAATTCAGGAGCCCTGGAGGTAACGACTGGGCATAACCCCCAGTGGCCCCAAGAGATTGCTGGTAAGGGGAATCAACCCTGAGATTTTAGGTGGGAGCAAAACCCTAAGTCTTGAGGCAAGACCACTTCGCCAACCCCTTGGGGTTATCTAACTGGAATAAATTGATAGCTATAATATGCAACGCAATACTCCCTCCGTTCCAAATTGTTGGTCACTTATATTATTTTGGAATGTTCCAAATTGTTAGGCCTTTTTGAAAAGTCAAAACAAAATTTATTCCATCTTCCGGAATAACCCTTTTAACAACCATCATTTCATCCAAAAGTAAAAATATAAGGGAGTTTATAGAGATTATTGAGCCTATTTAATGTGAATGCATTTATTGAATGCAGTTATTGCATGTTTGATTAAAAAGTTGAAATTTCCAAAAGTAAGCAGCAAAAAAGTTAAAATTTCCAAAAGTGACTGTAGAGGGGAAAAATTTGGCTTTGCTATTTCCACGCCTCTATGAGATCAACAATATGCACTCTTCGCCAGATCCCTAGCCCTGCAAGACAATAAATGGTTAGAGCACCTTTGTCTCTCGTCGGCAAAGGCCCTCCGATGCTTAAGTTAGTAATGCGTTACTAAATAAGTCAAATTCGCACAATGCATATAACTACGAGATATAGCGTATCTTTCTTCATGGGTATGAGGTCTTATTTATATGTGTAGGTTACTTGTTTACCAAGGGTCCTCGTTGCCCTAGGATCCTATTCTCATTGGGAATCATTTCCTTTATGGGACTTGTTCCATATAGCAATATAATTTTTATTCTGCAAGGATTCTATTCACGTTAGGAATCCTTGCCCATCCTCTTCCAATATGGAAACTTAATGGCAATCCCTTTATTCGTGGGATTCTTTTCTATCACGTAGGACCTATAATCTAGAACCTTCAAGAATAATCTACCGCCCCTTCACTTGTTTGACGCTACTCCCGTGCACCCACTTGTGGTGCTATAAACCAATACCACCATCACAAGGTGTCATCCTAACTGTGCACGTGGCACACCTTGATCTGTAATATCTTGGGGCACCCTCATGTGGACCCCCCAAACTGAGCCACCCTCACGTGGTGTTCAGTCTGAGAACGTGGTTTGCACGTGATTTGGCTTCCTCCTGTGTAATTGGATTTTACCAACTATTGCTCCCCAGTTTTAACTGCTATTGTAGCTCGTAAATGACAGCATAAAGCTTACTACTACCTTTACAATAATTGCGCTATTTGTCATAATCTTATGTGTTTGGCGTCTGTGATACTCAACACAATGACTCAACTGACTAGGACAACTCCTTGTACAGATTCTCCTCGGCATCCACGTTACCGAGCTTGCACAACATGTTTACACTAGCACCCACATGTAGGATGGGGCGTGATTTCTCTAAATATTCTTTTCTCACGAGGGAGACAAGTTTCGTGTTGCATTGAATTCTGATTGATATTTGTCTTTTTGGATGAGGCTGAAACAGCCTTTAGGGTGGCGTTTCACATACGTCACTCCTACTTTCTGTAATTATTCTCATCACTATACAATAATTATCGTAGCACCCCGCACTTCGTGCTTGGTGATGGTCCATTACACCTTCATGTTGTGCGACCAACCCAACATATGTATCGTACATGCTCGGGTCAATCCAAATTCATTCAGCATCTGTGATATTCGACACAGTACTCTGTCATTCTATTTGCCTTGTTCTTGTCCGTTTTACCTAGCTCTGTAGCATGTCGATTGGAAAAAGACTAATTTTTCCTTTGCGAGTGCTTGTGGTCCACTTAAACTTCATTTTGAGCCTTTTGCTTCTACTGAGATTTTCGTCTCAATTAAGACCTGTTGTCCTTGATGAAAGTCACTGTCGATTTGGAAGACATCAAGTAAGCTATGTCGTACAATGACATCTCTGGCATTCACGGTCCAAGATTAAGTAGATCCGCACACATTCTGCTCGGCTAAATTTCTTTGTATGTAAGGGTTCCTTGGTTAGTAAGGAGGCTCTAAACCAAGGACTCAAGATCCATGGCAGAGCCTAATCCTTAGACCTTTCCTCAATCCGACCCTATTTGGCATCTTTGTACACTCTCACGTGGTGCTACCGACCAGAGTACTTGTTCGGCGTTACTACCTGTGTTACATATACTGTAAAGCACACTAACTGATGTGCATACGCACCGTCCATATAGCATCGTGCCTAGCAACCACACATGTTGTGCATGAGTTTGGCGTAGTCCATGCAACGCTCAAGAGGTGTTATGATAGCTGGTCAAAATTTTATTTTATAATTCACCCTTCGTGGCACTTAACTTGTTTGGCACGGCTGATATAATTTTCATTCAGGCTGTTGCATAGTACTTGTCAGTACTGTCAGAGTTCTGTCGGGCTTTTTAATGCCTCCAACCTTTTCCATTGCTATTATGCTTTGCCCAAGTCTCTTCATACATAGCACAAGGCCTCTCTGGCTTTATCCACTGTTGTGACCTAAGTTTTCGTACTTAGTTTGGCCTGGGCTTCTTCATGCCAAGCAGTTGCCTAGGGTTTACTCTAGCAATCTTTGAGCATTGTTCATTGCTATGCGTTTTTGTATTTGGCATTACTCAATGCCTTTCAGCCCAGGTTTATTCGTACTTAGCAATCTTTTAAGCATTGCTCATTGTTTATGCTTGAGTTTCTTCCTATTCAACAAATGTCAAGCAATATTCATTGCTTTTCCATGAGTTTCCCCATGCTTAAGTGTCTTCGCACTTAGCAAACTTGCTAAGTATTTTCGTACTTAGCAAATCACAAGCAATGCTCGTTGCTTATTGTCCAAGTTTCCTCGTACTTAGCAATTTTTAAGCAATACTCATTGCTTATGCTCAAGTATGTTTGCACTTAGCAATATTCATTGCCTAAGGCTAAGTTTTTTCGTACTTAGCTCTTTCCCAGCATCACTCGTTGCTATGGGATATTTTGATCAATACTTGTTTCTTACTTTCCAAGTTTCTTCGCACTTGGCAGAGTTAATATTAGCTGCTTAACAATGTTCAAGCAATATTTGTTACTTGTTTCCCAAGTTTTTTCGTACTTGGAAAAATTTGAGCAATATTCGTTGCCGAAGCCTAAGTTTTTGCACTTAGCTTTTTCTCAAGCAGCATTCGCTGCTTAGCAATGTTCAAACAATATTTGTTGCTTGCTTCCCAAGTTTCTTCATACCTGGCAAAATTTGAGCAATATTCATTGTTCATGGCCTAAGTTTATTCGCACTTAACCACTTCCAAGCAATACTCGTTGCTTATTAAGTTTTTTCGTGCTTAATCATATTTCAGGCATTTATTTGATGCCTAATTCTAAGATTTTTTTCATACTTAGCTGTTCTCAAACAATATTCGTTGCTTATGTACACTCTCTGCTTCCAAGTTTGGAGCCAAAGTGTCTTTAGGTCCAAACTTAGCTTGTTCATGTTTAGACCGAATGAAAACAACTTGTTTAAGTCAAACAGAGTTTTATTCATAACTTTTACCATACTAAAGCAACTCATAGCTAACGAAATTAAAAATGAAATTTTGTTCATAATTCCTCTATAGCAACTCATAGCCAAATAAGCACTAAATAGACTGCAATATGTAATTGATAAGTAATTCGACTACTTACTTGTGTATTCAAAGGCAATGGCACTAGGTTCCCATCCAAGTCTATTAGGGGATGAACTCCAATTGCAACTATCATAACTTCATCTAGTCTATTTCAATTCGGGCCGAGCTTTCCATTCATCGAATTGTACATGTTGCCAAGAACTTTTCTCAAGACTAGCTCACCAGAACTCGTGCATGTACCTTCGTATTACAACTCTTCGTTTGCAAGCTTCATCAATGCTTTCTTTCCTTGTTCTTTGGCAAAGTCAAACTCCTTTGCTAGGGCATCATCGTTACCCCTTTCCTCATCCCAAGAAGTTCTATTGGTTGGCATTCCTGCATCGAGAGGAATGTCAGCCTTTATTCCATAATCCAATGATTACAGGGTTTCTCTATTTGACCTTTTAAGTGTAGTTTGGTACGCCTAAGGCACGTTCGACAGTTCTTATGGTCACTCGCCTTTCTATTTCTTAAGGGTTTTCTTAATCCTTCGAGATAATTTTGCTCGAGACCTCCGCTTGCCCATTAGTTTATGGATAAACTAGAAAGGATTAGTAATTTCCAATGCACAGAAAGCTATGAACTCGTTGGAGAATGGATTACCAAATCTTCATAATGCTAGTACTCCATACAAACGTCTCAAGTTAGGGCGGTTAGCTTAGGGTTGGCGTCATGTTGCACATTAATCGTTGTGCATCTATCATATATTCGGCAGAATTGTAGGGCACCCTCTCGTGGTACAACTGACCAGTTATCTACTCAACCTTAGTACTCTGCACCCTTAAGTGGCGCATCTGAACAGGGCCATTATTATCCTTAAAGTATTGCTTGGTGAGCTATGGTTCTTCCACCAATGTTGTTTCCACATATCCTCTCGTGGATCTCATAGAGAAACTTTTACACCATCACGTGGTGCCCATGTCGGTCATGGTTTCGTGCTCTTCCTTTTTATCATTAGGAATTGTTCCTTCTCCAAGGTACTTCACGATACGATCCTTCTAGCTTGGTTCTAAATCCAAGTCTGTTGAACCTGTGCAGGCACTTTGCTCGAGCTCATTTGCTGCACACAAAACTTCTCAAGTTTATCCCATTAGCATCTAGTTGCCTACGCATAAGCATCCATCTTTTCACACCGAGCAGCACATTCGTCGATAGTTGGTTGACGGCCACTATGAGCCATAATAGACTCTTAATCTTCAGAATCATGGCAATTCATAGCCCAACAAGCAAAGTCTTGTACTTGGCTAAGTTGGTTTGAGACACTAAAAACAAATCGAGCTGCTTGCCCAACTTGCCACCTCTTGTAATAGATCGGCATTTGTCCGTTCTCCTTTATTCGTAGGAGTGAAATATTGACTATATCTTTGAATGTAACTAAGTACAGCAACAAGGATTCACAAGGAGATATTTTCGAAGGCTTGTTCACGTTTAGCTCCCCCATTCTTTCCTCTACCTCTTTTTCAGCAACTAGAAGTGATAAGCATGTTAAAGGATGCTGCCATTCCAGCAAGCTCTAGAACTCCCTTCCCTATTTTTGAGCTCTCTTGCTTCCGTAGTGTTGAGATCTGGTCGGGATTTGCCTCTATCCTCCAACTAATCCAAGAACTCTCTTGTGCTATCCCCAAACGCACAATCCGAAGTATTGAGTTTCAACCTCTACCGACTTTTTTGGACCTTGTTCGTGATCCAAATTTGCTGCCCTCTCGTGGCCGTTTGATGATATCTTTATAATGCGTAAAAAAAAAACTCATCCTCATGTTCCCTTCTATTTGGCACATACTCCTTCTCTTTCATAAGATTGGTGCTCGGCCTGAACCACCTTCTTCGTGGGATTCTTTGGTTGATCAGTGTGCGATTTTCTTTCTTCTTTGAGGACCTCGGCCTCCTCTATGGCATACTACTGCATCCTCTCCATTTATTCGGCAAGAAATTCTGTTGGATTCATCGTAAGGGACTCACATAACTTTTCTACCATTGGTAGGTTTGTCATGAAGGTTGTTAATGCAAATTCCTCACTACAAACTTCAATCTCGTTGAAGGTTTCTTATCTTTTTGTGTACTTTGAGATAATTTTTTAGCTCTCCGAGATTGCCGAGCAAATTCAGACTGCTCTTCCGCAATCCTCTAGCAGATTCATACTGCTGTCCAAGATTTCCTAGCAGATTCAGATTGTTCTATCATGATTGCCGAGCAGATTCAGAATGCTCTCCCACGATGGCCAAGTAGATTCAAACTGCTCTCCCGCGATCCCATTCAGATTTGTACTGCTCTCTGGGATTGCCTAGCAGATTCGGACTGCTCTCGCACGATTGCCGAGAAGATTCAGGCTGCTCTCCCGCGACCCCCTAGCAGATTCGTACTGCTATTCGGGATCGTCTAGCACATTCAAACTGCTCTTCAGTTTTCCTTGTTTAGCGATCCCTGAATATGCTCTCCAAGATTGATTAACACAATCTTTCCCTCATGTTTCTAGGGTTTCCTCCTTGTCGCACGATTTCGTTCATATGTATCCTGCGTTGCTTTCTTCATAGCATTAAATGCACATGGCATTTTTTATCTATCGTCACCTTCACATGGTGGTTTTGTGCTTTGATTCTGATATTGTTGATCTTCTTTAGATTTTTGTTTCCCACAGACGACGCCAATTGTAGAGGGGAAAAATCCGGCTATGCTATTTCCACGCCTCTATGAGATCAACAATATGCACTCTTCGCCGGATCCCCAGCCTTGCAAGACAATAAATGCTTAAGTTAGTAATGACGTAATGTGTTACTAAATAAGCCAAATTCACACAATGCATACAACTACGAGATATAGTGTACCTATCTTGATGGCTATGAGGTCTTATTTATAGGTGTAGGTTACTTGTTTACCAAGGGTCCTCGTTGCCCAAGGATCTTATTCTCATTAGGAATCCTTTCCTTTATGGGACTTGTTCCATATAGCAATATAATTTTTATTCTCCAAGGATTCTAATCACATTAGGAATCCTTGCCCATATCAAAATCCTCTTCCAATATGAAAACTTAATGGCAATCCCTTTAGTCATGGGATTCTTTCCTATCACGTAGGATCTATAATCTAGAACCTTCTTGAATAATCTACCGCCCCCTTCACTTGTTCGATGCTACTCCTGTGCACCCACTTGTGGTGCTATCGACCAATACCACCATCATAAGGTGTCATCCTAACCGTGCATGTGGCACACATTGATCTGCAATATCTGGAGGCACCCTCATGTGGACCCTCCAAATTGAGCCACCCTCACGTGGTATTCAGACTGAGCACGTGGTTCGAATGTGATTAGGCTTGCTCCTATGTAATTGGATTTTACCCACTCCAGTGACCAACAAATTTGAAATGGAGGGAGTACCACTTTCTAGTATAAATATAAAAAAAAAAGAAAAGGAAATGACGTTTTCACTCCTTTTATGACTTCGCATAGTAATATATCCCGTTGATTGTAGGGAAAAAATGTCATAAATTCATTAATCCCTTTAACCATGTCTTGGTCCCCATGTATTGGTCAAGTTGGCCACCTTTGTATTCTCTTAATTATTTTAGGAGGTTGAGTTTGACCACAAAAGAGAAAAGAAAAGAAAAGAAAAGGAAAAAAAAAACAGATCGATTGTTTTCTTGTATACTTGGCTTTGGGTTTGATGTAAAAAGGAGGGTTTTGTTTTTTTATCTGATCCGAATTGTATTCAGATTCTTGGATTTAGACTATCGGATCTAGGGATGCAAATGAGTCGAATCGAGCTGAGTTTTAGAGTGTTTAGGTTCGTTCATTAAGTTTTTAAGCGAACTCGAGCTGACCGTGTCGTTCCGAGTCAAAATTATATTTATAATAACTAAGAATTAACTACTTGTGGACGTTCGTTCGGGCTGCCCACACAAGTAGTTTTAGAGTGTTTGTGAAAAAGGGCGATCCGGGAAAAAAAAGGAAAATTTAGAGTCGCCACACGGGGTTTAATTTTGGAAAATATCAGGTACCCGAGAAACCGTTTAGAAAAATAATGACTCTTATACCGCTCAAAAAGGGTTTGATCTGCGAAAAATAGAGATTTGGGTTTGAGAGCCAGGTTACTCGCGGGGAAGGTTTTGTTCAAAAAAAATGCACCCCGCGTGCCCCGAATTTTCCGGTCTCTTCGAAACATTTGTGGGATTATTCTTTGAAAAGATTTTAATGAAAACCTTATTTCACATAAACAATATATAAGAAAATAACAAGCTTAAAAGAGACAGATAATAACGATAAATCACATAATCAAGTATATAAATGCAAGAAAGTTAAGGGGGGGTTTAAATGCGAAAATAGAAAATAAAGGGGGTCAAGTGCAATTTGACCCACTGGCTTTTACCAAAAAAAAAAAAAGGAGTATCGGGTCGCTGGAAACAGTGTGCAAAAATGTTTTCCAGTGATGTCGTACGGCATCAAAAACTATGTCGCACGGTGCATTTTGGGCGCCGTACGGTGTCTCTGTAAACTATATTTTTCAAAAAAATCTTCATTTTATCCGATTGAAACCAAACTCCATTTTTGGTGTAAAAAACCATGTTATTTTAATGATCAAGACAAGTTTTAAAAAAAATGATTTTAACGAATAAATGTACCTCATTTTTTCTTTTAGGGACGGCATCCCGCGACAATAGACGATGTCGCGCGATACTTGCCCGAGAGGCTTGAACTTTATTGAAATGTCTCCGTTTGGACAAAAGGAAGAGCTATGGAGCCCTCCTCGAGCCCGATGGAGATTCCCCTCAGAAGATTATCGTGATTTGAAAATGAACTTTTATACCTTGAAAAAGAACCGAACGGATTAGATTGGATGATTACGAGGAATGGACACTGGACTTCTGGGTTTGTATATAGGAGAGGCTTGAATTGTGAGTGAATAAAAGTATAGCAACGGGTTTTTGAAGGGGGTAGCGATATCACTGGAATTTTTCAACTGATTTGTACGGGAGGGATTCGGGTTTCTCTTTTTGGTATCATCTGATCGATCCTCTTGAAACCGTTCGCCGGTGTTGGTTTATAAAGGGGAGGGTGAGCAAGATTTGTACGCAAAAATGGCAGGCTCATGAGTAGATTCGCTGTATTATGCGAATCGCATCATTGTTCTGAGCTGCTGGAGTAACCCGGGAATCCCGTTGATGGGACAAGGGTGCCGTACGGCGTCAAAGGTGTGTCGTACGGTGCACATTGCAACACCGCACGGTGCAAATAAAATTTCAAGCTGTACGGTTATGGGTTGCGGGCTGTACGATTCAGGTAGGGTTGGGGTTTTGGCTCGTTTGATTCATCCGACTCAAGCAACTGTCCCAAGGTACATGTTGCGTGTTCTTTTCATCATTGGGGATGCATAAGTCACCAAAATTGGGGTGTCTACACTACTACTCCAGAGAATAGTGGCTAAGTCCGAGTATCGATCCACGGAGATAGATTGGCTGAGTTAGGATAGATTCGATTGGCTTTCAATTTAATTCAGAAAAGATTGATTGATTGGTTTTAATTTTGCGAACGATTAAACTAAGCAGAGCAGTAAGTAAATTGCCGTAGAGGACTTAGAAAAATTTGCGAAAAACAATTGTCGTAGAGGACTTAGTAATACCGTAGAGGGTTTAGCAATATCATACCGTAGAAGTAAATGGGCATCTTTTGAAAGTGGTTGAACAAGCAGGGGGGAAGTGCAATTTTTGGAAGGAACCAAGCAGGCGTGCCGTACGGTGTACTAATGTACACCGTACGATGTAGATATTCTCGCCGCACGGTGTAAGTGGAATTGTTGCCGAGATTGGTTCGAAACCGCCAAGACCTTCCGATTTTCACCCTTCTTATTCAAAATACTCCGATCGGTTACTCTCCTTAGTGAAAATCGACTCTTCCCATTTGTCCGAAACTATCTTCTTCCTCCTAAAATTCTCGCTTGAAATCTTGCGATTTAAACTCATGGCGAGTCCGAGCGATAGATCGTCGCCGCCGTTATCCGGTGAGGAGGGTCCATCATCGGTTCAAAGAGGAAAGGCCGTAGTGACCCAATCGACCATGGGTGACTCGTCTTTGACTGAAATTGCTGCGGCTATGGTGGGTTCTGATGGTACCAAGCACTGTGCGGTGTCGATTGAAGCATCCCGTACGGCAGAGCCGAGCGCTGGGGAACTGTTCAGTGCGGTGCCGAGAGAGGGGGAATCAATGACCCCATCGACTGGGGGTGTCGCAACTTCGCTGATTCCCAGTCTGGTAGGCCCGGTTGGAGCAAGTATTAGTGGTGATGGGCATTGTACGGTGCCGATTGGGGGTGAACTACCCCGTACGGCTGAGGTAGGTGACGAAACACCATATGTGGCAGTTGCTGGAGGCATTTCGACGAGCATGGGTGAGACCTCCGGTCCTATTGGTGGTGACTCGAGCACCGTGGTTGGTCTAAGCAGTGGTGGTTCAACTCCGGCGAGTGGTGTTGGTGACGATCGGCCTACAGAAGGCAGTAGTGTTGCCATGCAGGGTGGCGAGAGCGTTTCTGATCCCATGGAGGTTGATGTGCCGGGCATGGGTGCACAGGTTTCGGAAGTGGAGATGGATATTGGAGGTGTGCACGTCATGGTTGAGCAGAGACCCACCGGGGAGGGTGTAGGTACTGGTTCTCCAGAGACTTTGGTGCCCAGTGACCTTCTGAATGCTTCTTTGGTTACTGAGGTGCCCATTGGTAGAGAGCAGACGTCAGTTGTCATCCTAGTGGTCAGGAGGGACTTGGGGAAGGAGAAAGTGATAGTGGAGGAGGCTCAAGACTCGAGCAGTGGGGGTGAGGAGATGGAGGTTGGGGCTTCAGACCCACCAGTTGTTCCTGCTGTAGTTGGTTCTTCCCGGACTCTAGGTTATACTTTCGCTGATACACTGGAGGGAGTGAGGGACAAGGACTTGGCGCGGACCCTTCAGGAGGATCCGACTTTTGCTGAGGCTCTAGCTGAGGAGGGAGTGCCTGAGCACGTTCAAGATATACTTCTTGACGAGAGACAGAGAGAGGCTGATGCTGAGGCTGCAGGAGAGGGAGCGCCTTTATCTCTGGTGGCAGAGGTGGAGAGGGCTCAAAGGGTGAGGTGCCCGAGGTGGTGGTGGCGACAGAGGCCAGGTCGCCCGGGCGGCTGACAGAGGTGGTGGCAGCGACAGAGGTCGAGGTGCCCGAGGGGCTGACAGAGGCGGTGGAGCCGAAGCTGGTAGTGTTGGTGCAGGCAGGGCTGCGAGAGGTGCTAGAAGAGGAGTTGGTGGACCTAGCAGAGGAAGAGGGCATAGAGCCGGTCGTAGCCCTTCTCCTGGCAGAGGGAGTTCTCAGGTAATCTTCATGCTTTGTTATTTGAACTGCGCACTTTTAAACTTGTATATCAACCTTGTATACTGATGGAATTGATTTGCTTTGTGCAGAGCATGTCCCCACCTCCGAGGACTGAGCGCAGGAGGCCGTTATGAAGCAAGCTGGAGGAGGTCCTGCGACTCCTCCTTTTGACAGAGTTCTTCGAGGCCGCCAGCCCTCTGTTGAGAGACCGGGAGGTAGTGCACCGGGGAGTTCAGCTCCACCGTCCCGGTGGTCTTCCAGGGAGGCAGAGAGTAGTGAGGAGGATGACACGGGTCCTTCTGAGTCCGAGGAGCTCAGGCCACGTTCGCGGAAGAGGCCTCGTGCTTGAGTGGGTAGGATAGGCCTTTGTGCCTGCTTTTTGATTTGGGCGCCTGTTTGCCCGTTCTTTTATTTCTTTTACATGGATACGGTCTGCGTGCCGTAGTAGTAGTTTTGATGATGTCGGGCCTGTTTTGCCCTTGGATAGATGCACTTTATTACTTATGATATGGGTATCGGTTTGGTTTTCATAAAAAACTTGCATTTTCGTTATGTAAAATGACTTACATTAGCAAAGACTTGAATCTTAAAAACCAAACCTAGCACTGGGAAGGTATGACACGAGACACTGTGGGGAAATGAAATGTACTTGAGTTTGAAACTAGGAAAGACATGTGATGAGAGAGGGAAGTTTAGAGTGAAAATGCCCTGTAGCTTGATGTTTTGACTTGATTGATCCAACAAATCCCGAATATATGCAACAATGCTTGCAAAACCAAGTAAATCTCGAAAAAACATAATCCGGTGTGCCGGGACTTGACTTTTGGTATTCCCGAGCCTTCCAAGTGAACGAAGATTGGTCCAACCCCTGAAACACACTTGATACACTTTTCTTGAGTTTGAAAATGCATGGCACGCCCTTGCTTGAAGTGAATATCCCAAAAAGTTGCGAAAAAGTTGCAAAATTTCTCCCGAGGCTCCGTATCCGGGGTTTTCGGCGCATCTGTCCATTGAGACATCTTTGAAAGCGTGGAACAGTCCTTCTATTAAGCCTTTGATACTCATTTTGGGTTGTATGTACAAGAAAAATGGCTAAAAGAAGATCGGAATGGGTCCCGGAAGGCCAAAATTGGAATTTTGGTCGAGAAATAGCCAAGTACGGCGTAGGAATTTGCACCGCACGATGCTAATATGGTGTCGTACGACACTGACTTTTGATGCCCCACTTCTGACGTTGTTTTCTGTAATTCTGATTCCTTGTTTCATCTTCCCAATGCATGTTTGCACGTCCCATAACCTTGAAAGGCTGAACCAAAGTCTATCTTGGGGAAGTTTACAAATTTTTGCCTTATCCTCACGTTCTTCCATGCTGCACACTTCTCGAGGCGGGCGTTTTTCAAGATTTTCGGACTTTTTTTCCCTTGAATGCTTATAAATAGCATTGTTTCTACAGCATATTCATCCTGGAAATCGCATTCCTCATCTCTCTCCATACCCCTTAAAATGGCCGTTAGTATTTCAGCTTTGGTTCGTCCCTTGCTTGACGAGCTTGACGGCCTAGGTTGGTTGAACTTTCGGGATCATAGGTTGGCATCTATGTGTTACATTCGGGATGTAACCATACGTCTTGAGTTGCTCCATGCTGCTGTCCGTTTCTGGGATCCTGAAGTGCATATGTTTTGCTTCGGCCTTCAAGAGTTGTGTCCCACGGTGGAAGAGTTCCATGCGTACCTCGGAGGTTTCGATCTGGAGACTTCTGTTATTCCTCTTCAGGGAGTGAATTATGCTGATGTGTTGTCCTCAAAGCTAGGCTTGAGTAAAAATGCGGCAAGGTCCATGATCCAGGGAGGCGTGCTCAACATTCTGCGGTTGATCAACCAGTTTCGACCTGAAGGCTTTGCGTTGTGTCTCGTTATTCTTGCGGCGTTCCTGTTTGTTCGTTCAGACAATCAGGCAAGTACAACACTGGTGGGATTGGGTAAACAGATTGAGGAGTGCAAAGACGTAGCTCCAATGGTTCTGGCTGAGACTTTGATGGGTTTGGATGGAGTCCACGTTGGGCGGACCAATGCTTTTGAAGGCAGTGCTTTGCTCTTACATGTATGTTTCTCACTCAGCTCTCCTTTTCTGGTTTATCTCTCGTTCTTTTTTTTACCTCAACACTCGGGTTTGGGCTTTCTATGGCTCCTTACTTGTCTTTTCTCTCGTGCAGACTTGGCTTTGTGATAAGGTTGCCCTTCTGGAGGCGGTGCCGCGGAATTGGATCCATGAGACTCAAGGCTCTGTTCAGAGGGAGTACCGGGAGTTTCACAGGAGTGTTCCCGGTTGGGTTCAGGTGCTTTCCCAGCTTAAAGAGGACACAATTCTTGGTGTTTGAACTGGATGGATCGTCCGACCATGATGGTGAGCAATATGGGACGTCATAGGATTGTCTTGGTAGGTCTAACTTGCTGGACCTTTCACATTCCTTATCGCATCCTTCGTCAGCTTGGTGCTGGTCAAGCAATGCCACTTGTGAATCCTGAAAACTTCGTCATGCCAAATTTCAACCATGCAACTATCCAGGCTTATCAGCGTACTTGGAGGGAGCGTATGACTGTTCCCAAATATCAGCATCCCAGCATTGTGCTTCCGGGGTGTTATAAGAGATGGTTGGTACAAGAAATTGAAGCAAGAGAAAATAGGAATCAAAATTGACATGTGCTTTAGTCTTAATGTACTCGAAATAAATTGCAGACCCATGACATGTTTCATGTGGGCCGATGTTTTGCTTTTTGTTGTTTCGTTGTGAAAGATTCATGCTCAGCCATGTAATCGAAGATATCAGTCTGAATAAAAGTGAATTGTGAGAGTTTTCCGCTTTGATTCTCATTGATTGTGATTGTAAGCGTGAATGACGGCTATGGATCAGCTCAAGTTATTCATAAAAAAGGTTGCGACCGGTCCCCAATGTGATGATGCCTACGTATCCTTAAAAGGAATCAGGTCACGATGTAGTTTGTGCATACAATTTTGGCTAGGGTTCACTCGAGTATTTTCACCCTCCTTTTGTGCTCTAATTTTTGCCTAGTAAAGCCCTTCCGGGTTTTCGGTCTAGCGAACTCTTCTGATTTATTTGTCTTGAATTTTGCCTAAGCCGCCTGACGTGGGTTTTCGACTTAGCAGACTTGCTCTAATTTTTGCTTGGCACTGCCCTCCCTTGCGATTTTCAGTCCAACGAGCTTCTCTCAGGAGTAGTATCGCTTGAGCTGATCCATGTTTACCAATGTACAGAATTCATTGCCCTCGAGATCGATGAGCTGAGTTGCGCTTCCAGACAAGATCTTGTTGATGATGTATGGCCATGCCCACTTTGGCCGAAATTTCCCGCGAGGATCGAAAACTGGAGCCCGGATCTCCTTCAGAACCATATCTCCTTCTTGTAAATTCTTGGATTTGACTTTCTTGTTAAAAGCGCGTGCGATTCGGCTTTGATACCCTTGAACATGATAGAAGGCCTTGAGCCTTCTCTCGTCGAATATCATGAGTTCTTCAAATCTCGCGTTCTGCCATTCAGCTTCCTTGATGTCAGCTTCTATCAAGACTCTCAGTGATGGTACCTCAAGTTCAATGGGGAGAACGGCTTCCATACCGTAAACCAAGGAATAGGATGTTACCCCTGTCGGAGTACGGATAGATGTCTTGTTTCCCCAAAGTGCTAACGGTAGCTATTCATGCCAATTTCTTGCAGACCGAATGGTTCTTTCTAGTATCGACTTGATGGTTTTGTTGGCAGCTTCTACGGCTCCATTGGTTTGTGGCCGGTAGACAGTTGACTTATGGACCTGGATCCCAAAATCTTCAAGAACTTCTGCGGATCTACCCTTGAAGTGAACACCATTATCAGACACAAAAGTGTGAGGCACACCATATCGGTAAACAATGTTCTGCTTGATGAAATGGGCGACCTGAATCGCTGTGAGAGTAGTGTAGGAGGCAACTTCAACCCCTTGGTGAAATAATCGATAGCGACTATAATGAATTTGTTCCTATTTGAAGTAGCCGGAGTGATTTTGCCGATGACGTCGATGCCCTAGGTAGAGAAAGACCAGGGTGAAGTCATAGAATGCAACTCTGAGATTGGCATGAATCTGACATTTGTGACACCGTCTCGCATACTCAATGCACTCGGATTCCATATTAGACCAGAAATACCCTTGTCTCAAAATCTTCTTGGCGAGCATCGTTCCGTTCATGTGAGGGCCACAGACTCCATTGTGTATATCTTCCATGATTCTGGTTGCTTCTTCGCCGTTCACACACAACTTGTGCATTCCGCAGTGGGATCTTCGGTACAGCCTGCCCTCGCAGATAATGTAGTGAGAAGCTAGCTTCCGGAGAGCGATCTAATCCTTCTTGTCAGTTCCAATCGGATATTCTCCTTTCTCAATGAAGTTCCAGATGTCGTTGTGGACACCCCACAAAAATCCAGCGAATGGTTTTGAAAATAAGATTAAGATTTTGGAGTAGCCACCCGGGTTTAAGGACCGTACCCGAGAAACCAGTTTGAAATGACTCTTTTGCCCTTGTTTTGGAAAAAGCTTTTACCGGCACACCGTTACCAAGATTTCTCAGGTTCGGGAGCTAAGTTACGAGGGGGGAAGGTTTTTAAGGCACCCCCCTCGCCCGGTTATGGAAACCGGTCTCTACTAAGTAGTTAAGGGATTTTTAGAAAACATTCATTTCTTAAACTCAAACATGTAAACAAAATAAAGGAAGCAAACATGAAGATAATCACAATTTATCATATGAAAGTGTATGCTTGTGGATATGTGGATGACATGACATGATGGTGAAATGACATGAATGACCGAAAGAACAACTACAAACTGTATATACAATGGAACAAAATCTTTTAGGCACCCTTTTCGTAAAATCAAATCTGATCCTTCTATTTTCTTTCAAGCACCTGAAGGAGTGCTTCAGGCGCCTGAAGTACAACTTCAGGCGCCTGAAAGAGAGCATTAGGCGCCTGAAAAGGGCTTCAGGCGCCGGAAAAGGGCTTCAGGCGCCTGAAAAGGGCTTCAGGCGCCTGAAGCTACTACTTCAGGTGCCAGAAGCTACTGCTTCAGGTGCTTGCTCAAATCCACTTTCAACTCTGTTTTGCTTTTGATACTGATGGGAAAATGGTGTTAACTCACTGTTGCAAGGAAAACAAGCTTGAAAACTTCATTTAATGGCTCATTTGCACCATAAAACACCATTTAGACCTTACAAAACATGCTTTTCATCCATTCAAAAAGTAAAACAGAGGCTTTTCAATTCATTCATGCAAAGCAAATGACTTCTAATAGGGAATTTGAGATAAATGGATGGTTTTGACCCTATAAATGATCATTTACTTCCTTGAAAACATGATTTTTCACCTTTTAAAGTAGAAAACAGAAGGTGTACAGTTTGTTTTTGGAGTTTAAATCACCATCAGCATAGCTATAGACCAAAACAAAGCATTTTAAGACAGAATGAGGCGAAAATGAACAGAGCCTGAAGCTACTGCTTCAGGTGTCGAGCAAAAATGTTCTTTTGATGTGTTTAAGTCATGGTTAGCCCATTATTGGTATCAAGAACCAACATGGACCTACTGACTTCCCTCAATAAGAACTTTGCCACATTGATTTGGTAGAACCACTACCTTTTTAAGCTTGAAATGGATGATTGAACTTTGAGAATAGGTTTTTGGGTGGATGATGGAGGTTGGGATCAGATTATAAACTAATTTTGGGAGATTTCTTGAAAGGGAAATGGCAAAACTCAAGTGAAATGGGTTTTTTTGGTGGAATGTAAGTGGGTTGGAGGTGATTTTGGACTTTTTTTGTGGTTTTTATGAGAGAGAAATGGCTGGGTTTTGTGTATTTGTTTCAGAAAATGGAGGAACCCTTTCAAATGAGGGGTGTGGGGGTTTAAAAAAGGCTCCAAAGGTTGGTTTAGGTCAGCTAGGGGCCATTTTAGGGGTCTATTTAGGCCTAGACGCTCCTCCCTTGCAGAATCAGCCAAAATCGCACCATAATCATTACATCCCACTCAAAATTTAGAAATTCTGGAAAAATGCTTCAAGCGCCTGAAGCAGCCCTTCAGGCGCCTAAAGCAGCCCTTTAGGTGCCTGAAGGGAAGGCTTCAGGTGCATGAAATGGGTTCAGGCGCCTGAAGGGTGGTGCTTCAGGTGCATGGGCAAGGTTCAGGCGCCTAAAGGTTATGCTTCAGGTGCATGAGCAAGGTTCAGGCGCCTAAAGGTTATGCTTCAGGTGCATGAGAAAGGTTTAGGCGCCTGAAGGAAGGTGCTTCAGGCACATGCAGATGGGCTTCAGGTGCATGGAATGGGTTCAATGGTTTCTTTTGGTTTTTGGTTTGGAAGTGTTTTGGTAGGGTTTTGGATAGATTTCAATCATCCCTTTTAAGCTCTAAAAAGTGTTTGAAAGTTCATTTTCATCATCGGGAATGCTACAGATTTTCGTAGGCCCAAATTGCGGTGTCTACAGTCGTGGTACCAAGGAATACCATCGTCAGGCTCATCAATAGCCATGATGTACTCATAAACGGTCTTGTCCCTTTGTTCAATCATAATTGGTCGAAGCTTGATTCTGTTAGGTATCTCCACCATTGAAGCTAATGTTGCCAAGGCATCGGCAAATCGGTTGTTTAATCTGGGCACATGAGTGAAAGTGACAACTTGGAATCGATGGATCAGATCGTCAAGGTCCTTATGGTAAGGTTTTAACTTGTCTTCCTTGACCTTCCAGTCGTCGTTTGTTTGTGAAACCACCAAGTTGGAATCTCCAATCACTTCCAACCTTTTGGCACCGATTTCGAGGGCAGCTTCCATCCCTACGATACATGCTTCGTATTTAGATTGATTGTTGGTGACCTCAAAGTTTAGTTTGAAAGCAAGAGGGATGTGTGACCCTTCCGGTGAGATAATCAAGACTCCAATCCCAAATCCTTTTTGGTTAGCAGCCCCATTAAAGTATAGAAATCATACATCATTGGTTGTGGTCATGACATTTTCATCGGGAAATTCAAACCCCACATCTTCTAGACCTTTTACCGGATGATCGGCTAGAAATTCAGCAACAGCTCTTCCTTTCACAGACTTCCGGGTTACGTACTCGAAGTCGAATTAAGCTAACAGAAGAAACCAGCGTGCCAATTACCCGTGAGTGCTGGTTTCTCAAACAGGTATTTGAGAGGGTCCATTCGAGAAATCAGCCTTACCGAGTAGGCTAACATGTAGTGTCTCAATTTCTTGGAAGCCCATATCAAAGCCTAGCAAACCTTCTCCAGGGAGGTGTACCGTTCCTCGCATCCTGCCATTTTCTTGCTAATGTAATAGACTGCTTTCTCACTTCCACCTTCACCTTCTTGTGCGTGCATGCATCCCATTGCTGATGAGGTAACAGACAAGTACATAATGAGGGGTTGCCCCGGTATTAGTGGCATCAGCACTGGAGGTTTCTGGAGATAATTCTTGATGGCTTCAAAAGCTTTCTGGCATCTGTCGTCCCATTTGAATGGCACACCCTTTTTGAGTAATCAAAACATCGGCTCGCAAGTTGAGGTTAACTTGGCGATGAATCTGCTGATAAACTGAATTTTCCCGAGAAAGCTTCGCACTTCCTTTTCCCTCTGCGGTGGCTCCATTTCGAGAATAGCCTTGATTTTGGAGGGATCTATCTCAATTCCTCGCGTAGTGATCATGAATCCCAACATCTTTCCAGCTGTGACTCCAGATGTGCATTTCTTAGGATTGAGACGCAACCGGTACTGGCGAATCCTTTCGAAGAATTTTTCGAGGGCAGGTAAGTGCCCTTCCCTTTCCTTGGCTTTGACAATCATGTCATCTACGTAAACTTCGACTTCTTTGTGGATCATGTCATGTAGCAACGTTGTGGCCGCCCTTTGATAAGTTGACCCGGAATTTTTCAGTCCAAAGGGCATGACCCTATAACAATAAGTGCCCCACTCTGTGGTGAAAGTAGTTTTCTCGTGGTCTTCGGGAGCCATGAGAATTTGGTTGTATCCTGAGAAACCATCCATGAAAGAAAGAAGCGCATGCCCTGCAGTATTGTCCACAAGTACGTCTATGTGTGGCAATGGGAAATCGTCTTTAGGGGTGGCCTTTTTTAAGCCACTGAAGTCTACACAGACTCGAATCTTTCCATTTTTCTTGGGGACAGGAACGATGATTGCAACCCACTGAGGGTATTCTGTTACCATCAGGAACCCATCGTCTATCTGCCTCTGAATTTCCTTCTTGATTTCCAACACCCAGTCTGGCCTCATTTTCCTCAACTTCTGCTTGACAGGCTTTGCATCCGAATAAAGCGGGATTCGATGCTCTACAATCTCGAGGTCAATACCAGGCATATCTGCGTGTGACCATGCAAAAACATCCTCGAATTCTTTCAGGAGATCCGAGTGGGCTTTGAACTCTTCGGGAGATAGTTCGGAACCAATTTGAACCATGCGCGGATTGCTTTCATCTCTCAAATTTATAGAAATAATTTCTTCTTTTATAGGCTGAGCATGCCTTTCGTCTTCCCTTCTGATTAGAGATCGAAGTTCTTCTGGAATTTCTTCCTCGAACTCAATCCCTTCATCGTCGGGGTCAACGCAAATTATTTCGGATACAACAAGATAAGCAAAGTCTAGTTCATTAACAAAAGTGCAATTTTTATAAATTCCATTGGCATCCACAATGAGTACAGGTACAAATCTGCATCCAAATGAAATCTCCAAGGGCATCTAGGCTCAAAAGATCATCGACTCTACTTCAAATCGAAGCTTCAAATCATCAGCTCTACTTCCTTCAAATCAAATCAAAGAGCATTGCAGCAGGCTCGCCTTCTTCTACACCTATCAAACTCTTTTCCCCAAACAGCGATTGAAGATTCTCTGAGTCGATAGTTTCGATCCAGTCAACTCGGAGTGCCTTAACCAGCTCTTCCCTCTTCTCGGCTTCATCGTCACTGTCCCAAGTATCGTTTGCAAAGATTTCGAAGCCTGGCAGCTTAGTCTTTGTTTCCCTGTCCCAGAATGGTTCCGGTTCCCCTTGATAGATAGCTTTTGGAGCCTTCACAAACTGAATAGGCTTCTTCTTGGCACCAGCTTGCATCTTCTTTCCTTTTCTTGGTTCGCCGTTAGTTGACTCGTAACCGAGACCGAAGCGATGGTTATTTGTCGAAAACTCGGGGAACTCAGCCATCCCCTGATTGTTCAAACCTAACCCCAGGCCGGGCAAGTATTCCATCTTTCTCATTATTTGTAGAGCAGTTGAGCTTACTGAGAAGTCCTTATCCATTTTGACAGTAGGATTGATCCTGAAGTATCAAAAGAGAAGCCACCGAGAGTGACATCTTCTTCTCCATGAGCGATTTCAAGTAGTGGTGCATTGTCAGGGACATGGGGACGGATTCCTGAATCTCCATGAATGGTTAAAGTTCCCGTAGCCAGACCGAGTTGGACTTTCTGGTGTAGAGAAGAAGGGACCGCCATGATATTTGGTCAATGGAGCCAAGGCCTGCCCAGCAACAGGTTAAAAGATGAGGGAATGTCGAGTACGTGGAACTCGATATCTGTTTTGAAGTCTTCAATCACCACTTCCACTTGGATTATCCCAACTACATCTTTGCGCGTGTTGTCATATGCGCGCACTCCGAGGTTAGAAGGCTAGAAGTCTTTGTTCTTGAAACCCAAGCAGTAAGCTGTCCGTAGAGGACACACGTTCAGAGTGGATCCGTTGTCAAGTAGAACAACTGGGACCCATTTTCCCATGCACTTGAGAGTGATGTGCAAAGGTTTGTTATGACAAGCTCCTTTTGGGGGTAAATCTTTCTCAGTAAAGACAACAACTTGCTTTACGCGAGCTAGAGTGAGTAGTGCCACCATGGTTTCCGGGGGAGTATCAGGTGGTACTTCCATGTTGTATAGAGTTTTGATCAGCTTTTGACGATGTTCCCGGGAGGAAGAGAGCAAGCCCCAGATTGAGACTGACGCTGGAGTTCTTTTAAACAACTTCTGAACCAAGTCTTCTGCTGTTGCTCGGTTCCTTTGAGGCGGTTGAGTAGTAACTTCTAGCTGAACCGGAGATGAATTTTCCTGGACGGGATCGTCCTCGACGAATTTTTCTGGCTGAGTTTGGTGTGGAATGTTTCTTTGAAGGTTGGCCGGCTAGTAGATTCGGCCGCTTCTCGTTACCTGGTTGACTGTGTCCTACCAGAGTTGCTGGTTTTCACCCCAGAAATCTTCAAATCCTTCACTGACTTTGCGCTTCCCAGCTTTGATGGCTTCCCTCTTCTGTTTTTCATTTTGATCTTCAGACCACAAGTCTATCAGACTGTCTGGAGTTTCCTGACTGCTGATATCAACTATTTTCAACTTTGTCTTCAAATCTGCCACCTCTAATTCTTGCCAGAAAGACTGGTCTAGCATTGATTTATTGACTGTCCACACTTCGTCACTGCCAACTCAGATGTCGATTACCTCATCTTCGTTCCATGTGGTTGCCTGGGGATCTATGACCAGAACCGATATGTTGGAAGCGTGCGGGAATGGCTCTGATGGTCGTGGGAGAGATTCTCCGATAATGTATGCATGAGGGAACCAATCATGATCACTGAAGACGGTTTCGATGGCCTGACGGTTTCCTTTTTCGGGGAGTTGAGATATCGAGTGGCTGTCTGAAGAGTTGTGTTGAAATAAAGCTGGGAGTGAAACTGCGTCCAGAGGGTCAACACATATTTCCATCTCTTCAACTTGGCTGATATTGAGACCTCCCGGTCTGCGAATAACTGGCTTGTCGTGACATTCCGGGACGATGTACTGGTTTGGGTCCCAAGAGATTAGCAAAGAACCGAACAATGTTTGTCGGGAATCCTCCAACTCCTGATTGTTCATAACCCATTCTCCTTGTTTAGCGAGGTCACTCCATTTGGGCTTCCGTTCAAAATTTTTAATGGCATAGATCTCCGGGTCTTCCAGCATTGGTACAAAGGGTTTAGGTTCAGTGATTGGCACGATGTACATGCTTGGATTGAACTGGGTAGGGCTTTGGCCTTTTGAAGTGGAGCTGAAAGACATTTGGTTAATCTGGATGTTTTGTTTGTGGTTAGGCAAGGGATTGGAAATGGTATTGGGCTTTTGCTTGGGAATTGGGATGGTTCCGTCAGCAACAAAGTCTTGGACTATGTGTTTGAGGCAGATACAATTGAAAACTGGAGCCCGGATCTCCTTCAGAACCATATCTCCTTCTTGCAAATCCCTGGACTTGACTTTCTTGTTAAAAGCGCGCGCGATTCAGCGTTGAAACCCTTGAACATGATACAAGGCCTTGAGCCTTCTTTCGTCGAATAGCATGAGTTCTTCGAATCTCGCGTTCTGCCATTCCGCTTCCTCGATGTCAGCTTCTATCATGACCCTCAGAGATGGTACCTCAAGTTCGATAGGGAGAACGGCCTCCATACCGTAGACTAAAGAATAGGGTGTTGCTCCTGTCGGAGTATGGATGGATGTCCGGTATCCCCAAAGTGCTAACGGCAGCTGTTCACGTAGACTGAATGGTTCTCTCTAGTATTGACTTGATGGTTTTGTTGGCAGCTTCTACAGCTCCATTGGTTTTTGGCCGGTAGACAGTTGACTTGTGGACCTGGATCCCAAAATCTTCGAGAACTTCTGCGGCTCCACCCTTGAAGTGAACGCCATTGTCAGACACGAATGCATGAGGTACTCCATACCGGTAAATGATATTTTGCTTGATGAAATGAGCGACCTGAACTGCGGTGAGGGTAGTGTAGGAGGCAGCCTCAACCCACTTGGTGAAGTAATCGATAGCAACTAGGATGAACTTGTTCCCATTTGAAGCAGCTGGGGTGATTTTGCCGATGACGTCGATGCCCCAGGTAGAGAAAGGCCAGGGTGAAGTCATAGAATGTAGTTCTGACGGTGGTATGTGCATGAGATTGGCATGAATCTGACATTTGTGACACCGTCTTGCATACTCAATGCACTCGATTTCCATGGTAGACCAGTAATACCCTTGTCTCAAGATTTTCTTGGCGAGCATGGTTCCGTTCATGTGAGGGCCACAGACTCCGTTGTGTATTTCTTCCATGATTCTAGTTGCTTCTTCGCCGTTCACGCACAACTTGTGCATTCCGCAGTGGGATCTCTTGTACAGCCTGCCCCCGCAGATAATGTAGTGAGAAGCTAGTTTCTGGAGAGCGATCTAGTCCTTCTTGTCAGTTCCAGTCGGATATTCATCTTTCTCGATGAAATTCCAGATGTCGTGATACCAAGGAAGACCATCGTCAGGCTCATCAATAGCCATGACATATTCATAAACGGGCTTCTCCCTTTGTTCAATCATAATTGGTCGGAGCTTGACTCCGTTGGGTATCTCTACCATAGAAGCCAATGTTGCCAAGCCATCGGCGAACCGGTTGTTTAATCTGGGCACATGAGTGAAAGTGACAACCTGGAATCGATGGATCAGATCGTCAAGGTCCTTGTGGTAAGGTTCAATTTGTCTTCCTTGACCTTCCAGTCGCCATTTGCTTGTGAAACCACCAAGTTGGAATCTCCGATCAATTCCAACCTTTTGGCACCGATTTCGAGAGCAATTTCCATCCCTACGATACATGCTTCGTATTCAGACTAGTTGTTGGTGACCTCAAAGTTTAGCTTGAAAGCAGGAGGGATGTGTGATCCTTTGGGTGAGATAAGCAGAATCCCAATCCTGAATCCTTTCTGGTTAGCAGCCCCATCAAAATATAATAACCACACATCATTGGTCGTGGTCATGACGTTTTCATCGGGAAATTCGAAACTCACATCTTCTGGACCTTCTACCGAATGATCAGCCAGAAATTCAGCGACAGCTCTTCCTTTCACAGACTTCCGAGTTACGTACTTGATGTCAAATTCAGCTAATAGGAGCAACCAGCGTGCCAATTTTCCCGTGAGTCTTGGTTTCTCGAACAGGTATTTAAGAGGGTCCATCCGAGAGATCAGCGTCACTGAGTAGGCTAACATGTAGTGTCTCAAATTCTTGGAAGCCCATATCAAAGCCCAGCAAACCTTTTCCAGGGAGGTGTATTGCTGCTCGCATCCTGCCATTTTCTTGCTAATGCAGTAGACTGCTTTCTCACTACCGCCTTCGCCTTCTTGCGCTAGCATGCATCCCATTGCCGATGGGGTAACAGATAAGTACATGATGAGGGGTTGCCCCAGCGTTGGTGGCATCAGTACTGGAGGGCTCTGAAGATACTTTTTGATGGCTTTGAAAGCTTTCTGGCATCCGTCGTCCCATTTGAATGGCACACATTTCTTGAGTAATCGAAACATCGGCTCGCAAGTTGAAGTTAACTTGGCGATGAATCTGCTGATAAACTGAATCTTCCCAAGAAAGCTTCGTACTTCCTTTTTCGTCCGGGGTGGCTCCATTTCGAGAATAGCCTTGATCTTGGAAGGATCTATCTCAATTCCTCGTGTAGTGATCATGAATCCCAACATCTTTCCTGCTGTGACGCCAGACGTGCATTTCTCAGGATTGAGACGCAATCGGTACTTGCGAATTCTTTCGAAGAATTTCCGGAGTGCGGGTAAATGTCCTTCCCTTTTCTTGGCTTTGACAATCATGTCATCTACGTAAACTTCAACTTCTTTGTGGATCATGTCGTGTAGCAATGTTGTAGCCGCCCTCTGATAGGTTGACCCGGCGTTCTTCAGTCCAAAGGGCATGACCCTATAATAGTAAGTCCCCCACTCTATGGTGAAAGTGGTTTTCTCGCGGTCTTCAGGAGCCATGAGAATCTGGTTGTATCCTGAGAAACCATCCATGAAAGAGAAGAGTGCATGCCCTGCGGTATTGTCCACAAGTACATCTATGTGCGGCAATGGAAAATAATCTTTAGGGCTGGCCTTGTTCAGATCCCTGAAGTCTACACAGACTCAAATTTTTCCGTTCTTCTTTGGGACAGGAACGATGTTTGCAACCCACTGGGGTATTCTGTTACCATTAAGAACGCAACGTCTATCTGCCTCTGAATTTCCTTCTTGATTTCCAACACCCAGTTAGGTCTCATTTTCCTCAACTTCTGCTTGACAGGCTTTGCGTCTGGATAAAGCGGGATTCGATGCTCCACAATCTCGGGGTCGATACCAGGCATATCTGCGTGTGACCATGCAAAAACGTCCTCGAATTCTTTCAAGAGATCCGAGTGGGCTTTGAACTCTTCTGGAGATAGTCCGGAACCAATTTGAACCATGCGCGGATTGCTTTCATTTTTCCAATTTATAGAAATAATTTCTTCTTTTATAGGCTGAGCTTGCCTTTCGTCTTCCCTTCTGATAAGAGATCGAAGTTCTTCTGGAATTTCTTCCTCGAACTCAATCTCTTCATCGTCGGGGTCAACCCAATTTATCTCGGATACAACAAGATAAGCAAAGTCTACTTCATTGATAGCAAATGCGGGGGCCCCAGGGGCGTGATACACGAGAGTGGACTCGAACTCAAAAGAAAAGGGATGACGCGGGGGAATGACAGATACATGTTCAGGGTAAGACTCAGACTCAGTGCTAGACTCGGACTCTGACTCAAATTCAGTGCTAATGTAAGTGATTCTTGGTACGAAAGTGTAATTTTTATAAATTCCATTCGCATCCACAATGAGTGTAGTAACATCTCCAAGGGCATCCTGGCTCAGCATCATCAACTCTACCTCCTCGGCAAGCTCCAAATCAGGCTTCAAATCAAACAACATCGCAGCAGGCTCGCCTTCCTCTTCCACACCTATCTGGCTTTCTTCCCTAAACAACGATTGGAGATTCCCTGAGTCAAGAGTTTCGATCCAGTCAGCTTGAAGTGCCTTAACCAGTTCTTTCCTCTTCTCGGCTTCATCGTCACTGTCCCAAGTGTCGTTTGCAAAGATTTCGAAGCCCGGCAGCTTAATCTTTGTTTCCATGTCCCAGAATGGTTCTGGTTCCCCTTGATAGGCAGCTTCTGGAGCTTTCACAAACTGAATGGGCTTCTTCTTGGCACCAGCTTGCATTTTCTTTTCCTTTCTTGGTTCGGCGTCAGCTGGCTCATAACCGAGACCAAAGCGGTGGTTATTTGTTGAGAACTCAGGGAATTCAGCCATCCCTTAATTGTTCAGACCTAACCCCAGGTCGGGCAGGTATTCCATCTTCCTCATCATTTCCAAGGCAGTTGAGCTGACTGAGAAGTCCTCATCCATCTCGACAGTAAGGGCTGTCCTGAAGTATCGAAAGAAAAGCCACCGAGAGTGACATCTTCTTCTCCATGAGCGATTTCAAGTAGTGGTGCATTGTCAGGGATATGGGGACGAATTCCTAAATCTCCATGAATGGTTAAAGTTCCTGTAGCCAGACCGAGTTAGACTTTCTGGTGTAGAGAAGAAGGGACTGCCATGATATCTGATCGATGGAGCCAAGGCCTGCCCAGCAGCAGGTTAAAGGATGAAGGAATGTCGAGTACATGGAACTCGATATCCGTTTTGAAGTCTTTAATTACCACTTCCATTTGGATTATCCCCACTACATCTCTGCGAGTGTTATCATATGCGCGTACTCCGAGGTTAGAAGGTTGTAATTCTTTGTTTTTGAAACCCAAGCAGTAAGCTGTCCGCAGAGGACACACGTTCAGAGCGGATCTGTTGTCGAGCAAAACAACGGGGACCCATTTTCCCATGCACTTGAGAGTGATGTGCAAAGGTTTGTTGTGACCCGCTCCTTTTAGGGGTAAATCCTTTTCAGTAAAGACAGCAACGTGCTTTGCGCGAGCTGGAGTGAGTAACGCCACCATGGTTTCAGGGGGTGTATCAGGAGGTACTTCCATGTTGGACAGAGTTTTGATCATCTTTTGACGATGTTCCCGGGAGGAAGAGAGCAAGCCCCAAATTGATACTGATGCCAGAGTTCTTTCAAGCTGTTTCTGAACCAAGTCTTCTGATGTTGCTCGGTTCCTTTGAGGTGGTTGAGTAGTGACTTCTGGCTCGACCAGAGGTGAATTTTCCTGAATGGGATCATCCCGGATGAATTCATCTGGCTGAGCTTGATGTGAGACGTTCCTTTGAAGGTTGGACGACTGGTAGATTCGGCCGCTTCTCATCACCCGATTGACTGTATCCTCCCAGAGTTGTTGGTTTTCATCCCAGAAGTCTTCAAATCCTTCACCGACTTTGCATTTGCCGGCTTTGATGGCCACCTTTTTCTGATCTTCAGACCACAAGTCTATTAAATCACCTGGAATTTCCTGACTGCTGATGTCAACTGCTTCCAATTTCGTCTTTAGATTTGCTACCCCTGAATCTTGCCAGAAAGATTGGTCGAGCATGGATTTGTTGACTGTCCATACTTCGTCGCTACCGACTCGGATGTCGATAACCTCATCTTCGCTCCATGTGGTTGCCTGGGGATCTGTGACCAGAATCGATATGTTGGAAGAGTGTGGGAATGGCGCAGATGGCCGTGGGAGAGATTCTCCGATAATGTACGCCTGAGGGAACCAATCATGATCATTGAAGACCGTTTCGATGTCTTGTTGATTCTCTTCTTCGGGAAGTTGAGATAGTGAATAGCTGCCTGAAGGGTTGTGCTGAAATAGAGCCGGGAGTGAAACTGTGTCCAAAGGGTCAGCATAGACTGCCGCTTCTTCAACTTGGTTGATATTGAGATCTTCCGGCATGTAAATAACCGGCTTGCCATGAATTTCTGGGACGATGTACTGGCTCGGGTCCCAAGAGATTAGCAAAGAACCGAACAATGCTTGTTGGGAATCTTCCCATTCCTGATCATTCATGGCCCATTCTCCTTCTTCATCAAGGTCACCCCATTTGAGTTTGTGTTAAAAGGTCGTGATAGCATAGACCTCCGGATCTTCCGGCACTGGGATGAAGGGTTTTGGTTCAGTGACTGGCACGATGTGCAGGATGGGATTGAACTGGGTAGGGTCTTGGCCTTTTGAAGTGGAGCTAAAGGATATTTGGCTGATTTGGATATTTTGCCTGTGGTTAGGCAAGGGATTGGAAATGGTATTGGGTTTTTGTTTGGGAATCGGGATGGTTCCGTCATCAACCAAGTCTTGGACTATGTGTTTGAGACGGATACAATTGTTGGTATGATGGCCGGGCATCTGGTGGTAGGCACAGTAAACATTTGGGATGTGATTTGCAGGAAGCTCTTTGGGTGGATCAAGAGGCTTGATGGCATTTTTCTCAAGGAGCTTTTTGTAGACAGTGGTAAGAGGGAAAGGGAATTGGTAGAATTCTCTTCTCGGTTGGGAGGTGTTTTGGATAGGTGAAGACTGGGTGGCTATCTGGTTAACTGGTTCAGCTTTGACTGGCTTAGGATTGAAGGAATTGGCTTGAGCCGGACTGTAAGTGTTTGGTCCGAAAAGGGTACTGTTGTTACTGGAGTAGACTCGCTTGGGTCGAGGTACAGATTCTCCTTTGTCAAATATGCCAATGCGGATTGCATCTTCAACTGCAAGGCCGGCTTCATAAAAGGTCTTGAAATTGGCAGAGGTTTGAAAGACCACCAGGTGTTTGGCAAAGTCAGGTTCCAGATTCCGAGTGATAATTCTCATCTGTTCTTTCTCCGAGGGCCTGTCCATCATCTGCGAAGCCTTCCCTCTCCAGCGTTTGACAAAGTCGGCGAAAGATTCATTCTTTCCCATCTTTGTGGATTCTAACTCCCGAACGGTCATTTCCAGCTGGATGTTGTAGTTGTACTGAGCCACAAAGGCTGCCCCAATGTCTTCCCAGGTCTTCTTCTTTGAATTGTCTAAGTTCAGAAACCAACGACGCGCAGATCCCGTTAGGGTCTGCTAGAACATCTGTGCCATGGCGTTCTTCTCCACATCATACATGGATAAGGTACCCACATATGTTTGCAAGTGTGCTTTTGGATCACCGCTTCCATCAAACTTGTCCCAGTCAATGGGCTTGAACTTGTCAGGCAGCTTGGCATCAGGGAATAGGCACAGTTTCTCCATATCAATGCCTATAGCAGCGATCTTTTCTTACTTCTGAACTGATTCTTCGAGTTTGGCCACCTTGGCCATCATGGCATCCATCTTTGGGTGATTGTTTGATGATTCCCCAGAAGGCAATCAGGAAGTAATGTCCTGGATCAAGATCATCATCTGAGCCATTTGCTTGCCATTGGCAGCTCGTTGATCTTCCAAAGCTTCTTTGAGAATCTGAACCTCGGTCTTTTCTGTCTGCTCTGTGTTCTTGGTCATGACTGGAAGGCTAGCTGACTGTTCCTCTGTTGACTCAGTCCGAATTAATCGTTGTTGGGGAGTTCGAGCCCAACCACGTGCAGGAGTGTTTTTGTTTTTGCCAATGGTTACGTACTGATAGTATGTGCAAGATAAATTATGTTGTACATGCAATCTATTTTCATGAATGATATGTTATGCATGATGGAAGATTGCCCCAATTTTCTCTGATCTTACTGAATACAACGGCCGGACCGAGGTTGCCTACGTATCCCCGTGAAGAGGAATCAGGCCGTAACGTAGTTCGGGACTGCAAATTGGCTCCCAAATTTTGATAAAAGATGTCTATTTTTCATTGATCACCCAAGCAGGAGATGATGCAAAAGGAGTTCCGACATGCGGAAAACAGACTCGATAAGCAAAGTACAGGTCATTACAAACTCGATAAATAACCCATACAAAAAACAACGACAGACTCAATAAGCAACTGCAACGGACTTGATAAACAACTGAAACAGACTCGATATTCAGAATGGACAACTGATGTTGGCTTTATTCCAAAAGAGCCCTCGACGGCTTGATCAGATCTGGTTATGGTGCATGCTTCAACTTTTCAGATTGTGACTTCACGGGTTGGGATGAGTTGGGTTGACCAGGGTGGATGGTGGACTGCCTTCACCGAGCTTCTGCTTCCCTTTGCGGGCCTTAGCTTCCTCTTCCTGCTGCTTCTCCCCAACATGTTGTTCTTGAAGTTGATGGGGGGATATGTCCTCATTGTCACGAAGGTAGTCTTTGTAGTATCCATCACAATTGCATTCATCCCAGTATTTGTGGCCAGTGACTAGGTCGGCAAAGTAGTACACCGGATGGCCTTCTTCGTCAATGTACTTGATTGGTGGCATGTGACAAAAGTTTTCATCATCTTCTTCATACATGACAGTGATCCTGTCTGGGAGCATGTTTGGGCCGTTGTCTGGCGAGACATGGAATCTCCAGCCCGGATGGCTTTTAGTGTTGTTCCATTGATTGGGCTTGGTGACCTGGTCAACCCATTTGTAGAGCTTTTCACCTTCGAGGGTCTTCTCTTCAGGCTTGGGGGACTCGTCTTCTTCAATGATCTAGATGGGAGCGTTGTGGTGAGTGCAGAAGGTAGACTTGAGTCTCTTGTTGCTCGGTTGGTCAGCCATTGTTTTCTGAGGAGAGAAGTACTGGTTTTTATTTGGGAAAAGAGTGGAGCCTATTTGCAAAGGGATTTGTAAAATGGGATTTTTTTTTTTGTTCATCTTGACCAGAGATTATCGGGGTAATTTTTGGATGAATGAAGTGATAGCCTAGGGTCAACCTAATTGGTGTATGCATGCAAAATGAAAATAGTATATACAAAAAGCGGTAGACAGGCAGCATGGAATGTGCGGAAAGCGATAAACAGGCAGCATGCCGAAGGGGTATAGGAAAATAGTAATCATGCAGCAGGATATATCACGAAATCCTACCCCGTGGGTTCCTGTCTTAGGTTGGAAAGTTCTAAGGTTATCTGTATGCAAAGGCCGGTTTTGGTTTAAAGGGGGTTCCCTAGACTAGAGCCAATATTTGCCTCCCCTTAGCTAGAATACTTACGTGGCAAGGGTAGTAACGGCTGGTTGACTCATCATCGTCCGAGGTTGCCGAGAATCCTGGGATGTCCTAACACCAGCAAGCTGGGTAGGGTAACCAGGATGCAGCGGCGAGGCTAGTAACCATGCACGTGCAATGCAAAAAGTTTAATAGTAAAATCTTTTCAAAAATCCCACAAACATTTTTCAAGTTCGACTCGCTTTTTAAATTAATCAAGACCTTGAAATTTTACTCATGCAAATAACCGGGAAAGCTCCAGTCCAGACTGATCGGGCTTTCACCCTGACGTCAATCATTTCTAGTACGGCGTGAAGCACATACTTGGTGTCAAGCTTTCTAAGGGTCGTTTTACAAGTGTAAAATATCAAAATAAAGATTAATTTAAAAAAATATCGATCCCCAGCAGAGTCGCCATTTTGTGGACGTCCGTTTTTGTTCGCGAAAAGTTGTCCACGAAGTTTTGGTTGTGAAAAAGGGCGATCCGGGAAAAAAGGAAAAAATTTAGAGTCGCCACCCGGGGTTTTAATTTTTGGAAAACGTTAGGTACCCGAGAAACCGTTCAGAAAAATAATGACTCTTGTGCCGCTGAAAAAGGGTTTGATCTGCGAAAAATAGAGATTCGGGTTCGGGAGCCAGGTTACCCGCGGGGAAGGTTTTGTTTGAAAAATGCACCCCCCGTGCCCAGATTTTTACGGTCTTTACTAAACATTTGTGGGATTATTCTTTGAAAAAGATTTTATCGAAAACTTTGTTTCACATAAACAATATATTGAATAATAACATGCTTAAAAGAAATAAATAATAATAATAACAAATCAAACAACACACAATCAAATAGATAAATACGAGAGAATTATCTAAGAGGGGGTATAATGCAAAAACACGAAGTAAAGGGGGGTCAAGTGCAATATCCCCCACTGGTTTTTTTACGAAAACAGAGTATCAGATTTCAGAAAACAAAGCATCAAAAATGTTTTCCAGTGACACCGTACGGTGTCCAAAATTACACCGCGCGGTGTCATAAGGACGCCGTACGGTGCTTATGTTCAATGCATTTTTCAAAAAAAAATTCAGTTTTATCCGATTGAAACCCACTTTATTTTTGGTATAAAAACCACAACGTTTACTGGTAAAAACAGATTTGGAAAACGTTTTTAGTGAGTGAATATACCTTGTTTTCAGGGTCGGCATCCCGCGACAATGAATAATGTTGCGTGACGCTTACCCGAGAGGCTTGCACCTTACTGGAACGTCTCCATTTGGACCCGAGGAAGAGCTACAAAACTCTCCTCGAGCCCGGCGGAAACCACCCCTCAGAAGATTTTTACTTCGATGAACGCGAATGTTGTACCTGGGATTTGCTTCGGCTTTGATCACAATATTCGAATAGAATCAGTTTTGAGGCTTGGGACGATGGTTGTGAGGTTATGTGATTTGAGTTTTAGAATGGTTTTTTGGCAGCGTAACACGGGACGGAAGGTTTTTTTGCTTTTTTTGCTTTCTGAGAGTAATTCTTCTGAGAATTCGTCGAATCGTCATTCGGCCTTCCATTTCACGTCTTATATAGACAAAATTTTGAACGTTTTCATCATTCCGACGATTCCCGTATGCCAATGAATGTCATGATTTGCGAATATCATCATCGCTTCTGAGCTGCTGGGCGAACCCGGGAATCCTGTTGATGGGACAAGGGCGCCGTACGACGTTAATGGTATGCCGTACGGTGCACAAAGTGACACCGCATGGTGCAAATAGAATTTCAAGCCGTACGGTTATGGGTTTTGGGCCGTACGGTTCTGGTGGGTTTGGTTTCTTGGTTCATCCAATCCATCCGACTCAAGTATCTGTTCCAAGGTACATATCGTGCGTCCTTTTCATCATTGGGGATGCACAAGTTTATCAAAATTGGGGTGTCTACAAAACCATGCACAAAACGGAGTTCAGTAGCACCCGGAATGGCCCCGCGAAGTTTGGAATTTTGTGTTGTCTCCAAGTCCAAGCACATGGATTGGATGATTCTAGGCGCCCACATTGAATCCAGGCGCCTGGATTAGATCAATATGGGCGCCTGGACTCTCTCCAGACACTTGCACCCCAAGGTGAACTGAGTGGGGAAGAGCGTCTTGGAGATCTTGGCAGAGATTTTTTGCAGTAATATAATGGAGGGAAGATAGGGTATCCTGGTGGACCCCTAAGGTGAACCTCTAAGGGGTCAAATGGCCCTTTTTGAACCTTATGTTGCCTATATAAAGCCCCTCCCCTCCTCCATTTGGAAGAGGATCAAGTTCCCCACTCCCACCTTACTGTTATTCTGCCAAAACCATTCCAGAAACTCATCCCAATTAATCTCCCTTTATTTCATCCATTTTCAACCATCAATACCCAATTTTCTCCCATCCTAGCTCCACATACTCACTTGATTCCACCCATCTTTCAACATCCACCATTAAACTTAATCAAAAACCAAAGCAATCAGACCTTTACCTTTCCAAAAAATAGAATCCTTGCTCAATCAACCACCAAATAATAGCCAAACTTGCCCCAAAAGTTCATAAATCAAGCCTCCAAAGGTAGATACCTACCAAATGTGTTCAAATGGGCCCTGAGGGGAATACCACCTAACCCTTATTGATCATCAATATCACATTGGGGTTTGGGAGGGTCGAGAATGTCACAAAAGCAAAGATTTTATACATGTACCTGCACCTGATCCAGGCGCATGGACCTGCTTAATGCAGGCGCATGGACCTGCTTAATGCAGGCGCCTGGATCCCCTCTTGGCTCGCTATTTTTTTGTCTTGTTCATTCACATTTGAGTTATTTGGAGCATTATTAGGCCATTGACGTTTGTTTTTACCTTGCATGAGCAAAATGGATATTTCAAAGTGTAATCCATGGTGTCTTGGAAAGTAGATTAACATTTAAAAAGAGGAAATTTTACACTTAGATTGAATAATACATATTGTCATTTCTTGAGAAAGATTAGGGGTATTGCATTTAATTAGGTGTATGATTTGAAGTCACTCACTCTAATCATGTAGCTTTCATAACATTTCATGAGTAGATCTCAATCATATTCTATTTCTTCCTTTTCTTTAGTCTTGAACTCATTTAGGAAATCATCAAATGCATAAGTGAACAAAATGTTAGTTTAAGATCAGTTTAGTGTAGCTTATTTCATTCACAAAGCATCCAAAATCATGGTTTTATGGGCTTACATTTTGTTGTGAGGTACATGTTGAAGTCCACTCTATTCATAACATCATTAAATGACATTCTGAGTATGTGAGAATAGGTCACAGAGTCAGTATTTAGCATTTGCTTTGGAGCCTTGATTGAGGAATTTTTAGTCTGATTGGTGTTCCAGGCGCCTGCTTTGATACACTCCAGGTGCCCATAGTGATTCCAGGCGCCTGGATCCCTCTTTTCCTGGCCCCCACTTCTGGTCCAGGCGCCTGGACTTACTTGCTCCAGGTGTCCAGAGAACAGTCCAGGTGCTAATTATGTGTTGTTCATGGATTTGATTTGAGGGGTTTCCAACATTGTTCGATCATGCTTAGGGTTGTTTGCATTTTATTACATCTTGCACATTTTCACTCATGACATATCGCACATGTATACATATGCATCACTTTTGCTATCTAAATGTGTTTACGTGCTCTCGAATGTATTTGCAATTAAAATCCATTTAAACGACATTTTCAAAATCCCTTAAGCATTGAGTAGAGACCGGCGGTCGCGTCGGGCGAGAGGGGTGTTTTAAATTCCTTCCCCTCTCGTAACCTAGCTCCCGGATGCAAGAAATCTCAAATAAAAGCAGACTGGTGCAATATTTCCTATTCCAAGGGCAAAAGAGTCATTTTTCAACAGGTTTCTCGGGTACGGTCCACAAACCCGGGTGGCGACTCCATCCAACCAATCAAATCGTTTTTCAAACCAATACCGTTTTCGTGGACAATCCCGCAGGGTGTTCACAAGCTGGCGACTCCGCTGGGGATGGCTGATTAATATATATTTTAGTATTATTACACTTATGTGTGATTTTATTAAAATGTTTATTAATCAATGAGAGCTAAACTTGAAAAATGTTTAAAGGATTTTGAAAATGTTGTTTATATGGACTTTTGCATTGCACGTGCATGGTTACTAGCCTTCGCTGACGTGTTTCGGCAATCTCGCCCGGCTTGCCGGTGACGGGGAATCCCGAAATGCTCAGCACCCCCCGACTGTGATAAGTCACAATTGTCGCTATTACCATCACCTTGGGGGCTCCTTGGTGGTGGGAGACAGCTTTGGCTTTGAGTCCGGGGTACCCTTTGAGACCAAAACCGGCCTTTGCATATAGACAACCATAGAACCCCACATTAGGTGACCAACCCATGTGTTAGGATTATGTGCTCCATTCTGTTATATGCTATGTGTTACTGTTTTCCTCAGCATGCCATACTGCATACATACATACACTTGCATATGTACATATTCTTGTCTCATGTGCTGCCAGTTTAGCATAAGCTAGGTTCCCGACAGTTAGTAGAAGGTTGCCTTGGCCTGATGATGAGTCGTGCATTTCAAATGTACGTTGTTCTTGCGAATCAGCCCTTAGGATAATCGGACGTGGGAAAATTTGAACTATCAAGTCCTTGACAATGATCTAACAAAGATTAGGGAAAAGTGGCCTGGTTTAGGGACAATTGTTCCTAAGATCCAATGTTAGATCCTTGATGGGGAATTGTGAGTTCATACTTTCCCAAATCCGGTTGTCCGACATGAAGGACTCAATTTCAAAAGAAAACTTGAGGATTGGGGCAACCTTCTAAAGATGTAGGATTCAGTCTAGGAGACTTTAAATACATGGAGTTTGCGATACCTCCAATGTTTGTCGTGCTCGAACGGCGTCCCGTGTCTCGAGCTAGCCTTAAGTGCATTCGCATCCGAATTTCAACAACCTTATTGCCCTGTCTCGGATGGTCTAAAAGGATATTGGCTCTAATTCCACGACGCTTGGAATTTAACCTGCCTATCTCGACTTACCCGTGGTTGTTGTTTCGAACATCCGTGCAATACCTTAAGTGAGATCGAAACCTGTAGTGGAATCCTTAGATTAGGATTTAGTCTAGGAGACTTTAAATCCATGGAGTTTGAGATACCTCCAGTGTTCGCCATGCTCGAACGGCTCCCCGCGTCTCGGGCTAGCCTTAAGTGCATCTGTATCCGGATTTCAATAACCTTATTGCTCTGTCTCGGATGGTCTATAAGGAGATTGGCTCTGATTCCACGACGATTGGAATTTAACCTACCTGTAACGACTTACCCGTGGTTGTTGTTTTGAACATCCATGCAATGTCTTAAGTGAGACCGAGACCGGTAATCTAGATCTTAGGACGACACGACAACACGACAACAATGCATGCACGACATTTCCTTTAATAAAACCAGGGGCACAATCTGAGTTCTACCTTTTTGCTTTACTGTCAGTTCCGAGCCGTTCGTCCCAAGAAAGAAACCTTACAACTTCCCGAGCGAAAGTTGACTCAACTCAAAAACTCAAAACATGGATGTTTCGGCTAAAATCAAGGGGCTCAAGATGGCTGTGAACAACCTGGGGAATCAAATCACCCAACTCATGATCATGGTGCAAGACATTCGTAACCGTCTTCCACAGGTTCAAGAGAATCCCCAACGACCCAGGAAAAGCCCAGAAATGGCCGCAGCTTTGGCCAAGATCTCTGAACTAAGGGAATCTATCATGGAAGGATTCAAACCCATAGGCTCCGAAAATTTCATTGGCACTAGAGATGTGGAGATGCACCACTGGGACGTCGAAAAGGACAACCTCACTCCGGAAGGTGAAAAGGTCTACTTTGAGAAGGACAACACACTATTTACCAACCACAAACATGCAAACACCACCCCGAGCTCTATAAATAACAACTCCAACTTCGCAACCAGCACCATCAGTAAAGCCAAACCAACCATGACCATAATCCAAATCAACCTGCCCAAAGACCAACCAAGAAAATTCTCCCAATTCCCCACACCTCTGTCCTCGGTCTATGAGGAGCTTCTCATGGCAGGTCTTCTTAAACCACTCCCTCCAACTCCTCTACCTCGAAAGCTCCCAGTTTACCATGATCCAAACGCCTTCTGTGCCTTCCATCAAGTGCCATCAAGTGCCCGGTCATGCTACCAATGATTGTCAAGGCCTTCGTCACGAGATTCAAGATCTCATTGACAATAAAACCATCTCTCTTTTGTCACAAGAATCCAACACCATATCAAACCCCACGCCTCAGCATAAACAAAACCTCAACATCAATGAAATCACCCTCACGTCCACTAAAAATGCCTCTTCGAGCTCCACCAATAATGATCCCAACCAAACTGAACCCATCAACAAGATCATGACCCAAACTAACTGTCAAAACCAGCGAAGAAAATTTTCCCAACTCTCTGCACATTTGCCCTCGGTCTATAAAGAGCTTCTCATGGCTGGTTTCCTCAAACCACTTCAACCAACTGTAGACACCCCAAAATAAGATACTCGTATATATCTTAAATCCCCGATGATGAAAAGAAATACCCGGAAGAGCTCTCGGATTGAAATCTCCAAGTCAACTCAGTCAACAGTACCGTACGGTACTCATCCCTCACGCACGGCACATCCCAAACTAATTTTTGAATTTTGGCGGTCGGGTGTGCCGCACGGCACAGTAAGTGTGCCGCACGGCACCGTTTGTGTACCGTACGACACTGTCACTTGTCACACAGTTTTTGCAGAAGTTCCCAGCAGCTCAAATTGTTGACAATTGTTCCCCCTGCTCATCATGGTTTCGTGCAGAACTTCAAGCCTACTTCCTAGCCATCATCATCTGATATGTAAGCACCAAGTTTTGCTTGGGAACCAAGTTCGGTCGTCCCCTATAAATACCGATCGAAATTTAACGGATAAAGGATCGGAGAAATTTGTGAGAAAAACCGTGAAGCTCTATCATTAAATTCCACCAAACAACATCTTTGTAGTCACAAACCTTCCTTATTCTTACTTATAGTCTTCAGAAACCAACCTTATATTCTCTTCCAAAGCAAAACTCGATCCGAAATTCAGTCCCCTGTTTTCGGTTTTAAAACCCGTGAGTTCGTCTCATCAAAATTACTCCCTCTTATCAAGCCATCACATCTGTTGTTGTACTTAAGGAGGAGCTAGAGTCCAGAAGAAGTCCAAAACCCATTCAGAAGTTCAAAGAAGAAGTTCAATCCGAGAGTTTTCGAACCGAGGTATAATCCCGTTTCGCCAATTTCGTAACTTGGTGCCCTGAGGGGAGGGATGCCGGATGTGGGATGATGAACAATGTCATCTCCACATTCGGTACGCCCATGATACAGTAAAAACCGTTTAGTTTATATACCTCCCGGTTGCGTCGTACGGTGAAAATATCGCCTTGTACGAAGTGATTCAATAAGGAGGAACATTCCCCATTCAAGCATATTGTTTTCTCCTTCAAAGTAGTTCATTTTTAATCACATTTCATTCCTTGTATGTGCTTATATTTAACCATGTCGAAAAACCAAAATTTTAAACTGTTGTGCAGCCAACAGTACCGCACGGTATTCCCTCTGTACCGCACGGTACACCTGGAGTGTCGTACGGCGCTCCTTTGAAAATTTGACCGTTGGGTTGATGAACAGGGCCGCACGGTACACCCAATGTGCCGCACGGCACACTTTTCGTGTAAAAATCAAAATTTTGAACAGTGCCTTGCATGAACAGTTTAAATTCTGGATTTTTTTTACATGTTTGCTGTAAATTATATGTTAGTAGCTTATTTTTCATTATTATCGTCTGCTTTGCTTAAATGATTATTTCCTAAAAGTCGGCAATAAAATACTTTCTAAAAATCCCACAAATGTTTAGTAAAGACCGATTGTTAATCGGGCAAACGGGGTGCATTAAAAACCCTTCCCCGTTCGTAATCTGGCTCCCGAATCCAAAAAGAATCTCTGGTTTTCAAATTGTTTTCTCAATCATTTTTCAAAACGGTTTCTCGGGTCCCAAACCATTTTCTACAAACCCGGGTGGTGACTCTATTTTTCAAATCACAAAAATCCAGCTGGCGTGGAGGTCGACCGTCCACACCAACCCCACCTCCACAAAATCCTCCACCTTCCTACAACCCAAATACCTTCTGCATCTACCACCAAACACCCGGTCACCCTACCGAGAGATGCCAGCGCCTTCGTCACGGAATACAAGATCTCATTGACAACGGATCCATCTCTGCTCCACTGGCAAAACCAAACACCTCGCCAAATCAATGAACCATCGATGGCCATGCAATAATTCAATCTTCCACGAGTCTTGGAAGTCTTCAAGTGTCAAGTCTAGTTTTCACTTCTGATTGAGTTAGTTTGTATTTTGAGTCTGTTTATGTTTTTGTTTTCCTCGTCTATGTGTTTTCATCTTGGAGTCTGTAATGTCTTGTTGTTGTTGTCAAAAGAAAAATAAAAACCAAAAAAAAAAAAAAAAAATTAGAGTCAACTTTGTAGTCCCGAACTACACACGACCTGATTCCTTGCAAAGGGATACGTAGGCAACCCTTAGTGGTTCGGTCGCAACCGTAAAAAATAAATGTCATGCTGTTGTGTCGAAATTGTCAATCATAAACTTGGTTTTTGCAATAATCTCTCAACTTGGAATTGTTTTACACCATCATTTGCGAAACATGATAATCACTTCGAAACACGAGATGAAATTTGATTGAACCCTTGCCCCGCACAAGGAAGATTTCCAATGGACCATTCCCCGGTGCCATCAAGAAGTAATGCTTTGACAAAGAAAAGCCTGCTAGGACGAAAACCCGCAAGGGCGGCCTAGGCAAAAGTTAAGGCAAAAAGCTCGCTAGATCAAACTTCAAAATGAGATCTAGGCAAAAGTTAGAGAAAGCATAAGTTCTCCCTATTGAGTTGCACAATTCAAAATGAAGAAAGGCATTCTTTGCTTTTATTCCCCACATAAATATCCATTGCAAAGCCCCTTTTGAGCCTTAATCAATTTCTTTGAAAAAGAACCCAGCTAGGCAGCTATCCCCCACACTGGGGCGAAACAAGAAAAATGAAAGTGTCAAACACATGACAGCCAACATAGTGAAAGTGCCAAGGATATAAGCGCAAGAAGATTCAAAGTATCACAAGAATGAAAGCACCAAACTTATAGGCTTGTCAAATACATGGGTGCAACAAGATGAAGAGCACTAAAGAAATTTGAAACGGAAAAATCAAATGAAAGGAAGTGCTCATTTAAAGCAAGAAGAGGCACATGAAAGCACCCATCAGAAGCAAAAATGGCACAAAAAGTCCAAGATAGTTGCTAGCTCAAACAACCCCGAGGAAAAATGAGATTTTTGAGCCTATTATCCTTCCTTTGTTAAGCTCGTAACCTTGACCCCGTCATAACCTAGATAAAAGTCCTTTCAGATTGGAAAGTGCAACTTGATAGTGAGAATTCAAGTCACAAGGGAACAGTCTAATCTCCCTTGAAAATCAAAAGTCAAAGCATTGTGCGAACAAAGAAAAATTCCAAACTGGGGCATATCAACGGGTCTTCATCAGCAGCCCTCCAAACTAGGGCATATCAACGGGTCTTCATCAGCAGCCCTCTAAACTGGGGCATTTTGAAGGAAAATCAATGAGGCATCATCAGCAATCTGGGGCATGGGTTCATGATAAGAAATCTTGTGTCTTGATAAAATAGTAGATTTGAATGAACGTCACTTGATGGAGTGAAATAATCACAAATTCAATTTTATCATGACAATTTCGACATTAATGGTGAGGCATGTTTGCCATCTTCCAGAACTTCAAGTCAACGTAGTCTTCCATATCTTTCGAGTCAACACATTCTTGCTCCTATCTGTCAGGTCAACATGGTCAATCAAATTCTTTGGCCTTATCAATCTTATCGAAGTCCATCCCCTTGTCAAAAAGGCCAATCAAATTCCTTGGCCTTGTCAGTCTTATCGATGTCCACCCTCTTGTCAAAAGGCCAATCAAATTCCTTGGCCTTGTCAGTCTTATCGATGTCCACCCTCTTGTCAAAAGGCCGATCAAATTTCTTGGCCTTGTAAAAATCTGCCTCTTTGTCAAGAGGCCAATCATGTCGTCTTAGTCTTGTCAATCCTTGACTCGTGGAAACGATTTCAATGCATCAAAGAACCCGCATTTGGGTACATGGTCAATTGGTCGCCAAAACCATCAGCAGAGCCGAAAAGGAAAATCAGAATTGAGGTTCATCATCTGTGGAGGCACGTCAACCCAAAATTGGGGGATGTCAGCCTAATGCCATTTCTGGGAGAAGCATACACCCAAATCCATGACTGGGGCATAGGAGTCTAAAAGTCTGAAACCAATTCAAAACCCAAGTCTTGCCGCGCTCAAACTCAAATCCTGGCCAAAAGGAAAGACAGTAAAGCAAAAGAGCCACCCCATTGATCCTCCTACTTTTTAAAGAAGGAATGTTATCGTTGTTGTCATCAAGTGTCGATGCACGAGTCACATGCAATCGTCCTGCGGGATAGTTTTAAATCAATCATCCTGAGGGACAAACTTTTGAATCAATCGTCCTGAGGGACAAACTTTTAAATCAATCGTCCTGAGGGACAAACTTTTAAATCAATCGTCCTAAGGGACCAAACTTTTAAATCAATTGTCCTGAGGGACAACTTTTAAATCAATTGTCATGAGGCACAAACTTTTGAATCAATCGTCCTGAAGGACAAACTTTTAAATCAATCGTCCTAAGGGACCAAACTTTTTAAATCAATCGTCCTGAGGGACCAAACTTTTAAATCAATCGTCCTAAAGGACCAAACTTTTAAATCAATCGTCCTAAAGGACCAAACTTTTTAAATCAATCGTCCTAAGGGGCCAAACTTTTTAAATCAATCGTCGGGACCAAACTTTTAAATCAATCGTCCCGAGGGACAAACTTTTAAATCAATCGTCCTAAGGGACAACTTTTAAATCAATTGTCCTAAGGGACAACTTTTAAATCAATCATCCTACGGGACAGCTTTTCAATCAAACTGTCCTATGGGACAATATTTTAATTAGTTTTGAGTTAGATCCCTCACCCCGTTGTCTAGAGGGTAGATTAGTTACTGTTGATTTAAGTTCCCTCGCCATGTTGGCCAGGGGATAGATTTATTGTTGTTGCTTGGAGATAGATTTCTCACCTGTTGAAACCGCCTAGTTGGTGCACCCTAATCATAGCCGCCTAGCTAGCGCACCCCAATCAATTTAGCCACCTAGCTGGTGCACCAATCATATCAAGTTAGTGCTTTTAATCAGTTGTTCTAAGTATTTGTTGTTGATGAACCGTCGTGTCGCTAAGTCCATCACATAAATGTGTTTGGTTCAGTAGGATATTGATTGCCTCTTTGCTCAGTAAGCAATCACATTTCCTCGATTGTCTCGTTGCTCAGTAGACAATCATCTTATCATTGGCCATTTTGTTGCTCAAGGGATAGCCACCGTCAGATTTAGTCTCCCCGTTGTTCAGAGGGTAGCTCCATTTAATCATGTCACGCGTTTCGACCTAGGAAGGCTCTTCGACTTGCGTGATGATGTTTCGCTTGTTTGGCGTTTCACGACCCGAGAAGGCTCGTTGATTCGCATGATTTTGTTCGTTTGTTTGGCGTTTCACGACCCGGGAAGGCTCGTTGATTCGTATAATTTCGTTTGTGTTGTTTGGCGTTTCACGACCCGGGAAGGCTCGTTGATTCACATGATTTGATTGTTTGGCGTTTCACGACCCGGGAAGGCTCTTTGATTCGCATAATTTTGTTTGTGTTGTTTGGCGTTTCACGACCTGGGAAGGCTCGTTGATTCGCATGATTTTGTTTGTTTCACGGGTCAGGAAAACCTGTTCAACTTGTTTGTATATGCCCCGAAAGAACTACGCTGGTCTGATCCCTACAATGGGGTACGTAGGCATCTCATCGAGCACGACCACGTGATTTCAATGTTTGTGTTTTGTAGCTTTGGAAATTCTTGGGCAGTAGATTGGGTTGTCTAGGTCTTTGACGATCCTCTCATCAAATCAATGATGTCAAGTCTCGTAAAAGAGGGGCAACTGTAGACACCCCAATTTGAACCCACGAAAATCCTTGGCAATCCCCGAGGATGAAAATGCCTGATAAGAGTACGCGAGGCTTGATTGTGAACTTGGAAACCCCTCCTAAACCTCTCCAAAATAAACTCAAGCCTACAACACCTTCTAGTACATTCAAAACCCTCTTTTTTATATATATATAATGCGTCCCAATCCATTTTGAAATGAGGGAGATGTGCCTGTTTTACCAAAACGACTTGTTTTCTCAACCTTCTAAGGGTAAAATGGTCATAGATTTTGATGTACAAATCATTTTGGGTTCAAACCACTTGGGTTAGAAATTAAGCTTGACAAGCTTTCCAACGCTTCAAACCATGCACAAAACGGAGTTTGGTAGCACCCGGAATGGCCCCGCGAAGTTTGGAATTTTATGTTGTCTCCAAGTCCAGACGCCTGGATTGGATGATTCCAGGCGCCCACATTGAATCCAGGCACCTGGATTAGATCAATATGGGCGCCTGGACTCTCTCCAGACACTTGCATCCCAAGGTGAACTGAGTGGGGAGGAGCGTCTTGGAGATCTTGGCAGAGATTTTTTGCAGTAATATAATGGAGGGAAGATAGGGTATCCTGGTGGACCCCTAAGGTGAACCTGTAAGGGGTCAAATGGCCCTTTTTGAACCTTATGTTGCCTATATAAAGCCCCTCCTCTCCTCCATTTGGAAGAGGATCAAGTTCCCCACTCCCACCTTACTGTTATTCTGCCAAAACCATTCCAGAAACTCATCCCAATTAATCTCCCTTTATTTCATCCATTTTCAACCATCAAAACCCAATTTTCTCCCATCCTAGCTCCACATACTCACTTGATTCCACCCATCTTTCAACATCCACCATCAAACTTAATAAAAAACCAAAGCAATCAGACCTTTACCTTTCCAGAAAATAGAATCCTTACTCAATCAACCACCAAATAATAGCCAAACTTGCCTCAAAAGTTCATAAATCAAGCCTCCAAAGGTAGATATCAACCAAATGTGTTCAAATGGGCCATGAGGGGAATACCACCTAACCCTTATTGATCATCAATATCAGTTTGGGGTTTGGGAGGGTCGAGAATGTCACAAAAGCAATGATTTTATACATGTACCTGCACCTAATTTTTTGATGATGTCACTAATTTTTTGTCTTGTTCATTCACATTTGAGTTATTTGGAGCATTATTAGGCCATTGACATTTGTTTTTACCTTGCATGAGCAAAATGGATATTTCAAAGTGTAATCCATGGTGTCTTGGAAAGTAGGTTAACATTTAAAAAGAGGAAATTTTACACTTAGATTGAATAATACATATTGTCATTTCTTGAGTAAGATTAGGGGTATTCCATTTAATTAGGAGTATGATTTGAAGTCACTCACTCTAATCATGTAGCTTTCATAACATTTCATGAGTAGATCTCAATCATATTCTATTTCTTCCTTTTCTTTAGTTTTGAACTCATTTAGGAAATCATCAAATGCATAAGTGAACAAAATGTTAGTTTAAGATCAGTTTAGTGTAGCTTATTTCATTCACAAAGCATCCAAAATCATGGTTTTATGGGCTTACATTTTGTTGTGAGGTACATGTTGAAGTCCACTCTATTCATAACATCATTAAATGACATTCTGAGTATGTGAGAATAGGTCACAAAGTCAGTATTTAGCATTTGCTTTGGAGCCTTGATTGAGGAATTTTTAGTCTGATTGGTGTTCCAGGTGCCTGCTTTGATACACTCCAGGCGCCCATAGTGATTCCAGGCGCTTAGATCCCTCTTTTCCTGGTGCCCACTTCTGGTCCAGGCGCCTAGACTTACTTGCTCCAGGTGTCCAGAGAACAGTCCAGGTGCTAATTATGTGTTGTTCATGGATTTCATTTGAGGGGTTTCCAACATTGTTCGATCATGCTTAGGGTTGTTTGCATTTTATTACATCTTGCACATTTTCACTCATGACATATCGCACATGTATACATATGCATCACTTTTGCTATCTAAATGTGTTTACGTGCTCTAGGATGTATTTGGAATTAAAATCCATTTAAACGACATTTTCAAAATCCCCTAAGCATTGAGTAGAGACCGGCGGTCGCGTTGGGTGAGAGGGGTGCTTTAAATTCCTTCCCCTCTCGTAACCTAGCTCCTGGATCAAAGAAATCTCAAATAAAAGCAGACTGGTGCAATATTTCCTATTCCAAGGGCAAAAGAGTCATCTTTCAACAGGTTTCTCGGGTACGGTCCACAAACCCGGGTGGCGACTCCATTCAATCAATCAAACCGTTTTCCGAACTAAACCTCAATTTCGTGGACATTTCCCGCGGGGTGTTCACATTTCCCAAAAATCTCGTTCTTGTCTTCTGCAGCCCGCTTCCAGTTAAATTTCGACCTTCAAGATGTTGAAATTTGGAAAACTCACAAACAGGAAATTTTTAGGAAATTGAATTTCATTTCCGGTGCGGCAAACCTTGCCTCAATCGGACACTCAACCTAAAAGATATGATCAAAATACTAAGGCTGTCCAGATTCCCTTTCAATTCGGGATTGAATGATTTTCTTTCCAATTTGCACTCTATTTGGCTCATTGATCTCCAAATCCTACAAACATATTATACTAATTAATCCGCACCAAGTAACAACATAAATGGACCCGCAAGTATAAGTTAGAGGGCTTACTTGAGTACAATTAAGCACCTATCACACCTCCCAACTTACACTTTGCTAGTCTCTTAGCAAAGAAAAGAACTAAGCAAATGAAATAAACAAAAACTAAAAAAGATATGTGTTTTAAACCCCCAGGTGGCCCCGGTAGGACGAGTGAAGTCTCATGTGGGTTTTCAGCAGTGATCACCCACAAAACACAAAGGAATCAGATACTTCAAATGAAACTCAAACCCAACCGACAACTTCTTAAAGTACCACAATGAATACAAGCAAGTCAAAGACAAGATACTTCATTCATAGAAAGAGTTAAACAAGTGAATCAGCGTATCCAACCTAGCATAAAAATTAGCCTTCTCACTTACGATCGGATAGAGAATACTCACATAGCATGCGTGTAAGTGAGAACCACACATAAAAATTCACCAGCCTCGAAAACAGTTCACACACTATCGATAGATTGGTGTGTCTCTAAATACACCCCTTCCCTTTATTCAACCGATTCCTTAACTCTTTTTTTTTTCCTTTGTTCTCAAGTGGTTATGCAATGCCCAGATCTCTCGGGCTTTCTAGTTGACCCTTTTAGCGAGTTTTAGGTCGGCCATCCTCAGGTCAAATGGCCTTAGAGTACCAGGTTTAAAGAAACGCCTCGGACTTAATTGCTCGAGTCAAAACGACTTTAGGGAGAGATCCAAACTAACCACATTCAACCAATGCCTTCACAAGGTCTATCCATCTTCTAATGCGAACAATACGGTGGGAGCAAACCCCGATTGCCCGAATACTCAATAAATGCCCGGATAAGCAACATCAATTCAGCACGCAATGTTTCCAATAAGGAAGGGGTTCCAATTAATATATGGAAAAATAATCTCATACCAATATATCAATGACATGTGAACTAAATTTGAGGCCAGTGAATGCTCAAGTGGGACAATGTGAGTGCAAAAGCATTAACTCAAGTGATCAAACCCTATCCAACTATAGGTGATACAGGCTAACGAAGTGCTTTATATCGACTTTTCATTCACAAGCTTAAATCGATCTATGAACTCGCATCAAGACATCAACTCACATAACAGCCATCACAGCACTAATCAACGACTATCAATCAAAAATAAGTACACTCAAGCATCCAAATTCCTTGGTTCACCTTCTTTTTTTAATTTTTTAATTAATTTTTTTATTTACTTTCAAGACTCTAAATATAAACAAGACAAGTGACAAAGTAATCCCTCCCCCCAACTTGAATAGAGCAATGTCCTCATTGATTGCACAAACATTAAAAGACAAGGACATAAATAAAGAGAGAGGAAATAGATCACCTCGAACTAGCGAACAACACAAGAGAAAAAAATAGGTGGGGCAAGAGACACCCCAACTTGAATCAAGCAACCTGCATGTGTTAGTCCGCAAGACACAAAACAAAAGAAAAAGTAAAGAAAGAAAAGAAACGATACTAAAAGCTCTACAAAACATTGAAATCCACCACTTTCTTCACGCGAAAGGCACGGGTACTACTTTTCTCCCTAATTTCTCACTTAAATTTGTGTAGAGAAGGTCATCGTAACAATCCCGGGTAAGTCATGACTCAACAGGTTAAATTTCTCAAGGTTTTTCCTTAAAGAAATCAGAGCCAATCGTCTTTTATGACTATCCTAGACACGGCAATAAGATTGTTAGGAACCCAGAAACACAAATTGAAGGCTAGAAATTAGGTGGCTATACCGGACCATTGATAGCCGTTCGAGCACGGCTAACACTGGAGTTGTCACAAACTCCAAGGATTTATAGTCTCCTAGACTTGTCATGATTCACCGCACACCCAACACCCAAAGAATAAATTTAATCCTTCGTTTAAAATTCACATGAGATGGATCGTCCCAAAAGATATAATTTGACTCTTCCATAGTAATGAAAAATAATAGGTCACATGATCGAGTCGGATTTACTCCTCTAGGCACCAAACGAGTAAATTCACCATACCAAGGGAATATTTGTTTGTAGAGAAGTACCTCTAACAAAATTCGACAACCTGGACCCATGGGCTCTATCCCAATGATAAAATCACACACCGGTTCTTTGATGTAGTGCTTATTGTCCTCAATTATCCTATCTTTTTCAGATTGATAATTATGTGTAGTAAGGACAAGTGACATAATTTTGATTGGCCCCAAAAATTCAACAGGAGGATCAGATGATAAAAGTTTCAACTCACAGTAAGATGACTTTGAGGTAATCGGGAGTGGAGATAATAAAGAAGGCTGAAGGGGCTTCCCATTAAATATCCACTCTTCAATGGTTGACCAAGAGGCAAAGTCCACCAATGGACCAACTTGCTCATTGCACCCATCAAGTTCAAAATTATTACTACAATGAGCTAAGTCAGTCTCTAAATCACCGCCTGAATTAGTAAAAGAATTGTTGATAAGACTCGCAATCTTGCAAACGGTGGTAACCTCATCTACTGGTAAACTTTTATGCACGAAAGGTTCTTGTTCCTCAATGACAACCTCAATCCTCAAACTCGTGGGGCTAGTTATCAATTTACTCAAATCACCTTTATCATTCTCAGACTCCGTGTCTACCTCTTCAATACCACAAACCTTAGGTCAGTTATTAACTCCTCTAAATCCCCCATGCTCCCATCAGATTCAATGTCCACCATCCACTCATTCTCTTGGGTCAATACTTCCTTTGTTTGCTCATGGTGGCTACCACTCACTTCTGAACCCTCCATTTCACATTGACCCATTAGATAAGTATCAGATGACTAGACAACGTGTCATCTTCAATCAAATTAATTCCATTGGCTATTTGTTCCAATTGGGTTTCTATCCTCGAAAGAGCTTGTGTGTGAGAGTGAACAAGTTCGTTAGTAGCCTCAAACTCTTGCAGAGCATGCAAAAAATTCTCCCGAAATTCAATAGAATATACTCGGGATGGAGGAAAAGGTTGTTGATATGGTGATTGATTTGAAGTAAAGTGGTAGGCCGAAGGGTTGAAAGCATTAGAAAAATCTTTCTTTGCGGATGGGGCAAAGTATTGGTTCGAAGCTTGGTGTGTCCATGAAAAACTGGAATGGTTTTCCCATCCTGAATTATAAGTGTTGGAATAACAATTATAACTTGACTCGGGAAACCGTTGGGCAAAATTAAATTGCTTTTGGACAAATTCAGAATATTGGGGAGCATAGGCATATTCCATTCTTTCTTTTTTTGTTCTTTTTTTTAAATAAAATAAAATAAACAAATTAAACAAATAAATGCAACTGTAAACTAATAAACTAAAAAAAATTAATAATAAAAACTCACAAAATCTTGGCGTGAATTCAGTATCTGCACCGGACGTCCTCCAACACCAAGTAACTGTCAGTTTCAATTTCTTTTATGGTAAGCAATAAACCTGCACAAGAATTACTAGCACAAAGAATGCAAAATAAAGTTTACAATATATATATATATATATATATATATAATAAAAAATCCTAATCTAAGAATTAAAATAAAAACTAATCGAAACTATGTAACCGTGCAAATTGTCCCCGGCAACGGCGCCAAAAATTTGACCGTGTCGTTCCAAGTCAAAATTATATTTATAATAACTAAGAATTAACTACTACTCCAGAGAATAGTGGCTAAGTCCGAGTATCAATCCACGGAGACAGATTGGCTGATTTACGATAGATTCGATTGGCTTTCAATTTAATTCAGAAAAGATTGATTGATTGGTTTTAATTTTGCGAACGATTAAACTAAGCAGAGCAGTAAGTAAAGTGGAGAAAACTATGGAGGGAAAGATCTAAGGTTTCGAATCCACCCCGACCGCGTAACGAAAATATGCATAGGCTAGGTTTCTAATCAAATCATAATTTTGTCAAGAAGATTATTGTGTTGCCAACAGGCATGGCCTATCCCATAGCACAGACCGTCTAGCTGGTACAACCCCGTCTCTTTCACGACCTGTCCAGTGGCACGACCCGTCTTACGAGCATAACCCATCTCAGTCACCCAACCACAATCAGTGAAAACTATTGATTAACTAGGTATTTGCGTTGCGCTCACAAATACTCAACATAATGGAAGAAGTCAAGCAATTTCATTCATATGTAATGAAAAGAGTTTTATTTAAACAATTGATCCGAATAAGAAACCTAAACCTATACATAAATTAACGTTACTTGGAGCGGAGCTTCATCTTCCCCCTAGATGAGGGGTTTAGCCGGACATGGAGCCTCTCTTTTTCTTCAGCACCCCTAACAATGACCTACGATTATCCTTTTATAGTGCTCACAACTCTCTTAGAGTCCAAGTAAAAGAATAAGTTTAGGAAGTCCAATCTCAACCAAACTTCCCAAAAATCCCGTTCTTGTCTTCTGCAGCCCGCTTCCAGTCCAATTTCGACCTACAAGATGTTGCAATTTGGAAAACTCATAAACAGGAAATTTGTAGGAAATTGAATTTCCTTTCCGGTGCCGCAAACCTTGCCTCAATCGGACACTCAACCTAAAAGATATGATCAAAATACTGAAGGCTGTCCAGATTCCTTTTCAATTTGGGATTGAATGATTTTCTTTCCAAGTTGCACTTTATTTGGCTCATTGATCTCCAAATCCTACAAACACATTATACTAATTAATCCGCACCAAGTAACAACATAAATGGACCCACAAGTATAAGTTAGAGGGCTTAATTGAGTACAATTAAGCACCTATCGAGCCAAGCTTGAACTCCATGAAAATTTGACGAGCCGAACTTCCCCAGGTTTGAGTCGAATTCGAACTTGTTCAGAAGCCTAAACAATTAAGTAAAAAATATATTTATGCTCTTATACTGGTCTACAACTACTAATAAAATTTTCATTTTGTACATAAATAAGATCATACATATACAAAATTATAAAAGCATATTAAAATATAAGTATCTAATACTTTAAAAGTTTATACATGTACAAGTTATAAAATATTCATTATGTACATGTAAAAATTTATACATATTGAAGGTTATATGTGAAAATTTATGAAATATATACATATACGTCTGGTTTGCTAGCCTAACCGAGCTAAATGTTGTCAGTTCAGGTTCGGCTCATTTAATAATCGACCCTAAAATTGAGTTCAAGTTCGGTTCGTTTAGTCATCGAACGAGTTTTTACCGAGTCGAGCCTTGAACAGTTCACAAACGGCTCGGTTCATTTGTCGCCTAATCGGATCAGACTATTTGATTCGGATTCAAATTTTTTCGGATTGGATCTAAATTCAAACCGAGGGTAGGTATCCCTCAAATTTTGTGAAAACTTACACCGATTGAACTTTGAACCAAGGTAATAACGTGAAATTCATGAGTAGAATGAAATTGACCAAAATGAAAAAAAAATCCATCCGAGAAAACCTTGTCCAATCAATCTCTCAAAACATCTTTTCGTGCACAGAGAATACATCCGACAAAAACCTTGACCAATGTTGGAAAATGATGCTGTGGTCCCACAATTACTGCTTCTCTCTTTTATAAGAAATTTCCCGTCGCTTCAGACACGGCTTCGCCGTCTAGAAGGTGAAAGTACCAATCAATACCCGTTTTTCATACGTCGAGGAAAGACTGGCTGTGTAGTCAAGTTGCCAAATGGGACACGTTTTTTTTGAAGGAAAGGAGCTAACCTGAAAGTTCTAAAAGTTAAATTGGATTTGATCATGGTCAGAGACGGAGCCTTAAATGGGGGTGGTGGCACGTTTTTTTGATGGAAAGGAGCTAACATGAAAGTTCTAAAAGTTAAATTGGACGTTGTTTTATAAGAGACCATCTTTGTGGGACGAAAAGAGAGAGAGAGTATTAATTTTTGGTACCACCACCGAATCAAAATTTCTGACTCCGTCCCTGATCATGGTGGACACGTGGGCTGTGGGGATGCCTTCAATCCATGGGGGGCAGTAGGTATTCCTGCAGCAGGGGCCGCAGGAAAGGAGGTAGTAACTAGTAAAGGTCTTTCCTGTTTTTGGTAAGGAAAATTCTAAAATCATACCATAGGGCTATCAATAAGATTTAAAATGTGTATTAAAACATGTGCAAACTGTATAAAAGTGTGTAAATACTTATTAAAAAAGAGAAAATTTTGGGTGTTGGTTGGGTACCATGTGAAGGTACCCAGCATTCATCTCGACCATCCAAAAATATTTTGGATGGTTCGGATTTTAAATTCGGATCGTTCAAAACACTTTTGGACAGTTGTGATGGGGTATTACGGGTACCATGAAAAGTTCCACGTGATACCCTATTTACAGACAAATTTTCCTCGTAATTAAAAAGAATAAAAAATAAACTGAAATACACATGCATTTTTTTTTCTTCTTTATTGGGCTGACTTAAAGGTCTTTTCATCATCCCTCCTCCCTTACTAGTACAATAATTTTGTCTTAGGAAAATGGGAATTGGAATCGATCGAGGTGTACCGACCGACATCGGATACTCATTTTTGGCTCCCACATGAACAATCCGAGCCATTTATTCATCTTATAATGATTTTCCAAGGTGCCCCGCGTTAAATCAGCTCCATCGGACGTGTGTAAGTGGTTGATCCAAAATCTCCCCATTTCATTCAAAATCTCGGTGCCCCGCATTAAATCAACTCCATCAAACGTGTGTAAGTAGTTGATCCAAAATCCCCCCATTTCATTAAAATCTCGGGAAATCATTCTAAATAAATGAACGACTCAGATTGTTCGTGTGGAACCCAAAAATTAGCCTCCGATGTCAGTCGGTGCCGCATTGGTGCGTAGGGGTCGGTGCCCTTGATTAACCGGAAAACGATTTTCTTGTCCCTCAATTGCTTCGTGGATCTTTCTGCGAATTTAACTCGATAGAGACGGACCGAGCAACAACGAATCTCACCCATTATGGTGTTACGGACTGAGTTTGTCTTCTCGCAACAGGTATTTTTAGAATAAATTAATTTTTCACAGTTTTTAATGTGTTGTATTGTGAAATAATGACCTGTCTTGGTTTTAAAAAAAAATAGTTTTTGTTAGCGGAACATTCCCTAATTATATGTCTTTCTTTTCTCTTTTCTTTTTTTGAACTGAGTTTTATGTTTAGATCTTGAATTTTCTATGGAAAAGATATGAACGAAAAAAAAAAAAGGTGAACAATGAAGCCTAAAGTTTTATCGAATGCCCCCAAAGGGACATGAAGCTTTTAGTTGAATACGCAAAATATGAGTAAAAGTAGGTTTTTGCGAAAACAATTATAGGGGGCATTTTAGACCCTATTTTTAGTTTTTCATTTTTTACTTTTTGGACTTTTTAGATTATGGTCAGAAAGTGTTTTGAATTTGAGAGGAGTATTTGAAAGAAATTGTGCATAATGCATTTTGCAATAAGGTCAAAATGAGAAGTAGAAATGAAAAAGGAGCTCCCCATCTCTTTTTGGTTCCTAGCCTAGAAAGTTCAAAATGGAAAAAGGATTTCTAAAGGGACTGAATTCTGGGTGTTGTCTCCCAAACATCCAGAATTAGAAAAGAAGAATGGGAAAAGTAAAAAAGGTGGCGGTCAAACACCCCCTTATATCTGTTGGTTACGTACCTAAAATAAATGAACATGATGTATCCCTTCTACTTTTGTTTAATTTGATACATTCAATATATAAAAAAAGGAGTTGTTCTATACTAAAACAATTACCTCCGTATCTTCTTCGAATGCAATTTGAGTTTTAAAGTGTATTAAATAATTTGAAAGACCGTGACACAAAAATAAACGAAAAGTTCTATAATCTCAAACGCTTACGTGAGTATTTTTGTAAATATATTCGGGCTAAGTCAGTTTGTTTATTAAATATTCGTCTATAAGTTCAAACTTCAATCCCCAAACGTCCAAATATATATGCAAACAATTTCCAACTTTTCAAACCGACTCAACCCTGCTCTAAAAATTGTGGGTTGAAGTCATAAGCGGGGTTGAGTTAGGTGCATGAAACGCAATTTTACGCGGGTTCTAATTGAAAGGGGGTAAAATTGTTCTATTTCACATTTAACCCGACCCAATCCATTATATCTCTATGTGTAAAATAACAACCAAGTTTATAATGATTTAAAATATTTTGAAATTTTAAGTTACATTGGTTAATTAAGTTATACCATGATTTACAATTTAGCATCAATGTTTACAATTGGAGTGGGTAAAATCTGATTGCCCAAGAAGTAGACATAGCACGTGCCCTAATCAATCACCACGAGAGGGTGAATAGCTCGGCACCACGTATGAAGCTCTTAGGACCTTTGCCGAGCTGGTCTGGCCATGAATAAGGTCATATTAATAAAAGTAAAACTAATAAATCTAGATGCCTTAGCTCGGCATGAGACATAAAGGGGTGCCCCTGATATGACCGGGCTAGGTAGGCTACGTGCATAGCTTAAACAACATTCTAGAGTACATAATTCAGCTCGGCATGATGAGCTGAGTCATGTACGGGTTATGCCGAGCTATGTGGAAACACGGCACCACCACGAATAAGGCGGTGAGACATTCCAGAATATTCTACAGCGGCTCCTTATGAGATAAGGAGCAATCCCGTAACATAAGGGATTGATATGGGAAGTCCTAATGTGACCAGGAGTATGCCCCATATAGGGAGGAATCCTATATGGAAAGAAAGACATCTGCTAGACGAGATCTAGCAAGATATGAAAGCTCATCCCTAATAGGAAAGTCCTATTAGGAAATGGATTCCTAAAGCTAATGGGAAACCAAGGCATGAGATGCCCGAATCAAACCTTCTTCACCTATAAATACAGGACGATATCCATGAAGAAAGGTACGCTGTGAAACCCTTTCATACGCACTGTGATTTGAGAGTTTATAGTACGAGATACTAACTTAGGCATCGGAGGGTCTTTGCCAACGAGAGGCAAATGTGCTCTAACCATTTTTCTGTCTTGCAGATTTAGGGCTGAGTTAAGGAGGCGCGTGATCCAGGATTACGCGGATTTATTTGTAACGCCCCCAAAATTTGGGTACGTTAATTAAGAATACAAAAATAATAAATAGGGTTTTACAACAGTAACCCATAAGAAATTAAATTAATCTTCCTATCAAATACAATCATTCTCTACAGGGTTGACTAGGTTTACTCCATCGCACTTCTGTCTATCCCGGCGGTATCCTGCTCTGCTCTGTAGGCGTTCCAGCCATAGTTCTCTCCTCCTGTCCATCTCTATAGTCTAGCACATAATACGTCAGAGTCGCAGAGCAACATCGTGGTATTATGCCAGGGTTACACAAGTGCAATACCATGAGCGATAACACCCAGTAGTTCACTCTACCAAATCTCTAACAAACAATTCTAGAACAATAAGTTTGAAAACAATATATAATACTTTTGAACAGTAAAACCATGCAATGGAAAGGAATTTCATCAGTATAAGAGGATCATATGCAAAATCTGAAAGCACAAAAACTCAAAGCATGAAGGTTACCTGAGAACTCCCTCTGCCAAGAGAAGCTCTACGACCAGCTCTACGTCCTCCTCCTCTGCTGGCCCCGCCGCCTCCTCTACTAGCACCTCTCGCAGCCCTGCCTGCACCTAAACTGCCAGCTCTGGCTGTACCACCTCTGTCGGCACCACTGCCTCTATCAGCGCCACCACCGCCGCGGGCTCTGCCCCCAGCTCCCCGAGCTCCGCCACCACGGCCTGACCCACCTCTACCAGGACCACCCTCTCTGAAAACCACTTCCGGCTCAGCTCGGGGACGCACCTCTGGAACGTCACCTATCATCAGACGGCGCACTAAAGCCTCCAAGTCCAAATTCAGCTGATAGGACTCCGACGCCCAGCTGGCAGGAATCTGCAAAACAAAGCATTTCACAGGTATTATCAATAATGCACAAGAAAACATAAACTGCAAACATGTTTTTCTTTCTTTTACAGGTTACCTGAACAGAAGCAAGGTCTAACGGAGGTGCCACACGGGGGACCTCCAGCACCCCTATCATCCCTCCAGGCGTCTGCACCTCTATCTCTCTCCTCAAAACTGGCAGAGTTGTCTCTAAGGCCGCTATACGAGTCTCCATATCTAAGAAGCTAGCCAGGTGGCCTACTAAAAAGCTCTCGTAGTTTAGAGAACTGTTAAAAGGAAGCACAGTGTCCAGCACGGTATATCTCTCTACCTCTGCCCGTGTGTACTCGTTAGTCCGCTGTACGCCAGGGGGTATACGCCCCGGTATCCTGAAGTGCGCCAACCTGAGGGACTGACGAGGCACCCTCTCTCCCAAGTACCACTGCCAACCGTACGGGGACTCCAGCAGAATCCGCCCCCGTGTCAGCTCTCTGCTCCGCTCCAAGTACTGGTCAGTCGCCGCATCCCATGCATGCCACCTCACCTGCAAGCAAGCTCAATTTCTTCAGAAAAGTTGAAAACAGAACGAAAAGCTCAAGTTTGAAAGCAGCACAAGATTCAAGATCTTACCGTGCTACCGTCAGTCTGGTCCAAGAAACGACGGAAGTCGTTCACTCACCCTGCATGTACACTGCCTCCTCGATGCTCTCGGTCCCACTTTGCTGCTCGGGGAATCACCTCCTCATTTTCATGACTGTTCGCCGGAGGATACATCCCCAGCACCTCATAAGCCCACACCTGCACGGTTAAAGGGTATTATCAGCAAGCTACAATCTACATGGCAAGATTTCAGGAACTTGAAAGCAATAAACAAACAGGTAAAAGTTTTTACCTCAAGCACTCTCCAGAAGCCTCTGAGGCTCGTCCCAACCCCTCGGCTAGCAGCACCCAAGAAACAGTAGAGGGTACAAAGAGCGGCACCTCCGAAGTCCAGGCTCGCCACTCTACCCAGGTTTGCCAGCGCCGGGAGCCAACCCAAGTGAACCTCACTCCGCCTGTTCGGAAACAGGGACACACCAAACAAGTACAACAAGTAAGCCCTAGCCATCTGAGCCACCTCTGTCGGTGACTCTGGCTCGTGGTCCCACAAGGCCGGCAGGTGGTCGCACCTCACCATGGACTCTCCGTCGCCTATCTCTCTCCCCAGGAAGTGCCTCACAGCTGCACTATCTCTGTATAGCCTCGAGTCGAACGGAACCGGCTCGCCGCCTACTCTCAAACCTGTGATCGCCGAAAAGTTCAATGGCGTCACAGTCATCTCAGTAAACCTCAAGTGAAAAGTGTTGGTGGTGTCCCACCAACGCTCAATCAGAGCTCTCAGCAACCTGCGGTCCGCCCGCGTTGGCACCAGAAGCCGTATAAAGTCCATGAAGCCCGTGCCCTCAATCACCTCTCTCACTGCCCCAGGCAAGCTCCTGAAGCGCTCCAGGGAGTCTGACGAACCTCCATAGATCGACAAAGAGACATTTCTCTGTTTCAAAGAAGCAAGTACAAGTTTTTCAAACAGTATCAATATAAAGCATGCACATGCGGGAATTCAAGACAAGTACAAAATACAACAAATAAACTGCATACCAGTGGACGCGCAGAAATGTGGGTCTCCGGGTCCCTCAGCAAGGTCAGCTCACCATAGAACAGGTGTATCGGCGAATACACGTCAGACCCCATCGGTATAAAGAAGTGCACCCGTGGCACGTAAGTCTCAGGGTCGAACGGGGGCCTCACCCTCTGAGCCCTCTCCACCTCTGCCACCAAAGACAAGAGAGCACCCTCTCCTGCACCCTCTCCTCCAGCCTCAGCCTCGGCCTCTCTCTGTCTCTCCTCAAGGAACATGTCCTGAACGTGCTCAGGCACTCTCTCCTCAGCAAGAACCTCAGCAAAAGTCGGATCCTCCTGAAGGGTCCGCGCCAAGTCCTCATCTCTCACTCCCTCCAGTGTATCAGCCATGGTATAACCCGGAGCCCTGGAAGAACCGACTGCAGCAGGAACAACTACTGGGTCCGAAACCCCAACCTCCATCACCTCACCACCACTGCTCGAGTTTCGAGCCTCCTCCACTACAACCTTCTCCTTCCCCAGATCCCTCCTCAACACTGGAACAACAACTGCTGACGTCCCCTCTCCTCCAACACGCACCTCAGTAACCAAGGAAGCGCTCAAAAGGTCACTGGGTACCAAGCTCTCCTGAGAACCAGTGTCAGCACCCTCCCCGGCGGGTCTCTGTTCGACCAAAACGTGAATACCCCCGATATCCATCTCCACCGCTGAAACCTGTGCACCCGTACCCGGCACGTCAACCTCCATGGGCACGGAGCCGCTCTCGGCAGCTTGCATGGCAGTATTATCATCACCAGTAGGCTGATCCGCGACACCACCACTCGCCGGAACCTCGCTCACCGCCACGGCGTCCGAACCGCCCCCAGCCGGACTGAGGGCTTCGCTCATCACCACCGACTCACCACTCGGCACCGTCACACGTATCTCTCCACCATTGGGCTCCACCGTACGTGACTCGGTCTCAACCGTATGGGATAACTCGCCTCCAATCGGCACTGTGCGGTGCTCGATACTGCTGGAACTCGGCATAACCGCACCAATCTCAGTCGATAATGGGTCACCCACGGCTGATTGAGTAGCCGTACCCTCCTCCCTTTGGACCAACGAGGAATGATCTTCACCAGAGGAAGACGATCGGTCGTCACCGCTAACAGGACTAGCCATGGATTTCGATCAGGGGCTTCGATTGGGAAATTTCGGGAAGAAGAAGATTTCACTTACAAGGGGGAAGTCGGTTTTTCACTCTGAAGTATGACCGATCGTGATTTTGAACAAAGGGGCAAGAAAGACGGAGAGTTTTGGCGGTTACAATGCAATTTCAGCCAAAAAATTCCAATTACACCGTGCGGTGTGGCTACCTGCACCGTGCGGTATGCGTTTCTATGCCGTACGGCATCCCCTTCAGTTACTTCGAAAAAATTACACTTTTTCCTTCACTCGCTGATGTTTTCATAAAAATCCACCAATTTACTTAAAATCATTCATTTTCACAATCTTTTTAAGCCCTCCATGGCATTCATGGTTACAAAATTTTTTAAGTCCTCCACGGCAATTCTATTTTCAAAATTTCCTAAGTCCTCTACGGCAACTACTTTTTTTTCACAAAAATTTACTGAGTCCTCTACGGCAATTTATTTTTCACAAAATTTCTAAGAAGTCCTCTACGGCAATTACTTTTTCACAAATTTTCTAAGTCCTCCACGGCAATTATTTTTCACAAAATTTTTCTAGAAAGTCCTCCACGGCACTAGTTTTCAAATTCCTCGGATTTTCTAAAGTCCTCCACGGCAATTATTTTTCACAAAATTTTCTAAAGTCCTCTACGGCAATTTATTTTCACAAAATTTCTAAAGACCTCTACGGCATTTGTTTTCCACGATCATTGAATTATTTTTAACGACTTTCAGGGCCTCCTAAATATTTTTAACGGCTACTTCGGGCCTCCGAAATACTTGTTTCACTTTCTGCAAACATCATTCGTTTTTCCTCGTTGAAAAATGAGGCATCAACTTTTTCATGACGACCCCGATGAACTACGATTGGTCTAATCCTCACAAACGAGGTACGTAGGAAGCTCCGAGCTCGACCAAATTTACTGTTTTCAGTTGCTTGTTTTCTGCACGGTTGTTTAAAATTGGGATGTCCGAATCTTCTAGCACGACTTACACCAACATAATGGTGACCAAGCCGTGTCGAAGAGGGGCAACTGTAGACACCCCAATTTTGAATAAACTTGTGCATCCCCAATGATGAAAAGATGCGCGAAATATACCTCGGGACAGCTCTTTTAGTTGGATGGATCAAACAGGCCAAAAATCCCCAAAACCCACCTGAACCGTATGGTCTGAAACCCATAACTGTACGGCTTGAAAACCTGTTTGCACCGTGCGGTGTCATTTTGTGCACCGGCGGTATATCCTTGGCACCGTGCGGTATACTTGTCCCATCAACAGGATTCCCGGGTTCGCCCAGCAGCTCAGAAGCGATGATGATATTCGCGCATCATTACAATCGTTGGCGTACGGGAATCATCGGAATGATGAGTTTTTCCTCTATAAAAGGCGTGAGAAGGAGCGGCCGGAAGGGAGATCAATTCCCAGCAAAAAAAAAATTACTCCCGAAACAAACTCGACGCTCTCTTCGTTACCCTGCCAAAATCATTCCCCAGTTTTAAACCATACCGTTCTTGTTTCTATAAATCCCCAACTATCATTCCCAGTCCCCAAATCGGTCCTTTTCGAAGTCCGTAGCTTCAATCGAGCAAAATCCGAGGTATATATTCGCGTTCGCCGAAGTAATAATCTTCTGAGGGGTTCTCCATCGGGTTCGAGGGGAGCTCCGTAGCTCTTTCTCGAGCCCGAACGAAGACGTTTCAATGAAATCCAAACCTTTCGGGTAAGTATCGCGCGATACTATTCATTGTCGCGGGATGCCGACCCTAGAAATAAGGTACATTCTTTTATCAAGACCATTTTCAAACCTTTTTTACAAAAAAAAAGAGTTGGTTTTTGTACGAAAAACAGAAGCTGGTTTCAATCGGATAAAAATGAGATTTTTTGAAAAAATGTGCTTCGCAGAGGCACCGTGCGGCATTCCTTATGCGTCGTGCGGCATAACTTTCACACCGTACGGTGTTACTGGAAAATCATTTTTGATACTCTGTTTCCTGAAATCCGATGCTCTGTTTTCGGCAAAAAACCAGTGGACGAAATTGCAGTTCCCCCCTTTATCTTCTGTTTTTACATTCTGTACCCCTTTTAAATAAATAAATTCTCTCGTTTTTATTTATTTATCCGATTATGTGTTGTTTTGATTATTTATTGTTATCGTTTATTTCTTTAAATCATGATATACTGTTTATGTGTTATAAAGTCTTTCATAAAATCTTTTTCAACAAATAATCCCGCAAATGTTTAGTAAAGACCGGAAAATATCGGGCACGCGGGGTGCATTTTTTGAACAAAACCTTCCCCCTCGGGTAACATGGCTCCCGAACCCAAATCTCTATTTTTCGCAGATCAAACCCTTTTTCAGTGGCACAAGAGTCATTATTTTTCTAAAAACGGTTTCTCGGGTACCCAACATTCTCTCAAGAATTAAACCCCGGGTGGCGACTCTAAATTTTTCTTCATTTCCCGGATCGCTCTTTTTCATAACCAAAACTCCGTGGATATCTATTTCGCCCGCGCGAAAACCGAGCATCCACAAATACATTTCAAGGTCCGTTCACTATGTGTTGTGCACGCTTAGCCCTTACCACCAAGTTCACTCCACGAAAATGGGGCGGTGCCTCGCTGCACTATCGTATTACTTAACCCCAACCTCATCATGACGGGCGACGTTAAGACTACATTACCGTTTTCAAATCAGTTCATTAACATATTTTCCATAAAAACACATTTTCATTCTCATCTCTATTTTCTCATCAGCAGCTATTCAAGCTTTCTCATGATTCGTGTCGTACCGTATCGTGAACGTGCTCAATGCTATATGCTCAAAAATAATGCCCATGCAATATTTCCAAAATCTTTTCTCCGAAAATCTTGTTTTTCTCTCTTGAAAACACTACATAAAATTATGCACTTTATTGCACCAACTTTTCAAAAAAATAATCTTTTCTCTAAGAAAATATTTCCACATGAAATCATGCACTTTAATGCACCAGCTTTCTAAAAAAAAAAGTACGATTTCTTCATAACTTTTATTTTCTTACAAAAATCCTATTTTCTTTCTTTTTCTTTTAAAACTCCACTTATTTCTTCTCTAAAAGAAATAAAAAATTAGTACACTGTCTTTTTCTAGCTATTTCTTTAAAAAGACCTTTTTCTAGAAATTTCATGTCCAAAAGATTTAACCACTTTTGTCATAAAACTTTCTCACCAAAAATAAATTAAAACAAGTAATAAAAATCTAATTTTTAGAAAATCTAATTCTCTAAAAAGATACTTTCAAATTTTCTAGAAACTTTCTTTTCCCAAGAGACTTTGAGAAAATCTTTCTTTTCATTTAGAGAAACAATTTTTAACCAACTCTTAAAATTTCTTTTTCATCACAACACCCTATTTATAAAATATAGCTACTAAATTACTTAGTAGAAAATTGTCTAGAAGAATAACTACTAATTCTTTCTCTACATATTCATTAATCAAAAACTTCTAATTCTTCTTACAACAAAACTAATGAACTCAATGTAAACTTTATTAAATAAAATAAACTCCTTTCTAAGCATACTCAAATCACTAATTTTAAGAAGAATCATCTAATTAGTAAATCAAAAATTTAATCCACTTCCATTAACTAATTCTTCCAAGAAAAATAAAGAATTAGTAATTTCCTAGAGACTTGTGTAGAAATCCATCTTCTAATTACTTCTAATCAACTTCTAATCATCTAAATCTCACTAAACCATCTTCTAGTTTCATGAAGAAACATTCTAATTAGAAATTAATTAGAACCTCTAATTTCTTTTCAACGTGAAATCCTCTCTTTTAAACTTTCTTAGAAACTAAGTAACATGCTTAGTACCATAATACATGCATAAATTAACTCAAACAAACTTCAAATCCAAGCTTAGAAAACTAATTAGAATTAACTAATTGAACTAGAATAAACTAATTAGAGAGATGGTTTAGTAAACTACCTTAATTTCCGGGTGTAAACCGGAAGCCGAAAAGCAATCCTTGGTATGGAGGCTTCTTAATCTACTCCACTTTCTTACTAATTAACTTAGTAAGGAGTTAATTAGGGTCTAAGTAAGTGGGTTAATGTGGTAGTAGAATAGGATTAGAATAGGTTTTGTAGTTTGGGAAGGAAAGCACACAAACTTTGTATGGGAGAAAGGTGGCAAGTTGACCAAGTGGTGTGCCCTTATATATAAATTTTGAGGTTCCTCTCCCTCCCTCCAAAAACTTTCGGTGCTCACACAACCCTTATGGCCGAACCACTTCCATGTGGGAAGTAAATTGTGCAATAAATTTTGCACATGGGAAGTGTACAAGTTGGTGCAACTAGCACCCTAGTTCTAGGTCTAGACATTTAGGTTCAAGTACATAGGACTCTAGGGAGAATCTAGGAAGAATACTTGGGGAGAAAGTCTAGCATTTCTTGGTCTCTTGTTGTGTAGAATTTTGCATGGTCACCTTAGTTATGGGGTGTTTTTAGGAGTTTATACACAAAAATGGTGCATGTGCTAACAAGTTGTAGCTAGGGCTAGGTTCAATAGGCTTAGTAGGAAGAATTTCTTCCTTAAAACATGGAAGCATGTTTTGGGGTACTTGGAGGCCAAGGTTTAGGTTTTAGGCTTTAGGTTTACTTGCTTGTGTACTAGTTCATGCACAATGCATGTGCTTTCTTGCACACAACATCTCCCTCTCCCCTCTCTCCACCGATCTCTCTCTCTCTCTCTCTCTCTCTCTCTCTCTCCATGTGCCAATAAATTCCCCCCATGTGCCACCAATTGCTAAGAAACTTCCTACATTAAAAAGGGAGAAAAGGAGTAAAATTAAAAAGTTACTAAGAGAAAATAGAGTGGATTTGGTTTTCCTGCAGGAAAGTAAGCAAGGTTCTTTTTCAAATGAGTTCATCAAGTCTCTCTGGTGGGAAGACAACTTTCAATTTCTGGATGTTGAAGCTGCAGGAACTTCTGGAGGTTTGATATGCATATGGAATCATAAAGTGTTTGTCTTGAAGGAAGCTTGTGGTTCTAGGAATTTCATCATTCTTAAAGAATTCCTTGGCTGTTGCTGTATTATATTGAATTGGGTCTTTATTTGCTGTTGCTTCTTGCGACTTTGAGATGCAAAAGAAAGGTGAGCTATGTTTGCTACTGCTGTTGTTTGTGACGCAAAATTGGAGGTTTTCTGTTATTTTGGAAAGTTTTGCTGATGCAGTTTCCATCTTCATTTGGGCAAAGTGCTGGCATCCAAGTGGAGTAGATATCAAGGATTCATGCAGTAGAGATAGATGCTGATAGTGATAAAATGTTGCTGCTAGGTGCTGCTAGATGGATTATTCGTGGCGTTGATTTCTCATCAACTTGTTTGGGTCGGATGTGGCATATGATTGTCGAGGAGCTTAGGTGCCAACTTTGTTGGAATGTTTGTTTCTCGTTGTGATGCCGTTCTCATCTGTTCTCCCTTTAATCTTTGTAATCCTTACATTGATTAATAAAATTTTGTTGCTTTTCAAAAAAAAAAAAAACTTCCTACATTAATGAAGCACATGCTCATTTACTTGGAGGGAAAGAAAACTTACTAAGAGGGTTTTAGGTGCTAGTTATATACACACATATATTCTAGCACAAAGAAAATAATTATTGGCCCAAAATAGTATTTTCCAAAATAATTTTAAGAAATTTATTAGAGAAAATATGAAAAATCAATTTTACAAACGAAATTTTTATTTAGCAAAAATTCGGGCGTTACATTATTCCCCGTACAACAATAGTTTACTTTTAATGATGAACTAATATTAACCAAATTGTGAAAAAATATGTGTTCTAAAAAGACATAATTTCTTAAAAAAAAATTCAATGCACTCGACCCGCTGATTCAAAACCGCCAAAAAGATCAATTGACCAGAAAAGATGCCCAAAAAACTGAAGAAATCTTTTACTATTCAACATAAATTTTGAATGCATCAAAGTGAATCCCTTGCCAGCTTGAGGTTATTAATTAAGTGTAAGTGAAAATTTACTATTGTATATATAGTAATATTTATTTTGTTCCGAGTCCTAAATCTCATTGTGGAACCCACATACCTCTACAATCTTTCTTTTCTTTATCAGACATATCTCCACAATCACACTCTATAATCTATATTATATTCACTCATCCATGATGCATCCTAAGTTTACCTTCAGTTGCTTTCATGTGCATTGTAGATTACTAAACTCATACAATTACTAAATTAGTTGAGGGACGTGAAAGTTGGTCCAGACACCTGGTTATCAAAAAAAAAATTAGTCTACTTCCTCTAATTATTCAGCGGTATTTGGACACTGCCAAGTAGTATCTCAACAACAGTCAATACCACGACATCTAGAATCCATAAACTTAGTGTGAACTCCACGAGAAAAAATGCACGTAGTGTTCATTAAAGAATGTCAAGATACCACATGATGGAACCTAGGAGCATCGAATAAATTTTTCAACCTAGCGAATTTCACTAGGTTGGGGCTCAAGTTGAGCTTTGCACAAATATTTGTGTATAGATACTTGTAAATTTGTCCTTCCAAGAACTTCAAACTTCCGTGACAGAATATAAAATTCCAGGCGTGACCGTGTGGGTTAAGATGGAAGGAAAAGGGTGGTCAATGGTGACAGTCGAGCCATTGTTTAAGGGGCCGGTAGATCTAATTAACTGCTTTGAATTTTTTTTTTTAATTCATTTATTGTATTAGCAAAAAGTAAAACTATTTGCATTTCCTTACGTTAGTTAATTTGATTTGGTTTGTCATAGTATTAGTTTCCAACTGTAGCTAAGATGTGCTTGAATCCTGAAAAGATGGGGAAGAAATATACTCCTAAAATAAGAGAACCATACAAATTGAATACAATTTTTTTTGGTGAGAAATTGGATGAAACTCATACAATACAACTTAGTAAATTAGTAGATGCCTCGAGACCTTGGTGAACTTGGAATAAGAACCCATCTAACTGTGCCATTTTGTTTCTTTCTTTTTTTTTTTGATAACTGGACGACCGGGCAGCTTGCGTGCACCTCGACTAATTTTGGGGCCTTCGAGGTAACGACCGCGGCCACCGAGCATAACCCCCAATAGCCCCACGAGATTGCTGGCAAAGGGAATCGAACCTGAAACTTTAGGTGAGAGTGAACTCCTAAGTTCCAAGGCAGGACCACTTCGCAAACCTCTTATGTTTATCTAACTGTGGGCCAGTTTGCAAGTTCGCAAGTTCGCAAATTGAATACATTGACGGCAATATGCAACATAATACCACTTTCTAGTAGTATAAAAAAGAAAAGAATTGACGTAAACCCTTTCATGACTTCGCATAATATATAGCGTTGATTGTGGGAAAAAATGTCATAAATTCACTAATCCCATTAACCTTAACTAAGTCTTGGTCCCTGATAGGTGCTGAAGAGCACCCATTTAACCTCTCTAATTTGCACTTTGTTAGGCCAATTAGGTTGTCATTTAATTAGTGATTGTTGGTTATTGGTGTTTCAGGCTCCGAATGCTCAAGGACTTGGAAAGTGTGCTTTGGAGTGGTTTAGAAGTGTCAAGGATGCGAAGAGGTGCGAAAGAGGAGCCAGGAGTTAAGTTACTGCCTTCTTGGTCCGGACCACCACATTCCTGGTCCGGGCAAGCACTCAGGATCACAAATGCATGGAATCTACCTCCTTGGTCCGGACCACCATTTTCCCCGTCCGAACCCGCAACCCCAGTAGCGTCAGTGAACAATCTGTCTTGCTGGTCCGGACTACCACTTTCCCCGTCCGGACCAGGTGACGGGAATTAGCATTTTTTACATATTTTTATGTAACTTTTAGGGCTCTAAGTATAAATAGAATTTTCTAACATTGTTTTAGGGCTCCAAACTATTTTGGGAGGCTACTTTGAGAGAGAAAGCTAGGTTTCTTCATGTTCTTCATGAGTTCTTCAAATCAAAGCATGTCGATCATCACTATGTCCGGCTAAACCCCTTTTCTAGGGGGAAGATAAAGCTCTACACCAAGTAACTTCGTTTTTCTGCATAGATTATGGTTAATATTTGAATCGGATTATATGTTTAGAACTCGGTTTCATATGATCAATGGAATCATTTTTAATTCTCTTAATCAGTTGAGTATTTGTATACATGTGTTCAAATACCGTAAACATATAATTGTTTTCACTGGTGCGATTGGAGTTCTGAGATGCATTATGCTCGTAAAACGAATCGTGCCGCGATAGTGAGACGGTCTGTGCAATGGGATAGTCCATGCCTTTTAACAATCTCTATATTTTCTCGATGATTATCATTAGGGTTTGCAAGCCCTAGCGATAATCCTTTGCAATTCGAATATTAATCATGTCTATGCAACGCTTGGTTATGCGGTAGGAGTGGATTCTAAACCCTAGATCTTTTTCTCAAATAGTTTCACCTTTGTAGTTATTGTGCTCTTTAGTTTAATAATTTCACAATCAAACCTCTTTTTACCGAATTAAATTAGAAGTTAATTGGAATTAGCGCAACTCAGCCAATTTGTCTCCGTGGATCGACACTCAGACTTAACCGCTATTCTCCGGAATTAAAGTTAATTCCTAGTTTTATTATTTAATTAATTTTGACTCGGCACGACACGGTCAGTCCCCATGTCATGGTCAAGTTCGCCACCTTTGTATTCTATTAATTATCAAAGAGGTGGAGAGGTTGAGTTTGGCCACAAAACACAAAAGAAACAGATCGAATTGTTTTCTTGTACACTTGGCTTTGGTTTGATGTAAAAAGGACAGTTTTATTTTTGTGAGTCCGCATTCGGAGTTCACTAATCCCATTAACCTCAACCAAGTCTTGGTCCCCATGTCATGGCCAAGTTGGCCACCTTTGTATTCTCTTAATTATCAAAGAGGCTGAGAGGTTGAATTTGGTCACAAAAAACAAAAGAAACAGATCGAATTTGTTTTCTTGTACACTTGGCTTTGGTTTGATGAAAAAATGACGGTTTTGTTTTTGCGAGTCCGCATTCGGAGTTCACTAATCCCATTAACCTTAACCAAGTCTTGGTCCCATGTCGTGGCCAAGTTGGCCACCTTTGTATTCTCTTAATTATCAAAGAGGTTGAGAGGTTGAATTTGGCCACAAAAGACAAAAGAAACAGATCGAATTGTTTTCTTGTACGCTTGGCTTTGGTTTGATGAAAAAAGAACGGTTTTGTTTTTGCAAGTCCGCATTCGGAGTTCACTAATCCCATTAACCTTAACCAAGTCTTGGTCCCCATGTGGCCAAGTTGGCCACCTTTGTATTCTCTTAATTATCAAAGAGGTTGAGAGGTTGAATTTGGCCACAAAAGACAAAAGAAAAATATCGAATTGTTTTCTTGTACACTTGGCTTTGGTTTGATGAAAAAAGGACGGTTTTGTTTTTGCGTGTCCGCATTCGGAGGTCACTAATCCCAATAACCTTAACCAAGTCTTGGTCCCCATGTGGCCAAGTTGGCCACCTTTGTATTCTCTTAATTATCAAAGAGGTTGAAAGGTTGAATTTGGCCACAAAAGACAAAAGAAATAGATTGAATTGTTTTCTTGTACACTTGGCTTTGGGTTGATGAAAAAAGGACGGTTTTGTTTTTGCGAGTCCGCATTCAGAGTTCACTAATCCCATTAACCTTAACCAAGTCTTGATCCCCATGTCATGGCCAAGTTGGCCACCTTTGTATTCTCTTAATTATCAAAGAGGTTGAGAGGTTGAATTTGGTCACAAAAGACAAAAGAAACAGATCGAATTGTTTTCTTGTACACTTGGCTTTGGTTTGACGTAAAAAGGACGGTTTTGTTTTCGCAAGTCCGCATTCGGAGCTTAATTCGGCCCAAAACCGATCCGAATTGTATTTGGATTCTCGGATTCAGACTATCAGATTCAAATTTTCCGGATCGAATCCGGATTAGATATGATCCATTGACAGGCTTAACTATTTATACCTATTGAACTTTGAACCAAAGTGATAACGTGAAATTCATTAGTAGAATAGGTAAAATGACAAAAAGATCCATCCGAAAAAACCTTGGCCAATCAGGGGGTGTTCCATGATTGGTGCTGAAAAGCACCCATTAATCCTTCCAATTTATGCTTTGTTAGTTAGGTTATGTAGTTAACTAATTAGCATTAGTTGGTTTGTGGTGTTTCAGGCCTTAGAAGCTCGAGAACTTGGAAAACGTGTTTTGGAGTGATTTTAAAGCGCCGAGGATGGGAAGATGTGCATAAAAAGGAGCGGAAACTCAAGTTGCAGCATCTCTGGACCGGACCAACACTTTCCTGGACCGAACCAGCACTTAACACGGCAAAACCTACCTTGCAGCACCCTTCGTCCGGACGAGGAAAATTCTTAGTCCGGATTGAAAAGCATCTTAAGAGTTTCGTTCGTCTTTACTCCCGATTCTCAGTCCGACCACCATGTCTTGGTCCGGTCAAACGAAAAATGAAAAATCAGCTTTTGGACGCGTTTTATGTAACTTTTAGGTCTCCTAGTATAAATAGAACATTAGAACATAATGCTAGGGTTCGGAACTATTTTGAGAGACAGCTTTAAAGAGAGAAACTTATTGTTCTTCATGTTCTTCGCGAGTTCTTCGATTTCAAGCGTTTCAACTCTCTCCATGGCTTAATCCCACTAAACCCCTATCTAGGGGGAGAATGAAACTCTACACCAAGTAACCATTCTATTTTGCGTAGGTTAGGGTTTTGATCGAATCAAGTTATATGTTTAATTTGGTTTCATGGATCAATGGAATCGTATTTTTATTCGTTCAAATCTATTGCGTATTTGTATGCTTTGGCTTTCAAATACCAATTCATATAATTGTTTTCAACGTTGTGTTTGGAGTTCGAGATAGATTATGCTCGTAAGACGGATTTGAAAAATGAGGCTTTGTGAGACGGTCCCGCTGCTGTGGATAGTCTATGCCTTTTAACAAGCACATATTTTCTTGACGATTATCGATGGGGATTGCAAGCCCTAGCGATAATCCTTTGTGATTCGATTATCAACTTAATCTATGCGAAAGTTGTGGTTACGAGGGTGGAGTGAATTCTAAACCCTAGATCCCCTCTCCATCAATTTAAATCACTTTTAATTATTGCGCTCTTCAGTTTAACAATTTCACAACCAATCAAACATCTTTTTACTGAATTAAATTAGAAGTTAACTGGAAATAATGCAACTCAGTCAGTTTGTCTCTGTGGATCGACACTCGGACTTAACCGCTATTCTCCGGAATAAAAGTTAATTCCTGGTTATTAAGTATTTATTTTTTACTCGATACGACACGGTCATTCCACTAACAAAAAACTGTTTTTTCCAAACACGGAGATAGGTCATTCTCTCACAACACATCACATAAAAAACCCTGAAAAACTAATTTTTTCAAAAAACTGTGGAACACCCCCTCAATCTCTCAAAAGATCCTTTTCCGTGCATAATTCATTACAAAAATGATACATATACTCCCTAGGAGCCACTCCCAGCCACACCCTCTCTCACATGGGGTGTGGGGCCCAGATCTGGGGACCACACCCCATGTGAGAGAGGATGTGGCTGGGAGTGGCTCCTAGGGAGTGTATGTATCGCCGTTCAATCCATTAATCCATTCTCTCTTCTTAGGCAAATGATGCTCTGGTCCCACAATTCCTTTCCTCTTTCTTTTTTGGAAATTTCCGATCATTTCAAACACGGCGTCGGCGTCGGCGTCTACAAGGCGAAACTCCCCATCATTGCCCGTTTTTCCCACCTCGGGAAAAGATTACCTTTACTATATATTTCGAAGTACACAAAAAAAAAAAAAAAAAAAAACAACCTCTGCCCTTTCTAGAAATGCTCGACTTGTATCAGGGTTTTGTATACCGTAGCAATTTCATTGCACTACTGAAAGACTGACTCCCCCATGCAAAAATACACAGCATTAAGTATCCTCATAAAAAAAATCTCAAAAACTTAAAAAGGCACAATAATAAAAACAAATTTTTATCTACGACTTGAAACGAAAAAAAAAAAAACTATGAGAAACACACCCCTAGTATAGTCAGGTTGCCAAATGGCCGGTACTCATTTTTTAAAAGGAAAGGAGCAAACGTGAAAGTGCTAAAAGTTAAGTTAGGCTCAGATCTCGCCGTGAGATTATTTAGGCCCTAAGCAAATTTGAAAAATGACGCTTTGTATATTTTCTTGAGAATTAACTTCAAAAAATTAATGTTACCTTTAGACTAAAATTTGTTATCAATGTGTGTTTTAAAATTCATGAAGTTATTAATTCTTGTTCAATAAGAGAATAAAAGAATAAAACTAAAAAAACATGAATTGCGTTGGCAAAGAAACAATAAAGTCAAAAATCAATTATTATTTTTTTTACAAATTTGAACTACTTTTTAACTATTTAAATAAATCTATTCTAGACTAACTATTATAAAAATCTATTGCGGACTAATATCAGAAGGAAAATTCTAAAATCAGCTCACTGGGCTATCGTTAAGATTCAAAAAGTGTATTAAAATATATAAAAAAGAGTGTAAAAGTGCTTGAAAATGTATTAAAAATGTGAAAAGTATACCAAAATGTGTGTTTTTTGTACACTCGGCTTTGGATTTGATGTAAATAGGAAGGTTTTGTTTTCAAACTCTGGATTCGAATCTTACTATCGGATTCGAATTTTTTGGATTGATCCAGATTCAATCCGGTCTATTGACAGATCTATTTAGACCTATTCAACTTTGAACCAAAGTAATAACGTGAAATTCTCAGTACTACTAGTAGAATAGGTAAAATGACAACAACAACAAAAAAAATTCATCCGAAAATGATGGTCTGGTCCCACAATTCCTTCCTCTTTCTTTTTTTGGAAATTTCCCATCATTTCAGACGCGGCTTCGTCGTCGTAGAAGGCGTGAAACACTGAAACTCCCCATCACATCAATACCCGTTTTTCCTGCGTCCGAAGTGTCAACAAAAAAAAAGACTTCTTCCCTTTCTAGTACTTTCTATAAATGCTCGACCTGTATCATGGTTTTGTATAACGTTGCGATTTCATTACACTACCACTTCCAGAGTTATTCCATGTTTGGTTCCCGAATGACTTTCAGGATTATTAATTCCGGGATTATTTTTATCCCTATATGCGGGGTACTATATAATTCCAGGGGGGAGGTGGACTGGGTAGGATTAACAAATACAGTATGAGATTGTTTTCGAAAATATTCGGATGATATTAGAATTTTTCTCAAAAAGTATTTTCGATTTTTTTTTTTGAAAAAATGTTTTATTTACTTTTTCAAAATCTTTAAATTATTTTAAAATTATTTTCAAAAAAATTCGAAAAAATAAATATATTAAAAAAATTATTTTGGAAATAATATTTTAAAAAAATATTTTTAAAAAATATTTTGAAGTAATATTTTTTAAGAAACTTCAATTTTTGTTTTCCAAAAATGTTTAAAAAAAGTGATTGTGATTGTTTTGAAAAAGTATTTTCAAAATTGTTTTTTCAAAGTAAATGTTTTTCAAAAATAGATTTTGTTTTTCCAAAACTGTTTTTAACAAATATTTTTTAAATGTGGGTTTTTTCAAAATAATTTTTCTCTTTTTTTATCCCATAAATAATCCCACGCGAATCAAACATGGAATCAACTTTCCTACCTTTACTGTTTATGGGCTCTTGCAGTTAGAAATTGTGGCCCCTTCCTTTGATCGACTTTTTAAACTTTTTTTTGTTCAAAAATCTAAAATGTCTATCATCACAAAGAAAAGCTTAAAATGGCACAATAATAAAACTAACTTTTTATCTACAACTGAAGATAAAAAATAAAAAAATAAACTACGAAAAACACATCCCTAGCAGGCCGGCTTTAAGTTTTATGAGGCTTAAAGAAATTTTTTTTAAATGGGTCATTAATCTACTTTGCATAGTTAAATATAGTTGAGAAAAAAAAAACTTTCATATGGAGGTCATTACAATCATTTGAGAACATAGGTACCCAGAATCAATAACCATTATTCCCTATGTCTCCTTTTAAGTAGCATGTATAAAAATACGTGCATTTTCAAATATATCCTGAATAATATATTTCTCTATATAATTAACATTGTAATTGGTGCAAAAGAATTTTAAAAAAAATTATTGAAATACTTTTTTATGTCCAATAAAATACACATTTTTCAAAAGAACATTTAAAAAGGGAGGGAGGGAGTACACTATATCAAAAATTATCATTTAAAGATAACTTTTCTCGTGTTTTTAGCTGCAAATGTACTAATTACAATAAGTCAGTACTTAGTAAAAGATGATGTTTTAACTTCTTTTTTGACACTTAGGCTCCCTTTATTTTTCATAGCAAAAAAATAAGGGCATAATTCTATTATGTTTGTACCCTTTCACCTGGATGTTATTTTAAATTTGGCACTGAAAATTATTAAACAATTTCACTTTAATTTTTATGTAGGCCTAATTATCACACGAACCTATATAATTGAGGGCTCTCAAAATTTTGGGGCTTAAAGTGGTGGCTTTACGAGTTTTAGCTCAAATCTGACCCTGCCCCTAGTATAGTCAAGTTGCCAAATGGGACAAATTTGTTTAAGGAAAGCAGCTAACATGAAAGTGCTAAAAGTTAAGTTGGGTTTGATCATGGTGAACACGTGTCAATCATGTTGTGGTAAGGGAAATTCTAAAATCAGACTATCCGGTTGTCGTTGAGGTTTAAAATGTGTGCAAACTGTATAAAAATGTGTGAATAATTATTAAAAAAGAGAAATAGTTGGGTGCTGGCTGGGTGTGGTGGGCCAAAATCTGAGCCGTTATGCTACGTGTCAATATATGATTTAGGACCATTGCCTGCAAGTATAACAAACTTGGCTCGTGACGTGTTATGATGTCATCCAAGCCAAATGACTGATCTGCCCCTGTACTTGGAGCACAAGTCATGAGGAGATTATATAAAGGAAGAGGAGGAACCCTAGAAGGTACACAATTCACTCTCTTTGCAATCACTTACTCTTTTGGTATTTCCTCCCACTTCCAGACTCTCACTAGACCGTCGGAGTGCCTTCCCTGGCCAAACTCCGGCCAAGTTGGGTGCTAACGTCGGGTGCTCAATGTGCATGTGTACCAAGAAGGCCACTCTCGTCACTCACAAAGGTCAAGGAAGAGGTCTAACGGTTCATCTAGGAAATCAGAACACCATAATTGGCGACTCCAATACGGACTCAACCCAGAATCTCTGGTGTTCATCTTCTAGATCTGCCTCATCTCTTCTTCTCTTTCTGGCCTCCTTTGATTAACAACCATGGGTGGCGAGCCAACTCACCCGGCCATCAACGATCCAACCCACCCATCTTCTTCCCGAGATCCAAAAACTACCCATCACGTCTCCGTCTCTATTCTATAGGGTCAGGGTGGACTCACTTCGAGTCCAGACCCTCAATAACTCATTATTCAGTAACTCACTCAACACCTGGAGGAACGAGACGCCGAGATGGCCGCAATGAGGGCTCAGTTAGCCAAACTGTCTGAGACAGTTAAGAAGAAAATGGTGGTGAAGGGCACAACAACGTCTCGTAGCGGAATCTCTACTCAACGGCGCTCGGCCAAAGACCACCTCGGTAACCCTAGTGATGAGAGGGCTTAAAGCAAGGCTCTCGTGTTTCGGCATAGAAGCCCGTCGATTGAGTGTCTCAAGGGGGGACCGGGTGCAAACTTCTCGACACCGTGCCTCACAAGTCTCTAATTCTAGTGTTTGGTCACCGTACTCGCAGTTGTCCGCAACTCACGAGACAGTGTTTTACCTTGAGGACGGTCAGTACAAGCCTATCTATTTCCGGAAAGATCCAAAGGAGGTAAACAGACATCGTCACAAACCAGATCTGGTGATCTCCGAGAACGGGTGGAAATTTTGAAGAAAATCCCTCCTCAGCCTATCTATCTGATCATGTGTAAGGTGTTCCCTACGAGCTTGGGGACTCTCGGGTCTCTATAGTTTAACAAGCTCGAAGAACGATCCATTGGAAGTTATGAAGCACTAGAGTGAGCCTTCCTATCCCTATTCATTAGTAGCAACGTTCAAAAGAAGGAAGTAGACTCTCTTGTCGGATTAAGGAAGCACTCAGACGAAACTCTGCGTCAGTATGCCATGAGATACTAGGAGATGTTTCATCAAATCCAGGGTTGTGACCAAACTATCGCCTCAACCCACTTCAAACACGGTTTAGAAAGCAAGAGTCACGTCTTCACTGACCTGATGCTACACCCACCGAAGAACATGGACGACCTGATGGAACGAATCAACAAGTACATTGAGTTCGAGGAGCTTCTGACCGAGCGTGATGCTCCCTCCTCCACCACCATCGTTCCAAAGGTTATCCACGTCTCAGGTAATCAGAAGAAGACGATGAACAAGATCAAAGCCGGTGCAGAGAGGGCCTCGAAGTCAAGTGACTTTGTTGTCGAGCAGACAGGCTTCACCGAGCCAATCTATATGCTTCTCAGGAAGATTGAGAATGAGTCCTTCTTTCGGTGGCCAGACCACAAGATGGGAACCCAAGACAAGACGAAGGACAAGAAGGTGTACTGCACATACCACCGAGAGCAAGGCCACTATACCACAGCTTGCAAACCGTTCAAGGCATACCTAGAATCTCTCTTCTCGGTAGGGAACTTGGACGGTTACATCAACCAAGATAAAACTCTAGCTCGGGCTCAACACCTTGGAGCGGTCGCATATAATGCACATAATTCACGGCCCGATGACAAAGAGGACAAAGGCTCGGCTGGACAAGGAGATTGACCGAGCCACATCAGCGATAAAGGTGCTCTCACTAAAGCACCCACCAAAGCGGGAGCTCCCCACTAAGAATTCTCAGTGGACCATTACGTTCACTGAGAAAGATCTAGAAGGGGTTCAATTTCCTCACAGCGACACTCTGGTGGTGACTCTCCATGTTGGCAAGTTCTCGGTGGAACGAATCTTGATTGATCAGGGAAGTGCAGCCGAGGTGATGTACTATTCTCTTTTTAAGCAGTTCGATTTTACCTCAAAAGATCTCAAGCCTGCCGAGGTCCCTCTACTCGGTTCAATAACCCTACCCATCCGAGCCGGTTCTGTAACCCAACAGGTTGAGTTCATTGTGCTAAACTCTCCGAGCCCTTACAATATAATTCTCGAAAGAAACTAGCTCCACTCCATGAAGGCCGTTGCGTCTACTTACCATCAGGTGCTTCGGTTCATTAGAGCGGAGGGACGACAGGAGGACATCCGAGGCAATCAAATCGCCTAAAAAAAGTGCTACATCTCAACAGTCGGCCGAAAGGAGAAGAAGAAACCGAAGCAAGTACAGATGCACCCATTTTGGAGATGCCAGATGCACCCGTTTCGGAGGACGTCGGATGCCCCCCAAAGGAAAAATCAGTGGAAGACCTCGTCACGGTCCCAATTAATGAGGACGACAGCCGTTTCTTCCTTATCGGATCCTCGTTATCCGAGACTGAGAGGGAGAAGATGATTGCCTTCCTTAAGGCTAACATTGAAGTATTTGCTTGGACACCGTACGAGATGCCTGGGGTTGATCCAAACTTCATCCAACACGAGCTCAATGTGGATCCATTGCGGTGTCCAGTCATCTAGAAACTGAGAAGGTCACCTGCTACTCATTCCGAGGCAGTTGAGACAGAGGTAGACAAGCTTTTGAAAGCCCAAGCCATCCAGGAAGTTCAATATCCAACATGGCTCGCAAACACTGTGGTGGTCCCCAAGAAGAACGGGAAATGGAGAGTCTGCGAGGATTATACGAAATTGAATGACGTCTGTCCGAAGGATTGTTTTCCAATCCCTCGAATAGATCAGCTCATAGACACCACGGTAGAACATGCTCGACTTAGCTTCATGAATGCATACAGGGGCTACCACCAGATCTTCATGGACGAGCCAGATATGGATAAGACAGCCTTCATTACCCCCCGAGGCCTCTATTGTTTTGGCATTATGCCTTTGGACTGAAGAACGCCGAGGCCACCTATCAACGAATGGTGTCTCGAATGTTTAAAAATCAGCTCGAAAACATAATGGAGGCCTACATAGACGATATGGTGGTAAAAAGTGTCCGAGAATCATATCACATCTCGAATCTCTTTGAGATGTTCTCCGTTCTCAAGAAGCATGGATTGAAACTCAATGCTGAGAAGTGCTCTTTCGGTGTTAGATCTGGTAAGTTTCTCGGGCACTTGGTCACGAGAAATGGTATTAAAGCTAACCCAGCCCAAGTTACAACAGTTCAACAACTCGTTTCCCCGAGCACAATCAAGGAGGTTCAAAGGCTCACGGGAATGGCAGCAGCTCTCAATAGATACATCAGTCGCTCGATAGATGTTTTCCGACCCCTCTTCTAGTCAATCAAAACCAGCAAACGAAAGTTTCAATGGACGGAAGAGTGTGAGAAAGCCTTACAACATTTGAAGACCTATCTATCCAAGCCTCCTTTGCTCGAAACACCTCGGGAAAATGAAGATCTGTTCTTATATCTCTCCGTCTCTCCACATGCGGTCAGCTTGGTACTTATCCGAGCAAAGGGTACTGAACACCGACCAGTCTACTTTTCGAGCAAAACAATGACCGGTGTCGAGACTAGGTACCTTCCTCTGGAGAAGATCGCTTTCGCTCTCGTCACTGCCCCTCGAAAGTTGCTCCCGTATTTCCAAGCCCATACAATCATTGCGCTCACCGAATACCCGTTGAAGGCTCTGCTCTGGAAGGCGGATCTCTCCAACCGAATCTCCAAGTGGGCATGTGAGTTAGCCAACTTCGACATCCACTACCGCCCGAGAACGGCCATCAAGGCATAGATGTTGGTTGACTTCACTGCTGAGTTGACACCAGGAGCAGAGAAAGCAGTTGAAGATAAACTCAACCCTTCAACACAAACTGAGCAACCTACTATTGAAGAAATTGAGCCCACAATGGAGACAGAAGACTTAACCAACCAAGTTTGTAATCAAGAGTCGGAACCAGCAGCTGATCAACCTACTCCCCCTATTGACTCAGAGAATGATCTGAGCCAAAAAGAAAACGACAAAGGTACCACGCCATTTTCTACCTGGCACATGTTTCACGGCGACGCCTAGAAGCTACACGTAGATGGAGCATCCAATCACCGAGGCACTGGAGCAGGTGTGGTCTTAGTCTCTCTAGAAGGGATCATACATGAGAACGCAATGACGATTGATTTTTCGGCCTCTAACAACGAGGCTGAATATGAAGCCCTCGTCGATGGTTTTTGACTCGCTGAAACAATGAATGTCAAGACTCTGCTGGTTTACAGCGACTCTCAGCTCATTGTGAACCGGCTCAATGGAGAGTATGATGCTAAGGATGAATGGCTAGCTAAGTACCTTAGCCTAGCAAGAAGCTTAACCGAGAAGTTCAAAGAGATAGAAGTTTGTCATATTGGAAGAGAGCACAATGTCCATGCCGATGCTTTTGCTGGGTTAGCCTCGGCTTGTAAGGCCTCCGAGCAGCGAACCATCTCATTTGGCACAATATCAACCCCAAGCTTTGATCTATCTCATATGCAAGTTCTGAACATCGATTTCAGGCCAAGTTGGATGGATGAGCTAGTTTTATGCCTCCGAGACGACAAGCTGCCCGTAGATAGGTGTGAGGCTCACCGAGTCAGATGTAAAGCAGCAAAATATTGGCTTTTTCCAACTGGCTCGTTGTACAGAAGATCTTAGACTGGGACGTACCTTATGGTCGTCCACCAAAACCCGGTTCACACCGTACTCTAGGAGCTCCATTCAGGTAGCGGAGGCTACCACTCGGGTGGAAGATCAATCGCTTACCGAGCTATCACTCAGGGGTATTGGTGGCCTAAAATGAAAGAAGATGCTGAAGAATTTGTCAGAATGTGTCACAAGTGCCAGCTATTCAAGCCGTTAATCCACCAGCCGAAGACCTCCAACCTATTGTTAGTCCTTGGCCTTTTTCCCAATGGGGCCTGGACATAGTTGGAGAGCTCCTACTCGCTCCCGAAGGATTTCGCTACTTAATCATTGCCATTGACTATTTGTCTAAGTGAGTTGAGGCTGAGCCTCTAGTCTTTATAACCGAGACAAACGTGAAGATCTTCTTATGGCAAAACATCATCTCTCTGTACGGTCTCCCTTATGCCATTGTCTCGGACAACAGTAAGCAGTTCACGGGAAAGTAAATGAATGAGGTGTGTGACAAGCTCGAAGTTCACTTTTCAACTCCACCCCCGTTTATCCTCAAGGTAATGGCCAAGCCAAGGTGTCCAAGAAGACAGTCACGACTGGACTGATAAGGTTAACTGGAAAAAGAGGAAAATGGGTCTAAGAGCTTCCTCACGTCCTCTGGGCCTTCAGGACCACTCCGAGGCGTTCTACTGGTCAAACTCTGTACTCATTAGCCTATGGCATTGAAACAGTCATTTCTATTGAGAAGGGGCCACCCACAATCCGTACCGAGTACTTTGATGAGTCTGCCAATGATGCATCCCTTAGTAACGATTTGCATTTGGCTAAGGAGAAGAGGGAAGCAGCTCGGATCAAGTTGGTAGCCTACGAGCAGGAGGTAGCTAAAGGCTACAATAAGACAATTTGAATGAGGACTTTCTGCCCATATGACTTGGTGCTCAAGAAGGTGACTGACAAGCATAAGAAGAAACTTATGCCTAATTGGGACGGTCCTTACCGAGTCGTCAAAAAGATTAGAAAAGGTGCCTACCAGCTTGAAGGCATGGATGGGAAGCTAGTTGACAAACCATGGAATGCCTACAACTTGAGGAAATATTACGGCTAGGAACGTCTCTTGCTCGGATCTCGCTTATTGTACTTAGATCACTTTTTGAAAGAGATGATGTACTACTCAGATTTTTTATGAATGACAAGGGTTTAATTGATGTGTTTCAAATATCAAATCATTCAGTATTCAAACCAAACATCTTTTCTTAGGCACAATTAACAAATGGGTTTAATCCCATAAGATCTCTTGGTACAATCACCGAGCCGCCTCTATGGCTGTCTTGTAACCAATCAACTAATAGATTTAAATGGTTGCAAAAACATGAACGTCTCGATCATAAAACTGAGATCAATAAATTGCTCTTGTAATAGGGGTATTAATCTGATGATAGCTTGTTATCACAAGTTACAAACATGACTCAGTCCGATTTACCGAGCAAACAAACCTCTTACCCGGGGGTATTTAATATAAACGAGCTAACTTTTTGACGTTTGCACCAAACCATATTAAAAATGGTATGGTTCTCGGTTCACTATACTTGTGAAAAATTCTTTAATCTTTATCCAGTCATACTTCATGACACCAGTTCTCGTTCATAACAAGCTTGGATTGACTCGGCAATTAATCCGAGCAAACCTATTACTCTTATGAGTTCATTCAGATTATCTTTCCCCGAGCTTTTTACCTTGGGGTATTTAAACCATCTCGGATTGAATTTGTTTCCTTAGTAAAAATTTTGACATTCACTTCAACTTAGGCCAGGAGTATTTTGATGCCCTAAGTCAAAGTGAATGGGGCTATTACTATAAGGAAGGAAACAACTCGGCAAAATTGATCAAGCACAGTACGGAAAAAGAAGAATCCATTCAACCATTCAAGAAGAAAACATATAGTATTATGCAAAAACTACCAAGTATCAAAATCCTAGCCGATACGGTCTGGTCCGAAACATTACCAGCCGTACCAACATTCATTAAGAGAAATTGTTCATAGGGGGAAAGGGGAAATTCCTAAAGGTCAAGGGGTCTTTTAAGGCCTCGGTCGCATCACCCTCTGCATCTTCCTCGATCTCTTCTTCTTCATCTCCTTCCTCCTCCTCCTCCTCAGGGGGGACTTCAATCTATGGAAGCTCAACTTCAAGGACCACACAGAGGTCAGACTCAGTATGAATGCTCACCGCGTCCAAACCGAGCCCATATCCTTTGGCTGCCCCTTGAAGTAAAAAATCTTGGCCCCTCTTCAGAAGCCATTGTTGTGGATTTCTTCCACTTGGCCTTTGTAATGCTCGGAGATTTTTTTCTTTGATTCATCAAAACTCGCTGAATGGGTGTCGGCCAGCTCTTTCTTGTGCCTCCCCTCTTGCTCGACCATCTTCTGCCTCAGCTCTCCCATCTGACCTTTGAGCTCATCTAACTTGGCCAATTGCTGTTTGGCTACCTCCATATCCGAGAGCTGCTGCTTTGCTGCTGCCAGCTCGTTCTCGGTATCCTTCATCTTTTGAGTCTCATCTCGGTGCTTCAGCTTCAACGCCAAGAATGAGTTAGACATGGTCACAACTTTTTGGTGATAGCCGAGAACGGACTGGCTAGCCTGAAATGAGCACATGATAACAGGTGAGAATTACTAAATTCAAAAAGCTTAACATTAATCTCGGGTTTCAAACTTACTAGAGTAAGATGGGAGAACATATCCATTATGTTCCTCTCGAGATCGATAGGCAGCTGTTTCATGTCTTCTGGGAGACACACGCCTTGAAGCATCGGAAAACCGAGCCTAGGATTCCCCCGAATGCTGTCTGTCAGCAACACCGGCTTTCCAGGCCAAACCACCGGAGAAAAGACAAACGGAGTAGGAGCTGGGCCGGAGACGTCTCTCGACTGCATTTCTTTCTCAGTTGGTTGCTTCTCGGGAGACCCTTTCTCCTTCGAAGCGTCCCCCCTAGAGCTCGAGCCAAGAAGAAGCCTTTGCTTCTTTTGCTCGGTAGCAGTGGTCTCAGCTGGAGAGGGTAGAATCCAATTACATAGAAAAATACCCAAGCACATACGAACAACGTGCGCAGCCTGGACACCACGTGAGGGTGGCTCAGTTCGGGGGGATCACATGAAGGTGCCCCAGGTTATGGCCGAGCAGGCCAAGTGTGCAGCTAGGATAGCACCACAAGATGGCGGCAACACCATTAGAAGGTGCACAAGGCCAGTGTCGAGCAAGGTATCTGATCGACAACATCATATATGGATAGGCAAGTATATTGCCGAGCTAACCGCCTACGTGATAAGGTGGCGGGTCATTCTAGAATGATGTAGAATAGCCTCTTATGTGATAAGGGGTAAATCCTGAGAATTAAGGGATTATCATTAAGCTTCCATATTGGGCAAGAAGTCCAATATAGATACAGAATCCTTACAAGAAAGAAATTCTTATTGTATTGCCATATGGGACGAATCCCATAAGAGAAAGGACTCCTAACGTAAAGAGGATACCAATAAATGGCAAGGATTCCTAAGGTGGAAAGAATCCTTAGAATAAAGACTGTGTTTCTATATGGAGCGAGTCCCATATAGGAAAGAATTCCTAATGAGAATAGGATCCCAGGGCAACGAGGACCCTCTGTAAACAAGTAACCTACACCTATAAATAAGACCTCATACCCATGCAGAAAGGTACGATATATCTCGTAGTTATATGCATTGTGTGAATTTGGCTTATTTAGTAACGCATTACTAACTTAAGCATCGGAGGGCCTTTGGCGACGAGAGGCAAAGGTGCTCTAACTGTTTATTGTCTTGCAGGGTTAGGGTTCCGGCAAAGAGTGCATATTGTTGATCTCATAGAGGCGTGGAAATAGCATACCCTGATTTTCCCCCTCTATATCGGACACAGTCGGGGCTCTCTTGGTTTGAGGAGTGGAGGCAACATCAATAGAAGTGGTGGTGGTTTTCTTCATTTTTGGTTTCTTCTTAGGGAGAAGACTCGGAAGGTCGTCAAGGTTTCCTCCCATGATGGCTTCATCAAAATTAGTATCCTTGGGATCTCGGACCTTCCCGATCAACTCTTGAATAGAAGCTCGGTGAAGATCGACCTCAGAATCGGAGCTAACCTCGATCACAGCAGTTTCTTTTCCTTTCTTGCTTGGCTCTCTCTTATGCTTTCGGCTCCGTTCGCCTTCCTCAATGTGGTCGTCTTGGATTTTTTCTTCCTTTGCTTAAAAAAGGAAGTGTAGTTGGACTCGTACTGAAGGAGCACATGGGCGAACCTCTCTTCACGAGGGATTGCGTAAGCGGCTCGGATGTTGTTGTTGTTCTTTTCCTTGAGGAGCTGAGCTGATACCGGAGACACTTCTGCAAATAAAAAATAAGCTCGGTAAAAACAAATGTATAACAGATGTACAAGCAGAAAGAAAAACTACAAGATATATAACTTGGACCTATGAAGACGTTTTGTCTCGGGATAGGGTATAGCCCGTCATCCTCGGGCCCAAACTCAAAATTTCCTCGAATCTCAACGAAGTTGTTGGCCCAGCGATCGGAATCAGGCAACTTATCTATCAGATATGTCCGAAGCTCTCTGGGAGTTCTTCAGAGAGATAAGAAACGACGCTCGGAAGTTTTGTTTCGAGACACGTTATAGATGCCGATCAAGTGAAAGATATTGAAGACAAGGTTAAATTTGTCTAGGAGGGCATGCACGGAGTTAATGATCCTGAAGGCGTTGACGGCTAGGTATCATAGGGTCAGTTGGTAGTCATAAAGAAACTGACGAAGGAGTAGGTTTACCGGGAAATGGAGCCCACCCTTCGTGATTGTCATATGGGGGAAACGGTTATATGATCTGGGGTATAGGAGATGTTATGTTGGTGAACCAACCGGAGCTCGATGTTGCTTGAAATTTGGTTCTTTTGGCAAAAGGCACGGTATTTACCTGGCTTGCCATCAAAGAAATGGATGTAAGGGTTTGGCTCCTTTTCAAAGGTCTCTTCCCTAGGCATTTGATCCTCCGGAGCCTGATCCTCGGTAGTAGGTTCGGTTGGGGTTGGTTTGGAGGGATCAATCTTGGGAATTTGGGTCTCGGGAGCCTGAATTGATGCCCCATTTCCATCTCTACCCTCCCCGGGGTTGACCACTTAATGGTCGCTGATAATGGTGTTTTGGTTCACCGAGCCTTCACAGTTTGAGTGAGCCACAGCTAGCTCGTTTGATGGAACGGGGTTGAGGCAGTCCAGTTCATCATTTCCTAGTCCTATGTCCGCTGATTCCATTTCTATTCCAGGAGCACTGACCTCTCGGTTGAAGTAGTAGCAGGAATAGATGTCGTTGTGCTGAGCGACCTCGAATTTGTCGATTCGATTAGAACTCCCCAAGGATATGTTGATTGGCTCCAAGGTTGCCAAACCTTACGAAGTGCATGGGTGAAACAAAGTTAGCCACATAACTGATGGTGATCTATAAATTGACTCGGGTTCTCTGAGTGGCTAAGCGAGCTCGGATATATTCTGACTCATATTCCTATTTGACTCGGGTAACCTAATTGACTGAGATTATGTGTCTCAGATAGAGCAGATGGTAAAAGGGCTATTGATGAGCCGCGATTTATCTCGATCAAGGTCTGCAGTTATCATTTTGGATGACAAACAACTTTATAAATGAAACCCTAAGTGGCGGAAGATCTAAAAGGGACTCGAAGGGTCATAGGGTTGATTTCTACCAAGAACATCATGAACAATGAACAGTGTTGCCATTATTCATCGTGTTATTCAAACTATTACAAAATAGCAACAATCATCTAGTGTGGTGAAAACTCGAGAAAAACCCAGAAAAAGCTTAATGAAAATGCAAGAAAATCGAGCTTTGACATTGATAAACGATGAGTTTGAAAAAGATTGTTACCTGAAAGCGCTGGAGAAGATGAACGACGGTGGTGGTGGTGCAGGTGGATGATGGAGAATCTTGTCGGTGATGAAAGGAAGAATGAGTGCCCTAGTGCTCTGGTGCTAGAAGAGAAGAGAGAGAGAAGCAAAAATGTTTCTCTCACCATCCTATTTATAAGGGGTGAGGCACGTTTCAACGGCTACACGGGAAACGAAGCGACGTCTGACGAGCCGGTGAAATCTCGCCACCTGTCAATGATATGATAGGCCGAAGCACCGTCTAACGGTTCACGTGGGAGTGTCTTTTCAACCTAAAACCCTAATCCTCGTGATCTCGTTTTGTCCAACCTACAACTGACACGTGGTGAAATCCGAGGCGATTCACGAAGTCACAATTAATGCTGGGGCCCGGAACATCATGACCAAGATGGAGGTTCATCCGAGAAGGGTTTGTTTGGCTTCGATGGAGAGACTGGGGTCCCATAATTTTCGTAGAAACATATAAGTCTCGGGGTGACAGGACAACCCAATCAAAAGAATCAACTCCTCCCTCAGAATGAAACGTCTCGGAAGAAGTTGAGGGACTATTGTATTGGGCCAAAATCTAGCAGCTCAAAAGAATCTTGAGAGGCAAGGCCCAAACGACTGAAGCCCAATAGAAGCGAGGCCCCATGCCGGAGCAAACTGGAATAAACCTACCGAGACAGTCTCGGCCGAGATGAGTCGACGTCTCAGTCGAGTAAGACTTTGATCCGGACAAGTCATCCGAGACGAATAAGATCCAAGATAACTCGAATGGAAATCCGAGATATCGGTTGACATTATGAATGAGGTCATCCGAGGTGGTTGCTCTGAGCAACGTTCTCGTGAGGGCACATGTACAAGCTACAGCTATCCACACGTCATGATGATGACAGCCAAGTCGTTATGCTACGTGTCAATATAAGATTCGGAACCATTGCCTGCAATGATAACAAACTTGGCTCGTGACATGTTATGACGTCATCTGAGCCAAATGACCTATCTGCCCATGTACTTGGAGCACAAGTCAGGAGGAGATTATATAAAGGAATAGGAGGAACCCTAGAAGATACACAATTCACTCTCTCTATAATCATTTACTCTTTTGGTACTTCCTCCCACTTCCAGACTCTCACTAGACCGTCGGAGTGCCTTCTCTAGCCAAACTCTGGCCAGGTTGGGTGCTAACGTCGGGTACTCAGTGTGCAGATGTACCAAGGAGGCCACTCTCGTCACTCACAGAGGTCATGAAATTGGTTAAACGGTTCATCTAGAAATCAGGATACCACACTGGGTACCATGTGGCGGCACCCAGCGCGCATCTCGACCGTTCAAAAATATTTTGGACGGTCCGGATTTTAAGGACACTCCTCTTACCGATAAGAATGTATTTAAAATTCAAATCGTCCAAAATACTTTTGGACTGATATGATTAGACATTGCGGATACCATATAAAACGTCACGTGGTACCCTATTTACACCCAAATTTTTCTCTGATTAAAAAGAGTGAAAAAATTGTACACTGAAATACACGTGCATTTGTTATTTTCTAGTTTACTGGGCTGACTTAAAGGTCTTTTCATCATCCCTCCTCTCTTGACTGGTACAGTAATTTTTTTCTTGGGAGAATGATTCTGTGGTTCCTGAATTCAATTCCTTCCTTCCCGGATCTTTCTGCGAATTTTACTCGACACAGACAGACGGGCTTCGGCAGAGCAACAATTGAATCTCACCATTTATGGTGTTACGGACTCGTCTACCAAGCTTTTTTGGTAGACTAATTATATTATGTCTTTCTTTTTTTCTTTTCTTTTTTTGAACTGGGATTTATGCTTAGATCTTGAATTTTCTAAGGAAAATATATGAACGTAAAAAAATGAAGTGAATGAAGACTTTAGTTGAATACGCAAAATATGAGTAAAATTAATTAGGTTTTTGCAAAAGACAATTATATCTGTTGATTACCTAAAATAGATGAACATGACAAGGTTCTAATGTATCCCTTCTACTTTTTTTAATTTGATAATTTCAATATCTTAAAAAAAAAAAAAAAAAGGGAAAGAGTTGTTCTATACGAAAACAATTACCTCCTTATCTTCTTCCAATTCAATTTGAGTTTTAAAGCGTATTAATTTGAAGGGCCGTGACACATAAACAAACGAAAGGCTCTATAATCGTAATACTAGACTCACACACCCGACATACAATGGAAGTCTCACACACTTACGTGAGTACTTTTGTAAATATATTTGTGGTAAGTTTGGAAGTGTCGTAGCATAATCGGAAAACCTGGGGGTACCCCATATTTTGCACCGAAAATGCACACCGCGCCTTCGGAGACCCGCTTTTGGGTCCCACACTTTTGATTTGATACGGTGAGACTTTGGTTCAAACACTTTTAACCGTTCGATTGAGCTGATTTTTGGTGGGCCCCCTCGGAAAAATGTTTTAAGAATAATGAACGGTTCGAATCACTCATGTGGGACCCAAAAGCGGGTCCCCGAAGGCGCGGTGTGCATTTTCGGTGCAAAATATGGGTACCCCTAGCAGCGTTCGTAGCATAATACTACTATTTAACTAGGTAGAGGGAACCACCCTAGGTCACACACACCTAAGTACCTAACACCTAAGAACTAACATGTGGTGGGCTGGAGAGAGCCTATGGCCGAAATCCCACCTACCTAGCTAGACTACCACCACTCTGCCCTACACATGCATATGAATATACAAGTACTTCATTTGAATTTTGTGCAGCAAAGTCTATCCTCTCTCTCTCTCTCCTTTTTTTTTTTAACTTGGGAAATATCAAAGTCTATCCTTTCATGGCCCAAATACGAACATTATCTTTTGTAAAATATTACTCTACTAGATATGATCAGAAGCCAATAATTTCAATGATGATTTGCTTAATTTGTGGATTTTAAATGTGAATAGTGGTGGACGCAGAATTTGGAGTTAGCGGAAACTTGAAGTACATGTATTTTTACATTAGCAATAAGTTTGATTAAGAGAAGAAATTGTGCGTATATAAATAATCATCAATGAATGCGCGACCAAAAAAGAGTTGATAGCTTGAAATTTTAGGGAGTTTTTTCTCGTCCGAGGGACTTACAAGGGTCAAAACATAGAACTTTTCAAATTAACTTGAAAAACAGAAACAACTGCCTTTTTAATATTTCAAATTGATTTACTCAAAAAAAAAAAAAACTTGTGCTAATATTCGAAGTGGTGCAGAGGCCTGAACTCCTTGGAACCACCTTGTCTCACACACTGCAAGTCAACAAGTCGGAGAAAATATTGTGTGCAAGTAGGGTATAGCATCCGACATGGTGCCCCTTCGTCCGTCCAAAAGTGTGTTGGATAGTCCGGATTAAAACACTCTCTCTCCTCTTCCTCAGTCCTATTTCTCTCTTCAAATCCGAACTATCCAATACACTTTTGGGCGGTCCAAATGTGCCGAATGAAACCACATGATACTCTATTTGCATCCAAAAATTTCTCAACAAGTTGAATATCGAGTTGGAACATAATAAGATGGACAATTGTATGAATTTTCAATACTCTCTCTAGTCCGTCTATGAATGTTCAACTCTCTCTCTCTCTCTCTCTCTCTCTCTCTCTCTCTCTCTCTCTCTCTCTCTCTCTCTCTCTATATATATATATATATATGTGGGCCGGTTCCCCTCACACTTAAAAAACACATAAAAAACACCTCACTCTTCCAGGCCCTATTGTGATGTTTCAAACCACTAATCTTGTTTAAATGAGTAAAACAAAAGGTCCTGCAAAATTTTAGCTCAATCGGATATCGGTAAGTGCTTGATCCAAATAGTTTTAAAAACACTAGTTCCTCTCATAGTTTTTAACAAACTGTTTGGATCAAGCACTTACCAATATCCAATTGAGCTGAATTTTTGCAGGGCCTCCTATTTTACTCATTTAAACAAGATCAATAGTTCGGAATATCACAGTGGGGCCCAGAACAAAATTGTGTGTTTTTTTATGTGTTTGTTAAGTGTCAGGGGAACCGGCCCCATATATACATATATATAAATCACACACACAAACAAATATTCCTATCCACACCCTAAAATGTGGACCTTCGTCCACCCTACTTTCTCGATCAAATTTTCATGATTCGAACCGTTTAATGTGTTTAAAACGTGTTTTTAAGAGTCCCAACGAGAAACCTGCCAAAAAAAAATATCAGGAAGGGCTTAATCCGAGTAGTTTTTCGTAAAAATTGTATATGGATGGTTCGGATTATCAAGATTTCGTCTGGAACTATAAGGTCCAAACGGGGTCCGGAAATTTAATGGTGTAGATGGGAAGGAGATTGTATGTATATATGTAGGGAATGGATCAAATGACACAACATTTGATGCTTATTTTGACACACCCTTTTTTTCTAGGCCCCATTATGAAGTTCTGTACCGTAGATCTTGTTTAAATGAGTAAGATAGGAGGTCCTGCAAAATTTCAGCTCAATCAAATATCTAAAAGTGGTTGACCCAACTAGTTTTGCAAAAACTGTGACAGGAAACAGTGTTTTTTAAATTGTTTAGAGCAAGCACTTACCGATAACCGATTGAGCAGAAATTTCGCAGGACCTCCTATTTTACTCATTTAAATGAGATCAACTGTTCGGAATATCACAGTGGGGTCTAGAACAAAATTGTGTGTTTTTTATGTGTTTTTTTAAGTGTTAGGGGAACCGGCCCCATATATATACATATATATGTATATATACACACACACACACTAATCTTCCTATCCACACCCTAAAATGTGGACCTTCGTCCACCCTACTTTCTCGATCAAATTTTCATGATTCGAACTGTTTAATGTGTTTAAAACGTGTTTTTAAGAGTCCCAGCGAGAAATTTGCCAAAAAAAATAAAAATAAAAAATACTAGGAAGGGCTTAATCCGAGCTGTTTTTCGTGTATATGGATGGTTCGGATTATCAAGATTTGGTCTAGAACTATAAGGTCCAGACGGGATCAGGAATTTAATGGTGTAGATGGGAAGGAGATTGTATGTATATATGTAGGGAATGGATCAAATGGCACAACATTTTATGCTCATTTTGACACACCCTTTTTTTTCTAGGCCCCGTTATGAAGTTTCAAACCGTAAATCTTGTTTAAATAAGTAAGATAGGAGGTCCTGCAAAATTTCAGCTCAATTGAATATCTGAAAGTGGTTGACCCGACTAGTTTTGCAAAAACTGTGACAGGAAACAGTGTTTTTTAAATTGTTTAGAGCAAGCACTTACGATAACCGATTGAGCTGAAATTTCACAGGACCTCCTATTATACTCATTTAAACAAGATCAAAATTGTGTGTTTTTATGTGTTTTTTAAGTGTTAGGGGAACTGCTATATATATACATATATATGTATATATACACACACACACTAATCTTCCTATCCACACCCTAAAATGTGGACCTTCGTCCACCCTACTTTCTCGATCAAATTTTCATGATTCGAACTGTTTAATGTGTTTAAAACGTGTTTTTAAGAGTCCCAGCGAGAAATTTGCCAAAAAAAATAAAAATAAAAAATACTAGGAAGGGCTTAATCCGAGCTGTTTTTCGTGTCTATGGATGGTTCGGATTATCAAGATTTGGTCTAGAACTATAAGGTCCAGACGGGATCAGGAATTTAATGGTGTAGATGGGAAGGAGATTGTATGTATATATGTAGGGAATGGATCAAATGGCACAACATTTTATGCTCATTTTGACACACCCTTTTTTTTCTAGGCCCCGTTATGAAGTTTCGAACCGTAAATCTTGTTTAAATAAGTAAGATAGGAGGTCCTGCAAAATTTCAGCTCAATTGAATATCTGAAAGTGGTTGACCCGACTAGTTTTGCAAAAACTGTGACAGGAAACAGTGTTTTTTAAATTGTTTAGAGCAAGCACTTACGATAACCGATTGAGCTGAAATTTCACAGGACCTCCTATTATACTCATTTAAACAAGATCAAAATTGTGTGTTTTTTATGTGTTTTTTTAAGTGTTAGGGGAACCGGCCCCATATATATACATATATATGTATATATACACACACACACTAATCTTCCTATCCACACCCTAAAATGTGGACCTTCGTCCACCCGACTTTCTCGATCAAATTTTCATGATTCGAATCAATGTTTAATGTGTTTAAAACGTGTTTTTAAGAGTCCCAAAAAAATGAGAAATTTGCCAAAAAAAATAAAAAAAAAAAAATACTAGGAAGGGCTTAATCCGAGCTGTTTTTCGTGTCTATGGATGGTTCGGATTATCAAGATTTGGTCTAGAACTATAAGGTCCAGATTTGGGATCGAATTTAATGGTGTAGATGGGAAGGAGATTGTATGTATATATGTAGGGAATGGATCAAATGGCACAACATTTTATGCTCATTTTGACACACCCTTTTTTTTCTAGGCCCCGTTATGAAGTTTCGAACCGTAAATCTTGTTTAAATAAGTAAGATAGGAGGTCCTGCAAAATTTCAGCTCAATTGAATATCTGAAAGTGGTTGACCCGACTAGTTTTGCAAAAACTGTGACAGGAAACAGTGTTTTTTAAATTGTTTAGAGCAAGCACTTACGATAACCGATTGAGCTGAAATTTCACAGGACCTCCTATTATACTCATTTAAACAAGATCAAAATTGTGTGTTTTTTATGTGTTTTTTTAAGTGTTAGGGGAACCGGCCCCATATATATACATATATATGTATATATACACACACACACTAATCTTCCTATCCACACCCTAAAATGTGGACCTTCGTCCACCCGACTTTCTCGATCAAATTTTCATGATTCGAACTGTTTAATGTGTTTAAAACGTGTTTTTAAGAGTCCCAGCGAGAAATTTGCCAAAAAAAATAAAAATAAAAAATACTAGGAAGGGCTTAATCCGAGCTGTTTTTCGTGTATATGGATGGTTCGGATTATCAAGATTTGGTCTAGAACTATAAGGTCCAGACGGGATCAGGAATTTAATGGTGTAGATGGGAAGGAGATTGTATGTATATATTTAGGGAATGGATCAAATGGCACAACATTTTATGCTCATTTTGACACACCCTTTTTTTTCTAGGCCCCGTTATGAAGTTTCGAACCGTAAATCTTGTTTAAATAAGTAAGATAGGAGGTCCTGCAAAATTTCAGCTCAATTGAATATCTGAAAGTGGTTGACCCGACTAGTTTTGCAAAAACTGTGACAGGAAACAGTGTTTTTTAAATTGTTTAGAGCAAGCACTTACGATAACCGATTGAGCTGAAATTTCACAGGACCTCCTATTATACTCATTTAAACAAGATCAACAGTTCGGAATATCACACTGGGGCCCGAAACAAAATTTTATATTTTTTTATGTGTTTTTTAAGTGTCAGTGGAACCGGCCTCATATATATATATAGGTTCCACTTCTTATCCGGACTTTTGATCCAAATTTTTTTTTGACGATCCGATCCGTCCAATGTGTTCAGAAGGTGTTTTCAAGGGTACTCGCGGAAAATCTTCAAAAAAAAATACCGGGAAGGGCTTGATCCAAGCAGTTTTTGCAAAAATATATAAATACAGTTTTTGCGAAAACCGCTTGGATCAAGCCCTTCCCGGTATTTGTTTTTTGAAGATTTTTCATGAGGACCCTTGAAAACACCTTCTGAACACATTGACGGATCGGATTTTCCAAAAAAATTGCAACACAAAAAAACCAATTTTTTCTTATTTCCGGAAGTGTGGATGTGAAGTTTTCCGTATATATATACAAATTATCTAGTCCGGCTCCCGGATCCGGGATCCGGATCAAATTTTGACGATCATAGTTCCGGATCAATGACGATCCGAGTTCAAAAAAGTGTTTTCCAAGGTCCACGCGGGAAATCTTCAAAAAAAATACCGGGAAGGGCTTGATCCAAGCGCTGCAAAAATATATATACACGCTTTTGCGAAAAACTGCTTGGATCAAGCCCTTCCCGGTATTTTTTTTTGAAGATTTCCCGCGTGGACCTTGGAAAACACCTTTTGAAGACATTGGACGGCTCGGATTTCCCAAAAACAATTTTTAAAAGCATCAAAACACCAAAAAACCCTTCAATCCGGGAAATCCGGGATCCTTGACAGGATCGCCGGTGTATATATATATATATATATATACAATAAGCTTCCCATAAGGGTCCCTTATGGGAGCTAATATGCGGACCTCGTTTGTGTGCCGTTGGATTTCATCCAACGGCTCTGGTAAGAGAAGCCATTTAAATGCCACGCGGGTCGGTGATCCGGGTAAAAAAAGACTCACGGGTCATATAATCCGGGTTATTACTTAATGCCTCCTAACCCACCCCTCCTCATTTTCACGTTCAAAGTTGAGAGAAGAGAGAGAAAGTAGATCGAAATCGAAACCGACGAAGGGCAGGAGTCCACCGGCTGATCGAGCTTCAAACCCTCTCTCTCAAACACTGATGGATTTTGAATTCGATTTCTACGATTTCGACTTCTGTGTCTTTGCGATTTCATTCATTAGGGTTTCCATTTTAAACATTAGGTTTCGAGTATCAAACATTAGGGTTTCATTCATTTGTACGTGGTTTATAAGTTTGGAATACTGGTGGATTGATTTTGGGGTTCTTATAAACCACGTACAAATGAATGAAACCCTAATGTTTGATACTCGAAACCTAATGTTTGAAATGGAAACCCTAATGAATGAAATCGCAAAGACACAGAAGTCGAAATCGTAGAAATCGAATTCAAAATCCATCAGTGTTTGAAGTTTGTGCCGAAACCCTAGAACTCGAAATCGTTTGTGAAAAAGATACAGAAATCGAGAGAGAGAAAGAGAGAGAGAGAGAGAGAGAGAGAGAGAGAGAGAGAGAGAGAGGGTTTGAAGCTCGATCGACCGGTGGACTCCTGCCCTTCGTCGGTTTCGATTTCGATCTACTTTCTCTCTCTTCTCTCAACTTTGAACGTGAAAATGAGGAGGGGTGGGTTAGGAGGCATTAAGTAATAACCCGGATTATATGACCCGTGAGTCTTTTTTTACCCGGATATTCACCGACCCGCGTGGCATTTAAATGGCTTCTCTTACCAGAGCCGTTGGATGAAATCCAACGGCACACAAACGAGGTCCGCATATTAGCTCCCATAAGGGACCCTTATGGGAAGCTTATTGAATATATATATATATAATAAAACACACACACTAATCTTTCTATCCACACCCTAAAATGTGGACATTCATCCACCCTACTTTCTCGATCAAATTTTCCTGATTCGAACCGTTTAATGTGTTTAAAACGTGTTTTTAAGAGTCCCAGCGAGAAATCTGCCAAAAAAAAAATACCAGTAAGGGCTTAATCAGAACAGTTTTTCGAAAAAAATTGTATATGGATGGTTCGGATTATCGAGATTTGGTCTGGAACTATAAGGTCCAGATGGGGTGCGGACTTTAATGGTGTAGATGGGAAGGAGATTGTATGTATATATGTAGGGAATGGATCAAATGACACAACATTTGATGCTTATTTTAACACACCCTTTTTTTCTAGGCCCCATTATGAAGTTCCGAACTGTAGATCTTGTTTAAATGAGTAAGATAGGAGGTCCTGCAAAATTCCAGCTCAATCGAATATCTGAAAGTGCTTGACCCAACTAGTTTTGCAAAAACTGTGACAGAAAACAATGTTTTTTAAATTGTTTAGAGCAAACACTTACCGATAACCGATTGAGCTGAAATTTCGTAGGACCTCCTATTTTACTAATTTAAACAAGATCAACATTTCGGAACTTCATAGTGAGACTTGGAATATATATATGTATATTTATATACTCCATACGTACATACTCCATGTATTATCTCCTTCATTTATTGGTATATGGCCCACTCTGGTTGATTGTTCACCTAAAAGAAGGATCATTATCCATTTCCATTGGTCTGCTGGTTTTTTTCCATAATCCAAAGTCTTCACCCCCGCATGAATCTATCATGATAAGGAGGAAAAAGTACGAGATAGGGACGAAAAACTTATTTATTCTCTGGTTCTCCTCGGGACTTTATTTATAATTGTTTTGGCTTCAGTGGGGGAAAACCAGATAAACCCCACACTAGAAAAGCAAAAGTGAATGCATTGTAAAAAGGCAAATTAAAAAACTCGGTCTTAATTGGAAAAAGTCCCTAGAAAGTTGGATATATGAAACGAGGCCAATTGGCTTGAAGGATACACAATAAAGCAGTGCTTTGGACCTTTCAACAACAAATGTTATGTGTTTAATTTTTTCTTCTTTCTTTCGAATCCAGAAACATTAATTAGGATAAGGGTGGCCTAGTTAGAGAACAAGGTGGTGGAAAGTCTAGACTTGAATCAATACCAAACAGTAGGTCAATGTTTTCTAGAAAAAACATTGAAGCGATGGCCAAAAATCTAGGTGTGAATTGGGAAAAGGGTAGGTACTTTTGGGTATTTCTTATCTATTGATATAGACACCACTTATTTAATGATGAAGACAGAATAGAACCTAGAATGAGATATAATTTGCCAATTGCAAAAGATTTTTGAGAAACTTTGGGCAATTAAAAATCCGGTATTTTTATAATATGTTCGATTTTGGTGTAACTTTGATATTAAATCCGGGTTTTGGTTTTCAACACCCGAATGCGATCAATTTTTTCCCCCTTCAGGTGGGATAAACAAACGCTATAAGTTGATTTGATAATTATATTTCACATCACTTAAAAATTTAAATACTTCTTCAAATGTAAACAAATTAAGAATCTATACTTCTTCATTGTGGCTCAACATACCATTATTAGAAATTTATACTAAAAATCATTTTTTTATCTAATAGATTAATATTTAATACATTATTTATTAATCGGCTTTATTCCTTTTGATGAGAATCTTTCATGGGTTAATGTATTCATGATACTATTGTATGTTGTACATATGTGGCTCTTATTCCATATATTAGATGATCTAGTGTGTAGAGTTTGACTTACAAACAGAAGATCGGATCATTGGTTCTTCTGGAATATAAGATTATATGGTTCACAATCTTGGGTAGAATTCGACACACCATCAGTACGATTATAGCAAAATATTTTAGTAGGTTTATCTTGACGACAGGAAAAAGTACAAGTTTCAACTCGTTTTACTAATACCCTTTGTGTGTATTGAACGGACCGCATTGGGGTAATTGGCATTGTACTGGCTTTGTAAGACAGTTAAGATCTCATAGTTATTATGAAAACATATGCTCTTACGCAAATATGATTAATAAATGTTTTCATTTAAGTTGTTGACTTTGATTGGTTAGAGAAGGAGATCCCATTAAGGATCAATAGTCACGGTGAGTTGGGTTGCAACATTATATGTATGATAAATATCAATTATTAACAGAATCCACATCCCGGTAATGTTTGGTTGATGCCCTCTTAAGTAAGCTTATAAGTTTCGATTAGGTCAAACCCTACAAGTGGATATTTGTATCCAACATACCGAATAAGTTAAGTTGATAGTCTCAAGAAATTTCATAGATGTTGCTTAGATATAATTGTCAATAATTTGATTTAATCGACGGATATTTATAATCTTAACTTGGGAAGATTGAGATTAATAAATATGTAATAATACAAAGCTCAAAGTATAATTGGGATAAGAACGGAAATGCAATTATAATTTGTGAAATAAAAAAATAGATTATTTGAAGAATTAGGGCTTCTTATTTGCACAGGGAGCCAAGACTTATTTCCCTTTAGGTCACTGCCCTAGCCTATATGAATATATATCTATAGCTTGAAATATAATTGAGATAAGAACAGAAATGGAATTATAATTTGTGAAATAAAAAATAGATTACTGGAAGAATTAAGGCTTCTTATCACACACACACACACACACAGAGTCAAGATCCAATCAGCGATCCCTAACTTTGTTAAAATACGGACCTCCCCTCTCACGGCCATATTTTGATGAACTGAATCGCTCAATGTGTTTAAAGCATATTTTTAAGGGTACCCATGAGGAATCGGCAGAAAAAATGACCAGAAAGGGCTTTGATCCGAGCAATTTTTCATGAATGTGTATATATCCCAGTCATTTTTTCTGCCGATTCCTCGTAGGTACCCTTAAAAACATGTTTTAACAGATTGAACGGTTCGGATCATCAATATATGGCCGGGAACTATAAGGTCCGTATTTTAACAAAGTTTGGAATCCTTGACAGGATCCTGACTCTATGTGTGTGTGTGTGTGCGTGTGCGTGTGTTATCTAGGTCTCACACGTTTTCATACTACTTGAAGAGGTGCTGTGTGAGGGAGAAAACAGAGAGATCACGTTGAAGTCCTCAATGTGGTCGACGTATAAAGGGATATGACAGAAAGTCGTAGGGTTTCATCGAGTTCAGTTTAGAACAGTAGAAAACCAATAGGAGTTCTGTACCAATCAGTTCTGTCGAGTTCGGACATAGAAACCATTCAACCAACATTTGTGTCGCGAGAATTGAGGTAAACCCTAGTTCCGTTTTGTTGGGTTTTTACAAAAAAATTTGTTCTCAAATAGGATTATGTACAATTGCAATTCACAGTGATAAGATGCCAATCTAAATTTCACATTTTAAAAGAAAGCGTTTCTCTTTTGTGGACCAAACCCTACTTTTCAATTGTAGGGGGTATTTTACTTTCATTACTTCTTTGCTTTATTTTAAGAGAATTTTAATTAGCCATGCATCCTGTTTGAAAAACTTGTTTAGGTCGTCATCCTAGTGGGTTTGAATACTTATCATTTCATCCTAAAATTGATTGAATGTCCAATTATACCCTTATTAATTGATTCTCTATCTTTATATGTATATACAGTGTAATTAGATTTTCCTTAATTACCCAATCAGTTATGATTTCCCTAATTATAGGGATCGACTAATCCTATTCCCGAGATCCCCGCCCCATTCCATTACCCACTCACAAATTCAAGTTTCTTGTCCTTTTTTCTTTTTCTCAAGGAAACTTGGCTGCCACTTTCTCAATCTCACTAATGACCTGTATATTCCCACTAATGACCCGTATATTCCCTACCACTAATGACTTGTATTTACCCAGTAAGACTCATCTTTCAATCTCTCTACTATTCCAACAGTTTTAAAGGACGACGACGAGATCCCAACGTACAAACGATAGGTTTGAAGGACAGCGACGATATTTTTTCTTGCACGCAGAGAAGATGTACTCGATTAAGGAAATAATCCAACACGCTGGGCACCGATCCAATAGGGTGGTTGTCAAGCAAATGATTTTTCGAACCAATGGTTTGTGGGTTTTGACGGTTTTTGTGAGATTTGTTATGGATTTGTTTAAGAAGTTTTTTAAGTTTTTTTGGGACAAAAGATTTGTGGGTTTTCATGATTCATTGATTCAGATATTGGTGGATTCGGTACAGTAAAAATAGTTAATCAATAAACCATGTTCCATGTTTCTTTTTCCCGAACATGGTTCATTGATTCACTATATTGGTGGATTCGGTACAGTAAAAATGGTTTACCAGTAAACCATGTTCCCTTTTTTTTTTCCCGTTGATGGCACCATATTGATGGATTCCGTACAGTAAAACATGTTCCCATGTTTTTTTTTGTTCCATTGATGGTTCATTGATTCACCATCTTGGTGAATTCGGTAAAGTAAAAATGGTTAACCAGTAAACCATGTTCCCCTTTTTTTTTTGCCTGGTTTATTGATTCACCATGTTTCCCATGTTTTTTTTTCCCGAACATGGTTCATTGATTGACAATATTGGTAGATTCGATACAGTAAAAATGAAAAGTAAATCGACTATGTTCCAATGTCTTTTAAAAATAGTTTACTGACACAATGAATTATTGGCTTATTTCCATATCTTTCAAAATGTCATGATTGTTTATTTTCAATTTTGTTTTGAGATTTAAGTGTGAGAAGATTAGGAAAGAGAGATTTTTCAAGATAGGAGAGAGAGAGAGAGATAGAGAGAAAGAGAGAGAGAGAGAGATTAGGAAAGAGAAATTGGATATGCGCAAGTACTTCATCCAAATTTCAAGTTTTTCATTCAGAATTCAGGATCCTAAGTTATGAATGAAAAACTAGAAATTTGGATGAAGCACTTACGCATATCCAATTGAGCTAATTTTTTGCAGGAACACTCAAAAAATTATTTTAAAATTATTGAAAGATTCGGATCATTCGTGCAGGACCCAAAAGTGGGCTCCGCAAGCCGATTAGTACAATTTCTGTACACCTCCCTTCGGTACCTCTATGTTTATCGGTTATGATAACTGGGAGCAGTGTCACACTTGTTGTACACCACGTATGGGCCTACCTCGAGTAACATTATTTGATTTGAACCGTTCATTTTGTTCATCTTGCCAAGTAAGTGTCTCAAAAAATATTAAGGTTAATCGAACATCGATAATTATTTGATCGGTGTACATTTACCTTACAGATCTTTTCTAAATAATCGTTTATAGTTGTTTCTTTTTAGCTAGGAAAATGCATTTTAAAAACAAAGGTATCGATGTTTGATCAACATAGTCGACGAGACAAACAAAAAGAACGTTTCAATCAAATAACGAGACCCAGAATGAACCCCGTAATAGGAGCTCAGCACGTGTCGTGCACCAGGGAGATTATTCAGTGCTTCTAGAACATCAAGTGGCCGTGCTCTTGGAGGTAGTAAAAATTTCTCCGTGCACCAATGCAAAAAATCCCCTGTTAGCACCTTGACTTTCAAGTGTGCTAAGTTTGGCTTAGGGTGGCACCTTGCACCCTAGAAAACCGGTGGAAAACAAGGCACGAGGGGGCATGTCTTTACAAGGTGACTCAATGGTGTCGAAACTAGTCCGATTTAGGGCTCGTTTGGCGGGGGGATGAGGAGGGGGTATAACTCATCCCCCTTCCCCTTATCCCGGTCCCACCACTTAATGCATGGTTTGGTAAATTTTTGGACCTTCCAATTTAATACCTCTTTCAATTTAATACCCCCTATTATAACTGTAGTGGTTGAGGACTATTAGAGGTCAAAAGGTCCGACTTTCGGCTACTGCCGAAGCTTTAGTGAGCAAGTTCACCTGTCACTCGGGAAGGTCAAATCACCAGAAGACAATCACTAGGGGCAGAAGCGATCCCATGCCTTGGCGGTATCTATCGCGTCGGTGGTTGAACCAACCGTGTCATCCGCCCTCGCCACCGAGGGGACTTTTGTCGAAGCTGTGTCTTCAATATCTGCTTCGGCGGTGACAATGACTTTGTTTGGAGTTAACTCTCCAAGTATCGCCTCACCAAGGGGAAGGAAACTGGTATGGTCAGCACGACTCTGGTATCAACCTCGGCATGGGTGTACCTGTCGAGATGTTGGGCATCAGCGGTATCCCGCTTGACGCCAAACCGGTGGATTTTGGATATCTTGGCCTCCTCCGAGCCATTGGGCTTCGGAAGCTTTTCGCCGAATGAGGCACTAACTAATGACTAATGTGATCATGGGTGGTGTCCAGACGGCATACATGTGGCGCCTACAAGAGAATGTGATGGACCGGGGAGTATTTTTAGTTGACTTATCGGGCGTGTCAAGCATGACGTCAACCGAAGTAGCGGGGCTGCCCGAGGCATCCTAACTATCCCGTGTGTTGTGTCGGTTACGGACGGCGCGCGTGAGGAACACGAGTGACTTAGTGAGCAAGTATTCCCTCGCCTATGAAAGGGGGCTCACCAACCTCACTCGAGATCTTTTTCTTGAAACTCTCTCTCTCCGCACTCAAGACTTCTCTCTCCAGTTTTCTGGTTAACATTACTACTTTCGGTCACTTACTAGACCATCAGAGTGCCTTCCCGGACCACCACCGTCTGGGCTAGGCGCTAACGCGGGTGCTTAGTGTGCAGGTCATCTCCTCAGGAGAATACACTAGGGCTCAGGCCAGGTTCAGTCACTTCTTCAACATTTCACCAACTACCAGAAGGTCAAAAGAGGTCATTCTGGTGAAGCACGTCCCACAATTGGCGACTCTACTGGGGACTCAAGCTTGTCTTTTCCCAGCCTCTCTTCACTCTTTAGTGGTGGTTCTTCTTCCACCTAAACCTCCTTTCAAATCTTTCCTAAAATGGCTCACCTCACATTGGACCTTGAAGCCTTCGAATCCAATGAGAACTTTCTTTCCCCAAATGGCCAGCATCAGAGAAATGAAGTGTTGAGTGATCTAGGACTTGGAGTGTCCCCCACTCTCAGCCATGACGGGACCATCACCGTGGGCTCCAATGTCGCATGCACCAGCGCCGCCAAAGGAAAGAACGTCTTGTTCAGCATGGATGGAACTATTATAACCCTCAATAACCTAGTAAACCCTGCTGGCCAAAGGGTCCATCTCCCTCCTCCTCCTCCTCCTCATCCTCTCCATATGGAGACCCAAATGGTCTTAATGATGGACGAGATAGAAGCCCTAAAGAAGTCCCAAAATAGACTAGCCCAATCTAAATCTAGGGGCCAGACAAGACGACGGAAAAGTCCACAGCCTGCCCAAACAATGGGGACTAGAAGGCCCTGGGCGTTCACATCGCCTCGGCAATGTCTTTCGGATAGATGAGCATGGTCGTGCTCATCCTGATTCACTGACACAAGATGATCATACTCGACGAACTGAGATACTAGAGGACAGCGCCATGGAGTCGAATGCTAGGTCTGCGAGCAATCACAGGGACTTACAAGTCGGTTGAGACTTGGATCGACAACTTACTTGTGGAAAGGGAATAATCAACGACAGTGGTGGCAGTCGAGGGGGTGATCATCGCGACCAATCGGTGAATCAAAGAGATGGTCACTATCCAAAATGTTCGGTGGAACAAAGGGATGAGTGTCGTGCTGACCGATCAATGGATTGGAGGGACAACCATCACCCCAATTGGTTAGTGGATTAGAGGGGTGAATGGAATGACGACCCCACAGAAAATAGAAGGAAAGCGGCCTACGGCAATTCAGAAAGGTGTCATGAGGCTTCGAAGCCCAGAAGAAATGACAGAGAGGTTAATCGGGGGCCTAACCCGAACATCATCATCGTAAATGAAAGAATGGGCGAATCAAAGATCTTCCACTTCGACCTGGTACTGGAGACCCCCCCTGTTGTGGCGTCATGCACTGAAGGCGGACCCTCCATTTCCTCCCAAAAAGCATGCCTTCGAGCGAAGCCACATGCACGCCGATGAACAAAACCTTTGGCACGGCTTGGCGAGTGACGACAAACGTGTCTGCGATAGTAACCGGACGATCGACATCGGCCATCTTTCTCAGCCTGAGATCAAGACCAGGCTGAATAGGGCTCAGTAGTCACCGTTCATCTTGGAGATCACCGAAGCAATCCATTTGCTCAATTTCAGATTACCCAAGTTTACCAAGTATGAAGCCAACATAGATGCAATCACTCATATGCAGCAGTATCGACAGGTGACAGGGCTCTATGGATGGCGCCATTATGTGTAAAACCTTCTCAACGAGTTTAACCAACATGGCTTTGGTGTGGTACGGGCAGTTGGCCTCAGGATCCATAAAGAGCTTTGACGAGTTGGAGAGAGCGTTCACGTCTTAATTTGTCACTAGCAATGTGCAGCCGAAGACGATCAACGTATTGATAAACCAGAATCGGCAATTGAATGAAACCCTCAAGCAGTACATCGCCGCTACTGGGAGATCTATAATGCGATAGAGGAATGCGACCAGAAGCTTGCCGCCACCTCTTTGAAATTTGGCCTCAACGAGAACGCTGAATTCTTCAAAGAACTGATGGTTCGCCCGCCCAAAAAATATGACCGAGCTAATGTTCACGGTTGACAAGTTTCAAGAACTAAAAGGGCTTATTTACCTTTTTGATCCCCAAATTATTGTTCGCGTCTCATTTTCGTCGCCAATGTATCAATTGCTGACATTTAGTCACAACGTTTCAATTTTGCACCAATCAAATCCTCAAAACTAACTCCGTCCGCCTCATCCGTTAAAATGAAGGGCATTCTAGTCATTTTCCCCACCCCAAATTTCTATCAAACAAAATAAAATAAAATAAAAAACTACTAAAAATCTCACTCTCTCTCCTCCCCTCATCTCTCTCCTCCAAAACCCAACTCCCTCCCTTCCGCCAAGTCACTTCAGAAATTGAGATCTAAAGACCCTCGCCGAGGCTCGTGAGGCCTCTGATTTCATTTCCACCACCACTGTCCAAGCTAAACTCAACCTCGCCGGCAGATACGGTTAGTTGACAATCTACTTTGTTCACATTGTGAACTGCATAGTTGTGCACGCCAAATGTTTGTGTAATTGTCTCTTTCTTAAGTTTCTTAGATCCCTTCTTTTCTTTCTAGATGTGAATAGGATAATCTTTGGTATTATTTTTAGGATGGGTATGGTGTCTAGAGGAATTCTAAAATTGAGAGAAACAAGGGGGAGAAAAAAAGTGAGGGAAAAAAAATCATCCAATGGGCATACGGGACTTCCAATGGTTGTTTCACTCTCTACATGTCAATCTTAGTGAATGTATAGGAACCTGTAATGAATTGGGACATCGCAGAGTTTAGTAGAATCGTGTGGTCTATTATCTGAGATGAGGTGTTTGAAAATTTTGGGTAATACTGGTGGGGAAAGAAATGTGATGATCATTCACAGAAGTCTGCTCTAATATTTGGGCGGCTGATTGGTGGTTGTGGTGGTGTGTGGGGGGAGAGAAGCAGAGGGGAGGGAGTTGGGTTTTGCAGAAGAGAGAGTGAGATTTTTAATTTTTTTTATTTGGTTTGACAGAAATTTGGGTGGGGGCGAAATGATCAAAATGCCCCTCATTTTAACGGATGAGGCTGACGGAGTTAGTCTTGAGGGATTGATTGGTACAAAATTGAAACATTGGGGACTAAATGTCAGCAATTGATATATTGGGGACGAAAATAAGACGCAGACAATACTTTGAGGACCAAAAAGGTAAATAAGTCGAACTAGAGGAGATCATAACAAGCCAAATCAGGAAGGATCTGATGAACCGTTTTTAGGCACCGTCAATCAATGACTTGCAAAACAAAGCCCTTGACACCGGTGTGGTGCTGGCCAACACCCCTCCGATGCCTAAGTCAGGACTTGATGAATATAGTTAATTGAATTGAAAGTAGTCAAGTGATACTTGATAGTCATACCTCATTATTCAGTGTAAAGGGCTTATTTATAAGCATTGAACTAATGTATACGTTGTACCAGCTTGACCTATTCATGTGGAGGTTTTGGAAAATATCTCGGGGGAGTATAACGGCCATGTATCTCAGAGGAGTTTACTTGCTTCACGGATGAAGTGGGTTTGATCTCGTAAGGAGCTGAGTTACTTAATCCCCAAGAGTAGGGATATTTAAACCTTGTTTTAGTTCATAGGTTTTTGAAGATAAACGACCCTTTCGAATTTATAGGGATTCTGTTGAGTAGACCTTGGTCAGACCGATCTGACCACACTTATCCTGGTCGGATTACCTGTGGTGAGAGCTCCTGGTGGAACTGCTCTGGGCAGATTGACTTTGTTAATCCTTACTTTATGCATTCTCTAGTCTGGTTAGGTCGGAACCCTTGCAATCAGTATGGGCTCCAGCTTGTATCCTTCTTGAGCAAGCTATTCCATGGGACACATCGCTATCGGTGACCAATTTGGACCTATCAGGATCCAGTGGCGAAGGCACCGACTAAGTAGGCCAAGAAGCAGGTCAACAACCTCAAGAAGGGCAACGGTGGCGGTGGCAACAAAGGGCACAGAAATGATGGGAACCGGAATAATGGAGGGTAGAACAGGGGCAATGATAATGGGAGTTGAAACTGGGAGAGACTAAAGCCGAACGAGCGAGACTTCATGCCGAAACCATGGTGTTCAAAGAACCAATCTACAATCTCTTGAAGCCGCAGCGCTGAAAGAGGTGGTTCGAATTCCTGGAGGGCAAGATGGGAACTGATGACAAACGAGTGGTGGGGTAGCACATTCAGTGTTCATACCACGACGAATAGAGGCACTATAAAACTGCATGTCAGCCATTCAAGGCCCATTTGGAGTGGCTTGTCGCTAAGGGTCGGATAGAAGAATGGATAGACCAAACAAAAATCCTGGTCGTAAAGAGGGCCTAGGAGCAACATCCTTGGAACAACGATTTGGTTGTGGTAATTCATGGTTTGGCAAATCAGCACCGAGTTGATCAACTTCACAGTGATTTCGGCAAGCAAAATTTGGGCAAGCCCTGGGATGGGTGATGACGGTCGAGCAAGCACTGAAGCAAAAATTTCAGGAGACTGGCGACACATGGGCAATCTCGTTCACCGAAAAGGATCTTCAAGGAGTCCAGCTCCCCCATGATGACGTGTTAGTAATTTAGGTGGGAATCAGACCTACACTATTTCGGCGAGTTGTAATAGACCAGGGGAGTTCGGCGGATGTACTATACTACTCGGTGTTTAAGGCCCTGTGCCTCAACAAGGATGACATCATCCATCCTGAGTTTCTCGTAGTCATTTTTGTCGAGACCTCTGTGTGGCCTCTCGGCAACATCACACTCCCCGTTCGTGCCGAATCCGTCGGCCTAGACGTGGCGTTCACACGGCAGGAAACAGTCATAGGGGATCAGATGATCTCAAAGAAATGCTTCATCAATGCCGTAGTGCCGAGGACCAGTAAGAAAGGAAAGGTGAAGCAAGTATAATGGGTTGAAATACTGAAGGCTCTAGTATTGGAGGACGTCGGCGACCTAGCTGAAGAGAAAGCTATTAAAGACCTGATCAAGGTCCCAATCAACGAAGAAGGAAGCCGTTACTTTCTGGTAGTTCAGAGTTGTCGAATGCCAAGCAGAATAAGATGATCAGATTCCTCAAGGATAACATTGAGGTTTTTGCATGGACACATTATGAAATGTCAGGCGTCTCGTCGGACTTCATAACACATTCCCTCAATGTTGACCTGGCTAGGAAACTGGTGGTTCAGAGGCCGAAAATGTCATTCACCTTACATGCCGACGCAGTTATTAAGTAGGTAGATTAGCTTGGAAAGGCTGAAGCCATCCGAGAGATCCAATACCCAACCTGGCTAGCCAACACAATGGTGGTGAAGAAGAAGAATGGCAAGTGGTGGGTCTGTGTCGACTACACCAATCTCAACGATGCCTATCCGAAGGGTTGTTTCTAACTCCATTGGATAGATCAATTAGTCAACGCTATCGCTGGCCATGCCAGGCTATGTTTCATAGACGTCTGCCGCGGATATCACCAGATCATTATGGACGTGATGGAACAAGAGAAGACGACATTCATTTTGCCAAGGGGCACTTACTGTTACCAGGTAATGCCCTTCGACCTAAAGAATGCCAGAGAGACTTATCAACGGTTGGTGTCGAAGATGTTCAGGAGCCAACTCGGCGATGCCAGGGAGGCCTAAATCGACGATATAGTCATCAAGAGCAAGTTTGAGGCAGACCATCTCGATCACCTCGACGAAGTCTTTACCATCCTCAAATAGCACAAGTTGAAACTCAACACCTAGAAGTGTGCCTTCAGAGTAAGGTCAGACGAATTTTTGGGGTACCTTGTCACTCGACGGGGGATCGATGCCGGTCTGAGCCAACTCAATGCCATCCAGAACCTCCAAGCCCCAACAACCATAAAGGAGGTCCAACAGCTTATGGGTATGACAGTTGCACTTAATTGATGCATCAGCAAGTCTTCTAACATCTGCTGCCCGTTATTTTAGTCCATCAAAATGAGCAAAAGAGCCTTCCAGTGGACCGATGAATGTGACAAGGCATTCGCCAATTTAAAGGAATACATGTCCCGAGCCCCACTCCTCGTCATGCCAGTGGGTGACAAAGATCCTTATCTGTACCTTGTCGTCTCGTTTCATGCAATTAGCTCGGCGTTGGTCAAACAGGAGGGCTCGGTGTAACAACAGATCTACTACTCAAGCAAAACCTTGCTCCCTGCCGAGACGTGGTATCTGCCAATCAAAAATCTTGCACTGGCGCTCATGACGGCAAAGAGGAAACTCTTCCCTTACTTCCAGAGCCACACCATCATCGTCATAACAGAGTTCCCCTAAAGGAAGTACTCCAAAAGACAGACCTATCCAACATAATTTGCAAGTTGTCTCTGAAGCTCGCCAACTTCGACATCCGGTTTCAGCCCCAGATGGCCATAAAAGGCCAGGCTCTCGCTTGATGAACCAGTTTTCACCACCTTCAACTGATGACTTGCAAAACAAGGTGTAAGGACCAGAGTGTTTCCGGTCAACACCCCTCCGATGCTTAAGTCAGTATCATAATCGAAAAGAAGATTATAACTTGAGATGTAATTTGAGTATATGAATTTTCTGTGTACCTTTACATGAGTGTTTTCACTTATTTATAGATAAACCACATATATGTACCAAACTCTCCTACACTGGTGGAATTAGTTGGATAATATCCCGGAGGATTCAAATAACTTTGAGGGCGCATTTGTTTAAATTTCTACTTATCTCGGAATAGGTTTTCAGCCGCAGGCAGTGTATATCTTTAACTGCCATAATATTTGAATTATGGGTAAACCTTTGTGGATATTCATTTATCCTCATAATACATCCCATATCTACGGGGAGTTTATTACATAATGGTTCAATGAGCTCTGATCTGTCTTAGATCACTCTTGGTCAGGCCTGTTATGCTGTCTTGATTATGTTGAGCAGATAATTGAGGGAGTATTTTACATGGTGTTCGGATGGAATAGAAAAAAATTGATGTATAAAAGAAATAATGGCAAATAATTAGAAAAAATGAACAACTATTAAAATGAATAAGTAAAAAAAAAGTATTTTAATATTTTAATTTTAGGTATAATTACTAAAAGGAATTATTATATCATATTTATTGACAAGTATAATTAATTTAAATAGTCTTGTATTTATGTATTTATTTTATTGTAAAATCTAATATGACCCATGCACAAGAGCAAATAAGTCATTTGACAAGTTTTTACATCATCTACCGAACCTTATCCCTCTTTATCACAAATTCATCCAAATCAAGTACTATTTAATCATCCCTCCTTAAATGTCACGTCAATGTGGGTTCACCCTTGCTAAATAATGGCTGACTAGATGAAGTATTAATTTCAAGGGGATAAGTTATAGAGCAAGGATAAGATAAGAGGGGGTATTATTTTTGAACGGTTAGCCCACATTGATGTGATGTTTATGGAGATGGGATAAAAAAGTAGATGGTTTGGATGCAATGAAGATAAAATATGACTTGGTTTGGATGTTTAATAAAATTGGAGGATAAGAGAGGGTGGATGATAAAATGAGGTGTAAAGGGGAGAAAGAGGGTGAAATTGTCAAAAACCCGACCCTCTACAGCCGGATAACTTTTGGGGGCTAGATAACTTTTGGGGAGGCTAAGGGGTGACCAAAAGTTATCCCCCTTAAGTAGCCACAGATGGATAACTTTAGAGGGGTTGAAATCTTATCCCCCTGGTTTTTCGTTTTGCCAAACCATGGATATAAGGTGGGGCCCAGGCATAAGCGGGGGTGAAATGTTATCCTCCTTCCATCTCCCCCGTCCAAACAGGGTCTTATTACCTTATCCTCCTTACTATTTTATCCCACCAAAACTCATTCCGCATCCAATCAGGACCTTACTGGTTTGCAGCGATGATGGGCGTGAAGGCCCAAAAATGTTGAGGCATGGATGCTAAGTAGCAGCTTGCTTGTCGGACAATGCAACCAAAATTTAAGACTACTAAGTACTTGAGCTGGGTTGGATCGCGAAATTGGCTTGTGGCAGCCTTGGTTTGGTTCAGGACGGTCAGTTAATGACGGTTACGTATTTCTGCACATGTTGCTAAACCTGTGGATAGGTATCCCAAGCAAGCTATGTAGTTAACTAGTTATCATTTTCTATGTGCTAGTTAGTACTTCCTCCTCCGTCCCTTTTTAAGTGATCAACTTGGAAAACGTGTATTTTTGCAGGCGTTTAAAAATGTACTTTCGTATATCATTTTTAAATTTTTTTTGCACCAAATTAAAGTACTCAATGAGCACTTTGATTTGGTATAAAACAAATTAAAAAGTTCTATAGATAAATATGTTTTTTAGGGGTTTAAAATTGCACGTATTCCCATATGGATCATTTATAAAGGGACTGAGGGAGTATCTTCTAGCTGATCCGGTACAACCCTAGGGCAGTTGGGGGTATCAACTACAGATCATGGGTCTTCCCGGATGGATGATCTTATCTATTGTTAATTCATTGTCGGTTTGACGCCTTAACACCTCCCAGGATAATCAATCGTCATGCAGGCGCGTCCAAACAATTGAGTAATTATTTTGTAGTTCGGGAGCTCGAAATAATAATACCAGATAACTGAACTATGACAGAAATTTATGAGAATTGGGTGAGCCGAGAACAAATCACGTACTTCTCTAAAAAAAACTAAACAAATTAACCGAATATGTTCCAATCAATTGAGATCGGCAACATTAATCTTTTTTTTGTTTTTATTGAACTTTATCAATGGCGACTTATTTACTTAGATTAGAATAGACTCATATTTTTTGCACAGTAGAACATCCAATGTCAATTTGAGAAACAAATCCCTTCTCTAGTTCTACAATATCCGATCCCATGAATTATCCTGTGCGCCAAAAAAAAAAAAAAAAAAATATTTTTGTGTCTTAGCAACGAAGTTAGCGAGTTGAACCTTTCAAAAAAAAAAAACCTATTACGGTCCAAACGCGGCACTTCATTTTAATTTTCATTACTTAATCTTATTTCAGTGTCTTGAATTCCACCATACTCTTTTTCTCCACTAAAATTCCAACAAATATATAAAAGTATAAACTCAAATCAATTGAACTTTGAATTTTCTTTTCCCACTGGGGAAAGCAAAATGACCATTTCCGTAGCATTGGAGCCGTGTGAGTTGACCCCGTGATGACTTCATGCTCTTCCATATATTTTTTATCCTTTGGTTTTTGGGGTTCTAAAAGGAAAAAGATACGCGCACCCCAAATGCACACCCGTCCATGCGCATTTTCGACGGTCCAGATTTTAAATAAATTGTTCATGCGAACAATTTGTTTGTTTGCGCGAACAAATTTTTTAAAATGCGGACCATTGATTCTTGAAATGGACGATCGGGATGTGCTGGTGTGCATTTGGGGTGCGCGTATGTGGTGTGCGCGTAGAATTGTTCGTTCTAAAATTGGGGTCAGGGGTTGGTGCTGGTCATTCTTTGGTTTTTTGGGGTTCTAAAAGTGGGGTCTGGGGTTGGTGGTGTGCATGGGGTGCACAACGCGCATGCTGTGCAACCTTTTTGGGGCTCGCCCTTGGTCTCATTGTTTGATTCGAATCGTTCATTTTATTTGTCTCGTCGATTAGGTAGTCTATGCCAAAATTCAGACTGATTGGACACCAGTAACTATGTTTTCAGACTGATTTTTTTTGCGGAAATGGAACCCTCCAAGAAACTGTTGTAGGTGATTTTTTTCTACAAAATTGTAAGTTGTCATCGATCAAACAATTACCAGTGTCCGATTAGCCTGAATTTTTACATGGACAACCTACTCGACGAGACGAAAAAATGAACAATTCGGATCAAATAACGAGACCCAGGGTGGGTCCCAAAGGAGCCGCACAACACCAACCCCGGACGCCTAAAAATTGCATCCTCAAGGCCCAATCATTAAAACATCATTTTACCTAAGAACCATGAAACATAAGAAAAGTCGGTTCAAAAAAAATGAAACATAAAAAAGAGTCAAAATTGTAGATCAAGTTGGTATTTTTTTTTTACTAATATTTTGTTCTATAGCCGTTTGTCTCAGTCAAAACTCACCATCCCCAAACAAGCCCTTCCCAAGTTCCCATAGTTCTTTGAGCTCCATTAAAAAGACTTACAAATGGGATTTTCCCCAGTTGCAGCCTTGAAACTGCAGCATCACCTATGCATCCCCATCTCGTATTATTAAATATATACAATGCAATTTGCAACAATAATCCTTCAATGTGTGAGTTGTCCATTTCCCCAAAAACAAACGCCCAACAAAAACAGTTGACCATTTTAGCGAAAAATAAAAATAAAATAATTAAGAGATTTGAAAAGATCTTTGTTTTTTTATTTTTTAACTGCATGGGATTTGAAAAATCACAACCCCCCCAATTTTGTCTGATTCACAATGGTACTTCCAATTTTATTTCTATTCCTTCATCTATCGCAAAAAGCTTGTCTGGTCTGCCGAACGAAAAATTAATTCTTTTTCGATAGTTTAGATGATGTTTCGTCACTAGCGGACAAAAGATTTAAATATTTTTCGACAAAAATGCATTAATTTTAAGTCGTCATTTTACAAATGCATTAATTTCAAATTCTCGTTTTGCAGACTGTACAATCTTTTTAGAACTGTGAGATAGGAGAGTTTGTTTATTTACTTTTTCAATCTAGACACAAAGTGTGTAAATTCAGACACAATTATATAAGCAACAATATAAAAATGAGATTGTAAAACCGGACCCATTATTTTAAACCAAAAATTCCAAAAAAGCAAAACCCATTGAAGTTATCTAGCCAAAAATAATTGCTAATATTCTCCTATTTTTGGGACTCGGTTTTCCACTGTGATTCAAGTCGCTACACGCCATAATAATACTTATTAATTGTGGACCTTTTGAAATATTTATTTGGGATCAAAATCGTTCATTTTTTAAGAAATGTTGAGCACATTGTGGATAAATAAGTCATGATCATTGGAGATCGGTAGACACACGATTGAGACAAATTTGTCTAACCGTTTATTCTCTCAATGATATTAGTTATAGACAAATTTGTCTAACAATTTATTCTCTAAATGTAATTGGTCATTTATTTAGTATTTTCGTAAAATAAACAGTATTCGACCATACTGCTACTAATATTTAATTCCTTTGATGTTTTACATAAATAATTTACTAAAAAAATCCCAAAAATTGAACGGTTTTAATCCCAAATACAGATTATAGATGTCACAAAATTACGGTCACAACAAAGTGTAGTGACCCAAATCCCCAAATCCCTTTTTTGGTTCTAACCGTAGTGATCCCAAATCCCTGATTTTGTCCTAATCCCTTCAATTGTCCGAGCTGTAATTTAACAGATCATTTTTCCCGATTTACCAAAAAAAAAATTGGCAATGTCTGAAAACCTCAAAAATTAGCAATTTCTGTTTTTTGGAATACTTCGTGTAGAACCTCAAAAATAGCACATGTACAGCTAAAACCCTCCAATTGTCTGAGCTGTAATTTACGACTTAAAGATCACTTTTAGTACCGTTTTACCAAGAAGAAAAAAAAAAAAACCCTTGCGTTGAATTTGACCCAAAAGATGCTTAGACAAACCATACCCACTCGTCTAAATCCGAGACTCGCTCCTCCATGTTTCTATAACGCTTGACTTTTCACACCTGGCGTTAAATAAAAGCGCGTTTACTTCACGTACCTACCCATGCAAGTGAAACATAATAGAAAATCTTCCATTCATGTAATGACGAAGAAATGAAGCGATATTACACATACACAGAGGTATACGGGTGCAATATAAATAATACCATGTGTAACGCTTCTCCTCTCACAAAACACAACCGCGGATTCTCTGTCAGCTTGGAGAGAGAAGCAGCTAGAGAGAGAGAGAGAGAGAGAGAGAGAGAGCAGGAACAACCCCCGCCGGCTGCCGGCACCTCTTTCTCATCTTCTACATATACATATATATATATATATATATATGTATATATATACAGGGAGAGAGAGAGATTGATCTGATTGAACATACATATAGAGAGACAGAGACAGAGACAGAGACAGAGACAGAGACAGAGACAGAGGGAAGCTGATTATAATGCTGGTATCAGCACAAGATTCTTCTCTCTCCACCCTGTAAGATCTAATCCGGCTGGGAGAAGGGTTTCACCGTTTAAGCACAATGGTGGCCGGAGCCGCCGCGAACGGCGGTGGAAGGTGGTGCCAATGCGTGCTCTCATCGACCCTTGTCTACTTCTTTACCTCTTTCCTTGTGTTGGGATCGATTGCAACTCTCTACGGTTGGTTAATCTTCACACCTCACGTCCGTTCGACTCTCTCTCCTCTTGGGTGTCAAGAGGACAATGAGGGGTCCTGGTCGATCGGTGTGTTCTACGGCGACTCGCCCTTTTCTCTTAAACCTATCGAAAGTGTAAGCTACTTGGATAAGATGTACAATTGTTTGATTAAAGGGTTTTAGGATATGGTTTTTTTTTTTTTTTTCCCTGGTATTGTAAAACGCACAGGGTTTGGGTATTTGTGGGGGTTTTTTTTCCTGGGTTTTTGGATGCGGGTTTAATTATACATATACATGTCTCAATTTTTATTAATTCTCTGATTTTTTGCGATTTAGGATGTGGGTATATGGGTTCTTATTGATTTTTTGCTCTCAATTTTGCCTTCTAACTCTAAATTTTTCGGGTTTTAGGATGGGGGTTAATGTATTGCACATATAACTCTCTGTTCTCTATTTGGGCTTAATCTCTTTGTTTTTTCTGGGTTTTACGATATGGATTTCTTAGGGTGTTTCTTGGTATTATATGGTCTACATTTTCCCTGCGTTTTAGGGTGTGGGTTCATCCAGAATTCCAGATAGACAGATAATATGTTCACCGTTTTTGTTTATCCTCTGATGTTTCTGGGTTTTAAAATAGGAAAATTGATATGGTTATTTCTGGGTTATTGTTGGTTTATGGGTTTTTCTGTAATTTTTCTGGGTTTTAGGATTTGTGTTTATGTACGAGGACACATTCGTGCCTCTGTACCTGAATGAAAGAAATAATTTTTTTAAAAAAAAGGAGGATATGGATATTTGTGTGGTTTCGGCAATTTTCTACGATTTTATTCTGATTTTCTCTCTTGTGATCTGTATTTGGGAAACAGGTGAATGTAGGGAGGGATGAAACTGCGGCATGGCCTGTGGCCAACCCTGTGCTCACTTGTGCTTCGGTTTCTGATGCTGGTTTCCCCAGTAATTTTGTTGCTGACCCATTTCTTTATGTCCAGGTAACTCTAATATTAATGCCTTTCTTTTCAATTTCGTGAATTTATGTCAAAATGTTCATTTGTGAATAGTGAATACACTGTGTTTCATTTCCTACATGGGTTTTTTTTCCCCTTCATAAAGGGGTAGAAATTGTTTGGGTTTGACAAGTTCATTTTATTCAGATATGTTATGCGTATATGCATTTAACTGTGGAAGGTGCTTGCGATTACCCATGAACAGTACCATTAAAAAGATACTGGTGGTGATGAACCTTTTTTACCCCTCCGTAATTATTCTTACAGACTACCTCTGTTTTGTCCTTGATGTGGTCAGGTCACTTGAGGTTTTTTCTAATCCACTTGAGCTAATAATCAGTTTTCTTAATCAAAGACTAATTAATTTCTTTTCGACATCAATTTGTGGGCCATGTAACAGTTGTTTTTAAGACAGATCCTATTTTTGTGGGTCCTAAAGAAATGGAAAAGACTGGCTATCTGGATAAGGAATCCTTGAAAAAAGGAACAATAGAAAAAGAGGATCAGGAACTGTGCAAGTCATGTTCTTTGAGATGTTTTGTTCTTCTTCCCATTTTGATCGTTCGGATGCAAACGCAATAGTTCCTTCTTCCAGGGCAAGAGTTCAGGAGACTCTTCCATTTTACGGTTGCCCTGCCATGTTCCAAAGAAAATCTGGAAGGAGAATAGCAACCGCATCGTTTGGAATTGGTTAGGAAAGTCTTCAACAGGAAATTCAATACTTGAGAGAAAAATATGTTGCCCATACACAAAATCATTGGCACATAACTGAAGGGGGCTTGGCTTCTGCTGACAATGCACCAAATTTAATCACACTGGAAAGAAGAAAGTCTCGTAAATCTAACTTCATAAAATGTTGAATTGTGTCTCCTCTGTTACACGCTATTTTTCCAGGGACACAACCAGCAGGTATGTACCCAACACCAAAGTGACCCATAATTTAATTGTTCCAGCTACTGTTCAATGGGTTTTGCTTCATTTCTCTTTGGAAAATGATATAAATTCTCTTACTTTAGTTGTTGGAAGTCGGAATGATGCAACTGTGATGTTTTTTGGCACTTGGCAATGTTTGAAACTGCACTCCTAATGTTGTTCCTCTCACCTTTTCTTCTTCTTTGCCCTTGGTAGCTGAGATTCACTCAAGTTTGATCGCTTCCTTTTTTGTGTCTCTTTCCCAGTGTACTTTCACTTTTTACCGATTTGTCCTACTTCAAATAGTAGCCGGTGGTGTACATATGTTTTTTTTTTTGTTTAACTCAAGTGTTCGATCAGGCTCGCCTACATGCACCTCTGCGTATCACCGAGGTCCGGGCTAGCTGGTCATATACTTGTTGCGGACATATGAAAAACAAATTTTAGTTTGAGAAGAGTGCTGTTGGAATATAGAAATTGGTTAGCTTGGATAACAATTTTGTTGTGTAGGTTTGTGTCTTAGCTCTTGGCTTATGCAGCAGGCTCATCCTTCTTGTACTTCTGTTAAAGTTAGTTTCCATTTGAAAATATCACTTTCTATATTGGAAGGAAGGTTATTAGAGGTTTTGGTCTCGTTCTTATCTATTTTCTATTGGACGCCAAGCCTTTGCAACTAATTATATGGCTGGATCAAGTTTATAGATTAACAATATCTGGAATTCGTAAAGGTACAAGGCAGCGAATAGATGCTTTGTCTTCCTAAATTGACATAGAAGTTTTTCGTTTGTGTGGAGTTTTTTTTGAAGAAATGACACGGACAGTTCAAGTCTCGCTGTAAAACGATGGTACTATACTAAGGTTCTCCCAAAATTTGTAAGTGGGCTAAATTTGAAAGGAATTCATTTTTACCTAATCTTGTAACCTATCTCTTCCCACATACGTGCACACAACAAATAATGAGGTTATAATTTGGATGGAGACATCGTGAAGGGGTTTTATTCGTTAATAGAAGCATGTGTTGGTGTCTACTGTCTAGCTGTTGAGACAAGTTCAGGAAAATTAATTTCTACGGATTGCACAAAAGAGTGGGGATTGGTTAGATGTTTATGTGATTTTAGGATGTAGAAGTTGGAAATTCAGCTAGCATCAAATTCTGGAGCACGGCTAAGTGCTTTCGGATATGAGTTATTTTCTGAACTTGCAATTGCAAAATCTTAATCTGCTCCGGTGGTTGGTTAGATGTTTATGTGATTTTAGGACGTAGAAGTTGGAAATTCAGCTTGCATCAAATTCTGGAGCACGGCTAAGTGCTTTCGGATATGAGTTATTTTCTGAACTTGCAATTGCAAAATCTTAATCTGCTCCGGTGGTTGGTTATTAATATTTTCTGAACTTGCAATTGCAAAAATCTTAATCTGCTCCGGTGGTTGGTTAGAAGTTGGGAATGATACACTTGTTTTTTCCTCTATGAATAACTTTCCTATTACCGTGTAGGAACTGTGGCTGTAACGTTATCCTATGTTGGTTGGCCATGTATTGTTCTCTTTGAATTATACTTTTCTTGTGTCAATATCAAGACCATGCTTCCGTCAATATGGGATCTTAGTATCTCCAGTCTTTCAAGTGATTTACAGCTTGGGCACGTAACCTCTGGGTTAAGGATCTACATTATCTTGGGGCAAGTGGTTAAGGGTCTACTTGGATGCTGTTTTCAGAATCTCCATCTCACATGGTGGTTGTTTCTGTTCACTTCTTCATCTTTGACACCTGATTGTTTTGGAATGAACCTATTTTACATGGCTTGGGATTTTCATAGGATCTTTATGTTTGCTGGAGTTTGTGCCTCTTTCTGTCCAGTTGCATTTGCAGTTTTCTCTGATTGTTTGACCCTTGAAAGATGATGATCCGTGTTTCCTAAATTACTTCAGATCTGTTTAGCATGTCATTAATCTCACCTGTCTTTGGCAATGTGTTGCAGGGTGATATACTTTACCTATTTTTCGAAACCAAAAATTCAATCACCATGCAAGGAGACATTGGAGTTGCAAGAAGTACAGATAATGGAGCAACTTGGCAACAATTGGGCATTGCCTTAGATGAAGACTGGCATCTTTCGTACCCATATGTTTTTGATTACGATGGCCAAGTAAGATTTCAAATTACACATTTCTTGTCTCGGATATACGTCCTGATTCTCTCACTGAATACTTTATTTTCCTTTTCATCTTATTTGAAGATATACATGATGCCCGAGGGCAGTGCAACAGGAGAACTCCGTCTTTATCGAGCATTAAACTTTCCTCTGAAATGGAAACTGGAGAAGATCGTCATGAAGAAGCCCCTCGTTGATTCGTTCGTCATAAATCACGAAGGAAAGTATTGGCTTTTTGGTTCTGATCACAGCGGAATTGGCACCTTGAAGAATGGACAGCTCGAAATCTGGTACAGCAGCTCCCCACTTGGTCCTTGGAAACCACACAAGAAAAACCCTATCTACAACACAGACAAGAGCATGGGCGCCCGTAATGGCGGCAGACCATTCGTGCACAATGGAATCCTCTATCGCGTTGGCCAAGACTGCGGTGATACATACGGAAAACGTGTACGTATTTTCAAAGTTGAAGTTCTTACTGAAAATGATTTCCGAGAAGTCGAAGTTCCAATTGGCTTGGATGAACCCAACAAGGGTCCGAACGCATGGAATGGGGCTCGCTACCATCACCTAGACGTGCAAAAGCTAAGCTCTGGTCAGTGGATTGGGATTATGGATGGGGACCGAGTTCCTTCTGGTGATTCATTCCGCCGGTTTATCTTGGGCTCTGCTTCGATTATTGCGGTTTCGGTACTTGTTGTTCTTGTGGGTATGTTACTTGGTGCTGTGAAGTGCATTATACCCTTGAGTTGGTGCCCCTATAATAGGGGAAAGCGAAGTGATGTTTTCTTGGATTGGGAGAAACCAAATTTGATTTCTTCGAAACTAAGGCAGTTATGTAGTCGCTTGAATATGGTGTGTTCATTGCTTCGTGGAAGGATAAAGCTAAATACGTTCGCCGGAAAATTGATTCTTGCTTTTATATTTGCCGTTGGAGTGATACTAATGTGCTCCGGGGCTAGTTATATCTATGGTGGAAATGGAGCACAGGTACCCTACCCCTTGAACGGTCACTACTCTCAGTTCACCATGGTAACAATGACTTACGATGCTCGGATGTGGAACTTGAAAATGTATGTGAAGCATTATTCTAGGTGTTCTTCCGTTCGGGAGATTGTTGTGGTTTGGAACAGAGGAATACCTCCCAATATGAGCGAGTTTGATTCCTTAGTGCCGGTTAGAATCAGACAAGAGAAGAAAAATTCGTTGAACAATCGCTTCAATGTGGATCCTTTGATAAAGACCCGAGCTGTTCTTGAGCTTGATGATGATATCTTGATGACGTGCAATGATGTGGAGAGAGGATTTAGGGTTTGGCGTGAGCACCCAGATCGGATTGTGGGATTTTACCCTCGGCTCGTCAACGGAGGACGACTTGGACTACTAAAATACCGAGGTGAGAAATACGCCCGGAGACACAACGGGTATAACGTGATCTTAACCGGGGCAGCATTTATGGATAGTCAAGTCGCTTTTCAAAGGTATTGGAGCGATGAAGCGAGGTGGGGCAGGGAAATAGTGGACAAGTACTTTAACTGTGAGGATGTGTTGTTGAACTACTTGTATGCGAATTCAAGTTCATCGGAGAGGGTGGTGGAGTACGTGAGACCGGCTTGGGCTATAGATATGTCGAAGTTTTCTGGCGTTGCGATCAGTCGGAACACGCGTGCGCATTACAAGATCAGAAGCAAATGCCTCGTAAAATTTGCGGAAATGTACGGAAGTTTGAAGCAGAAGTCGGCCTTCAGCGAACGGAAGGATGGTTGGGATGTATAGTACAGGTAGATGGATTCTAGCAGCAGGTCAACTTAACCTGTTTCCTGTTATGGATCCTTGAGTGTTTTTCTTTCCAAGTAAAATATTAGTTCTAATTGTAAATTTTTTTTTCTTTCAAACTTGGCATTGTGCCCAATGGACCAATTAATTCAGGGACGAGTCCCAACTTTTAGTACGGGCCCAATTAAAGTCAGGGCAAAGCCCCGTAACTTTATGGGTGTTCTTTATGTTAGTGAGTTTTTTTTGTAAGTTTGGCTAGTGAAATGGAAATGCACATTGGTTTTGCTTTGGTGCTGTGCTTATGAGTTTTTTGGTTTGGGTAAGAACAAGAAAGGGTTCTTTGGTTGAAACATTGGTTATTTAGGAGTGTTACCTTATGGGCATGATTGATGGTAGGATAAGAGTGGTAAGATTAAGAGGTGAGCTCACATGTTCTCCCTTTTTCCTAGTTCAGTGTTTGGTTGCACACGGGAACAAGGGCGGGAGTGGAGAAGGGGGCCATATTTCCCTTCAACACCACATATTTCTGCGGAGTTGCTTATTACTAACGGAGTATTGGGTTATTTTAGCTCTAAATCTTTGATCGTTCTACGTCTTGATTTACGCACCAAAATAAATAAGTAAGAATAAGAAACGAGTAATTAGACAATGCTAATCAAAGGGATGCCTGAATACCTCACTTTTTAGAAGCCATATGAAGAGATTTTGTGTCTTTGTGCTTGTGACATTTCAAAGAGAGTTTAACAGGCCCAGGAAAATGCATTGGCCAATGTTTATGCGTATGTTCGTCGCAGAAGTAAAAAACATGTGCGAGGAGGGAGAGAGGTAGAGGGAGAAGGGAGGATTGGAGGTGGCGACAATTTGAATCTTTACTATCTATTTTTTCTCATTAATCATTCTTAGTATTCATTCCTATCTCAGTTTTCCTTATTTTCAATTCTTTAAAACCTATGACCCGCATCAAACAAGGCCTTCAATAGTTTGAATTGGATCAATTTCGTTTTCGATTTGAACATGAACGACGACTTTCTAAAATTCTCGTTACTAAAATTCCTAAGAGCGAGAATTGAGAACATGAACATAGCTAAAATTCGTAAGAATGATTAAACAAAATATAATGAATTTTCCAATTTTATAGTGACTCCAAAAGAGTTTCGTTTTTTTAATAAAGTTATATTCACAATACTTATACTTATTTTTTCAAGTTACTCAATTATTCTGATGTTTCTAAAAGATGCTTTTATGTTGGTGTCCGGACAATGAAATAGCGAAGGATGAGGAATTGAGGATATATTCCACTTGAATAAATCAATAATAGCGGATGGTACCCATCTGGAAACTGGATAAGCTCTTCTTCTTCTTTTGCACGGGATGGGACAACTTATGAAGGAATAGCATCCCTAGTCACTACAATTATTGCCTACTGATTAGTACTACTAAAAGTCATTAATATTTGTGAAATTTTTTTAAGCTAATTTACTTGGTCCTATTGGATTCATGCTTTTACATTGACATTCATCGAACAATTCTAGACAAAGTTGGGTTTGAAATTATGTTTCTAAACATTTTAGACATTCATATGTTTGGAATTAATTCTTTTTATGCTTGGATTGTTTCAATTGTTTCGCATTATTCTTTTCTTTTTGTCCTCTAATTTTGTTAAATTGCTTTAATAGACACAGTGGACCTAATAATAAAATAAAGAATTGTTATAGGGTCCATTATAGCTTTTTATAACACCTCTAGTCCACCTAATATTTTCATAACATCTCTAATCCACCAAACCACTTTTTTTATTCTCTTAGGTCCATTCTATTTTTTTACTAGACAAATGTACCCTTACATTAAATTTAATACATAATATACATTTGCCGGAAAAGTCGTCGGTGCTGGAAAGTCTGCCGGAAATGTCGCCGGGAAATTGGGCTTCACCGGAAAGTTCACCGGAAAATCCTGCCGGCGCCGGAAAAGTCCCCGTAAAATTGGACTTCGCCGGAAAATTGACCGGCGCAGATGTGGTTATCTGAACTATGTCATTTTTTTTAAAAACATACTTAGGATCAGATGTGGTTATCTTGACTCGCAAGAGGTAGTTATCTGTACTCATAAGATGTGGTTATCTGGGCATATTTTTGTTTAAAAAACTTACTTGGGATCAAGTCCTCAACCACCAAAACACTACAAGGTAGCAGCACAAACCCTCTGCTTTTAACATAAAAAATTTACTGAAAGTTGAATAAAACAAAAAAACACGATTTTTAAAAATAAAAAAAATGCTCCAAGAGGTGGTTATCTGTACCCATTCTTTTTTTCTTTTTTTTATCTTTGTTTATTATCTACTTTCGTTTTTTGAACTTCCATTTTACCAAAAGAAAAAGTAGAAACACGATCTTTAAAAATAAATAAAAAATGCTCCAAGAGGTGGTTATCTATATGAAAGAAGACGGTGATTCCATCAATCCTGTGCTACTCATCAATGGCGGAGTTTTCATTCCTTCAACCTCACGACGACGACCTCATCAAACCCCTCAACTCCGTTCCCTACTGGCAATCTCGCCACCACTTAGATGCCTTGGATCCAACTCCAAATCCAACGACGGGTGATGATGATTCATTCACTACTGTTGATGGCGACAACCATGTAAACTACATCACGTTGGACTTGTTTCCCCATGGGGTTGATCAATCTGACGTCCCTTTGGAGCTAGATCTACTGGCGCGGTTTGATGGCGGTGGTAATTTGGGATATAGGGTTCCGGTTGGGTCTGGTTCAGAGGAGGATGAGAATGAATTTATCGAGATGGATTTGAATACTCATGAACGACTGATTTTAAATCGTGGCAGTAGAGTTCCAGTTTGTTGAGTTTCTTCTCCAGGTCGGTAATGGAGTGTTTGTCCCCATCCTCCTTGTGGCAACCTAAATAAGAATGTGTGTGAGAACAGATTTACCCAAAAACAAAACAAAATAAATGTGTAAGAACAGAAAAGGGGCTTGATCTCACCCTGCAGTAAAGGAAGAAGCTCATGCAGTATCCAGCGTTGGCGGAGATTTTGGCGTTGTTAGCGTCAACGACGGGGATTTCGAAGTCGACGACATGGATTTCATCGTTGGTGGCGTCCAAAAAAATTTCGTTGCCCCCCGCACACGATCTGGTACTCCATCATCTACTACTCGATTTTGAGTTCTGAGTATGAAATTTACGGATCACTTAGTTGGTGGTAATGCCTGCATATCATAGTGGTACATATGGATTGGGCAATCTCTTTACTTTGTGAAGATTTTGCAAATAATTAAAACGAACAAATTCAATGCACTTTGCAGATTTTTTGATCTTTTGACTTTGTAAACTCGCCGTCGAGATGATCCGGAGCTGCTGCTGTTGTTCCGTCTCCACTCACCCAGAGAACAACGGGAATAATTATTTGCAATGTGTAAGTGGGGGTAGTTGGGTCTTTTGTTATTCTAGTGGATCTTATGTCTTAGAGAATATTTGGGTGGACCTTAGACTCTAGGAAATTGCTACAGTGGACCCTATACCAACTCTCCCATAATAAAAAGTAGCATTAGAGAAACTCTGAGCCAATTCTACAACTTGGAGCACTCAAACTTTAAATTTTTACCAATAAAGCGAGATGTAATATGTAAGCTCGAAAAAACCGCACTCTCTTTTGGTTGGCAATTCCATTTGACAAATTACACATTTACTTGTATCCCATTATTTATTGAGTTGTAATTTTTTTTTCTTATTCTTTTTAAGCTAGTGAGTCTGTATATGAATGGAGTGGAAGGATCCATTTTCATGTAATTCAACAGTTAGTAGATCAATTGGTTCCAGCTAGGATCAATCGGGTTCACAAAGGGAACAATAAGAGTGGTTAGAGCAATGGATAGATCAATCGGTTTGTCAATCAGGCAGCTCTGTTATGAAAAGCAAATCGGTTCACCAATGGACCGATCAGTTTATGAATGCGCTCAATGCGAACTGTGCAAATATAAAAGAACGTCTATCGTCATTCTAGAGTTAAGACAAGTAGCCAAGAAATATCAATGGTTTTGTTTTGAACCCAGTAAAAACCCTAGAGTGTTGAGAGTTTGAATCTCAAAGTAAAAACAAGATTCATGGGTCTTTGTTTCATCTATAAGCTATGAGAGGTTACAAAATCATCCAACTATCAACATTGAGTTCTTCCGATGGATTTCTGGAAGAAGTTTTTTTGGAAGGCTTGAGGATTCAAGGCGTGCGACAATCAAGCACTTGGTGCGATGGACGAGGAGTTGGTGTTTACCCCATATTTCGATTAAACCTTTTTTTTTATCTATAAGGTTAACACGTTGCAGCCAGTAAATAAAAGGCACAGGTTTAACACATGGCAGCCAGCAAACAAAAGGCATGTGTTAGAATATTTGGATCAAGTTCAGACAACTAGTTCCTTTAAGGAGGTAACCGCTTGGTTCAAAATCAAGAGGGAAACCATTCGAAGTTCAAATTCAAAAAGAAGAAGAGAAGCCTATAAATACCAGTCGTCTACAACAATTTGAAGGCCGATCAACCGCCTAAAGGCTTTTCATTTATCAGTTTTTACTTTCTTTTACTTTACATCATTTTCTAAGAGTAGAAGTAATGTAAAATCCTTATCGATGGTAACCTCGAGTTCTTTCGATTGTACCACTTTAAGGTTTAATAAAGTTCTACTTTGTTAGTCATCAATCACCTGTTTGCTTCCAAAGAAGTCCTAGTTCTTATTGATAAGAACTGATTTAATTTGGTAAACAATTTTTTGTGTTAGGAGGGCTACATTACTATTTTGGAAGTAATGACTCCGAAAAAAAGATATGAAAGACAATAAAGTGAACCATGAATCCTTACTAGGAGGATGGCACTGCAGTGCATCCTGATCAAATGATTCTAACAAAATGGCTATGACAATTTAACAAGCATTGGCCAATCACCAGAATGAATCAACACAAGAACTAACTACCCTAGTGAAAAGGGTAATGACATCATAACAACAACCATCAGAGAATGTTGTTAATCCAACAAATGGTTTGCCTCAGGATAGGCAAGGTTTGGATACAATAGAAATACCTGGGGCAGCAGCCTCAACAGGTATATACTAACCCTACTTTTGATACTGTTTTTACTAGGGCAAATCGTGTTCCTTTGGTTGGGAACCAATCAAACTGGAAGAAATACACCAGTAAGACAAACCAGTTTTTACCAACCCTTTCCAAATCCAACAATTGGAAATCTAGGGATTGGGACCGCTGCTAATATACCAAATTATAATGGTATAGGCCAGAATCAATATGTGCCAAATTATAATGGTATTGGACATAACCAACAAATACCGAATTTAAATGGTATAGGTCAGATTATTACGCACCAAATGTAAATGGTATTGGGCAAAATCAAAGTGTGCCTCCTTTGGCACAATATGCTCAAACTAGAACTTTATTAAATGGTATTGGGAAAAATCAATGTATGCTTCCTTTGGCACACCAAGATCCTTTGAGAGAACCAATAATGATCAATAGGTCCCAAATTACGGAACTAATGCAGGAAATGTATGGGCCAGGACTTAAGAGATTGGAAAAACCTATGTTTAAAAAATCATATCTGTTTGGGTTGATAATGTACCCTTACCAAGAGGGTATAAAATCCCTGAATTATCTCTCTTTAACGGAGAAGAAAATCAGTCTTGAAGTTTCAAATGATGAAGTGTTTAAGTTAAAATTGTTTCCACATTTTTTAACAAGGACTGTCTTTGCATGGTTCATAAGTCTGCTTGCCAATTCAACACACATTTGGCAAAACATGGAGGAACAATTTCATGCCCAATTCTTTAGGCATTAACTAGAAGTTTCTGTTGCGGATTTGACTAAGTTAGAACAAAAGCCACGGAAATTGCAGACCAATTCTTAACTAGGTTCAAAAAATTAAGAAATTTGTGTAACTTTTATATTCCAGAAACCGAGATAGTAAAATTAGCACAGAATGGCCCAGAATATAAATTCAAGAGGCATTTCAATGGAGTTGAGTTTAAAGACTTGTTTGACTTATCGAACAGGCTTCGAACTCTGAAGCCATCTTAAGAGAGGGAGAACAACTTAATAACTCATCACTTGGAACATATTACCATGATGTAGAAGGTGATATCGAAATTGATGTAGCACAAGTAATTGAAAAAACACCAATTGTTTGTGATACTCTTACCAAGGTTGAGAAACCTATCCAAGCAATAAGAATAACAAAGCCAATTATAGGCAGTATTCCTTCGATTTGGCAAAGGCAGGCCAGTTATTTGATGAACAACTAAAACAAAAATTCTTAACTTCAAGTAAGGGTCATGTCATTTCTACTGAAAAGGAAAGGAATGGAAAAGAGTATTGCAAATGGCACAATTCATTTCGACATAACACTAACAATTGTGCTACTTTTTGAAATTGTGTAGGACCTAATTCAGAAAGGAGAAAGGAATGCTGCAACATGCAAAAGGTCATCCGAATGTGATGGGAATAGACATTGATCCATTACCACATGTTGACGTCAATTTGGTCACAACCAATGTCAACAGGACTAAAAGGCTATCATCTAAAGTTGAGAGAATGAAACAAAAATAAGAATGTATGGAAGTTGATGAAGAGCCTTATGCTAAAAGGCCAGAAAGTTATAAATTCCTTAAGTGTGATAAGAAAATCAAGGCTGGAGAGGAAATGACAGCATATAAGGAACAAAAGAGTGATTTTTCAAATGCTGGGTTGAGGTTCAACATAATGGGAGGAAATGACCTCCAGATTTACAATGGACTAAAGTTAATTTATGAAGGAAAATGATATTGCAACCTAGAGGGGGGTGAATAGGTTGAACTCCTATTTTAATCCTTTTTTGCAAAACCTTCAAATGAATACGTTAGTAATAAACAAATTAAGAGCAGAATAAGGAAATGGAGGTGAAGGATTTTTATAGTGGTTCAGCAAAATGCTTAATCCACTCTTCAATTAGGTTCCTGTGAACACTCACTGGTATCCACTATGTTCAGTACTTACTCCGATGTTGGTTTTCACAGAAGCCAACACTTCTTTTACAACAAACAAATTTCTTCACTCAAAGCTCTCCCTTTGGTACACTCAGACCAAACTTCGAAACTGATACACGCAGACCAGTTTACTCACAAATCACAGAGACACCAAACCTAACTGAAACACAGTGGATATGGTTCTCTCTCTCTCACAAGGTAGGATAAGTGTTGTGGTGAAATACAAGTGTGGCTCACAACCTCAGAGAATAAAGCAAGATTCAACAATGAAGGCTTTTTCTCTCTCAAGGAGTCTGGAAAAAACTCTACAATGAAAATTATCAGACTACTACTTTTTACGGGCTCTGAAGAATTTTTCCTTTGCTTGTAAGGCTTGGTGAGAGATTGGTGGTTTCTTCTGTGTTGAAGCTTATATTTAAAAAAACCAAAGGTAAAACTCCAAAGTCTTCCAATGGCAGTTCCAACAGATATCTCATTTACTCCTTTATTTATGGCCGTTCCAATGGATATCTCATTTACTCCTTTGTTTCTTCTTTACGACACAAAATCAGAATAGAGATTTCATCATAATAGCTCCAGCTTATAAAGTCGAATATGCCAACACAGAATATGAACGCATCGCTGAGTTTATAATAACTGCAAGTTCTCTTTTTAGATTTACAAAATCTCACCACACGGCTATTAAATAAGCCTGCAAAATTCAAATTAAAGGAGGCAAAAAATATATGCAAGAGAGAAAATATATTTTGCATAAATTAATTGAAGAAATTCCCAAGGATATAGCGTGGTCCCATAAATCAATCTAGAGAGAGAAGGAACAACAGAGTGCTCTGTTTTGAAGCAGGGCCTGAAATCCCCGTGAATCACTGGTTACACAGCCGTGTATGACTTAGGTGTTACACATGAGTGTATCACATGGGTGTGTGACTTAGTGTATCATATGACTTAGTGTATCACACATGTGTAGGACATGAGTGTATTACTTGGTCTGTATCGCCGGGCTCAAACTTGCCCCTTTCTTTTAATCCGGGTAACAATCCAGTGGATCAACAACCCAAAATAAAGCCCAATAAAAACATGTGATCCAATACTGGTAGGCTTAAAGATCACACCATTATAGCCATTTTGATCTAATTTACCTATAACTTTAAAATGATATTAGCCCACAAACTTAAGAAAGCTTAAAACTTAGGGAATCAAATACAAATTTCAACCACAATATATTTTCCAACACAAGTTACACAAATTCATAAAAGCATCATCAAAACAAATACCTAATAATCTCCCCCTTTTTGATGATGTCACAAAAAGCAAGCAACGAATTTATGCAGCATACGAACTACTAGGAGCAAGACATAAAACAATTAGACACATTAAGGAAATGAGATGTGGGTAATTAGTTCATCCATCCACACAATAGTGCATTTCTCCCATTGTGACATGATCAAAAAACAAAATAGTGGCATTAGTAGCAAGGGGTAAAAGGACTAAGGATGACGAGGTGGAGGCATTGGCTTGTAGGTACGGAAAAGGTTAATAATATGGTTTGCATGTTTGCATTGAGATGAGCAAAATGATTCCTTGCTTCCACCTATTATGCATCAAATTTTTCTTCCAAACGACGTTGGTTGGCGATCACCGTAGCATAGTCCAAATCGAATTTGGCTTGGCCGTTCGCCCAACTCATTTGGGCAACGATGTACATCTCTTGGAGTAGCCATTGTACTAAATCGAGAAAAACCAAGATGGTGTTGCTCCCCCTGAGTATTAGCAACTTCCCTTTGAACATTCAAATTCTCCCCCGGAATTCGTGCAGCAGCCTTTTGAACAGGAGGTGTTTTAAAAAAGGGCAGCCCCATTTGGGAGATAGTAGAGTCTTTGATAGATCCTTTCAACTTCATTTTAGGTTCATCCTCAAATGATACTCCAAACTTCTTAAACACTTTAGTAAAAAAGGCACCAAACGGGAGAGACCTATAGGTACTACGTCCAGTATCAGCAATTTCTTCCATCAAAATATATGGTAGGGACAGCGCACCCTTAGTGACAATTTGATATAAAACATAACTTTGAAACGGAGTAAGGTCTTTAAAATGCCCGCTTTTGGGAACCACATTCTCAGCCAGAAAATGATTAAGAACTCGATATTTGGGAAGTAAATCACAGGAATGCAGGGCACCATGAAATAAAGGATCCCCAGTAAGAGTTCCATAAAGCGCATTTTCATCCACCTTATCACGTAAATCATCAGGATCTGAAAAGTAGATTGGCGAATCATGATAAATACCGAAATATTCATATTTTAGTCCTCTAAACTACAGTTATTAGTCGTTTATATTTAGTATATGATAATTATTATGTCTTTTTGTGTTTGTAGGTTTTTCAAGCTCATTGTCGCGCATTTCGGATAAAAACAAGAGTTACAAGAAGTTTGCGGTTAAAAGTGCAAAGAGTTTCAAGAGAAGATGTTGATTTGTTATTTTACAAAGCCCAAGGGACCACTTATGTAATAAGTGGATTATATCCTCCCTACATAAAGATTATGATACACTGATTGAGGGAAACTTTTGGACGTGGAAAAAGGGAAATCGGCTGGCAACAATTCAACGGGTGTACAACATACATGCGGAGAAGATTAAGGCTATTGCTGATCTACGAACATGCTAACTAAGCCAATGTCATCCGATTCCTTCTTTCCCATGGGCAACTAAACATATCTCTCTTAGGGTGTAGATGAAACCCTAACCAAGTTACTTTGTTTTTATATTAATTTAGATTTTGATTATCGAAACGATGGTTGTATAACTTTGAGACTATTTTTATAATTCGATCTTATTTTTCCTATCTAGTGTTATGCGTTTGTTTTCTGTGATTGCAAATGCATAGTTATGCAACAGTTTTCTTGGCGTGTGGAATTGCAAATTAGGATAGTCTATGCCTAGGAAAGACGAGTCGTGCCTAGATTAATTAGTTATAGAATCAAAGACGATTCGTGCTAACTGAAGATAGGTTATGCCCGGTTTTATGCTATTTTCCTGTCGATACTGCTAGGGCTTGTAGCTTTTAGCAAGTGATTGTCATTTCGGTAATTGATTTCCCTAAATTAATATAATTACTTGGTTGCGAAGTTAAGGTGGATTCGAAACCCTAAGACCTTTTTCCATATTATTTAATTCACAATCTTTCCTGCTTTTCATTATTTAGATAATTTTAAAAACCAAACTCCAATCACTTTTTGTCGAATTAATTTAGAAATCAATTGAAATAGTTGCAGCTTAGCCTTATAATCCCTGAGGACGATACTCGCAATACTTATCACTATTCATTTGAGTAGTAGTAATTATTTCGTTTTATTAATTATTTTTGGTGTGAAAAACGACCTACCAAATTTTGGCGTCGTTGTCGGGGATTACAAGCACGGTTGCATTGTTCCAGTTGATTTTTATTTTAATTCCTAGTTTAGGTATTTTCTTTTCTTTCTCATACTTGTTTAATTGCTCTTTCTCTTTTAGCATTGTTTTCTCTAGACACAGGGAGTGAGAGGTTACAGGCACGGAGGTGAGAGACAAGCAACATAGTTACAATCCAAAAGCCCCATCATTTCAATCTTCATTTTTTTTATAACACTATGAGTTATTATTATTATAATTTTATTTAACTTACTTGTTTTGGTAGAGTAGTTTGCATTATGAGTTTTCTTTTTTTCTTTATTATTTTTTTGTTAATTTGAAAAACAAAAAAATTACTATTGCTTATTTTGGAGATTATTCTTGGAACATTGAGTTGAGACCTGAAGAGATACAATTGCTTCCCAAATTTCATGGCTTTTCATGTGATAACCCATATTTGCATATCCAAAAATTTGACGAGGTTTGTGCCACTTTATCCAACCTAGAAATTGAAGCAGTTAAGATTAAATTCTTTGAGAAATCCTTGCACTACAAGGCTACAGGTTGGTTTTTCTCATTAGATTCAACATGTATACGATCATGGCAAGAGGTGAAAAAGATATTTTTGGAAAAGTTTTCCCTAGCGTATGAGATTGTTCTTCAGAAACAAGAAATCGTAAATTTTACACAGATCGAAGAAGAATCTTATTCGCAATCTTGGGAACGATACAAAGATTTGCTAATCTCTTTCCCTATTCATGGTTTTGAACTTTGGCGCATTATGGATTTCTTTTATGAGGGCTTAAATTTTGAAACGCGTCAATTGGTAGACATGATGTGCCATGGTGAGTTTTTGGATAAAACTACTGAGAAGGGTTGGTATTATTATCATCAATTTGCTAAAGAATCGCAATTTTGGGTTTGCAGTATGAAGTTTGAAGATGTCAATTCTCATGCTAGGGTAGAAGACCAAATAGAGCCACTTGTTGTAAATGAAGGTGTTCGTTTTGGATCGGAAAAAGTATTGGAGTTAGAGTGGAATGCTAAGCTTAATGTCCAATGTTCTCCTCAGAAGAATTTTACTTGTGATGATGTCCTTCTTGACATAAAAACTCCTGAGGAGTTCTTGCCCATAAGTGTCGATAATTCACTTGAACATGTTAATCAAATACTCCTAACTTTAGATGATACCAATCCTCCTATTGAGTCCCCAACAATACAAGACTTCAACAGAATCGAAGTAATTGAGTTTCTCGGTGTTGCTGATTTTCACTTGACTTACAATCCATGCTTAGTGGACATTGTCAACAATATGAAAATCAATTTCGCTCGACTAGCATATTTGGTGGAGTTAAAATTTCACAAGCAATTAAGGCAATTGTGGTATTCTAAATATCTGATTTTGTGGCATGGTTGAGTTCAATTCTTGACTAAGATTTGGATTGGGGCGATATGTTCATAGTGATAGCTCTTCATGGTCAGATAGAAGCTCAAAATTCACGTGATCATAGTTATTTTGTTTTATTTTATTATTTTTATCTTTTTGTAGTTTTTTTTTTCGTTTTTGTTTTCTTTTTGTTAACCTAACATTGCAGGTCGCTCTCATTCAAGTTCGGGGGCATGCTCTCCTCATTCTTTTTATCTGCATTGTTAGTTAGATTCTCAGGTGATGTCTCTCTGTTTCCTCTTTACTTTTCGTGTCTTTATATTTCTTTTGTGCTGCCAATGAGGACATTGTCAAGTTCAAGTTGGGGGAACACTTCATTAGTTGGGCATAATTAGAGTAAAAAAAAAATGAAAAGGGGGGACACTTCATTAGTTGGGCATAATTAGAGTAAAAAAAAAAATTGAAAATTTTGAAACAAAAAAAAAATTGTTGGATTCTTTTTGCATGGGACTTAGACTTGTTAAGATTGGCTCTTGATTGATTGAGTTTGAGATGCGATAGTCATTGTTTCAATATCTATAGGGCATTATAGTTCTTTTTGCTAGCCTATCGTGAGAAATTTGTCATGACACTTATGTTTAGCACCTTTGCACCACATGTTCCATTGGGCTTTGGTCACTTGTGAGTTGCAATTTGATTGTTCTTGATGGCTAGTTTAGTAGAGACTTATGCCCATGTGAGTTTAGAGTATTATCTTTTGTGGGAGTGGTGTCACATAAACTCTTGTTGTCACGAAAGAACAAATTTGTTGTTGATCTCATTACCTTTGTTGTCAAGTGTTGGGATTTGCAGTTCAAAAAAAAAAAGTGTTGGGATTTAATGCAATGCATATTATTTTTTTCTTTGGTTGTGGACTTGCATGGTTGTGTCGCCCCTAGCAGATGATCGTATGCCATTTTTGGTACTTTGAGCCTGTTCGTGTGTTTCTTTCATGCACTTACCCTTTGAGAGCCCATTTGAGTACATGATGCCTTTTCTTGTTGAGCTCCACTATCCATATTCTCTTGAGAAAGGCTAATCAATCGTTGTGGGTGTGTATTTTGATGAGAAAAAAAAAAAAGAAAAGAAGAAAAGGGGGTCAATGGAGGATAGAATTATGCTTGATTAGTAGTGATCTTCCCCATGAAAAAAAAAGTGCACTTAAAAAAAACAAGAAGCAAAGTTGAAATTAAATGCAAAGAGGGGAGACACCAAGTTACTTGTTGAAAGAAAAAAAAAGAAAAAAAAGAAAGGGGAAAAAGAAAAAAAAAAACAAGAAAAGAAAATTGTTGTTCAAAGTGCGGGAGTTTGTTGAAGGGTACAAAGAGAGAGGTGACAAAATTGGAAAAAAAGAGGGCGCACATTTATAAATTTGCCCTAAAAGAATTGTTGTTAGCCTATTCTCAGACACTTGCTATTTTACCCTAACCTTGATACATAGTCCCTTACCCAACGTTATAACCCGAATTGAAGTCCTATTTGATCTTAGGGGCGATGGGATGTGGATTGATGGTAGAGAGAGTCCTAATACTTGGCATTCCATTCATGAGATCTTGTGTCAACCATATACAAAGCTTTCTTTTTGTATCATCGTGTGCGGATTATTTTGCTTTCATGTCTCATAACTTCCACCCGCACACACTGAGAGTACATTATATGCATCGTATTTCAAGTGAATTCATTTGTTGAGTGCATGACACATGAGATTTGAAGTCGAGACTCGGTCCGAAGAGAGCTTTCAGTTGTTTTTCACTTGTGACCGAAGCCCTTGTTCACACACGCTAAGTTTAGGTGCCATGGATTATTTCTACATTTGATAGTATCTAGAACTGCTTATGCCCGTTATATCTTTGCAATGCTTCATGTTCTTTACTTGAGTAAGCAATGAGTTGTCTTACACATTTTTTAGTTTCATGTGGAAAGGGTTCAGTGTGTTTTGTGGGTAGTCACTGCTGAAAACCCTCACGAGACTTCATTCGTCCTACCGGGCCACCTGGGGGTTCAAAAGACGTATTTGTTCTAGTTTGTTTTCACTAGTTGCATTTCTTTTGTTTTGTTTTGTTTTGCTAGGGACTAGCAAAATGTAAGTTGGGGGTGTGATAAATACCGAAATATTCATATTTTAGTCCTCTAAACTACATTTATTAGTCGTTTATATTTGTATATGATAATTATTACGTCTTTTTGTGTTTGTAGGTTTTCAAGCTCATTGTCGCGCATTTCGGATAAAAACAAGAGTTACAAGAAGTTTGCTGTTAAAAGTGCAAAGAGTTTCAAAAGAGGATGTTGATTTGTTATTTTACAAAGCCCAAGGGACCACTTATGTAATAAGTGGATTAAATCCTCCCTATATAAAGAATATGATACACTGATTGAGGGCAACATTTGGACATGGGAAAAGGGAAATCGGCTGGCAACACTTCAACGGGTGTACTGCATACGGGCGGAGAAGATTAAGGCTAATTTGCTGATCTATGAACATCCTGACTAAGCCAATGTCATCCGATTCCTTCTCTTTCCCATGAGCAACTAAACATCTCTCTTAGGGTGTAGATGAAACCCTAACCAAGTAACTTTGTTTTTATATTAATTTTAGATTTTGATTATCAAAACGATGGTTGTATAACTTTGAGACTTATTTTTATAATTCGATCTTATTTTTTCTTATCTAGTGTTATGCGTTTGTTTTCTGTGATTGCAAATGCATAGTTATGCAACAGTTTTCTTGGCGTGTGGAATTGCAAATTAGGATAGTCTATGCCTAGGAAAGACGAGTCGTGTCTAGATTAATTAGTTATAGAATCGAAGACGATTCGTGCCAACCGAAGATAGGTTATGCCCGGTTTTCAATTACATGCTATTTTCTTGGCGATACTGCTACGGTTTGTAGCTTTTAGCAAGTGATTGTCGTTTCGGTAATTGATTCCCTAAATTAATATAATTACTTGGTTGCGAAGTTAGGGTGGATTCGAAACCCTAAGACATTTTTCCATATTATTTAATTAACAATCTTTCCTGCTTTTCATTATTTAGATAATTTTAAAAACCAAACTCAAATCACTTTTTGTCGAATTAATTTAGAAATCAATTGAAATAGTTGCAGCTTAGCCTTATAATCCCTGAGGACGATACTCGGAATACTTATCACTATTCATTTGAGTAGTAGTAATTATTTCGTTTTATTAATTATTTTTGGTGTGAAAAACGACCTACCAAATCACCTAGTGGTAGTCCAAAAATTTCAGCAACTGTACTAACACTTAGCAAGATTGGTTTCCCTTTGACATAAGAGCCCAAGTAATATCCTTGTGGGTCGAGTATAACTGTGAGATTTGTGTAAAAATACCTGATGAGTTCAGGGTAAACTTTTGAGGGAATATTGAGAAGTCCCTCCCAATGGATGGGTCGTAAAAAATTATCCAGCAACTAGCAGTAGTCAGGACCTAAAATTACTCGCCGACCCGTGATAATCGACTGGGTTCCATAATCTTTCCAACACTGCGAATTACTAAAGCAATCGAAGAGCGCTGTATCATACCTTTCAAGATGGCTTTCATTTCGGGTTTGTTTCGATTCATGCGAGAGACAATCTTCACCAATACGCTTCAATCAACCAGTACGCTTGGAAGTGCTAGGCATTTTTGGAACTAAATAGTGAAACGAGAGGGACAAGATTGGGTTTGGCGGAAAATGGGGTGGAAGGAAATTTGATATTTGAGGGGGAAGAAGTGATTTTGCTGGAGAAGTTGAGGACTATAAGAAGTGATTTTGTCGATGGGGGGGATAGGTGCTGGTGGGATGGAAACAAATATGATTTATTTTATTATTAAGGGAGGATGTGGCTAGCATGCACACCATTGGGTGACTCTTACAATTTTTTTTTATTGGAAGAACGGTAAGAAACTGCACAAGCAAAACCAGTGGGTGACTCTTACAAAATAGATCAGAAGCATAACTATAAGACATAGTAACAATTGTCGATATGAAAATTGTGATAAAAAAAGAAGAAAGAAAAACAATTCTTCAAATTAAAAGGAGTGGATCGGTTCTCTCTGGAAGTGGCACCTTTTGTCTATATCACTCACACCAGCAGCTTCCCAAAGCAAGAACATATCATGCCATGTCCTTTCGCTTTAAGGGCGGGACAACAATGGCATACACTAAACCAACAAAACTATAACAAATTAAAGTCATTACTGCATCTTAATATGGATGGCTTGGATATCTTATTGAGACACTTAGCTCCGAAAATTATTACTCCTATGGCCAATGGCTGGGCAACCAAACATACCACTTGCAAAGCTAGTGGCACAGCCACTAGTTCAATTAATCAAAGGAATCAATTACAGTGCGAATTGTTTAGGGCGCTTTGGCAAAAAAACCAAAAAATGGTTTTTTTGTTTGGTTTTTATTATTTTTTTTTTTTTTTTAATTTTGCGTCAAATTTTCGTGGTTTATGAATCCAAATCCAAAAAAATATAAAATTGTGATCAAAAGTATTATTTTTTTGAAAAAAAAAAACAGAAAATAATCCAAAATTATGTTGGTTTATTAATATGCGTGTACTATATTGCACTACTTTTGATCTTCAGTCAGTCCACCACTGAGATTTGGATAAGACTTTCGTAGAAGAAGTCTACGTACCGTACGCGTGAAGCAACTGCTAAAAGGGAAACCTATCACACACTGTTTGCACACATATTTCCACAACTGAATTGACTGCCCACACAAAGGACGAAATGAGGACGAGGAAAAGTTCCAAACGGGAATACAATCGAACTTAGACAAAATCATCAACACATATATTTCCACAACTCAATTGACTGCCCACAAAAAGGACAAACAGAGGATAAGGAAAAGATTGATGAATTGCTCCTCTCCAAGGGGGCTTTGTAAAAATATCCGCAAGTTGTTCTTCAATGCGAACATACTCTAATTTGACGGTTCCTTTTGCCACTTGTTCACGAAGAAAATGGTGTCGAATATCGATATGCTTTGTTCGCGAGTGAAGCACTGGTTTTTTTGAGATATTAATGGCACTCGTATTGTCACAAAAAATTGAAACGGTACCAATACCTTCTCCATAATCTTGTAACACCTGTTTCATCATCAGGATTTGAGCGACGCTACTTCCGGCTGCGATGTATTCGGCTTCAGCAGTCGACAAGGATACAAAATTTTGTTTTTTGCTCATCCATGAGACAAGACAATTTCCTGCAAAAAAGTAATTTCCACTTGTACTTTTGTGATCCGTTTTACTCCCTGTGAAACTGGCGTCAGTATATGCAATAATTTTAAATGATGTAGCTTTAGGGAACCAAAGACCTAAATCAATGGTTCCTTTTAGGTACTTGAGAATATTTTTTACTGCTTTCAAGTGAGATTCTTTAGGATCAGCTTGAAATCTAGCACATATTCCAACACTTAATAGAATATCGGGTCTACTAGCACTTAAGTAAAGTAATCCACCAATCATACCTCAAAATACATTTTGGTCTACTGCCTTATCATATTCGTCTTAATTTGTCAAGTTTGACAACCTGTCCCATTGGAATTTTCTTTTCCTTACAATCAGTCGTTCGATATCTCTTAAGAAGTTCTCTGGTATATTTGGATTGACTAATGCAGATGCCTTCATCAGTTTGCTTGATTTGAAGACCAAGGAAATATTTTAACTTTCCAATCATACTCATTTCAAACTCACTTTGCATAATCTTGGAAAAATCCTTGCACAACACATCATTAGCAGAACCAAAAATAATATTGTCAACATAGGTTTTGTTGGGAAACGAATCCCAGAACCCAGTAATTACGCATACAGATTAAACAACAAAAATGAACACAAACCCTACGAGGTGGAATTAGGGTTTACCTCTCATCTGTAGACACGAACGCTGGTTGACTTGTTTATTTTAGAACTTGACAGACCCGATTACTGTATATGCAACAAACTTTGCTCGACAGTACCTCATGATCTTCTGCCATATTCCCTAATATCTCGATCACGTAGCCAAGCGTGCATGGACTTCTACATAGTCTCTTTGTTTTCTTTCTCACAGCCTCTATTCTAATTTTCTGAATGACTGTTGTAAGGCCTGGAGAACATAATAATATATTTATAAGGCTAGAGAAAGGGACATGAGGAGAAATAAATCTGGGCACTTTGTGTAAATAAGAAAACCTAATCCCACCCAGATTCTATTCTTTTTTTCACAAATTATAATTCACGCCACTAAAGAATTATAATTGTACTCTCATCTTTATCTCGATTATATTTCAAGCTCCACATTATTAAATACTTATTAATCTTCCCACGTTAAGATTACAGATACACGCTGATTCCATTAAATTACTAACAATCTCCCACTAATCAACATCTTTTAAAATACCTTGAGACTTTCCACTTAATTTATTTGACATGTCGGATACAAATATCCACCTGCAGGGTTTGACATAATTGAAACTTATAAGCTTACTCAAGGGGGTATCATCAATCCTTAATAGGACGTGGATTCCATCAATAATTAATATCCATATATTTCATGCATATAATGTCGTGACCCAACTCACCAAGATTGTTGATCATAAAAAAGATCTCACTTTATGATGAATCAAAGTCAACAACATTAAATGTATATATGTATTAATTAAATCTGGATTAAGAGCATAAGTATTCTTAATAACTATAAGGTTTTAATCGTCTTAAAATGTCAGTACTAAGACAATTACCTTAAAGCGGTCTTGTTCAATACACACAAAATGTACTAGCACAATAAGTCGGAACTAGAACCATTCCTGTAGTCAAGACAAACCTACTAAAACATTGTACTACAATCCTACTGATGGTGTGTCAAATTTCATCTAAGATTGTGAACCAAAAACTTATATTCCACAAGAACCGATGATCCAATCTTCCGTATATAAGTCATACTCTACACACTGGATCATCTACCATGTAGAATAAAAGACAGATGCACAACATACAATTATATCATGCAAACATTTCCCATAATAGATTCTCATAAAAAAAGGGATAAAACTGATTAATAATTAACTAATTAACTATTTATCAATTACATAAAAGCATGGTTTTTAGTATAAGTTTCTAACGATCTCCCACTTAGACTCAAAACCATGCTGACACGCATCTCACTTCCATTCCCTTTACGTGACTATCAAAAGTCTTGGTATGTAAGCCATTCGTAAAATGTTATGCTAGGTTGTTTGCTGAAGCAATCTTGGTCACAGCTACATCACCTTTCTGTATGATCTCTCGAATTAGGTGATACTTACGCTCGATGTGTTTTCCCTTCTTATGAATCTTTGGCTCCTTCGAGTTAGCAACTGCACCACTATTGTCACAATAGATTGAAATTGCTAACTGCACCGAAGGTACCACTTCTAGATCCATCAAGAAGTTCTTGAGCAAAATGGCTTCCTAGGCTATTTCAGAAGTTGCCACATACTTGGCCTCCATGGTGGAATCAGCAATACACGATTGTTAGATGCTCCTCCAACTTATGGCTCCCCTTCTTAGGGTAAATACATATCTCGATGTTGACTTTCTTAATCTCTTATCTGATATAAAGTCTGAGTCTGTGAATCTGTAAGCTCCAAAGGCCGAGCTCCCTTTTTGGTTGGTTTCATAACAAACACACACATTCACGTGTATCCCTTCTTTATCACTTTGTAAATTCTTTACTTTTCTTTTTAGAGTGTCTGTATAGGACACGAAAGGAATTCAATTTATTTTGTAACGTAGGACCAAGAGTTGTTAGTTAGTCAAGGTGCACGTGTTTGGTAGCAGTGCATGTTACAGACTTAAATTGCACAAGATTGATATACGGTCCATTGGAAAGTTTTGAAGAGCAATGGAAAGATTTTTTCCACCAAGAAAATCTTCCTCAAACAAAGAAGGAATTGGCAAAGACTTGGCAATAAAAAAATGCACGTGATTCTCAGCCAAAAATCATGGGGAGATTCTTTTATGGGATGATTGGGCGATCAATCATGGGAAGATTTTACTGAATCTGTTTCACGGCTGGAGCAGTGGCTCAAGCCGTTTTTGCTGGTAAGAAAAAGTCTATAAATCAACTTGCGGGGCTGAGATACAATTTACGTCTTTTGGGAGAGCAACGACTGAATACACTTTTTGAGTGAAAAAGAACACATTTTGTGGGTCTTGGAGTTCTATCAATTAATACATTCCCAAGGTATCTCCAAGAAGTCTATCACCGTAAGTCCTTACAAGTTACAACTGAGTTCTATCCGGTGGATTTCCGGAAGAGTAAATTGGAAGGCTCGAGGATTCGAGGTGGCGGCAGTCAAGTGCTTGGTGCGATGAACATGGATTCGGCAACTGCTTCTTGGATCAATTGAAAGGATTTTCGATTGTAAGTATAGGACGGTTGTAATCGCACAATGATATTATTAGTACTTGATTCCTTCCCGTGGTTTTTCCCCATATAGGGTTTTTCCACGTATATTTGGTGTTCTTCGTATTCTTTGTTTCATTACCAACTTATTGTTTTGTGTAGTTTATTTAGGCACCGAAGTAGGATTTTCAGAACCCACAAGGCACTAGATTGTCAGACTGGTATACCAACATATAATCCTTAGTTCTTTTCAGATACATGAGTATACATTTTATACCAGTCCAATCTTCTTGTCCAGGGTTAGACAGAAATATGTTAACCATGCCGACAGCAAAGCAAATATCAAGTCTAGTTCACAGCATAGCATACATGAGGCTTCCTACTGCTGAAGCATAAAGAACTGTCTTTATTTTCTCCATCTGCTCAGATGTCTTAAAACACTGATCCTTGGATAGATTGACTCCATATCTAAAAGGAAAGAATCCTTTCTTGGAATCCTGCATGCTAAAACGAGCAAGGATCGCATCAATATAGGAAGCTAGAGAAGCCCAACATCCTTTGCTTGCGATCTCGTAAAAATTTAATCCCAAGGATGTGATCGGCTACTCCTAACTCCTTCATATCGAACTAGCTGGATAACCACACCTATATCGAAGATAACACTCTCACATCATTTCCGATGAACAAGATATCATCCACATATAGCGCTACAAACACCACCACATTTCCGTTGCGCTTCTTGTACACACACGACTCATCCAGACATTGATCAAAAAAAAAAAAAAACTTGATTACTTGATCAAAACGGATGTTCCAAGACCTAGATGCCTGCTTGAGTCCACAAATGAACTTCTTAAGCCTGCACAACATGTGTTCTTGATCTTTTGCCAAAGTTCTGCATCTTTATCTTGTAGTGCCTCTTTTTGTAGTTGCAGGGTTCAGTCTGTTGTTCTTCAGGGATCATATCACAAGTTCTTCCAACAACGTATATCGACTAGGTGAAACAATAAACCTCTCACTACGACAAGGTACTGGTGTGTTAACAACAATTTCATGTGATGTACCCTCTTGTACTATGGTGTTGAAGAAGTCTGTGCCGGTCTAATTTCTCTCAACTCTTCTAGAACAATCTTACTACTGGGCTTGTGATCTATGACATAGTCTTCCTCTAAGTATCAAGCATTAATTGGTGCTAACAATGACCTTATGATCCTTAGGACTATAAAATAGAGCAACTTTCGTTCCTCTAGGGTACCCCACAAAAACAAACAAACATTTGTCCTTGATTCCAATTTATCTACTTTCCCTTTCAGCACATGTGCTTGACTACCCCAATTCTGAACATGCCATAAACTAGTTTTGCTCTCAGTCCACAGTTCTATGGGTGCAGTTGGTACTAGCTTAAATGGTACCAAGTTAAGAATGTACGCTATTGTTTCTAGTGCATGTCCCCAAAACGAATTTAGTAAATTTGAATAACTCATCACTGATCTCACCATATCCATAAGAGTCCTTTCCTTCTTTCTGCTACATCATTATGTTGTGGCATACCTAGCGCAGACAACTGGCATATAATCCCTTCTGCTGCCACTAGTTCTTAAATTCTTCCAAGGGGTATTCGCCACCACGATGAGATCGCAATGTCTTGATACATTTATCCAGACACTTTCCCATTTCCAATCTATGCTCTTTGAATTTCTCAAAGCATTCAGACTTACGGTGTATCAAATAAATGTAACCATATTTTGAGTAATCATCAATAAAAGTATTGAAATACTCAAAACCACCTCTATCCTGGATGTTCATAGGTACACAGATTAGAGTGAACTAATTTCAACGTTTCATTGGCTCTCTCTTTTCCTTGAAAAGGGCCTCTTGGTCATTTTACCTTCCAAACAGGATTCACAGACCGGAAATGCCTCCACTTCTAATGAACCCAAAGATCCATTTCTAACCAGTCTAGAAATTCTATTTAAATTAATATGACCAAAGCGTAAGTGCCAAAGATACGTTTGGTTCAACTTATAAGGCTCCTTTCTCTTATATGGCAATCTATTTGTTATTCAATTCATTTAGTTGCATCGTAGGAATGATATGATTAATAACGTAGAGATTGTCATCTAATGAACTAGAACAGATAAAATGTTTATTTAACTTAATAACCACAGAGTTATTAAAAATAAACCAAATATCCATTTTCAACCAAATTAGAAACCAAAACTAAGTTTCTCCTAATTCAATGATCATAAAGACAATCTCTCGAAATTAAATGCCTACTGCAACTGCTGCTAATTTTGTAGCACTTCCCATATGTAGATAAATCTCTTCATCACTAAGTCTCCAGGTTTCCTGGAGCCTTTGCAATGGATTGCAAACATGATTAGTGGCACCCGTATCTACACACCAGGTACGAGTAGATAACACCGCTAAACATGACTCAACTACTAGTGAAAAAAATTTCCTTGATTATTCAATTTATTGAGATAATTCGGATAACCTTCTTCTAGTGTCCTTTTTGCTTATAGTGAAAACACTTGTTGTTATGCTTTTTCACTCTACCTCCAAGCTCATAAAATGTCTGAGGAACCGTGGCTTGTTGTTGAACATTTTCCTGCTTCTTGTTGTCTTTCGGCTAAGAAGTAGAAACCTTTTCAACTACAATCACAGTTGTCTATTTATTAACCAAAAGACCCTTGGCTAATTTAACGCTCTTTCAACAGTTTCGTCAAACAATAATGCATTTTGTTCATATTTTAATTCAGGCGAAACTGCTGAAAAGGCTTAGTAAGCAACTAGAGAACAATATCAACCTGTGTTTCCCCATTGATTTCTGCTCCTGGGATTTCCAGTTCATTCAGAAGACCTATTATCTTCAAAACATAATCCCCTTACTAGGGTTCCTTCACCAATGGTTATATTCCCCAAATCCCACATTACAACTTGCCTAGCCGCACCCCAAACATTTATTTTAGGTTATGCATTATGTCATAGGTAGTTTCCAAAAACTGATGCTGATGTTGCAATACATTCGACATAGAAGCTAAAATGTAACACCACGGCATCTCATCAGTTGTAACCCAATCCTTATATACCGGATTTCAGGTTCTGTTGCAATTTTAGTGGATTTGATAGAGCACACCTCAGAGAACACAAATTTGGTCCCCTAAGCAGTCAACACAATATCCAAATCCTTTTCTAGTCAATATAATTAAGACCAATAAATTTATATGACAGTGACATCAAGTGGATTGAAAGAGACCATTTTTTGAATCTGAGAATCACATAACAACAATTATGAAGGGCAATTAAAAACTTTTTGTATTTCTATTAAATTGGTTCCCTCAACCAGTTTGTTAAAAGAAAAACATTAGCAACCCTACACATCGTGAAGAGTATGCCTCGATGGGTAGGTCCACTACTCTTCATCATTCGTGTTATCGTGTAGATAGGCACAACCTTTTAATTTTACTATCTAGACACTAAACCGTGTCCGATAAAGTTAAATAGCTAATTTGCTTCAGTCCTATATATAAAAGCAGTGACTCAGATGGAGAGGATACTTGTTATTTATAGCTAAGTGTATACCATTATCTAGCCTCAAGATCCATTGTTCCGTAATGAACTACCCCAGATGGAGGAGTAGTCCACACAACAATTATCTTGGAGCTATCCTCTAAAGAAGTAAGTACCGATTATGCCATAATTAATTTTTTCCGATGGGGAGGAAGGTACTAAAACCAACTTAGTTATTTAAAAATTTTGTTAGGGTTATCAAAATTAGCATGTTTCCAAAAACCGTGATCTAGGTCAAAGGCCAAATATTACCATGTTGTCCAAACATGGTAAACTATCACACATGCAAACAATATGAATATACAAATATTTATAAATAAGGAAACATAAATAATATGTATCCCAACTATTATAGTCAAAGATGCAATTCTTGAGCAATAAGAAACCTTTCGAGTCTTGAAATCCTTATTTCATATAAACAATATATAAGGAAATAACAATCTTAAAAGAGACAGATAATAACTATAAATCACATAATCAAGTATATAAATGCGAGAAAGTTAACTAAGAGGAGCAGGGGGGTTTAAATGCGAAAATAGAAAACAAAGGGGGTTAAGTGCAATTTGACACACTGGTTTTTACCAAAAAAAAAAACAGAGTATCTGGTCGCTGGAAACAGAGTGTGCAAAAATGTTTTCCAGTGATGCCGTACGACATCCAAAACTATGTCGCATGGTGCATTTTGGGCGTCGTACGGTGTCTCTATAAACTTTATTTTTCAAAAAAATCTTCATTTTACTCCATTGAAACCAAACTCCATTTTTTGTGTAAAAAACCATGTTATTTTAATGATCAAGAAAAGTTTTAAAAAAATATGATTTTAACGAATAAATGTACCTCGTTTTTTCTTTTAGGGACGTAGGGATGGCCATCTCGGCCGACCCGCCCCTATCCAACCCGTCCCCTACCCATTCGGGGAGGGGATTCGGGGATTTTTTCGGGGATCGGGTAGGGGATGGGGATTATTTTTTAAAAAATTCGGGGATCGGGTAGGGGATGGTATTGTTAGTCCCCTACCCGATCCCCTCCCCGATCCCCGCCCCTCCCCGTTCCCCGCCCCTCCCCGCATCCCCGTTTACATATATATATATATATATGAAAATTTCTAGTGAGGGTTCCCTCAAAAAAATAATGCGGGCAAAACGCTGTGGGCCGTTGGATTGCCTAAGAGGCATCAACGGCGCAGATCTTAAAATCCCACACGCGGGTCAAAACATTTCGCGGGTCAGGATACCCCCCATTCGGATCCCTCCCCTCCCCATTCACGGTATTTGACAGAGAGAGAAGAGAGAGATAGAGAGAAAAGGCGATTTCAAAAACACATCGCGTAATCGATCGACTTTGAACCAAACCAGTCCAGATCTTGACGAAATCGAAGGTATTAACCTCTTCTCTCTCTTCCCTCGTTCGATTCTCATCGTTTTCGCCATTTTTGAAGTCGATTTTTGATTTTTTAGGGTTTCCACGATCAAAAATCGAGCAAGGAGAACCAAACTAGTCCAGATCTTGACGAAATCGAAGGTGAATCTCTCCTCTCTCTCTTCCCTCATTCTTCTCTCTTCGTTAATCAACTCGAAATCTGAAATCGATTTTTCAAATTTGAAATTTTAGGGTTTTCCCACCAACAGAAATTGAGATCTCGTTCCAGGTCGTTCTTGAAGAAGGTTCTGCTCTCTCTCTCTCTCTCTCTCTCTCTCTCTCTCTCTCTCTCTCTCACTTCGTGGTTCTTGAAACCCTAAACTCGATTTAGGGTTTCATTTTATTTTCATCAAGCTGTTATCTTTTGCTTGTTAATCAGTTATGGTCTCCTTGTTCAGTACTCAAAGATTTGTTATACAGCCTTCCCACTTGAACTGGATGAACCATCCTAACTCTGTCATGTATAATCTGGAAATTTTTGCTATCCTAAAGTGTGGATTATCATAATAGACTTTAACTTCACCCTCAATCTCTAATGTTTGTTCTTTGGGAACAGATAGTTGAGTTGCTTGAATTCGTGCTTATGTCGAAATATTTTTTTGTAAAGTAATCGATTTCATGCCTGTGGAAGGTCGGATCCACGCGCGGCTCGAGGAAAACAGAAAAATATGAGTCGCCACCCGGGGTTTATATGGAAAATTTTTGGTACCCGAGAAACCGTTTTGTAAAATAAAGAATGACTCTCGTGCCGTCTTAGAAAAGATTTGGTCTGCGAAAAGATTCTTGGATTCGGAAGCCAGGTTACGAACGGGGAAGGTTTTGTTGAAAAGCACCCCGCTCGCCCGGGAGATTCCCGGTCTCTACTAAATTTTTGTGGGATTTTGGAAAAACGTTTTATCGAGAACTTTGGAAAATAAACAGATAAGTAATGAGAATTAATAATAAAACCATAACGGAAATAAAAATAATAAAAGTAAAACCTAATAGCAGTAATTAGAGAATAAGGGGACGTAGGTGTAATAACCAGATCACAGAAAACTCAGAAAACAGAGTACCAACGGAGGGAGAATAGGGGAAGTTTTATGACACAAAGTAAGCCGCACGGTTCTTGTTTTGGAAAAATTTTCGAAATTTTGTTTTCTGGACAGTAGCTTGCTTTGTTTGAAAAATCTGATCTTTGTGAAAATTGTAACCACCCGAGTCTAGAGATGACTATTAGAGTCACTCTTGACTCGGGAGGATCCCCTCAGGGAACCAAGGCTTAGAACCCGGTTTTGAGAATACGGTTATACCTTCGCGGAAATTTTGAACAATCCCGAAAACTTCAGAAATCCTGGGTTCGAGCTCTTCGGAAACAGGCTTGATACACACAAGTGAATCGCTGGAGATTTTTTAACATAGGGGTAAAGGAAGTGGGTTTAAGTTTTTTAGAAGGGTTTGGACAGAATTTTGAATCGGAAAATGACCGGAGAATTTTATCAGCGTATCGCCGGAGTGAGAGAATATTACTGTGTCCTTTATGGGAGAAGAGGAGAGGTTTTTTTATAGCCGAGAAAGGAATATCAATGAGTATGAATTGCTGCCAAGAAAATGATGAGATGCTTCTGCTGTCAGGAAACGAATATTTCTTGAGGTTAACCGTACGGCTTAAAGGGTTAGCCGCACGGTTCATGTGAATAGACCGGACGGCTTGATTGTAGAAATGTGAACCGTACGGGTTGCATGGTAAACCGTACGACTAGGGTATTTTCGTCCAAAGATTCTGAAGTTCACAGTAGTTGTTCCAAGCTGTTCCAAGGTACCACTGACCATTCCTTTCATCATTGGGGATACACGAGGATAAAATTGGGGTGTCTACAATGCCTTTTGTAAAGTATGGTTTAGTGTGTGTACATCTATGGCTACCATGAGAGTGTGTGGTTTATTGAAGTTTGGATGCTGCTGCCATGTTCTGAAATTTGTATTTTTTTTTTGTTGTATTAGGAATTCTGTTGATGAAATTTGGAGCTGCTGTTTCTGATTGTGAGGCATGTGTGGCCCAATTTGGAGCAGCTATTTGACCTATCAATATATGGGAGGGGTGTATCTGAATCTGGAAATTGATTTTGGATGCTGCTGCCATGTTCTGTTTCTGTTTGGTTAGAATCTGGAATTACAATATGGAACTTTGAATCTGTTTCTGCATGTGGAATTACAATCTGGAATTTTCAATATGTTTGTGAATCTGTTAAAGGAATCCGTTTCTTGGAATCTGGAAATCTGTATATGGAAATCTGGAATTTTGTTTCTGGAAATCTGTTTCTGGGATTTTTCACGACTGTCTTCAAAGGACCATCTTCAAAGGTGCAGAATACTCAAAGGAAGAGTGCACGAGATGGCTTGGGTTGGCATTCAAACAATTTTCATTTCATCTAGGCCTGTTGCCTCAGAAAAAGCCAATGGTTAATTTAACAATCATAAGATTGATGCTCTATGAAATGAAAATGTCACAATTGATGGTCATTTTTTCACTGGAATAATGCACCAAAGCTCAACAAGCTAGCAGAATACTCGGTTCGTTTACAGCCCGGTGCTGTTTCAATTTTGATTGCTATTTTACAAAAATTAATGAGGCAGTGTAACATAACCATGCTTTGCAATAAAAAGTCCAAAATTCCATCCAAGAAGGCATTCCAAGAAACAACTGTTTTACGCATGTTTCATACAAGCAATACTTGCCTCAAAACGAGCTGAACCCGTGTATAGGCAATACAGAGTTTAGTCATTTCATAAATGCAACCAAAGCCATTACTTAGGCACAAAAGAACATTATTACATTCAGATTGGCCACTTTCACTTCTATGACTTGAACCTGTGCTTTGTTTGGTACAACATTTGGGTTGTGTTGGTGATACCCAGTTGGATTGCACCATTCCCAGTACGCGCATCTTCCTTTTTCCTTCTCCTTTGGGCACCCACATCCACACGTCGTGTTTCGAAATCATGGGTACGGAGTTTCAATGTTCCCCATGTTGGTTGATGTAGACATGACTCTGTTGAAAGCAAACCGAAAGCAAAATTAAAGTCGTTAAGAGGGGCATTTCAAACAACCATGACTGTATTTCTTCCTAGGCATGTCGGCATTCAGATTGGATGTGTGCTTGTGCATATATATGCCCATGTCATGCCCCTTTTTTCAGAAATGTTCAGGGAAAATAGAACTTTCTAAACCTCCAAGGAAAAAAATATGTATGAGCCCGTGCCTAACGAGTTTCAAGAGAATTAATAACAAAGAAAACTGTGGACGGCCCGCGGAAAACGGTGCGGTTTTAGATTCGAAAAGATTATGACTGTTAGAGTTGCCACCCGGATTTGAGGTCCGAACCCGAGAAACCGATCAAAAACATGACTCGTTTGCCCATTTGAAAAAGATTTCACTGTTCTTGGCGGAACCAAAGATTTCTCGGATTCAGGGGTTTGGTTACGAGAGGGGAAGGGTTTTACGGCACCCCTCTCGCCCGGTCCGTGAACCGGTCTCTACTCGATGTTTTATGGGATTTTGAAAATGTTTGAAATTCAATTTATTCACAAAAATAGGGAATCGGGGATGGGAATCATGTAAACAGTAAGAAAATATAAAATGCGAATCTAAAGTGGATGCTTGTGCTTGATGATTTACATGAGTGATGATGATGATAACAAATGAAATTACTACAAATATTTACAAGAAATGAGAAATTACAGAAACTGTACAACAATTCCAGAAATTACGAACATGAGGCCTAATTAAACTGTTTCACAAACTGGATCCCATAATAGGGATTGAGCGCTCAGAAGCGATGGCTTGAGCGCTCAACCCTTTCAAACCAGTTTGAGCGCTCAAGGCTCATGGATTGAGCGCTCAAACCAGTTCCTGGCTTCTGTGAGTTTACCCCCTTTTTACAGCTTCTCTTCTCATTCTTTGCAAGATCAAACATTTTCCAAGGAGAATCAAATAAGAGCAGATGGATTGATCCCTTAAAGAATGATGAAAAGAGTAGAATCACCACAAATTAACAAAGAAATGCTTTAAAATGGAAGAGTGAGAGAGGGATCCAGATACTAAACACAGAGATAACAACTCACACACACCAGAAATATGCTAAACCAAGATCCATCATCGAAACAACTAGCAATTAGCAAACTGCTCAAGAACAGCTTGAGCGCTCAAGTGCATGACCTTGAGCGCTCAAGCCATAATCTGGCTTTCTGGCTTTTGACTTGAAAATGGATTTTTGATGATTCTTAGGACCTTAAGCATATTAAACAAAAGTAACTGAAAGTGATTCAGTCTCCGTTTTGCATTCGAAAATGAGATTTGCAAAGATTTTGATTTTTGATCATCATAATATAGTTAACTTACATTCATGCATGTGATTTTTAAAGTAGAAATAAGCTGTTTTGAGGGTTACATGAACATAGTTAACTCTTAAATAATGATCAAAACCAAGAGAGAGCACAAAAGTCAGTAAAACAGAAACTTGTTCAGAACTGGGTTTGAGCGCTCAAGGCCTGAGGCTTGAGCGCTCAACCCCTGTTGTAACTGCAGATTTGAAAAATGCTTTTAAACAACTTTTAGACCTTTGTGAGTTCAATGCAAGTATAAAGAACTTGCTTGAACTCACTGGTCTTCCTCAGATGGATCAAAACAGTTAGTATATCACACGTTTAACTACCTTTTGGAAATGATTGTAATTTGAACTTGATTTTGGGCTTGGGGATGGACGATTGTGGATGTTTTGGTTAGTATTCTAGACGAATTGGATAATGTATGTGATTGGTTGATGATCAAGGATCGAATTTTGGACTTGAAGATTGGTTTTTGCAAGTGGTTTTGATGGTAAATGAGTGGTTTTGTAGAGAGAGAGAGAGAGATGGATGATTTTCTGGAGGAATTAAGAGAGATGGAGTATGAGAGTTCGTAACCCCAAAACCAGGGGTGTTGAGTGGTTTTTATAGAGTGAGTGGGAGGGAATAGAGGAGAGAGAGAGAGTGGGTTTGTATTTGAAAGTGGGTTAGGAGTAGTTTTAGGTGTAGTTTTAGAGTTGGTAGAGTGTATTATACGTATTAGGATCGTAGAAGATCACCCCAGACGCTCCCATGCAGAAAATCTCATGATGAGATACTCTGCAAATTCCTGACTGGATCAGAGTTGAGCGCTCAAAGCTGTAGGCTTGAGCGCTCAAGGTGTTTCTCCAGGATTGAGTGCTCAAGGCCTCAAGCTTGAGCGCTCAAGGTTCTTGGTGGCAGATTGATGGTTTGGCTTGGTTCAACAATGCTTGGGTTGGTTTGGGCTATTTTGATTGCTTGGGGTGGTGTTTGGCTGATTTTGATCAAGTTCAAGTCATTCTCACAAGTTTCGGGTAGTCATAATTGGTCCATTTCATCATCATTGGAAATGCTCGAGCGCATCTCGGGTTCAAAATCGGGGTGTCTACAAAAACCTATGTAGAGAAGCTCCAAGAAGCTGACACCCCCAAGAAATAGAACCATAAACCCATGAATTTAAATTGAAGAGGATATTATATCAGTCAGTCATGCAAAGGATATCTTGCAAAATTCCATCCAAAAAAGGTCTGAGATTCTGAGTAGGTAAACAAAAAGCACAACCTCGAGTTGATTAAATTCCTTATAAGCTGAATTTAAACAAACAAGTTTGAAATGAATGTAATAATACTAGTTAATTAAATTCCTTATAAGCTGAGTTTAAACAACTCATTACAGTCCCAGTGGCAACAAATGGGTTGAAGCATGTAATAGTAAAGTACACTCTACGGAATTAACAATAAAAGATTATTCATCATACAAGTGGCAAAATTGATGGCTAGCACTCAGCCATTGGAATACATACAGTACAACATAAACCCTAAAAAATCAAAAATAGATGGAGTTCAAAACATGAATTCTGGAAACCCTAAATCAAGTTCAACAAAAAAGAACCATGAATTGAGAGAGAGAGAGAGAAAGAGAAAGAGAGAGGAACCTGAACCTTTGAGATTTGGTTCTCCTTGCTCAATTTCTAATCGTGGAAACCCTAAAAAATCAAAAATCGACTTCAAAAATGGCGAAAACGATGAGAATCGAACGAGGGAAGAGAGATAAGAGGTGAATACCTTCGATTTCGTCAAGATCTCGACTGGTTTGGTTCGAAGTCGATCGATTACGCGATGTTTTTGAAATCGCCTCTTCTCTCTCTCTCTCTCTCTCTCTCTCTCTCTCTCTCTCTCTCTCCCTGTCAAATACCGTGAATGGGGAGGGGAGGGATCCGAATGGGGGGGTATCCTGACCCGTGAAATGTTTTGACCCGCGTGTGGGATTTTAAGATCTGAGCCGTTGATGCCTCTTAGGCAATCCAACGGCCCACAGCGTTTTGCCCGCATTATTTTTGTGAGGGAACCCTCACTAGAAATTTTCCCTATATGTATATATATAATATATATTTATTATATTATAAGTTTTTAAAATTTTTTTCCATCACAGTACTTAACCCATTACCCCTTAGTAATACTTATTAAACTACGGGAAATGCATATTGTAGTTTAACATTTACAACTCCAATTTTTTTCCAACACAGTACTTAACCCATTACCCAACCCAACTCTCACGGTCATATTAGAGTTACCCACACTTCACTACTTCAGTCTTCACACAGCCGCCCATCTCTACTCTTTCTCTCATCCCCTACAGCCGCCCCATCTCTACTCTCTCAACTCTCACGTCTGGAGTCTGGACTGAGTGGACTCTGGTACAGGTACTCTCTCTCGATCTCCTCTCTCTCTCGAATCTCGATCTCCTCTCTCTCTCGATCTCCTCTCATGTCTCTACTCTCTCTCTCTCTCTCTCTCTCTCTCTCACATTTAGAGATCAGAGATGTCTCAAAGGAGGCAGAAACCAGTGACACCATTCACACCACGCTCAAACATCCCATTCCCACGGTCGTCGAGGTACGCTCTCTCCCTAATAATCTGGATTAATCTTGATTTAAGGTACTATATGTTGATTCATTCAAGGTTTCTGGAGGTAAATAAGTATCCGAGTTGGACCCAGATGGGTTTATTCTACTAGAGAGTGAAAGAGACGAAATGGGTCTGAGATATAGTTGATTTCTGTTAGTGGGTTTTGAATGCTCAGCATTTTATTAGATCATTTTATATGTGTATTTCCCAGATGGGTTTAATAGATGGGTTTAATAGATGGGTGTATTTCCCAGATGGGTTTAATATATGAGTTTAATAGATCATTTTACATGTGTATTTCCCAGATGGGTGTATTTCCCAGATGCATTTTATTAGATCATTTTAAATGGGTCTGTTGGTGGGTTTCTCATCTTACATGTGTATTTTCATTTTGAACGCAGTATGCCGGGAGAGTCAGTCTACATCAACTCAAGTGGAATCGAATGACATACAACAACCGACAGGTGATAGTTCACAAGCTGATGAAACAAATTCAGTTCCCTTAACAGGTGTTGCATATGAGGTAAATTCTGATGGTGACGAGATTATCGATACAAGTGGCTTAAGGAGTAAAAATTGGCAGCATTTTCAGAAGGTGAAAGTTAAGGGGAAGGGTGCGTTGAAAGCAAGGTGTTTGTATTGTAAAAAAAAGTTAGTTGCGGAACAAAAGAGTGGAACAACACATTTAGCTGATCACTGTAACTCTTGCTTGAAAAGAAAAATGGTTGATGGTAGCCAGAAGATTTTAACACCTAGTCTAATGGCAGGGCCGGGAAAAAAGAACACACTTCAGGCTTATTCTTACGATCCAGAATATGCTAGGCAACAACTAGCTTACATGATAATAATGCATGAATACCCTCTGAACATGGTGGAACACGTAGGGTTTAGGAGATTTTGTTATGCTCTACAACCTTCGTTTCAAGTGGTTTCTCGAACAACTATCAAGAGGGATATCTTGAACATATTTGATGTTGAGAGGTTGAAGACAATGAGGCTTATGGAGAAAAATCGAAGTAGAATTTCCTTGACTACGGACATGTGGACAGCTAGCAATCAAAAGAGGGGGTTTATGGTCATCACGACACATTTCATTGATGATTCTTGGAAATTGCAAAGCCGCATTCTAAGGTAATTTACAAATATGTTAATATGCAAATTTTATGGATTTTTTTTTGTATTCCTGAAAATTATATTAATGTTCTTAGTTCATTCAATGATTAGAGCAACTTTTTTATCTAGGTTTGTGTATGTGCCATGTCCACACACAGCTGAGACATTATGTGAGGTGTTGATGGATACGTTCTTGGAGTGGAATATTGACAGAAAATTGTCTACTTTGACTGTTGACAATTGTACTACCAATGATGCAATGATTAATCTCTTGTTAGAAAAATTTGGAGATGATAATGTTTGGTGTAAGAGTTTCTTTCATGTGCGATGTGTTGCCCATATTCTTAACTTGATTGTGAAAGATGGTTTAGATGTCATTAAGTCATCGATTGAAAAGGTTAGAGATAGCGTTGCTTTTTGGACAGCAACTCCAAAGAGAGAGGAGCAATTTGAAGATGCAGCTCGTCAATTGGGAGTTTTTTGTGGTAAAAAGTTGTCTCTTGATTGTCCTACTAGGTGGAACTCCACCTATTTGATGCTTGAAACCGCCATACAATATAAGAGCGCTTTTAGCCGTTTAAGACTCAAGAATAACCAATACAAATGTTGCCCAAGTGATGATGATTGGAACTTAGCCATAGATATATGTGAGAGATTGCAAGTTTTTTATAAGGTCACTTTGTTGTTTAGTGGGACTAGTTATCCAACTTCTAATCTATTTTTTGCAAATGTGTGTGAGATCAAGTTGAAATTGGAGGAATGGGTGGAATGTGAGAATTATGTGGTGATGCAAATGGCCTTGAACATGATTGAGAAATATAACAAGTATTGGGAGAATATTCATGGTTTCTTAGGAGTAGCAGCCGTGTTGGATCCGAGGTTCAAAATGTCATTGATTGAGTGCTATTATACTGATATTTATGAGGTTCGTGGTGTTGAGATGGTTGAGAATATTAAGACACGTTGTTATGACTTGCTTACGGTGTATGAAGGCAAAAACGACAAGAATCATGGCGAAGCCTCAAGCAATCCTCCACCCTCTACGAGTAGTGATCTCGGACGATATGCATTGTTTCTTAATTCAAGGAAGAAAGGTAAAATTTCACATGCAAAGTTAGAATTGGATCACTATTTGGAGGAGGAGCTGTTACCGACTTGTAATAACTTTGATATATTAGCTTGGTGGAAATCTAGTGGCTTGAGATACCCTACTTTGCAAACTATTGCTAGGGATGTGTTGGCCGTACCCATATCTACTGTTTCATCGGAGTCATCTTTTAGTACTGGTGGTAGAGTGGTCACTCCAAATCGCAATAGACTCCATCCTAAAACTTTGGAAGCATTAATGTGTACTCAAAGTTGGTTGGCGGCCCTTGAAAATGGAGGTATTTTTTTTATGTCTTATTTTTTGTCATGCTTTTATAATTTATATGTTATCTATCAATCATTGTTTTCTTTTGTATTTTAAGGTGAGACAATGCTGGGGAATCCTTTTCCAACCATCAACGATGACGATATGGACACCGAGGAGTATATATCTGATGTAACATGTGTTGATGACTGATCGGGTATTTGAAAGTCATCCATTCATTGATTCTTTTTGTTTTCATTTTGATTGAGTATTTCAATTTTTATCGCGTATTTTAACATCTTTGATACGTGCCAGGTTTATGGGTATTGGATGGTTTTGGATGGCATGGAGTATCAAATTGTTGGAGCTGTTGGAAGAGGGGTTGTTGGAGACTTAAACAAATTTATGTTTTTTGTTTGATGTTTGTTGACACAGAGTTGTGCAATTGAAATTATTGGAGACTTGCTTAAACTCTTGAAACTGAGTTGTGTACTTGTGTAATTGAAACTGTTGAAACTGTTGGAGACTTGTTGAAACAAATTTATCTTGCATCCAGATTATAGCCGTAAAGACTAAAGATGAAACCATTTTACGCATAGGCATTGGCTGATTGGTAGCAGGCACATCCAGATTATAGCTGTGTGTAAGTGTGTTGCATAGGCATAGGCATTGGCAACCTGATTGCACGGATGAATGAAATTTTGGCCGTGGGGGTTGAATTTAATGGGTAATGGCATGGACTAGTGCATGAATTTTTGGATCCCCGATTCCCCGCGGGGATCCCCGTTCCCCGCATCGGGGCGGGGATGGAGGTTAAAATAAAATCCCAGTGGGGATCAGGGAGGGGATGGGGATTAATATAGGTTCGGGGATCGGGGATGGAGGTAGTGGTATCCACCCCCTACCCTCCCCATGCCCATCCCTATGGGACGGCATCCCGCGACAATAGACGATGTCGCGCGATACTTACCCGAGAGGCTTGAACTTTATTGAAATGTCTCCGTTTGGACTCAAGGAAGAGCTATGGAGCCCTCCTCGAGCCCGATGGAGATTCCCCTCAGAAGATTATCGCGATTTGAAAACGAACTTTTATACCTTGAAACAGAACAGAACGGATTAGATTGGATGATTACGAGGAATGGACACTGGACTTCTGGGTTTGTATATAGGAGAGGCTTGAATTGTGAGTGAATACAAGTATAGCAACGGGTTTTTGAAGGGGGTAGCGATACTACTCCAGAGAATAGTGGCTAAGTCCGAGTATCGATCCATGGAGACAGATTGGCTGAGTTACAATAGATTCGATTGGCTTTCAATTTAATTCAGAAAAGATTGATTGATTGGTTTTAATTTTGCAAACGATTAAACTAAGCAGAGCAGTAAGTAAATTGGAGAAAACTATGGAGAGAAAGATCTAGGGTTTCGAGTCCACCCCAACCGCGTAACGAAAATATGCATAGGCTAGGTTTCTAATTGAATCATAATTTTGTCAAGAAGATTATTGTGTTGCCAACAGACATGGCCTATCCCATAGCACGGACCGTCTCGCTGGTACAACCCCGTCTCTTTCACGGCCTGTCCAGTGGCACGACCCGTCTTACAAGCATAACTCATCTCAGTCACCCAAGCACAATCAGTGAAAACTATTCATTAACTAGGTATTTGTGTTGCGCTCACAAATACTCAACATAATGGAAGAAGTAAAGCAATTTCATTCATATGTAATGAAAAGAGTTTTATTTAAACAATTGATCCGAATAAGAAACCTAAACCTATACATAAATTAACGTTACTTGGAGCGGAGCTTCATCTTCCCCCTAGATGAGGGGTTTAGCCGGAAATGGAGCCTCTCTTTTTCTTCAGCACCCCTAACCATGACATAGGATTATCCTTTTATGGTGCTCACAACTCTCTTAGAGTCCAAGTAAAAGAATAAGTTTAGGAAGTCCAATCTCAACCAAACTTCCCAAAAATCCCGTTCTTGTCTTCTGCAGCCCGCTTCCAGTCCAACTTCGACCTTCAAGATGTTGAAATTTGGAAAACTCGTAAACAAGAAAGTTGTAGGAAATTGAATTTCATTTCCGGTGCCGCAAACCTTGCCTCAATCGGACACTCAACCTAAAAGATATGATCAAAATACTGAAGGCTATCCAGATTCCTTTTCAATTCGGGATTGAATGGTTTTCTTTCCAAATTGAACTTTATTTGGCTCATTGATCTCCAAATCCTACAAACACATTATACTAATTGATCTGCACCAAGTAACAACATATATGGACCTGCAAGTATAAGTTGGAGGGCTTAATTGAGTACAATTAAGCACCTATCACACTTCCCAACTTACACTTTGCTAGTCTCTTAGAAAAGAAAAGAACTAAGCAAATGAAATAAACAAAAACTAAAAGAGAAATGTCTTTTAAACCCCCAGGTGGCCCCGGTAGGACGAGTGAAGCCTCGTGAGGGTTTTTAGCAGTGATCACCCACAAAACACAAAGGAATCAGATACTTCAAATGCAACTCAAACCCAACCTCTCAAAGTACCACAATGAATGCAGCCAAGTCAAAGACAAGATACTTCATTCATAGAAAGAGTTAAACAAGTGAATCCTTGTATCCAACCTAGCACAAAAATTAGCCTTCTCACTTACGATCGGATAGAGAATCATCACATAGCATGTGTGTAAGTGAGAACCACTCATAAAAATTCACCAGCCTCGAAAACAGTTCACACACTATCGATAGCCTAGTGTGTCTCTAAATACACCCCCTCCCTTTATTCAACCGATTCCTTTACTTCTTTTTTTTTTTTCCTTTGTTCTCAAGTGGTTATGCAATGCCCAGATCTCTCGGGCTTTCTAGTTGACCCTTTTAGCGAGCTTTAGGTCGGCCATCCCCAGGCCAAATGGCCTTAGAGTACCAGGTTTAAAGAAACCCCTCAGACTTAATTGCTCGAGTCAAAAAGGCTTTAGGGAGAGATCCAAACTAACCACATTCAACCAATTCCTTCACACGGTCTATCCATCTTGTAATGCGAACAATACGGTGGGAGCAAACCCCGATTGCCCGAATACTCAATGAACACCCGGATAAGCAACATCAATTCAGCACGCAATGTTTTCGATAAGGAAGGGGTTCCAATTAATATATGGGAAAATAATCTCATACCAATATATCAATGACATGTGAACTAAATTCGAGGCAGTGAATGCTCAAGTGGGACAATGTGAGTGCAAAAGCATGAACTCAAGTGATCAAACCCTATCCAACTATAGGTGATACAGGCTAACCAAGTGCTTTATATCAACTTTTCATTCACAAGCTTAAATCAATCTATGAACTCGCATCAAGACATCAACTCACATAACAGCCATCACAACACTAATCAACGACTATCAATCAAGAATAAGTACACTCAAGCATCCAAATTCCTTGGTTCACCTTCTTTTTTTTATTTTTTAATTATTTTTTTTTATTTTCAAGACTCTAAATATAAACAAGACAAGTGACAAAGTAATCCCTTCCCCTAACTTGAATAGAGCAATGTCCTCATTGATTGCACAAACACTAAAAGACAAGGACATAAATAAAGAGAGAGGAAAGAGATCACCTCGAACTAGCGAACAACACAAGAGAAAAAAATAGGTGGGGAAAGAGAGCCCCCAACTTGAATCAAGCAACCTGCATGTGTTAGTCCGCAAGACACAAAACAAAAGAAAAAGTAAAGAAAGAAAAGAAACGATACTAAAAGCTCTACAAAACATTGAAATCCGCCACATTCTTCACGCAAAAGGCACGGGTACTACTTTTCTCCCTAATTTCTCACTTAAATTTGTGTAGAGAAGGTTATCGTAACAATCTCGGGTAAGTCATGACTCAACAGGTTAAATTTCTCAAGGTTTTTCCTTAAAGAAATCAGAGCCAATCGTCTTTTATGACTATCCGAGACACAGCAATAAGATTGTTAGGAACCCAGATACACAAATTTAAGGCTAGAAATTAGGTGGCTATACCGGACCATTGATAGCCGTTCGAGCACGGCTAACACTGGAGTTGTCACAAACTCCAAGGATTTATAGTCTCCTAGACTTGTCATGATTCACCGCACACCCAACACCCAAAGAATAAATTTAATCCTTCGTTTAAAATTCACACGAGATGGATCATCCCAAAAGATATAATTTGACTCTTCCATAGTAATGAAAAATAATAGGTCACATGATCGAGTCGGAATTACTCCTCTAGTCACTAAACGAGTAAATTCACCATACCAAGGGAATATTTGTTTGTAGAGAAGTACCTCTAACAAAATTCGACAACCTGGACCCAGGGGCACTATCCCAATGATAAAATCACACACCGGTTCTTTGATGTAGTGCTTATTGTCCTCAATTATCCTATCTTTTTCAGATTGATCATTATGTGTAGTAAGGACAAGTGACATAATTTTGATTGGCCCCAAAAATTCAACAGGAGGATCAGGTGATAAAAGTTTCAACTCACAGTAAGATGACTTTGAGGTAATCGGGAGTGGAGATAATAAAGAAGGCTGAAGGGGCTTCCCATTAAATATCCACTCTTCAATGGTTGACCAAGAGGCAAAGTCCACCAATGGACCAACTTGCTCATTGCACCCATCAAGTTCAAAATTATTACTACAATGAGCTAAGTCACCGCCTGAATTAGTGAAAGAATTGTTGATAAGACTCGCAATCTTGCAAACGGTGGTAACCTCATCTACTGGTAAACTTTTATGCACGAAAGGCTCTTGTTCCTCAATGACAACCTCAATCCTCAAACTCATGGGGCTAGTTATCAATTTACTCAAATCACCATTATCATTCTCAGACTCCATGTCTACCTCTTCAATACCACAAACCTTAGGGTCAGTGATTAACTCCTCTAAATCCCCCATGCTCCCATCAGATTAATGTCCACCATCCACTCATTCTCTTGGGTCAATACTTCCTTTGTTTTCTCATGGTGGCTACCACTCACTTCTGAACCCTCCATTTCACATTGACCCATTAGATAAGTAGCATGATGACTGGACAACGTGTGATCTTCAATCAAATTAATTTCATTGGCTATTTGTTCCAATTGGGTTTCTATCCTCGAAAGAGCTTGTGTGTGAGAGTGAACGAGTTCGTTAGTAGCCTCAAACTCTTGCAGAGCTTGCAAAAATTTCTCCTGAAATTCAATAGAATATACTTGGGATGGAGGAGAAGGTTGTTGATATAGTGATTGATTTGAAGTAAAGTGGTAGGCCGAAGGGTTGAAAGCATTAGAAAAATCTTGCTTTGCGGATGGGGCAAAGTATTGGTTCGGAGCTTGGTGTGTCCATGAAAAACTGGAATGGTTTTCCCATCCTGAATTATAAGTGTTGGAATAACAATTATAACTTGACTCAGGAAACCGTTGGGCAGAATTAAATTGCTTTTGGACATATTCATAACATTGGGGAGCATAGGCATATTCCATTCTTTCTTTTTTTGTTCTTTTTTTAAAATAAATAAATAAATAAAAATAAAACAAATAAATGCAACTGTAAACTAATAAACTAAAAAATAATAATAATTAAAAACTCACAAAATCTTGGCGTGAATTCAGTATCCGCATCGGACGTCCTCCAACACCAAGTAACTGTCAGCTTCAATTTTTTTTATGGTAAGCAATAAACCTGCACAAGAATTACTAGCACAAAGAATGCAAAATAAAGTTTACAATATATATATATACAAGAAGTTTCCAATGAGGGCTCCCTCACAAAAAAAAAGTGCGGGAAAACAGTTGTTAGCCGTTGGATCGCGTGAAGGGCATAGGATCCAATGGCCCACAACTGTTTTCCCGCACTTTTTTTGTGAGGGAGCCCTCACAGGATATGTTCTATATATATATATATATATATATATATATATATATATATATATATATATATATATATTATAAAAAATCCTAAACTAAGAATTAAAATAAAAACTAATCGAAACTATGTAACCGTGCAAATTGTCCCCGGCAACGGCGCCAAAAATTTGACCGTGTCGTTCCGAGTCAAAATTATATTTATAATGACTAAGAATTAACTACTACTCCAGATAATAGTGGCTAAGTCCGAGTATCGATCCACGAAGACAGATTGGCTGAGTTACGATAGATTCGATTGGCTTTCAATTTAATTCAAAAAAGATTGATTGATTGGTTTTAATTTTGCAAACGATTAAACTAAGCAGAGCATTAAGTAAATTGGAGAAAACTATGGAGAGAAAGATCTAGGGTTTTGAATCCACCGCGACCGCGTAACGAAAATATGCATAGGCTAGGTTTCTAATCGAATCATAATTTTGTCAAGAAGATTATTGTGTTGCCAACAGGCATGGCCTATCCCATAGCACGGACCGTCTCGCTGGTACAACCCCGTCTCTTTCACAGCCTGTCCAGTGGCACGACCCGTCTTACGAGCATAACCCATCTCAGTCACCCAAGCACAATCAGTGAAAACTATTCATTAACTACGTATTTGCGTTGCGCTCACAAACATAATGGAAGAAGTAAAGCAATTTCATTCATATGTAATGAAAAGAGTTTTATTTAAACAATTAATCCGAATAAGAAACCTAAACCTATACATAAATTAACGTTACTTGGAGCGGACCTTCATCTTCCCCCTAGCTAGATGAGGGGTTTAGCCGGACATGGAGCCTCCCTTTTTCTTCAGCACCCCTAACAATAACCTAGGATTATCCTTTTATAGTACTCACAACTCTCTTAGAGTCCAAGTAAAAGAATAAGTTTAGGAAGTCCAATCTCAACCATACTTCCCAAAAATTCCGTTCTTGTCTTCTGCAGCCCGCTTCCAGTCCAATTTCGACCTTCAAGATGTTGAAATTTGGAAAACTCATAAACAGGAAAGTTGTAGGAAATTGAATTTCCTTTCCGGTGCCGCAAACCTTGGCTCAATCGGACACTTAACCTAAAAGATATGACCAAAATACTGAAGGGTGTCCAGATTCCTTTTCAATTCGGGATTGAATGATTTTCTTTCTAAATTGCACTTTATTTGGCTCATTGATCTCCAAATCCTACAAACACATTACACTAATTAATCCGCACCAAGTAACAACATAAATGGACCCGTAAGTATAAGTTAAAGGGCTTAATTGAGTACAATTAAGCACCTATCGAGCCAAGCTTGAACTCCATGAAAATTTGATGAGCCGAGCTTCCCTAGGTTTGAGTCGAATTCGAACTTGTTCAGAAGCCTAAACAATTAAGTAAAAAATACTAGATATTTATGTTCTTATACAGGTCTACAACTACTAATAAAATTTTCATTTTGTACATAAATAAGATCATACATATACAAAATTATAAAAGCATATTAAAATATAAGTATCTAGTACTTTAAAAGTTTATGCATGTACAAGTTATAAAATATTCATTATGTACACGTAAAAATTTATACACATTGAAGGTTATATGTGAAAATTTATGAAATATATACATATACGTCTGGTTTGCTAGCCTAACCAAGCTAAATGTTGTCAGTTCAGGTTCAGCTCATTTAATAATCGAGCCTAAAATTGAGTTCAAGTTCGGCTCGTTTAGTCCTCGAACGAGTTTTTACCGAGTCGAGCCTTGAACAGTTCACAAACGGCTCGGTTCAATTGTCGCCCTAATCGGATCAGACTAATTGATTCGGATTCAAATTTTTTCGGATTGGATCTAAATTCAAACTGAGGGTATCCCTCAAATTTTGTGAAAACTTATATCTATTGAACTTTGAACCAAGGTAATAACGTGAAATTCATGAGTAGAATGAAATTGACCAAAATGACAAAAAATCCATCCGAAAAAACCTTGACCAATGTTGGAAAATGATGCTGTGGTCCCACAATTCCTGCTTCTCTCTTTTATAAGAAATTTCCCGTCACTTCAGACGCGGCTTCGCCGTCTAGAAGGTGAAAGTACCCATCAATACCCGTTTTTCCTACGTCGAGGAAAAACTGGCTGTCTGGCTATATATTCCGAAGTACAAAAAAAAAAAAAAATGCCTTTTTAAGGGCTCTTGCGGTTACAAATTGTGGCCACTTCCTCTCATCGACTTTTTAAACTTTTTTTTTTGTTTAAAAAGTCTAAAAAATGTATATGAGGAAAAATCTCAAAAGCTTAAAAGGCACAATAATATACTAAAGTTTTAGCTACCACTTGAAGATAAAATAAAAAAAAACTACGAAAAACACGCTGCTAGTGTAGTCAAGATGCCAAATGGGATACATTTTTTTGAAGGAAAAGAGCTAACATGAAAGTTCTAAAAGTTAAATTGGATTTGATCATGGTCAGAGACGGAGCCTTAAATGGTTATTCTCATGCAATAAAAATCACTACGTTTTTATTGCATGAGTATGGTTATTCTAAAAAGCTGGTTTCTCTCTCTTTTTGAGAGCCTCTCTCTCTAGAGTAGAGAGTTTGTTAGGGTTTTATCCCTAGTCTATCCCTCAGCCGCCCCAACCACTTCACCTCCGCCGCCTAACCTCTTCTTGCCTGACCCATCTCAACCTCCTCCCGTCCTCCCTCTCCTGGCTCTGTTTGGGGGTGAGGCTCCGCCTCTTGGCCCACCTCCCCCTGTTTTCCCTTTGCTCGCCGCCCTACCCTCATCACCTCGCCTTTTCTATTCCAGATCTGGTATCCCTTCACCCCGCCGCCCATAACATTCCCACCTCTCATCCCCACCACGATACCCTTCAGCCGCCGCCCTTTCTACTGTCGTATCCTTCTCTCCTCGCCGTTTTGGTACAGATCGGACGTGCGATGATGCTAGGGCGACTCGAGCCACCTCCGGCGAATAAGGCTCCTATTACCGAAGGCGGCGGCAATGGAGTTCAGAGCTTGTTTTGTCAACCGGAGAAGCGACTCATCTTCACTCGGTGTAACTCGACTCGGTGTGACTCAGCGATGGGTTTTCCGAGTTAACTCAGTTGTACCGGGTTTGATCAGTTCGTAGTTTAGCTTTCATTTGCCTCAGTTTGCTTTGATGATTTGAGCTTCAATTTGCGATAATGTTTAGTTGTATTTGTCTGGTTTGTCTTTTGTTTGTGCTTGCTCGATCGGGGACTAGAAGCCATGGCCGCCGTGGACGCGGGGGGCCGCCTATGTCCAATGAGGCATACCCGCGTCCAGAGCCTCGCGTGACAGTGGAGGTTCTCGTATTTTATCCACTCACGGCGGCGTTGGGATGGTTGTACGGTGGAGGTTTTTTCACCGCCAGTTGTTGACGGCGTTAAGCCTTTTGTGATTTTCTAGTCTCTGGATTTAGCTTTCGATTGCTAGTGCTGTATTGTGTTTAGGGATTGAGCTAGGTTCCCTCTTTGGGTTCTCTTCTGCTGACTGTTGAAAGGATTCATCGTCCCGTCTCGTAGGTGTCGGGTCTGCTCCGGCAGGTGTGTCTAGGAGCCGGTGGCCTGTGTTAGCCTAATGTCGTGCTTGTTTCATCTGTTAGTAGATTTGGTTTCATTCCTATTTTGATGTAATCGATGCCGGATGGCTGTGATATGAAATTTCTTGACGTGTTTCAAAAAAAAAAAAAGTATGGTTATTCTTCAAAATGAGAGTATTATTTTTGGTATTCAACATATTGATAAGTGATTAGTCGATGAAAATGTTTAATTTTGGGTATTAAGTATGTTATGGATGATTAACCTATAAAAATGTGTATCCTTTCGGTTATTAGAGATAATTAATCTTAGAACAACATACTTTTTCTTATACTAATTACTCCTTCCACCCATAACGATAATCCACTACCAAAATATCCAATTTTCGGACAAAAAAAATACTCCACTTCTGTGCATGATTTCTTACATTTCTTGATACAAAATTAAAGAATTTAATTGAGATTTTTATCAAAAATTGGACGTCGTTTTATAAGAGACTATCTTTGTGGGACGGAAAGAGAGAGAATATTAATTTTTGGTACCACCACCGAATCAAAATTCTGACTCCGTCCCTGATCATGGTGGACACGTGGGCTGTGGCAGAGGTGGCTCTAAGAAGAGCCGAGGGTGGTCACTCGAACACCCTGAAAAAAATAATTTTTTAAGAAATACATGTAAAAAAATTTTTTTTTTTAATTTTTATCATTTTGAACACCCTAACCAAAATATTTGAACACTCTACCCAAAATGTTTGAACACATTACCCAAAAATTTTGAACACCCAATCCTAATGACGGAATTCACCATGCACTATTTGATACTCAATTAGAGAATAGTATAAATTGGATATTTGAGAATTTGGGTGTTTCTTTGTCTCAACACATTTAGCTCAAAGAGATAAGAACACTTTTAACTCTCTCTCTTTAATCTATTTATACTTATTCCAAATGATTACTCATTACATTATAAAATATAGATCAATAATTTAATATATGCGCGCTATCTTTTTTTGTGAAACACTTTAATATATATGCACAGAGGGTATATAGACACAATAGATTTGGATTATTACATAGGTCATTCATAGGTTTGATTCTTTTTTAATTTTTGTTTGGTAATTGGAACCATGGACAAGTTTGTGATAAGAAAATCTAGAATGGTGCTAGAGTCATTTCCTATTGAAACTTTTTTTATGATAGCAACCCCTAAAACTCGTCGAAGCGAGCTGTATTGACTTGGAATTGTTGTTTTTTCGGTAGCATTGTTGTATTAGTAGAATTTTTATCTTTATTTATTTATGTACAATTATGATTTCTAGGGGACATTGGCTTTGGCCGGTTTATGTGTGTGGCGATGCGTAAATAGACCCTGGGATTAGTGGCAACAATGTTTTGATTTAACAAAAAAAAAAGTTGGACACACGAACATCATTTTGCATCCTTTTTAAATTTCTTGCACGAAGGTGTTAAATGTGTTATGCTCTCACAGTTATCGTGTCTAACCACACAGTTTCTGCAATAATAATATCCAATGCAGGACTCATAAATTGAATGGTTTGGATTAACCGTTGTAAGCCTACAAAAGATCCACAAAGGCCCAAAATTGGATGGGACTGGATGGATCAGGACTAGAGAGTAGTCTTTCCTTGTCGAATGGCACCATTTTCTCATACCTTTCCTTATGTGTGTGAAATACGGTTGTGGACGTCGCTTCGTGGGCTGCCCACCCCTCTTTGACGAGACTTAATCATCATTCTGTGATGCAAGTTGCGTCAAAGATATAGACGTCCCAATTTTGATCACCCTAGTGCGAGAAAATAGATATACAAAATATGGTCGAGCACGGAGCTTCCTACATACCCTGTTTATTGGGATCAGACCAATCGTAGTTCGGGGCTATATATGCATGTAAACAAGAATTATTGCAAACTTACCAGAATCAGACGGTGAGGATTGCCACCTTATTTTTCAACAAGAAAAGACGAATGATGTTTTGTGAGCGAAACCAGCGAGTGAGGTTCTGTGAAAAACTGAGTCGTGTGGGATACCAGCGAGTGAGGTTCCATAGTGTGTGAAACCAGCAAGTGAGGTTCCGTAGTGTAGGAAACCAGCGAGTGAGGTTCTGAGTCGTGTGGGAAACAAGCGAGTGTGGTTCCATATTGTGCGAAACCAGCGAGTCAGGTTCTGTGAAAAACTGAGTCGTGTGGGAAACCAGCGACTGAGGTTCCATAGTGTGTGAAACCAGCGAGTGAGGTTCCGTAGTGTGGGAAACCAGCGAGTGAGGTTCCATGAAAAACTGAGTCATGTGTGAAACCAGCGAGTGTGGTTCCATAGTGTGGGAAACCAGCGAGTGAGGTTCCGTGAAAAACAGAGTCGTGTGGAAAACCAGCGAGTGAGGTTCTGTGAAAAACAGAGTCGTGTGTGAAACCAGCGAGTGAGGTTCCATAGTGTGGGAAACCAGCGAGTGAGGTTCCATAGTGTGGGAAACCAGCAAATGAGGTTCTGTAGTGTGGGAAACCAGCGAGTGAGGTTCCATAGTGTGGGAAACCAAATGATCGAGGTTCCATAGTGTGGGAAACCAAAGAAATGAGGTTCCGTAGTGTGGGAAACCAAATGAGTGAGGTTCCATAGTGTGGGAAACCAAATGTGAGGTTCCGTGAAAACGAGTCTTGTGGGAAACCAGCGAGTGAGATTCCATAGTGTGTGAAACCAGCGAGTGAGGTTCCATAGTGTGTGAAACCAGCGAGTGAGGTTCCGTGAAAAACTGAGTCGTGTGGGAAACCAGCGAGTGAGGTTCCATTGTGCGAGAAACCAGCGAGTGAGGTTCCGTAGTGTGGGAAACCAGCGAGTGAGGTTCCGTGAAAAACTGAGTCGTGTGGGAAATAAGCGAGTGAGGTTCCATAGTGTGCGAAACCAGCGAGTGAGGTTCTGTGAAAAACTGAGTCGTGTGGGAAACCAGCGAGTGAGGTTCCATAGTGTGCGAAACCAGCGAGTGAGGTTCTGTAGTGTGTGAAACCAGCGAGTGAGGTTCCATAGTGTGGGAAACCAGCAAGTGAGGTTTCGTAGTGTGGGAAACCAGCGAGTGAGGTTCGGTGAAAAACTGAGTCGTGTGGAAAACCAGCGAGTGAGGTTCTGTGAAAAATTGAGTCGTGTGTGAAACCAGCGAGCGAGGTTCCATAGTGTGGGAAACCAGCGAGTGAGGTTCCGTGAAAAACTGAGTCGTGTGGGAAACCAGCGAGTGAGGTTCCGTAGTGTGGAAAACCATCGAGTGAGGTTCCGTGAAAAACTGAGTCGTGTGTGAAACCAGCGAGTGAAGTTCCACAGTGTGGAAAACAAGCGAGTGAGGTTTCGTAGTGTGGGAAACCAGCGAGTGAGGTTCCGTAGTGTGGGAAACCAGCAAGTGAGGTTCCGTGAAAAACTGAGTCGTGTGTGAAACCAGCGAGTGAGGTTCCATAGTGTGGGAAACCAGCAATTGAGGTTCCGTAGTGTGGGAAACCAGCGAGTGAGGTTCCGTAGTGTGGGAAACCAGCGAGTGAGGTTCCGTGAAAAACTGAGTCTTGTGGGAAACCAGCGAGTGTGGTTCCGTGAAAAACTAAGTCGTGTGGGAAACCAGCGAGTGAGGTTCCATAGTGTGGGAAACCAGCGAGTGAGGTTCCGTAGTGTGGGAAACCGGAGAGTGAGTATCTGTGAAAAACTGAGTCGTGTGGGAAACAAGCGAGTGAGGTTCCATAGTGTGCGAAACCAGCGAGTGAGTTTCTGTAGTGTGGGAAACCAGCGAGTGAGGTTCCATAGTGTGCGAAACCAGCGAGTGAGGTTCTGTACTGTGTGAAACCAGCTAGTGAGGTTCCATAGTGTGGGAAACCAGCGAGTGAGGTTCCGTAGTGTGGGAAACCAGCGAATGAGGTTCCGTAGTGTGGGAACCCAGCGAGTGAGGTTCCATGAAAAACTGAGTCGTGTGGGAAACCAGCGAGTGAGGTTCCATAGTGTGTGAAACCAGCGAGTGAGGTTTCATACTGTGTGAAACCAGCGAGTGAGGTTCCATAGTGTGTGAAACAAGCGAGTAAGGTTCCGTGAAAAACTGAGTCATGAGGGAAACCAGCGAGTGAGGTTTCAGAGTGTAGGAAACTAGCGAGTGAGGTTCCGTAGTGTGGGAAATCAGCGAGTGATGTTCCGTGAAAAACTGAGTCGTGTGGGAAACTAGCGAGTGAGTTTCCTTAGTGTGTGAAACCAGCGAGTGTGGTTCTGTGAAAATATGAGTCGTGTGGGAAACCAGCGAGTGAGGTTCCATAGTGTGGGAAACCAGCAAGTGAGGTTTCGTAGTGTGGGAAACCAGCGAGTGAGGTTCGGTGAAAAACTGAGTCGTGTGGAAAACCAGCGAGTGAGGTTCTGTGAAAAATTTAGTCGTGTGTGAAACCAGCGAGCGAGGTTCCATAGTGTGGGAAACCAGCGAGTGAGGTTCCGTGAAAAACTGAGTCGTGTGGGAAACCAGCGAGTGAGGTTCCGTAGTGTGGAAAACCATCGAGTGAGGTTCCGTGAAAAACTGAGTCGTGTGTGAAACCAGCGAGTGAAGTTCCACAGTGTGGAAAACAAGCGAGTGAGTTTTCGTAGTGTGGGAAACCAGCGAGTGAGGTTCCGTAGTGTGGGAAACCAGCAAGTGAGGTTCCGTGAAAAACTGAGTCATGTGTGAAACCAGCGAGTGAGGTTCCATAGTGTGGGAAACCAGCAATTGAGGTTCCGTAGTGTGGGAAACCAGCGAGTGAGGTTCCGTAGTGTGGGAAACCAGCGAGTGAGGTTCCGTGAAAAACGAGTCTTGTGGGAAACCAAATGAGTGAGGTTCCGTGAAAAACTAAGTCGTGTGGGAAACCAAAAGTGAGGTTCCATAGTGTGGGAAACCAAATGAGTGAGGTTCCGTGTGGGAAACCGGAGAGTGAGTATCCGTGAAAAACTGAGTCGTGTGGGAAACAAGCGAGTGAGGTTCCATAGTGTGCGAAACCAACAGTGAGTTTCGTAGTGTGGGAAACCAAATGTGAGGTTCCATAGTGTGCGAAACCAAAGTGAGGTTCTCAGACAGTGTGAAACCAGCTAGTGAGGTTCCATAGTGTGGGAAACCAGCGAGTGAGGTTCCGTAGTGTGGGAAACCAGCGAATGAGGTTCCGTAGTGTGGGAAACCAGCGAGTGAGGTTCCATGAAAAACTGAGTCGTGTGGGAAACCAGCGAGTGAGGTTCCATAGTGTGTGAAACCAGCGAGTGAGGTTTCATAGTGTGTGAAACCAGCGAGTGAGGTTCCATAGTGTGTGAAACAAGCGAGTAAGGTTCCGTGAAAAACTGAGTCGTGTGGGAAACCAGCGAGTGAGGTTTCATAGTGTGGGAAACTAGCGAGTGAGGTTCCGTAGTGTGGGAAATCAGCGAGTGATGTTCCGTGAAAAACTGAGTCGTGTGGGAAACTAGCGAGTGAGGTTCCTTAGTGTGTGAAACCAGCGAGTGTGGTTCTGTGAAAATCTGAGTCGTGTGGGAAACCAGCGAGTGAGGTTCCATAGTGTGCGAAACTAGCGAGTGAGGTTCTGTAGTGTGAGAAGCATACCTTGCAAAGGGGGTGCACTGCCATTTTCCAGTCATAAGAGAGAAAGTCGTGCGGCTTACAACCTTTGCTGCCCGGTCAACAACTTCAGTCGTGCGGCCAAGACATCGACTTGGAACCGAAACAAAACCATCGTGCCCCTTGAAATTTCGTTTCTCACGTTCCAAATATCAGAGGCGGTTCTGGTGGAGATAATCTCTCCTTCAACCGAGTTCTTTCTCCTTCAACCGGTTTCTTCCAAAATTCTTCAAAATCAGAGATCCAAAACCTTCGTTCTTGCAAAACCTGACATCCATGTCTGATATTACTGTCGACGGGAGTGGTTCGACATTGTCTGGTACGTTGTCGCCAGAGCACACAGAGGAGTTTGTCGTCCGATGGTGGTCCGGCTCTATCTGTTTCTAGTGGGAGTGGCACGGTCGAAGCAGATCCAACCCACGAGGAGGGCCTCACGGCCTTGATTGGGGAGCAGGCCCACCGTGCGGCCGAGCTTGGGGAAGGAAAAGGTCATACCCTCGTGCATGATGGCGGGATGTCCTTGCATGGTCCAGAAGTCGCTCAAGTTGAGACCCATGAGGGTCAAGCTATGGATGAACTCGTGGGAGGAGATCAGCTTGGGCCAGTGAGTACGGCAGTTGATGAGGGCGGTACGGAGCAGGAGGGAGTCGTAGAGACCGCAGTACAAGAGGTAGCCGCATGGCCGGTAGTAGTCGCGGTGGTGACCATGGGAATGGAGGTGGTGGCGAGTTTGGCAATCGTCGTAGGCCTAGACATGTCTGTAGAGCTCCTGTTAGCAGTGAGACTGACCAGGTATCCTTTGTATACCTCTCCCTTCGCCGCCTCGCAGGAGGCCTTTGATGAAGAATGTTAGCGAAGCTCGGAGGCGTGTCCCACCTGTAGTCCCATCGTCTGACAGAGTGTTGCGGTCTTTAGTTGACAGGCTGGAGAAGAGTGTTCCTGGGAGTTCGGCACCTGAGTCGCGGTGGGCTCCCTGGAAGATAGAGAGCAGCGGTAGTAGTGACAGTGATAGCAGTGTGAATGACTATGCAGACCTCCCGAGTACACCTGAGGAGCACCGGCACTTGGCAGTGGGTCGTCGTTGTGACGAGCCTACGTGCTCGGTTTTGATTTGGGCGCCTGCTTAGGGGTGTACACGGTCCGGATCGGATCGGATTGGCATGAATCCAATCCTAATCCGCGAGTCACGGTTTTTAGAAAATACAATCCGTGTCCGGACCAAAAGTCTCACGGTTCGGTTCCAATCCGAACCGCGAGTCACGGATCGGTTCCGATTTTATCCACGGATTACATGTTATATAAGACATTCTTGTTTACGGTAGTCGTAATCTAGCATAAAAATTAAAAATAAAATCAAGAAGCATCCCAAACCCAAAGCACATTATTCAACTTGAAAAATACACCCAATAGCTGGTTATCAATAAAAATACACATCCAAACATAATACACCCAGTAGCTACATGATCACAGATTCACATACATGATCACAGATTCACATCAATAAAAATACACCCAGTAGCTAATGAACACAAGCATAATGATCCGTATTCGGTATTCTGATGAGTGATCGGTGATTCGGTATGGAGAATGAGAGGAACTCTCGAACTGGAACTCTCGGTAATCGGTATGGAGAGAGACAGAGAGAAAGAGAGAGACAGAGAGGAACTCTCGAACTGGAAAATTAGACCTGGAACTTTGGAAGTGAAGTTGAGGGAGGCGGTAGAAATTAGGTTTAGCAGACAAGTAAAGTATATATATTAAAAGTAAGGGTAACAGTTTAACCCCTAAGTTTTGAAAGAGTTTACAGTTTACCCCCTAGTTTTTGTAAAATTATGTGTGTGTGTGTGTGTATATATTTAAAAATATATATATAATAAAAATCTCACGGTCCGGATCGGTTAATCCACGGTTTCGAAATCAAAATCCGTGTCCGGACCGCGAGTCACGGTTTACTATTTTTTCAATCCGTGTCCGGACCATTGATCCACGGTTAAAATCCAAAAAGCACGGATCGGTTCGGTCCGGACCGGATTCACGGTTCACCGGTTTTTTTGTGCAGCCCTACGCCTGCTTGCCCATCTTTGTTTTTTTCATGGATATAGTCTGCATGCCGTGGTAGCTTCTGATGTTGGGCCTGTTTTTCCCGTGGATAGATGTACTTTTGCTTTCATGACATGGATGCTATTTGGTTTTTATTCATCAGACATGTTTATCATGCTTCACACAGGCAAAATTTGGAGTTTGACAGTCCAGTTTTGCATACACACGCTTTGAGGGTGGCAGGAAACTGACGATATGTGACACGTGCCCCAATGCTCCTTGTTCGGTCGATCTCGGGCCTCAACACTTATGGGCTTCAAACTTTTCTATTAACTCCACCAAATAATCTCGTATGATCCTCATGAACTCTTGTCATGGCTTGTTGAAGCTGTTGACACCAACGTAGTAAGTTTCAGCCTATCCGAGATTTTTGGAGTATCCGTTCATCCAAATGCGATTTAAAATTGCCAAGCGACTGCCCCAACAACTTTCAAATACCCATTGCAACTTGTTTGCACAAGAGAATTGGTGAAAAATCTGTCTGAACAAGTCCTGAGGTCAAAACCAAAGTTTTATTTCTGATCTGTTAGGGTTGGCCGATCGGCCAACATAGGTTAGCCGTGCGACTGTTTCTGTTGGCCGCCCGACTATCTTATCAATCCGCCAGGTTTCTGACTTCCTGGCAGGCCTCTGGGCTTCTGGGCATCTCTTAGTGCTGGGGTCTTCCGGTAAACCCAATTCGAAAATGTTTTCCAAATTATGAACGACCGAGTTTTTAAACGAAAGGCAACCAGCAAACGAGGCTTCGTGAGTAGTAAAAAGTGATTAGAGTGAGACGGCGAGGTGTCCAAAGTGATTTAAAGTGTGTCAACAGCCATGGGTAGGTCGACTACTCAGTAGGTTGAGTTCTTGTGTGTGAGAACCAGAGCCAATCAACTTTCGTGACTATCCAAGACAGAGCAATGAGGCTGTTGACGAGCGAGACCGGTGCGGGTCCCTAAAAAGGTTTATGCGGGACCTGCGAGGTCTCGAAAAAAACTTGGTTTGAGCGAGACTAGTGAAAGTCCCTCAAAGATTAAAGCGAGACCAACGAGGTCTCTCAAAGGATTAGCGCGAGACCAGCGAGGTCTCGTAAAAAGCATTATGTGAGAAATGTATCTCCAAAATTGATTAAAAAGTTTGTCCATGAGGACTCTTGCGTGAGACTCAGGTTTCGACACTTGATGACACAATGATAACATTCCCTTTATTAGAAATTAGGTGGCGCAGCAAAGTATCTCTTTTTGCTTTGCTGTCTTTCCTTTTGGACAGAGTCTGGGTTTAAGGTTACTTCTGATCAGGACTTTTGAGCTTCTGGGCTTTCTGGCTTTCTGTGAGGCTAGAGCTTTTTGGCATTTTCTGCCCCAAGTCTTGAACTCAGGTGTATGCGCTTCTCCCAGTAGATGGCGTTGAGCTGATGTGTCCTAGCCTTGGACAAATGTGTCCCCAAATGATAAGCTTCAGTTCTGAACCCCTCGACTCGTTCATCCATACATAGGCTCTTCCATGCATTTGGAATCATCTTCCACGAGTTTAAGAATGTCGAGACTACTAAGGGTTGACTGGACAAAAGACCTTGTGTGAATTTGGACAAGGCCTAGACGATACGAGTGACTTTACAAAGATGCCCCTGATTTGGGCAGAGATGACATACTCAAAAAGGGTGTAGATTTGGACAATACTAGGCTGACTCAAAAGAGTGACTTCCTTGAAGGTGCTCCTGACTGGGTGGGGAATGACTACTCATGAATTTGGTAGACGCCGGTTATTTTGACCTTGTGCCAAAGGAATGGACTCTGACAAGATTATGTTGATCTGAAAAGACCTTTAAGCGATGACAAACTCGAGAATTCGGGAAATGGCAGAAGGTGCCCCACAATTGATGTTTGAAATTGTCATAAACTTGAGTCTTTTTCGTTTTGAAATTGTGTTTACTCTGTCAAATGATGTTCATTCAAATTGATTATCAAAACACAAGAATTCTTATTGTGAACCCATGCCCTGGGATGCTGATCTGCTGATTTTCCATTGAGGTGCTCCGGTTTGGACTTTTGCTTCTCGCAGATGCTGGTCTTGTGCAAAGCCTTGCTCCCGGGTTGCTGATGAGGATCTGAGCTTCTGGCGGATGCCAGTGTTTTGTAATACTTTGACTTTTGATGATATTGTTCCACTAGATCCTCGCTATCAAGCTGTGCTTTTCAATGTGAAAGGATTTTATTTAGGTTATAACGGGGCCAAGGCTTTGGGCTAAACCAAGAAAGGATAGTAGGCTCAAAAAATTTCATTTTTCTTCTGGGTTAAAGCTTGCAGCTATCTTGAACTCTTTTTGTGTGCCATTTCTGTTTTCTTCAATGTTTTCCTTTGTGCCCCGTTTTGGCTTTTGATGGACAGTTTGTTTCTTTTTTTCTTCTTCAGTGCTTCGCATTTGGTTGTGCCTATGAACTTGGCATTGTCATTCTTTTGAAATTTTGACGTGTTGCTGACAACCATGCATTTGGCACTTTCGCCTAGACATCCTGCTGAAAACTATGCATTTGGCACTTTCGTTTCTCCTAATTCACCCCAGTGTGAGGGATAGCTGCCTAGCTGGGTTCTTCTTCAAAGAAAATGATTCAGGCTCAAAAGGGCTATCAAGGGATATATTTATCTTGGGAATAAAAACAAAGAATGCCTTTCTTCATTTTGAATTGCACAACTTGATAGAAAGAATTTGTACATGCTCTGACTTTTGCCTGGACCTTACTTCAAAGTTTTGATCCAGCGAGTTTTTTGCCTTAACTTTTGCCTAGGCCGCTCTTGGGGGTTTTAAACCTAGCAGTTTTTTTTTTTTTTTTTGGTGTCAAAGCATTGCTTATTGATGACGTTGGGGAATGACGCCTGGAATTCCTTCTTCGTATGAGAGCTGAGGGTTCAATCATTTCATGTTTTGAAGTGAATATCATGAATCTCAAATGATGGTGGAAAACAATTCCATTTTCAAGGATTAATGCGAAAACTCAAGTTTATTATGACAATTCCAACACAAAAGCGTGACATCGATTCTCAGGAGTTGCGACCGAACCACTGAGGGCTGCCTACGTATCCCTTTGCAAGGAATCAGGTCGTGACGTAGTTCGGGACTACAATGATGACTCTATTTTTGGTTTTTCTCTTTTCAACAACAAGACAAACTCGAATATGAAGACAAACTGGCTCAATAAAAGAGAAGACTCAGACTCAAAACTTGAAGATTCCCAAAACTCATGGAAGAATGGTCTATCGCATGGTCCTTGGCGGTTCATTCTTGTTTTGCTGGCCTTGACATCAATAAGCAATCACCCATGGGTTCAGAGTAAATATGAGAATTGGGACTTGACTGGGTGTTTGTTTTTGTTGGTGGGGAAATGATGGTTTCGTTGTCAATGAGGTTCTGAATTCTTTGACGAAGGCGATGGCACTCATCGGTATCGTGACCAGGCATTTGGTGAAATGCACAGAAGGCATTGGGGTTATGGTAAGATGGAAGCTTCTGAGGTAGAGGAGTTGGAGTAAGTGGTTTGACATGGCCGGCTTTGAGGAGCTTCTCATAGATCAAAGACAGAGGGTTGGAAATTTGAGAAATAGTTCTTTGTGGTTTTTGAGAGTTGTCGGTTTGGGCTTTAACTTCGTTGGCAGGCATGGCTTCGTTGAAATTTTGGATTGTGGAGCTTTGGTCATTTGAAGTGGAGCCAAGGGGGATCTGGTTGACTTGAGCAATGGGCTTGTGTTCAGGCATGGGGTTAGAGACAATATTGGGCTTTTTGAGAAGGAGTGGGATGGTTCCATCTTCAATGAGATCTTGGATTTTGTGTTTGAGACGGAGGCAATTATTGGTATGATGTCCGGGCATTTGGTGGTAGGTACAGAAGGTGTTTGGGTTATGGTTGGCAGGGAGCTCTTCAGGTAATTCTTGAGGCTCAAGTGGTTTAAGAAGGTTATTCTCAAGAAGGCTTTTGTAGACAGGAATAAGGGAGGTGGAGAATTGGTGAAAATTTCTTTTAGGGCGGCTGGTTCGGGTTGTGTTCATGGAATTGTCATTTTTGGAGTTGGGGGTGGTTTTTGCATGGTCGTCCTTCTTGATGTCCTGTTGGTGCACTTTCAGATCTCCGATACCAATGAAACTTTCAAGGCCCATGGGATTGAATTCTTCCAAGACAGATTTATCTAATTCAGAAATTCTTGCTAAGGTTGCAGCCATTTCCGGGCTCTTTCTGGGTCGTTGGGGGTTCTCTTGGGCTAGTAGAAGATGGTTACAGACGTCTTGTACCATGATCATGAGCTGGGTGATTTGACTGTTGATCCGTTTGCCCATATCAATTAGAGTCTTCTTAATCTCCTTGATCTCAGCCTGAACTTCCAGGTCTGTTGCTTCGGGTCGGATCCTTTGTCCTTGGAATGGGTGAGGTTTTCTTGTTTGGCTGAATGACTAGGGATTGACAGTAAAGCAAACTCAGAAATACCCCTGCTTCTTGTATTTTGAAAAATGGGAATGTCGTATTTGTGTCGTCATGTATACTAACCTAAGTCTCAAAAGGTTTTCAACAGCCCTGGGTAGGTCGACTACTCAGTAGGTTAAGTTCCTGTGTGTTGGAACCAGAGCCAATCAACTTTCGTGACCATCCAAGACAATAAGGCTGTCAAAATCTGGATAGAAATGTGATAAAATCACAAGGAGGAGCCGTTCGAGCACGGCTAACACTGGAGGTGTTTCAAACTCCAAAGATTTAAAGTCTCCTAGACTATGCAAAAATGGGTCTTAGAAAGGCTGTCCCGATCCTCAGTGTTTCTTTTGACAGTGTATCCTTTGTTTAGGATAGAAGGATTCGGGGAAATTAAATCAACTTGGTTCTCAATGATTCCTTTTCAAGGATCTAACTTTGACTTTAGGGACAATTGCCCCAGCTTGGGTCAATTGTTCCTAATTTTTGTTAGGTCGTTGTCAAGGAATTGTTAAGGATCAAATTGATTTGATTTTCCTAAGTCCTATTATTCTAAGGACTAAATTAATCTGAACAACATGCATTGGGATGCACAACTCATCATCGGGCAAGGCAACCTCTTAAGATCGCGGGAAAATGTGACAACATAGTGTCTATCTAACCATGATAATA